>FR990048.1:28415410-29615410 GCA_905404095.1 Glaucopsyche alexis
AATGACCGACTAGACTAGACTAGACGATCTTGAACTGCATGACGAGATTAAAAAATCTAGTCAGCGTGGCGCGGGCAGTTCACACGACAGAAGTGAAACCTTCAATTTAAGTGTTTTATTCTACTTACTAGCTGGTGCCCGTCGCAACGTCGTTTCAATAGAACTAACGGAAACGGAAGCCTATGTTTTTAAACGGAACCCTAAGATAAAGTAGCCTATATCGTTAGACCTTATGACATCAGGTATCTGCGAGTAAAAGTCCTGGGTAAATCGGTCCAGTATCTCACGGTAGTGTTGACCTTTACCGAGGCGTGGCGACGTTACACAACACCCGGAGACGAGCGGCCTACTTCAAGTTCAGTTACGTCCAGCGCCGAAGCTCGACACCACGAGATAGGTGACCCGGATGTCCAGCGGATGTAAGGAAGTTAAGGTACTATATTCACTTTGCCACATTAGACTGGGATTATATTATTATTGTGATCCGCAGGATAATATTATTATGATCCGAAATCCGGCAGGCGCGGCGCGGCAGGGAAAATTCGGAGCATTGAAAATAGAACTGTGCGTTAATATAATAGAGCTGAAAATCGAATACACTTGGCTTGAGTCAAATGTCAATGTCATGTGACATCTCGACACTCGACGCTTCAATTCATTTTCAACTCTATTGTATTAGCGCAGAGTTCTATTTTCAGTGCTCTGAATTTTCTCGGACCAGCCGAACCATATAGTCCCAACCTTAAGAGCCTATTTCACAATCTTCTAATGTGTCGGATAGCTTATTCGGATGTTTCGACGCTGCATACTTTATATCGAGCGACGGAGACAGAACATGTAAGTAAATAAGCTTAGATCTGACGTTAGTAGATTGTGCAACGGGCCTTATAAAGGCGCAATTTACATGGGTCGATTTTCGCCCTACAGCGAGTCGCTTCAAATCAAATTCCTTTATTGCTAGAATTTAGTACATAATGGTCTTATATTCTGTGAGAGCTGCTGATACATTTTTTTTATTTATTTATTCAGAACACATACAATCTTTATCAGTATTACATATTAGGTTGGGGAAAAAGTTTCTTCGCATTTTATATAAAAATTCAAAAGGTTTTTTTATAAAGTTTTTTTTTTTTTTTTATGAAATATGGGGGCAAACGAGCAAACGGGTCACCTGATGGAAAGCAACTTCCGTCGCCCATGGACACTCGCAGCATCAGAAGAGCTGCAAGTGCGTTGCCGGCCTTTTAAGAGGGAATAGGGTAATAGGGGAGGGTAGGGAAGGGAATAGGGTAGGGGATTGGGCCTCCGGTAAACTCACTCACTCGGCGAAACACAGCGCAAACGCTGTTTCACGCCGGTTTTCTGTGAGCCCGTGGTATTTCTCCGGTCGAGCCGGCCCATTCGTGCCGAAGCATGGCTCTACCACGTACAAGTGACTAAAGTATATAGGTGCCATTTTGTTCGATAACTTTTTGCCATCTTGTTGGTAGGTACATGATCCCATTGCTATAAAATTTTTGGGGCTTCTGATGAAAAAACTGCGACAAGTGGTTTTGGCAGTCCTCTTGTGATGTCAACCTGACACTGCCTAAGGAATTCTGCAGCGACCGAAACAGGTGGAAATCTGAAGGTGCAAGGTCAGGACTATACGGCGGATGCATTAACACCTCCCAGCCAAACTCCCGTAATTTTTTCTGAGTGGCTAAAGATGTGTGAGGTCTAGCGTTATCATGGTGAAAAACCACACCCCTTCTGTTGATTAATTCCGGCGGCTTTCTCTCAACTTCTTGCTTTAATCTCATCAGTTGTTCGCAGTACAGTTCAGAATTGATGGTCATGCCTGGCGGTAACAGCTCATAATGAATAATGCCCTTCCAATCCCACCACACACACAGCATCACCTTGTTGCGAGTTAACCCGGGTTTCGCCACAGTCTGTGAAGCCTGACCGGCCTTTGACCACGATCTTTTTCGCACGTTCTTGTCGTACGTGATCCACTTTTCATCACTAGTTATCAGCTTCTTCAAAAATGGTTCGGTTTCATTACGCCGTAATAAAGAATCACAAATGAGTACACGGTTCATTAGGTTTCTTTCAGTGAGCTCATGAGGCACCCAAATATCGAGCTTTTTTGTGTACCCAGCTTTTTTCAAATGCGCCAAAACCGTTTTGTGGTCAATCCCCAGTTCTTCAGCTACATCGTAACTACTAATATGCCGACCTTGCTCCACTTTTTCAAAAATGGCAACAGTTTTGTCCGTAACAGGGCGACCAGAGCGACGTGCATCTTTGATATCAAAATTTCCGGATTGAAAACGCTTAAACCAAATTTGCGCTACTCTCACAGATACTGCATTAGGTCCATAAACATCACAAATTTTTTTCGCGGCTTGTGTTGCATTTTTACTTTTTTTTGTAATAAAATTTTAAAATGTATCGAAATTCTTCATAAGAATCACTCATTTTAGCAATAAGAAAAACAAATGAAAATCTCAAATTTACCTAATTTGAATTTGGAATTGTCTTCTGTAAAATTAAAACTTTTTAATGATACCAAAATCAGCCAGATACAATTGGTATAGCCCAAGATATTTTATGACAAGTTCATACATACTATAATGCGAAAAGACTTTTTCCCCAACCTATTATACAAAACATATACCCCCTTACTAATAAACGCTGTATAAGCTTTGAATAGATAAACAGTGTTTTGTTGACGTCACACAACTGACATTTTTAATTCGATTGAAGAAGACAAAACACTGTGTAACTATTCAAAGCTTATACAGCGTTTATTGGTAAGGGGGTTAGTTAATAACAGACCTAAAGGTTCCTACCTAAGTTATAAAATACATATTATGTAGTCGGATGAGCGCGGATCCCAGTTTGGTGTGTGGTGTAAAGTGTTCGTGTGTGGTGTGTAGTATGTGGTGCATACTGTGTGTGTCTGTTTAGAACCGCTAGCCCTACGACAATTAGTCCTGGGTTCAATTCTGCCATAACAATGGCGTGCAATACTTTAAATAATTATTGTTTTTGTTAATTAAATCAGGTCACTTCTGAGATGAATGTCGCCATAGTAAATAATTATCAGCGTGGTAAGTGCTATAACTGAGATAGGTTTGGAATCTGTTGGGAGGTGAGGATACTGCCCATTACAGTTTTATGCATGGCTCTTGCATGTATTCGTCAAAAGTATATTCTACTCGTTTTCTCTTACGTAGCCATTTTTTTCTGTATTCTGACTTCTGAGCCGTTTTGATATTTGTGTTTTAAAATTATTTAACTTGACAAATTCCCTTGACATTTTTACCCAAATACAGCGAAGCCAAAAGGAAAGGTAATTAAATTTTGGTAGTCTATGTATGTATGTATGTTTGTCCTACAGCGCCTAAACTACTGTTCCAATTTTTAATAAATGAGAATTTAATAGTTTTTTATTAATAGCCTGGGTATATTAAGGATATATAATTATATAAACGTAGTCGGGTTAAGCTTTAAAAAAAATGTAGTTATTGTTAGCAAAATTGCCATATGGCAAAAATCGACCTTTGTAAATTCTTCATAGACGTACTTTGACCGATGTTGCTAGTATAACATTTCTAACTTCTTAACAGCCTCCGTGGTCTAGTGGTTTAGGACTTGGCTCTCGACTCAGAGGTCGTGGGTTCGATTCCCGCATGGGAACAACAAAAAAAATGTTGTTTCCAAATTTAGTTAGGACAACGCAGGCTGATCACCTGAGGCCCAATTCTCTTAATTAAGTTAGACTTTCAACTTACCATCAATTCATGATAATTTTATCATCCTGTTATCATAAATTGACCGAAAGTCGGTATTCTACTACACTATTTTCGTAAATTAAAAATCCCAACACAGTCATTTTGCAATGATATTGACTACAATTTATAAATAAAGCGAGCACAAAGCATGTACAAAGACAGCTGTTGCTTGACGTTTGTACGATCCAGTGTTGCCAATTATTGTCAGTTAAGGCGCGTCTCCTGCTCGTGTTTTTTTGAAACATTACACAAAATCATCGAATTTGGGGCATGGCTATGCACATTTGTGTACGCATGTACACGATTTTATCCTCTTCTGAGACGGATGGAAAACATTTCCCGCGTGGTTAGAGAGGGGTGAGTTGCACAAACGACGAATTACACCGCGATGCGATTATCATTGTATCACAGCTTGATTGTAGATTGAGCGAACCACTTATACCATTTTCTATGGATAAAGTGGTTCGCTCAATCTATAATCAAGCTGTGATACAATGATAATCGCATCGCGGTGTAATTCGTCGTTTGACGTTTGTTTGAAGTTTAGTTGAATACCATTTTGCTGTTTGATAGGTTCCGGACTGTATTGAACAAGTAACGAAGTTGCATTATTGTTGGATTAAAATAGCAGAATCGACCTTCAGATTGTCTGACGAGAAAAATGATCCATGCGTCGGATGGGCATGTAAAAAGTCGGTCCTGCGCCTGATCTCTCGCCAGTCGTGTCGGTCATCCGTCCCACTGGGTTACGAGAGTAAAAGGAAAAGAGAGTGCTCTTGTGTACTGCGCACACACTTGGGTACTATAAAATAACTCCTGCGTAGCTGGCCTGGTTTTCAATGAAACCGACCACCAGTCACCGAAATCGGTGTGGGGAGCTATTATTAACATTTCTATTAGGAAATATATTTGCTTTGCGCCCTTCGTTTTAATATAATAATCTATGCTTAGGGCTCTATTTGTAGAGCTCGTCTCGATGCGCTCACGCTAAGGTGTACTTTAAGCTGGATCTGCACCTCCATCTGCAGTCCAGTGCACCAGGATCAGCAGCAGAACATGTATGGGTTAACAGTTGCATATGAGATGAAAAACTCGTCGAATATGCTGTGGTGTATGTGTTAAATATTTTTTGTTTTCATAAATCTCAGAGATCCGGAGCAAGGATTTAAAAATCCTTGCTCCGAATCTGACTTCGTTTCGCAACTGAAATATGTTGTAATTTCGGTGTAATAATATATAATAAACGTAATATTATTACAAAACCACATTCAGCTGAGTCATCGTGATTGTTAAGGACAGCGGCCTCGCAGTTAAAACACACGGTGAGAGTATAATATACGAACGATATGCAGTACTGCCCTCTAGTCAAGATGCATTCGATAATTTCGACGGCGAAGTTCGAAATCAAAAATAGTGTAGATCCTAGATCGGTTACATATACAAATACAATGCAATACAATTTATGGCATTTTTGTAGTGATGAAAAAGACAATATTAATGAAATGTTATGCAATGGATTTCCGCAAAGTAACGTCTGATAATATTTATCCTTTTTCCCCCTTACTAATAAACGCTGTATAAGCTTTGAATAGTTACACAGTGTTTTGTCTCCTTCTATCGAATTAAACATGTCACTTGTGTGATGTAAACAAATTACTGTATAACTATTCAAAGCTTACACAGCGTTTATTAGTAAGGGGGTTTATGTAGTATGTAATTAATTGTCTTGCATATTCGTTCGTTTCAGCCCGGTGACGCCCACTGCAGAACATAGGCCGCCCGCATAGAATTCCAATTGCTCGAGGCCTGTATCCACCGACTGCCTCATAGATAATACAGATATATATTAGTATAGATGCGCAACTCTAAAATTGAAACTGAGTCTTGCAAAAGTTTCGGAATGTCGTTTTTAGATGGCGTTGTACCGTTTTAGTTACTATCAAACCCGCTAGATGGAAGTAGTACCGCCTGATAATTTTTATTGAACTGAATTATGGACAGAAATTAAGTTTTATCGAAAGTCGTAGACACAACAACGACCAAGTTCCTCTTTAATAGTGGGATATGGTTGCTGCATAGTAACATGTTCGCGAGCCCTTATAAATACGCCTTGTGTTAGCGATAGCGCGATGTAGAAGTCGCTTAGTGGCATCTGTTGTGACTATCCGAAAACTTTCAAACTGTTAGTACCGGATCGTCATTTTTAGATGTCTCTGTTCTCTGTTAATTTGTGCATGTATGAGAGTTTCACCCCCCTGGACTGCCTGCTCGCATTTCGTATCTGAGGGGCAATCCTGCTAATAAAAACCTGCATTAATACAATTACAATCAAGTCCCGATACGCTTATACTCCCAAACACTGTTTTTATGAACGTTAAACCAACATGAAACGCGCTCTGATTGGTGGAAACGTCATAAAATCCGTTCATGGTAACATGTCGCTACACTTTTAATCTAAACAAAGTAAAATTGACTCTTTAAATTGTCTACTTTAAATACGAGAATTGAGGTTCTGATATCTCTAAAAGAAAAAACTGAACTCTTAAGAAAAACTCTTAGGAGATCACTTTGTTAGACATTATTGCGCTGCAACTTAAAATATTATATAATAACCTAACCAAGAGCATGTCAGGACATGTCTAAGGAGGGTTCCGTAACTATAAACGCGTAATATACTTTTTTTTAAATTACTCCAAAAGTTACTGTCCGATTTGGTTCACAATAATTTTGCTAAAGAGTTTTTAGCATGGTCTATCAGCATGAAAATTTGCAAGTTTCTATCTCCTATAGTTTAAAAATGCTAGGGGGGGGGACCAACTTACAAACTAATTTGGAGGCCTATTACTCGAAAATGGTCAACTTTATAAAAAAATAACGTATGAAACCTTGCCTTTATTTTAAAAGACCTATTCTACGATACCCCACACGATGGGGTAGAGTGAAAAAATATTTTCCATCCCCAATTCACATGTATGGAGAGCCACCCCTTAAATATATTATAATTTTTTTTTTAATCCCGAAACCGTGATCTATACACAATCTATAACTGCACCAAATTTCATCAATTTATATTCATAATTACAGGAGCTAGAGGCGCGGACAGACAGACAGACAGACAGACGGACAGAGCGAAACTGTAAGGGTTCCTTAAGTATTACGGAACCCTAATAAAAAGCAGCATTTGATCCATGGAGAAAAATGTAAAGGAGTGCCATCACCACACATGATGTGTCCATAAAGAGGGGGTGACCATTCTAGCTCCATGGGGGTGACGCTACTGTCGCAAAGGGAGTAAAGTGCCAAAATTTTAACGGAGAAATTCTTCTTCGATTATGTTTCAAAAATACGCGAGTAATTAGAATTTTCATGATATTCTAAAGTCTAAACTAACTAGATACTGAAGTCGTCAAAAAATTTAAATGAGTAAACTCAACTCACTTCACTCCATCTTCTATTGATAACTTCATATCATACACCCTTTTGACTCTAGTGCTATTATGTTCAGTTTTGGAGCCACTATTTAATTACTTTTGTCGAATAAACCTTTTCTGCCTTAGAGAGATAGTCTTCCATCTCTAATAGTCTAATCTACATGACTTGGTCACCCGTTAGTACCAATTGCTATCGTTAGAGCAGGGTAGTTGCAAAATAATTGGTTAATTAGGGAAAACTGAAAAAATAACTCCTAACACGATCTATTTACCCACTTATTTGTGTATGAAAGCATATTGCAGTGCTAAGTCATGCGAGCTGTTGCTAAATGCGTTGGTTGGGGTCAATACATAGTAGCACGACGTCGAAGCGCAGCGAAGCGAAAAAAGCAAAACAACCAAACGCACATATTCCTTCTGAGATAAAAGAAACAAGCGTTATTTTTTTTTTCTCTCAGAAGGAATTTTTTGTTCATTTCGTTCTGCTTTTTAAGCATTATCTGAATCGTACTCATTATCAATCAATCAACTATTAAAGAAGTTCTTCTCTTCTGATTGACAATTAAACGATTAGCCATTTTCCTCTGAAGCTTTTCAAAAAATTCGCGTTACCGCTTATACTTATACCGTACAAATATTTTGATTTAACAAACGTAAAAAGGTACGTAAGTGTTTTGTGCCGTAATAATAATAATGTTTCTTCACAAACTTATTCTTATAAATTAAATAGTCGTTTTACTACGTTCTATAACTTCAAACCAAATAAAAAAAAGTTAAGATAGAGTTCTGCGAATCACAGATCGCGGTGGTTCGCAGAACTCTATCTTCACTTTTTATTTGGTCTGAATTTCTAATATTATATGATTACGTCTTTAATTCCATCTCCTTAATTTTCGACTCAAGAAAAATATTTATGTCAGCGTTAGAGCAATTTCTTCAAAAGTTGTTGTTTCATAGTGCTATTCACTAATGTGGATCTCCTGCCCCTGATGGACATAGGTAAGGGTTAAATAAGCCGCAAATAAAATAATATTATGCCGCATCAAATATTTTTTTAAAGATCTTTTCATTGTGAGCCTGAACAGTCCTAAAGGAGGCCTCTGTTAAAATATTAGTTGCTTTCTCTTCGATTAAAGTGAATGTCAATTAATCAGCGAGTTTGGTATTCAAGCTGAATCTAAATTGACAGTATTCAGAAGTCATTTAAGTTTTATTATTATTATACATAGAATTATAATTATTATAATAGAAATAAACATAGACATTGGATTTTTTAGTTGATCGATCACCGGCCGCAGCCAAGATTAGAGAAACCACTTTAACCTCATTGACCGCCATTTCGGTGTGTTTATTATATTATGTGGCGATTATGTCACCTCGCCATTAACAATGTATTGAGTTCATATCTTCGAGCTTCCGTTTTATGCAAAGTTTTCGCGAGAGTGGAACACTCACAACAGGATCAAACTGTTTTGTAATTGGCATACAAATTCTCATTTCACAATCATCTTATATTTAATAGAATTTACGTAATTATATTGACCTTGACTCATGCAACTCGTATTTCTCGCTTCGAAGAAAGATATTCGAACTTTCACGCAGCACAGAAAAGGTAAAGGTAAAGATCTGAAGGCTAGGGCAACCACGAGGGCAACGGTCGATTGTCCACCACCGCCGTCACCGGGACGTCACCGAGAACGAGATGACGCCGCCGATTTAGCAAATCACCGTAAAATTGTAAAATACGTTAGATTGTAAAATAACTAACGAGATTGTAAAAATATGTCGAAAGATTCATTACTATATGTTTATATGTAACGAAAAATAATGTGTTAAATTATAGGCAGAATATTCGCGTCCGAAGTATATCAACATTTTACAATTTCAGTAGTTATATTACAATCGGTGTTTACAATTTTACGGTGACATATAATACATTGGCTGTGTGTGGCGGAAAAAAGCGCTCGGATGCGCTTGTAAGCAAAATGGCGATCGCTAAGCTGTTAATAAAATTAACGCTATTGAAGTTAGTCAACGTGTCCTGGCCGACAACTGTATTTTTTCGCCATTTGGTTACGAGCGCATCCGAACCTACACCATTATCTACAACTACTCTACAACTACAACCTAAACCTACAACCTACACCTACACCTACAACTGCACTTATATCTACATCTACCAAACTACTGGCTGTATATTTTTTGTGTTCAACGATTACACCGCCGTTTGTGAACCGATTTTCAAAATTATTTTTATGCTAGCTGACCCGGCAAACGTTATTTTGCCATAGATAAAAAATAGACTATGATCGATTCTCAGACCTACCGAATATGCAAAAAAAAATCATAAGAATCGGTCAAGCCGTTTCGGAGGCGTGTGTCCCCGAACACTATGACACGAGAATTTTATAATTTACTAGATGTTCCCCGCGACTTCGTGCGCACAAAAGTAAATCCCGCGGTAACCGTACATTTTGCCGCGATAAAAAGTAGCCTATAAATAAAATTTGGTACAGATATAGATTAGACCACGGGGAACCGTGGTCTAATCTATATCTGTACCAAATTTCATCAAAATCGGTCCAGTAGTTTTGGAGCCTATTCAATGCAAACAAACTAACAAACAACCAAACTTTTCCTCTTTATTATATTAGTATAGATGTATATATTAGATATCATAATTGTGTGTCCAAACTTCACATTCTTTTGTTGCATTTTGAAACAAACATACTCGAGCAACCTACTGGCTATTGGCAAAGTTGTTTAGAGGGTATTCAGTGACCGAGTAGGTAGGATAGAGTAGTGACCAGTCTCGACCAGTTTCCTAAAGCACATCCACCGTGAAATGGGGCGCAGTTGATCGTAACTGATAATAATCAGGGAGGGACACCTGTAAATGCTAGATTATCCTGTTGAACAGTGGGTTTCTCCAACGGCCAGCGGTCGTCGGGAGTTGTTGGCGATGGCACGGTTAAAATCTGACGTAATATTACCTACATATTCGTTATAACACCTGACCGGTTCTCTGTTCTCTAGGGACGGGCGAGGTTGTCGATAACGAGACAATCGGACAAAAATATTTATATATAAAATGATGCCAAGACGGGACCGAATGATACGCACTCTCAAGAAGTAATCATATCTCAAAAAACATTTTCATGTAAAGTGAATAGTGATGCCAAGACGGGACCGAATGATACGCACTCTCAAGAAGTAATCACATCTCAAAAACCATTTTCAAGTAAAGTGAATAGTGATGCCAAGACGGGACCGAATGATACGCACTCTCAACAAGTAATCACATCTCAAAAACCATTTTCATGTAAACTGAATAGTGATGCCAAGACGGGACCGAATGACACGCACTCTCAAGAAGTAATCACATCTCAAAAACCATTTTCATATAAAGTCAATAGTGATGCCAAGACGGGACCGAATGATACGCACTCTCAATAAGTAATCACATCTCAAAAACCATTTTCATGTAAAGTGAATAGTGATGCCAAGACGGGACCGAATGATACGCACTCTCAACAAGTAATCACATCACAAAAACCATTTTCATGTAAAGTGAATAGTGATGCCAAGACGGAACCGAATGGTACGCACTCTCAAGAAGTAATCACATCTCAAGCAAAGATTCTGACTCTACACGCCCCAGTTTACATACCAAGTTTCTGCTTTCTAGGGCATTCAGAAGTGCTCTATAGGTTTTGATGGTCATCGGTGAGTTGGTGACAAAATCAGGGATTTATAGATATAAATAAAATTTAGAGCTATGCAATCAAAACTCTATATAAACTTTGCGTAATTTAAAGCATTATAATAATTTCATTTTGCTTTGTTCAATTTGAAGCAAAGTAACATAACATCGTGTTGTACAAAATTTAAATTCATGATACGTAATGTAATTAATCAGCCGCTGAACATAAAATAAATAATAATAATTGGCTTAGAGTTGACGCACGTTAATTGTCCCAAAACAGATACAAACGAGGTGTGCGCAGTGGCCCCTTCCGCCGTTTTGGACTCACGTGCCGGGATATATCGATAGTTTAATTAAATGAGTATCGACACGGCGGTGGCGCGTCACTGGCCGACGAACAAGCGAGTAATGAAGCAAGACCACTTTCACCGCCCTGCGTTAGTATGTTTCCTAGTTTGGCGTATTTGTTAACCGGCCGATTGTTCGGATTACTTCATCATCATCTGCTGATTACATGTCATTCATCATTCTCTGTTGGCGTCCGTATAAAAAAAAAAAATGAAATGCACAGAGTAACACGCAGCAGAAGCGAAACTTTATTCATCATTTAGACTGCAAAATACTCTCATCGTGCCTAAAGTAGACACGTAGTATTTGTAGGTACACCTAGCGCCATCTGTGGATTGAGCTCTACTTTAAAAAGTTAAATTGTTATGTAAGAAGTATAAGTATCTTCCGATAGATGACGTTGTATCGGTGGAGTTCCAAAATCGTGACGTGACGAGACCTATTTTTTTATTTTTTTTTATTCAATAAAAATAAAATATATGGTTAGTAAAATACACTTAGATGTTAAAAGGGTTTAAAATAAAAATCGTCACAAAATGTTTTGTCTGAGAACTAATTAATTATTCGCCTCACATACAAGATACTCGAATCGATGTATGACGACGCTAAGTGATGACGATGACGATAACGAATTACGTATAAAGACAAAAGAGAAAAATTATTGATGTGCGCAAAAAGCACCCTTACTTAACCTAAACTTAAATAATCTGAGCGCACTCAATTCATGAGGGGTACCTCATGAATTGAGTGCGCGAAGCAAACCGACAAACGCGCGTCGACTGCTCATTACTCAACCGGCACAATAATGAAGGGATTTTAAATCGAATCATTACTTGTGATGAAAAGTGGATCCTGTACGATAATCGGAAATGCTCATCGCAATGGCTGGACCCTGGCGAACAAGCCAAAGCCTGCCCCAAGCGAAAATTGACTCAAAAAAGTTACTTGTGAGCGTTTGGTCGACAAGTGCCGGTGTCGTTCACTACAGCTTTCTTAAATCTGGCCAGACGATTACGGCAGATGTATATTGCCAGCAACTGCAAATCATAATGGAAAAGCTAGCTGCTCCCTCAAGGATCGCTTTTGGGGCCTCTCCTCTTCATAATTTTTGTTAATGATATCGACTCATGTTTCAGCTATTCTCGTTCTCTATATTTTGCTGACGATATGAAAATCTTCCTATCTATATCATCATTAGAAGACGTGGATAACCTTAAATCCGATTTAACCCGACTTGATTATTACTGCCTCATCAATAACCTCGACTTGAATCCATCTAAATGCTCTATAACCACTTTTTCCAGGAAAAGAAACAGAATCCTAACCTCATACCATCTTAAGGGACACGAAATACCTAGAAGTTCTATTGTACGGGATCTTGGTGTATATCATGATGAAAAACTGCTATTCGATGCGCACATTGATAAAATCATTGTAAAGGCCTCTAAGGCTCTTGGTTTCATAATGAGAGTAAGTTCTTCTTTTAAGCTAGCCAAAACTTTTAAAATACTGTACTGTAGTTTTTTCAGGAGTCATCTTGAATACTGCTCTCAAATATGGAATCCATACTATGACCATAATATTAGTCGAATCGAAAAGATACAGAAACGTTTTATCAGATTTCTATGCTACCGACTCTAAATAAATTACAGCTCTGATAATTATATTGCACTTTGTAGGAAATTTCACATCCAGCCTTTAACTAACCGTCGACGTATTGCTGATTGCACATGTATTATTCAAATCTTAAATAACGAAATTGACTGTTCTAATCTCTCTAAGCTTAATTTTAACATTCCTTCCAGATCCCGTAGATGTAATACTCCACTGTCAGTCCCAGTCTATAATACCAACTATAGAAGAAATTCCTTCTTGGTGCGAGCAAGTAACACCCTTAATATGCATTATGTAAGGAACTAGACTTAGACCCCTTTGCTACTGATGTTGCTAAAGCAAGATCTGAATTTAATAAACAATTTTTTATCATTGATGATTGATGTAAGTATGGTACTTGTATTATTCATAAGTATATTAGTAAAATAAACTTTTTAAACTTTAATTTCCATGTATTTAGATCTAGGCTCATTTTATTATTATTGTTAGTAACTTGTGTTTGTTGTCAAGTTTGTATACTATATATTCTATAGCTATTAGTGGAAACCTATTATTGGCTTAACTCTAACTGTGTTGCTTTCTACTTTCTTAATTATAAGCTGTTGGTTTCCCGAATAAATAAATAAACAACTGAGGTTGGTCATTCGCTTTAGACCACTGCTGCTTCAGAACAACGCTAGAACGCACACTGCACAACAGACGGCTACCAAATTAGAGGAGCTTCAATTGGAATGTCTAGACATCCAACATATTCCCCGCACCTTGCTCCAACAAATTACCATTTTTTTTTTTAATTTTGATAACTTCTTGCAAGGGAAAAATTTCTTGCATAGGTACTAGATCCATTTTCTTGCAAGGGAAAAAATTCAACTCCGATCGCGAACAACGCCTTCAAAGATTTTATTGATTCCTGTCCGAATGGTTTTTTTAGTAAAGGAATTAATGAGCTACCTATGAGACGGCAAAAGTGCATAGCTAGCAATAGTATATACATAATCAGAATCTTAATCTTTATTTGCATTGAATATGGTACAATGTGATGTTACTTTGATTAAATAAATATATTATGTTTAAAAAAATCGACTTTATGTTCCTCCTTTACCAAACGCCGATTTCATATGTAAGCACCTAATAAAACCATAAAGTAAAACAGCTGAATACTAATCCACCTTCTTTCTTAGGAATCGGTTAAAAATTACCAAACCCTTTACAAATGTAACGTAAGTTTTTCCTATGTTGGCAATAGGCAATCGGACTATTTTTTTTTATTGCATAAATGAATAGTACTCTTAAATATGAGTAACTTCTCAGAAGAAACCGTATATCAAAAGTCAATATTTTCAAAGGTACAGCGATTTTTATAAAAAATTTCGCGAGCCTCCTAAAAACGCTCCATACTAAAGTCGACCTACAAATGACGTCATTTGTAGGTTATTATAGTATATGAAGTAGTATATGAAGTGTATGGCCGCAGGAATATATTTGTAAATATCTCCTATATTTGTGCGTTTAAGTTCATACTTACCATAATGAATGTTTTTGTATATGATGTGAGTAAACTAATGATGTAGGTTTTGTTTACCAATTTCGCAAAAAAGAAAAAAATATTTTTTTGGTATAAAGACTCGCGAAATTTTGTATTCAAATCGCTGTACCTTTGAAAATATTGACTTTTGATATACGGTTTCTTCGGAGAAGTTACTCATATTTAAGAGTACTATTCATTTATGCAATAAATAAAAATCAGTCCGCTTGCCTATTAGTCCTATGATCCTATCCTAAATGAGTTTGTTGTTAGAACACAGAGCAAATAAATAACAAAAGAGGGCATTCCAAATCACTTAAGTTTTAATTTTGATCTCCTATTGAATGACTCGACTACTTAGTTTAACAATAATTTTTGCTTTTTTTATTGAATTTAAAATAGCTTTTTTACAATTTATTTTACTTTTGACAGAGTATATTAAAAATATACAAAATTACAAATAAAAAGTTATAATAATATTATGTACCTACGTACTGTATACGTCTTTCACTTAATATAATAAAAAAGTTCCTTATGTTTTATATAAGCAATATAAATTTTGAAAGACTTGGTTTGTATTTTATGAAGGCGTCCAAATAATTACAAAATATTATGCTACTGTTTGTTGTGTCCAGTGTCCTTTACCCTCCATAGTTTGTTTGTTAACTTTCTATCTTATATGATAAATAATATTAAAACGTATATCATAATTATTATATTGTACTACGAGTATTAGTGTGTACAATGAACTAGTTGTTCTATGCCCGCTAGTTTGTGCCGTGGGTAGAGATGTGATAAACGGCTTATAATCAAAAGTTAACGTATCCGTTGTAAAATATTCAAAAGCAACTTATGTTAACTGCTTAGCTGCTTAACTGCTTATCTACTTATCTACTTATTGCCACTTAATGTTTTTTGCGCTTATGTTACGTTTTTCGATCGCTAAAACTGATTTCAATGAACTTTTCTTCGTACTTTGCAGGTTTAGGACTCTCTGAAATCTGAATAATATTAATATTTATTATATCCAATTTCTACGCCTAGTCGTCATTTTTATATTAAACAATACTTACGACAAAAACTTAATAAACGTAATACTACACGAAAAGTTTATATTACGTCCATTATTATATTATATTACATTAAAAGTTCACAGTAAACCACCAAAACACCACTATTACGATTAAAATACGAATTATTGCGTAACGTAATATAATGTGTTTTCGTCAACCCGCAAAGCGCAACTGACAAAAAGTGAATAAAAATGAAAAAGCATGTAAGTTACAAACTGTACAAAAAATAAGCCGTTTATTAAAACTTTAAATAAGTGATGAACTACGTTAAAGAATTTTATTGCGTTGCCATAAGAACTATTTTTCTTTGCTCATACCACACTTATGGCTTAATGACTATAAACGATATAAACGATAAGTTTAAGTGTTAAACGCTTACATTTATAAACGACTTTTCGACTTATTTATAAAAGCACGCTTTTTAAACGCTTTTCGTCTAAACGGCCATCTCTAGCCGTGGGCCAATAGGTATTAGGTACCAAGGCGCTAAGGTTGCGGAAAATTGTAGGTAAGTACCTACTGACTTTACTTACATTCTGATTATGAATCAATCTTATATTTTAGTTTTAGAATAACGTAAGGCACAAAACTTATGCAAGTAATTTTTCTCTAAACGTCGTTTGAACAAAGATTATAAAGGATAGAAGTTCAATGATTTTTATTTTTACGTCGATGATTTTACAACTACAACATAAAAATTGTCATTTTTCAACTATAATACATATACGTTAGAATTATTTCGCGCCCTGTACCAAAGCTAGCTTACGTTCATTGTTCACACTAATACTATAATATGATACCTATACATTTACTCCGGTTTTGATATGAAAATAACATAAATTTAGATATGCAAATAACAAAAATTCCGACAGAGAAATTTTGGTGAAGATCTTGGGTTTACCCTAAAATAAAAAAAATTATAGTCCCCATGAATCCCATGTGAGCTTATTAAGTTATCCCCGCATAACAAAGGTCAACATTTCAGGTTTTTTATTTTTTTTCGAAAACGGTAAGTTTTATCAAAAATACGACAAATTAAAATTCAAAAGTCTCTACAAAAATGGTTCTAATGATTTTTTCTCTAAGTATCACTGTTCCTGAAATATCGTGTTTTTAAGTATCACGTTCTACATAATATGCATTATGCACATATTTGCTACATATATACATACTAGCTGTCCCGGCGAACTTCGTACCGCCTTAGAATTAAATTTGTTGACGTATTGACAGCAGTGCCACCTATCGGGTCCAATTGCAAATCTAAACCATTTTGAATCAACTTAAACAAACACAAAAAAAATTAATTAAAATTTGTCCAATATGAATAATTTTCCCCGTTTTTGCAAAATTGTTCACTGATGCTTCGTTCTTATTTGTTGCAGGTTAATGTTATAGGTAATATAGCTTAAAACCTTCCTCGACAAATGAACTATCAAACACAAAAATATTTTTTCAAATCGATGAAGTAGTTCCTGAGATCAGCGCGTTCAAACAGACAACGGTATAATTTATCTAATATAATTATATATAATTTATATATTTAATCAAAGATGAATAATTTTCCCCGTTTTTTCCACATTTTCCACTGGTTCTTCACTCCTATTGGTCGCAGCGTGATGTTATATAGTCTAAAGCCTTCCTCGACAAATGGAGTATCTAACACATTTTTTTTTTAAATCGATTTAGCATTTCCTGAGATCAGCACGTTCAAATAGACAACGGAAACCCTTTTTTCCCCGTTTTTTCCACATTTTCCACTGATTCTTCGTTCCTATTATTCGCAGCGTGATATTATATAGCCTTCCTCGATAAATGGGCTATACAACACAAAAATAATTTTTCAATTTGAACTAGTAGTTCCTGAGATTAGCGCGTACAAACAGCAAAAAGACAACGCGAGGATGAACAAGTCAGTACTTCAAGAGTAAGTCCACCTCGCACTAGAGCGCACTAGATATTTCAGTAACGGTATCGCCGTTACTGAAATATTAGGGGAAAAAACGTAAGAACCATCTTTGTACATAATTTTAAAATCTACAACTTCGGTCTGAAGTATTTTTTGATAAAACTTACCGTTTTTGAGAAAAACCCAAAAAACCTGAAATGTTGACCTTTGACTCCGCTTAACTTATAAGCTCACATGGGAATGATGGGGACTTTTAAATTTCAATTTATTAGGGAAAATCCAGGGTCTCCACCAATATTTGCTTCTGTCAGAGTTTTCGTTATTTTAATTGTCTAAATTAACCGGAGTAATTTGATCAGTAAGAATATAAAGGTTGTCCCTGGAGACCAATAAGGGCGCGTGTTGGCGCACCAGGTTCTACGCGGACCGATGCCAGGGCGAACTCCGAAATCAAAAAAGTTATTGATGTCGCTTGCGATGCGTTTTGTCAAATCCCATACAATTTGTTTTCGAAACTTCGCCGTCGAAATTATCGAATGCATTTTGACTAGACGCCCAGTTATGTATTCCACTTATTCCACACACTTATTCCATCAAAGTCATTAGTCATTACTCATTAGCGTGCGTCAAATGTGCGTCATTCCACTCGTCATTCGTAGATTGGCAAGTCAATTCTAATTTCTACGAGCACCCGTTTTTTATTAGAGTTTCGGGTTTTAGTTTCTTTTTATTTCATTGTATGCATTCGAGCTCAAGTAACACTGTTTCTTACTTTCTAATATTGAACAGTTTTTTGTTGTAACTAGAAAGACAGATATCCGTGTCAAGAAGAATAGTCGCTTATACATTTTAGAGCATATTTTCCTCTAGAGCTGCTCTATAGTCTAGGGATAGAATTGATCCGCATTTTGCACCTTTAGTACATTTACAAATAAATAATAAAAGATGTATGCTTTTGTTTTTTTTTTTTCAAGCTATTACCACATATTAATAAATAGATACTTACTACGTAACTATTACGGTGATTGTAACTATTTAGTTAAATAAATATTCATTTATTTCATTTGCTTATTTAAACCTCAAGTTATTATACCCTACGCAAGGCAACAATCCTTCTAATTCACATCGCATCGTGTTTTCACACTATCCGCTATAGGAGGCAAGTTGCAACAATAAATCAAGGCAATCTCTCCTTTTAATAGGTTCAGTAAAACTGGATTTACACAAAACTCATACTAATTAGCCTTACAAAAAAGGGTTACGTTTTAGGTTTTCGTCGTACCCAAGGAACGCTTATAGTTTCGCTCTGTCCGTCCATCTGTCTGTCCGCGCTTCTAGCTTCTGTAATTATAATAAATAATTAAAAAAATAAAAAAAACCCGACTGCAAAAAATACATATACTTACCTAAGCAACGCACTAAAAAGACCGAAACAAGTCTGAGAAAACTGACTACACTATGAGCTGAAACCCTAAGTGAAATAATTGACGTTATGTTTGTTAGCAGGCGGGACCCATTCGCAAATTATAAATCGTACAAAAATATATGGGCCCCGCCTGCTAACAAACATAACGTCAATTATTTCACTTAGGGTTTCAGCTCATAGTGTAGTCAGTTTTCTCAGACTTGTTTCGGTCTTTTTAGTGCGTTGCTTAGGTAAGTATATGTCTTTTTTGCAGTCGGGTTTTTTTTATTTTTTTAATTATTTATTTTATTTCAGTCTTTTCAGTTGCTTTTGAATTGTAGTTAGGTATCTATGCAGGCGGGTTTTTTATTATTATTATTTATCGTTATATTTAATATAAAACTGCAAGTTATATACATATTTAGAATCAGTATTTAAAATCCTTCATTTTGATACCCCACTCGATATACTTGGTAGATATTTTTTTTTTACCTCACAACATGGTGTCTAACATCCGCCATTATGTTTTTTTTTTAATGTCACCTATCTAAGAACACTTGGGCTATTAAGACGAATCTAACGATACCTCAAATGTGAAAATCCGTTTAGCGGTTCTGAAGATACAAGGTAATAAAGAATATTACATACATACATACATACATACAAGATACGCGCTAAACACATAACCCTCCCGGCAGTCGGGTAAAAAACACATAACCCAGTTGGATAATATAAATTGATGAAATTTGGTATAGTTATATAGCTTGTTACTTCTTCTTGATTTTGGCATTACAAAATAACAATAATTTGATATTTTAGGAGTGGCTTAGGAGAGTACATGTGAAGTGGGGATGAAAATTTTTTTTTCATTTTATGACATCGACCAACGCCATCATCGACGAAAAGACCGATTCAATGATACCCCAAAGGTAACGTTGAATCGGTCTTTTAAAATAAAGGCAAGGTTTTATACATAACTTTTTTAAAAAGTCAACCATTTTTGAGTAATCGGCCTCCAAAAATTGGTCCCTCCCTAGTATTTCTAAACTATGATATAAAAAACTCGAAAAAAATTTATTACGCGTTGATAGTTAAGGTACCCTCCTACTAGATATGAGCGCTGCCGATGAGTGGTAGGTTGGCGGCGGAGCGCCGACTTTTTTGGGTCGGCCGTGTCGCGGCGGCGGCGTCGGCGGCAGCGCGGCGTCGGCGGCGTGACCTTGAAAGGGTTAAAGTTTGTACTTGGTAGTAAAAAAATTCGTAGCTATAAAAATACTTTTATTTAGTGGGTTACATACAATTACAATGCAATTCAATAATTTATGGCACTTTTTGTAGTCATGAAAAAGTCAACGTAGTAATAAAATTTCAAAGTAGGAACTACTTTGGAATTGGCAGTTAACTGTGCTTTGATTCCAAAGAGCGTTATTACTGTAATATTTTTCTATTTTCGACGTCCACATTTTCAACAATTGACGTTGAAGCCATTTATTTAACTTACTGCGTAGGCTCTCTAGTTAAAAACCAATACCTAATAGCGGAGATCTCAGCCTGAAACACGGTGCAAAATCCCAAACAAACATATATGCCTGTAGATTGCACACCCCCGTAGTCTAAAACTATACCGGTTGTCTTTCGTAGTTCTTAGTTCTATCCGTGGACCAAATTATGTCCTTAAGGTAAACATTAATTGGGACCCAGTCCTCCCTAAAAGTTAAGAAAACTGGGTATAGCTTCTAAAAGCTATGCACCTTGATCATGGCGGCATAGCCGTGACAGGTCTCTCAACAGCCTCTCACAGGCTGGAGCCTCTGTCCACTATTAAATTTTTTGATGCAGTTGACCTGTACAACTTTTTTCTGCGTAGTGTGGCATACCACACTACGCATATGTGACAATCGCCTTACTATAGCTGTGTATAACCAAGCATAGCATTGCATTCGAGTTTCGACCGATGGCCTCATTTAGAGCATGTCTTGGGCAGGACCACAGAGCACATCTAGCATTTTTCATAATGTACTCGATGTGCTTATTCCGAGTAAGTGCCATAATATATAGGATCACTCCTAGATATTAACCTCACTTTCAAACGTGATAGTTTTCCCGAAGAGTGTTGGGGGTTTTTGTCCCTTCAACTTCCTCTTATTGGTGTTAGGTATCAATACTGTCTTATTAGCGTTGATGGTTAGCTTGATCCTTTTGCACCGATGTTGCACCTGATTGCATTAGCCCAGCGACTACTGATACGCATTTGCCCACCACTAGTATCGCTAGGTCGGATTAGAGCTTGGCTCTCGATTCGCAGGTTGTGGATTCAATTCCCGCATTAGAACAAAAAAAAGTTTGTTTTCAAGTTTGGTTAGGACATTGTAGGCTGATCACCTGATTGTCTGACAAAAACGGTGATCCATGCGTTGGATGGGCATGTAAAAAGTCGGACCAGCGCCTGATCTCTCGCCAGTCATGTCGGTTATCTGACCTACTGGATTACGAGAGTAAAGGAAGAGAGAGTGCTCTTATGTGCTCTTGTGTACTGCGCACATACTAGGGTATTATAATAATAATTGCTGGCCTGGTTTCAATGAAACTGGCCACCTTCACCGAAATCGGTATGGAGAGCTATTATTATTATTAAGACGTCAGCGTATCCTTGAACATAGAACCTATTGTTCAGTTCTTTTAGCAGCCCATTCACTACCAGGGAGCACTTCGGCGGCGACAGTACCCCACCCCTCCTTGTGGGCAACATCGGGTCAACCTGCTCCTGAGCGTCAAACGTAGCTTTGATTCACTCTATAGTAATTCTTGAAGCCAGGCTATCAGCACAGCAATCAGGGTAAAAGATCAGGATGAGTTTTTACCAAACGCGCCGTCAATATCTGAGAAGGCGCTTAACGTAAACTTCTTATCCTCAATGGCTTTATCAATGCGATCTACTAGCTTGATCTTCTAGCTCCATCAATTCAGTAGAGCCTTTCTAGTTAGCGTGCTATCTTTCATGCATAACTCTTTCGAAGAGATAAGTGTTACTTTTATAAATAAATAAATTCTTTATTGACACAAAGGAGTTTTACATATCGGAGGTCCCTGACCCCTTCACTAGTGTAAACTGTATTGCAGAGGCCAGGTCCATAAACGGCAGAGTAATGTTCAAAGATCTCCGTGTTAGTGTAAAATACTATGAGAAATACCTTTTATATAATCATAATGTAATGACGTATGGTGTGATAGTGGTGGTGATGATGATGATTACTCTAACTGAGAGGGTGGCATATGCTTGCAGTTCTTTAAACAACGCCGAAATCCCCAAACATGTATCTATAAGGAGTCAGAAGTTCTGTTCTTTACTTTTATATCCAGGGTATACCTTGGAGCAAAATCTTACTTTTTGGTAGCATATGCTTCAAATACTTCAGAAAAAGTTGAAATCACCATATGTGTCCATATAAATTTCTAGGAGTTCCCTTGATTCCTCATGGATCCCATCATCAGGTCACCACTTTGATATCAAAACGATCAATTCAGGATTACACCCTTTACATCACAGAAAAAAATTTGAAAATAGGTCTACAGGCGGCGGAGTAATCGTTGAACATACAAAATATATATATATATATATATATATATATATATATATACACAGCCGAACGTATAACCGCCTCCTTTTTTGGGAAGTCGGTTAAAAATAAATTTATAGTAGGATGAAACCCATCGGAAAAGATTTTATTTTGTTTTTATACAAGATAAAAATAAAAAAACCAAAAACTTGGTTATTTGAATTTTTCACATAAATTTTGAGGTTATGTGAAAAGAGTGTAAATACAAAAGTTGATCTTTTTATTATTTACAACTTTGCTATTTGACTTTTTTCCATAGGACTTGTAGTTTTGCCGGAAATCGAGATAAACCGTTTTCTACCCTTAAAAACTCACCTCCCTTCCCGACCTCAAATCGCCCGTAAATTATTTTTCCTTTTATTTTTGTTATATTCTCTTCCTTTTCCAATGGGTTTCATTCTACTATAAATTTATTTTGTTTCAAAACCTATCGGCACTGGTCTATATGTCGTTGGTGTAGAAAGTTATCAGATCACATGTAAAATCACGCTTCTGACTCTACACGCCTTAACTCTACTAGCTACTCTCTAGCCTTACTTCACAAACTCTACACCTTAGTTATGTGGCTTGGCCGTTTCGTTCCTACAATAATAGTATAACAGAAAAACAGTCGGTAAATTTTTCAGCTTACGCCCAAGTGAATGTAGCGAAATGGCTAGGCACATAAATTGACTGAGGTGTAGAGTTTGTGAAGTTTGGCTTGTAAAGTTAAGGCTTGTAGTCAGAAGCTTGGTTTTGCATGTGATCTGATAACTTTTTGACAGTGCGATCTTGGCATCACTATACATGAGTATGTTTTTGGTGGGATACCTATTACCACCTATTACCACCTATTACTAAATATATCTTAAGATATAATTAAGTAGCGTTGTGAACGCATTAAAAATAATAAATAATGACCTCTAGAAACTTTTGAAAAATTTCAAGAGGGGCTTTAAAAATTGCAAAAGTTATAAACAATTTAGTAAAAAACAAAAAGGGGGATGGTTTTTTTAAATTTCTCTTAAACTATTAAAGATATCCGAATTTCGAAAAAAAAAAATCCTTAAAGAGGAGTAAATTTCCTAAAAAAAGTTCCAACTACCGGAACGCTAAAAGCGGTGATACCGTGATACGCGTCCCACGCTCGTTTACCGATAGTATGGACCCACTGACCGGCTTTTAGCGCTATTTTCACTTCTAAATTAAAATTATAAATATTGGTCATCGAGTTCCGGGAGTTGAGACGTTTTTTTAGGAAATTTCCTCCTCTTTAAGGAAGATTCAGCCATATTTTGTATGGGTGTAAATTTTCGGGGGGGTTTGAACCCCCAAAACCCTCCCCTGGCTACGCCCGTGATGTAGTTGCCGAAGCATTAAACGTGGTTTCAATACGTTGGTGAAATCGAAGCTTATAATTCGACAAAATCTTTTGGCAACGACAAAAATAATAATCAGCGCAGGTCCGTTTGCTGCAAGGGAGAGGAGGAGAGAGGGGGGGGGAGGAGGTTTTATTGTTACATATAACATTGTGTTCACGAGATAACAGGGAAGTGATAAGGGCAACGACAATGCCACATAAATTGTTTATAAAAATAATAAACATGTTAAATAAGTATTAAAATTTAAAACGACGTGAAGCAAAAACTTTTAGTATGTATGTACCTACCTACAGTTTTACGAGAATGGGGTATTTTCCAAGTTTTTGCAAAATTCGACATATTGTTTATAATAACAAAATACATTCGCAATCTGGACCATTTCTTGTGAATTTCTTTCCTTTCCTTGCAAATCAGCATACAAGTTTAAATAATTAATAAAGCCGCGAAAACGCTACAATGTGTTGTCATAACGTCACATTCTTGTAACAACCCGTCAACTATCGAATCTCATTAAACATGTCAAATACTAAAATGCTTTGTGTTAACTTTGGTAATTTTACTAATTTATAATGCCATAATTATGGTGCTATACTATTATTATCGAAGAGTAACGCTATTAATCCGCACAAAACTTGCACTCAATTTCGACTGATAACTGACAAGTGGCATTTAATTTTTTTTTCATCCCGCCTGCTCGACAATGTTCGATTAAATATATCACGCAATCTCAACGTAAAGCATGTCATTGTCTCCCAAGGGAGATAATGTTGTATGAAACTCCCTAGGGATTAAAGTGATTTGAATTTGGAACGTTAAGATTCGTATGAAAACTCCTAATAGATACGTATCTATCATAGAGTTTTTCCATAATAATATGGTATTGCTGAGAGTTTATTCGAAAATCGAACTGGCCACCTATAATTTTAATATTTTCACATGTCAAAATCGTCAGTCACAAGTTCCTGAATCTTTAAGTACCGCTCAAATGAACTCCACCACAACTTCCATAAATGTTCCTAATAAAAATATTACTCTGTCCCTCCATAACTGGACAAATGTGTCCAATATCAATATTAATTTTTAACAAAATAAATGTTTTATTTTTGTAGCCCTGGGTTTTTATTGCCTCGCAGTAGGTATGAAAAGTAAAGTATGCACATCTGGGATAAAGCCTGTCTTCGTCTTGGGCAGCTTGAACCCCTCGCTTCACTCAGGACTCTACATAACTCGACCCTCGCTTCGCTCGGGAGTTAACTCTAGAGTCCCTCATTACGCTCAGAGTCCAATATGCTGCCCGTGACGTAATTGTCAATCTTTCTTTCGCAATTCACAGATAAAAGAGATGTTTGATTATGGGCCAGCTCTATGTACACTACATAGGTAAATAGAAAAAAATATGGGAATATGTTAAAAAACGTACATGGAAACAGGGCCGGATTTAATATTAGGTTGGGGAAAAAGTTTCTTCGCATTTTATATAAAAATTCAAAAGGTTTTTTTATAAAGTTTATTTACAAGTGACTAAAGTATATAGGTGCCATTTTGTTCGATAACTTTTTGCCATCTTGTTGGTAGGTACATGATCCCATTGCTATAAAATTTTTGGGGCTTCTGATGAAAAAACTGCGACAAGTGGTTTTGGCAGTCCTCTTGTGATGTCAACCTGACACTGCCTAAGGAATTCTGCAGCGACCGAAACAGGTGGAAATCTGAAGGTGCAAGGTCAGGACTATACGGCGGATGCATTAACACCTCCCAGCCAAACTCCCGTATTTTTTTCTGAGTGGCTAAAGATGTGTGAGGTCTAGCGTTATCATGGTGAAAAACCACACCCCTTCTGTTGATTAATTCCGGCCGCTTTCTCTCAACTTCTTGCTTTAATCTCATCAGTTGTTCGCAGTACAGTTCAGAATTGATGGTCCTGCCTGGCGGTAACAGCTCATAATGAATAATGCCCTTCCAATCCCACCACACACACAGCATCACCTTGTTGCGAGTTAACCCGGGTTTCGCCACAGTCTTTTTTTCGCGGCTTGTGTTGCATTTTTACCTTTTTTGTAATAAAATTTTAAAATGTATCGAAATTCTTCATAAGAATCACTCATTTTAACAATAAGAAAAACAAATGAAAATCTCAAATTTACCTAATTTGAATTTGGAATTGTCTTCTGTAAAATTAAAACATTTTAATGATACCAAAATCAGCCAGATACAATTGGTATAGCCCAAGATATTTTATGACAAGTTCATACATACTATAATGCGAAAAGACTTTTTCCCCAACCTATTATTAGTGCCGCTCTGGGCACTGAAGGAAATGCCGCCCTATCAGTGTTATTTTACTTAAAATTGTAGTTTTTGTCTTATTTCTTACGAATTCATCAATACATCTGCAATCAACTATAGTTATTCTAACTAGGGGCCATCCACATGTTACGTCACGCAAAATTTCGATATTTTTATAGATTCGTCATGTCTATGTCTGTCTGTCCGTCCGTATGTCGCAGCCACTTTTTTCCGAAACTATGAGAACTATGCTGTTCAAACTTGGAATAACGCGTTTCAAATGAGAATAGGAACGTCAATGACCTTTTTCTGTCAAATATCACTTGAAAAGTGCGATTTTCAGAAAAACTTGCATATAAATATTAATAGTCTTGCATCGAATTTAAATAAAAACGTTAAATAGTAATCAATTATCTAAATATAAATTTAACTATCATATCAGTCTAAATTCGAAACAATATAGCGCCGACTCGATCCTATTCTCATTTGAATCGCACTATAAGTATGAAGTATGAACTTAAACGCACAAATATTGGAGATATAATTTACAATTTATATGTTCCTGCGGCCATATTATACTTCATACACTTTAACCCGGCGAGAATGTGGCAGGGTATTTTACACCACTTAAACTCGCGTAGTTCTTTTATTTCGCGGTTAGCAACAACGCGACGCTCAGTAGCTGCAGACAAGGGAGTGTGGGGGGTGATAGTGGCGTGATCCCAGTGTTGCGCGTACCTGCGGGAGTTACACGCGTGCTAACTTATCTCGGGTAAGTTTTACCCTGCCACATAGCTGGTGTATGTGTTTTGAAATTTGTTTTGTTGTCATTTATTTGGCTTTTAAATATTAATTTCAATATGTTTTTTGCAGTTTTCCTTCAAAATGAGTGACGAATGAATTGAATTTATGTTAAACGAAGTTTTGAACGATTCTTTCGACTATTAATGCCAATATAATTTACTAGCTGTTGCCCGCGACTCTGCCCGCGTAAATATAGTATCCCTCGGGAACGCTGTACTTTTTCGGAATAAAAAGTAGCCTATATTTTAATTCAGAGCTTAAACTACTACCATACCAAATTTCATCGGAATCCGTTCAGTAGTTTTTGTGTGAAAGAGGAACAAACATCCATCCATACATCCATCCATCCATACATCCTCACAAACTTTCACATTTATAATATTAGTAGGATAGGGAAAATCTCAAGTCGAATACAAAAAGAACTGACTTTATTCGCAATTTGGGCTTGTCGCTGGTATACGAACATTTACGCCAGCGTAAAGATAAAATGAACATTCCGATATATATTCGTGAGCGTATCTCCTCTCAACTTGGTGAACCCTCAACTTCAGCATCAAAAAATATTCCTGGACGAGCTATCAGATGTCGTGACTGTCCCTATAAGAAAGATCGGAAGACGAAACATGGTTGTAAGCGCTGTGGCGAAGCCATATGTAAGGAACACGCGATCTTTTTTTGCTTTAATTGTGCTAATGTTCAAGACGGAAAAAAAATAAGTTAAGACTGATTAATATATAGTTGATTTATTTTTTTATAAGAAGACCTCATTAGTTATACGTTAAATGTGCTATTACTTAAAAATCAAGAAGTTACTTTATGTTTTCTTTTGGTTTTCGAAGTTAATACTTTTTGTTGAATGTTAAATCTATATTTTTTGTTTTCGGCAAAATTAATAAATATAAATTTAAATATACAATGTTCTTTTATTTAATATCATAAAGGCTATACTAAAAGTACTACTATATAATACAGCTATAATTTACATCACAGTATGCATTAATACATAAGGGTATAATTTACCCTGCCACATACTTCGCGTAACTTTTTTTCACCACATTCTCGCCGGGTTAAGGTCGCTGCCTCGAATTAGGCGGGAGCGATGGCGTGGAATCTTATGGACCGGTTCTCGAAATTCGCGGCGCGGGCGCGTCGCATGCGCGGGCAACGAGCGGGCAACGAGCGACGAGCTCCAGTCGAGCGGCGAGTGCGGACACAGAACACTATTACTCGCGGAGAAGAATGTCGACTTCATACAAAAAAATGTGGACCTAATAGCGCCTTAAAATAATACTTACGTTTTTATTAAGTATTTACCACTTACCACATACCAGACCGCATGATAAACCAAATTGCTAGTAATTTACATAAGTCCGATACTAACAAGGGCGCCTCTTTTTGTTTATTAGTTGTAAAGTCTTCTATCATTATACTCGTAGAAGCCATTGCGCTTCGTCAAGTAAGTATATTACAGGGCTTATTAACATTTTGTAAGTTTATTATACGGCAGTTATATAAATCTCTATAACTGCGCCCAAATCCAACTTTGTAGCATGCTACAAGTTGCTTTATCTAAACTATCTAGTACCTATACTAATATAATAAAGAGGAAAAGTTTGTTTGTTTGCATTGAATAGGCTCCGAAACTACTAGACCGATTTTGATGAAATTTGGCACAGATATAGACTGTAGAGTAGACCACGGGGCCTTCCCCGTGGTTGACTCTACCTTTGTCCTTACAAAGGCTACTTTTTATCGCGGAAAAGTGTACGGTTTCTGTGAAATTAACTTTTGCGCGCACAAAGTCGCGGGCAGCATCGAGTAGTAAAAATAAAAGTAGTCTAGAAGAACATTTAAAGAATTAATTTTGCTAGTTGGGAGTAGTCGGGGGTTAAAATTACGTCGCGTCGCGCGTCGTAGTAAAAATTGTTTCAAACATAAAGACATGAGGAAGGCAGGTATATTTTTCAATATGAAACATTAATAATTATTATCTGTCTTTGTTATGACTGGTCCGATATCGAATGTCGGATAATGGGAAAACGCACAGTCCTAACTCCTAAGTCCTATCGAAGGAGTCAATAAAAAACTTTTCAGCATTTAATAACTCAAAAGGGTAGATGCATGGTAGATGCTAGTAAATTAATTATGTTTTAATTGTACGCGTTATTTTAAAATTTAATATGTTCGTATTTATGAGGAAAAACATTAATTATTGTTTATTGTGTTTATTTATATACATACTAATAACGTTATTAACATTATTCACATAAAATGTTTATATCCAGTGGTCAAAGATCCGCTTAAGCCTTAAGTAGTACAGTATATAAGTATATTAATTAACTAAACAAAAATCCAATACATACTGTCACTGTGGTCACATAACTAAATTATAAAATTATAAATAGTTACTAGTTACTACGTAACAGAAAAATAACTTCCCCCACACCGATTTCGGTGACGGTGGCCGATTTGAAACCAGCAGTGCTATTCTCTAAGAACATTTTCATATAATATCTCGATAGCTGAATCCGCGGTGAGTGTCAAATATCATATAAAAATTTTACACCAAAGATTTCAACTCAAGATAGGCTATCACGTACATTTAGCCGAAAAAATTTTCATACAAGAAAAAATTACGCCATCTATGTAAAATCAACGGAACTTCGATGTTCCTTTGATTTTACGATTTTACCATTCCGATAGAACAGTCGCTAGTCGTATGATATAACTTTGTAAGGGCGTACAACGCATACATTTTTTTTAAATACATATCTTGACTAAAGAAATTTTAATAAAATTGTCCGGCGTAATATAAGTTTAGCTCGCATTAATACTGGAATTACTAAAATATTAACAACAATAAATCAATAAGGCTTACAAACAAATACCTATAAATTTTACAGATACGTAATGTAATTTAAATATTTCATATTTCTTTTTACATTACTCTCATTATCATAAAGCATAGACGAGGCGTGTTGAGGCAAAAAGTGTCCACGCTTAAACTGCCCCACTTTTGGGGTTTTTTGAGGCAGTCGTTTCATATTTTGTCATCTTGACATTTCGACATTTGCTTTCCGCAGATTTTTCAGTCCACATTTAGTTGAAAAAATCTTCTGAAATCAAGATGGCGTAACTTTTTCTACACTAATATTATAAAGAGGAAAACTTTGTTTGTATGTTTGTTTGTTTGTTTGTTTGTTTGTTTGTAATGAATAGGCTCAAAAAGTACTGGACCGATTTCAAAAATTCTTTCACCATTCGAAAGCTACATTATCCACGAGTAACATAGGCTAAATTTTATTTTTGAAAAAATAGGGTTCCGTAAGATATTTGGGTTTTTCGGACACAAGGTGTAAAAATCAACCAGAAAAGTTACTTATTTTACGTACGCTGCCTAAACTATAAAAGATAGAACCATAAAATGTTCTAATTAACTGCAGATCTTATAAATATCAACAAAAAAGTCCGTGACACACTATACCTATCTATGTCGAGTGAGGCACAACAACCATTTTTTAATTTAGAAATAAATTATTGAATTTTTTTGAACTATATTTAAACGCGTTTATTTTACTTATGCTATTAGTCCTTATCAAAATAAATTATTTCATCACTAAGTACAGTTTATGTAGATAATATTTGGTCTTTGAATGATTAAAATTGGATGTTTGGTTTTGAAGTTATGGCGAAAAATATTACGATTTCTGTTGCACGGCCCGTTGCGAAGTGGGTGTCACCAAGGCGCGTGCAGGAGGGGAGTTTAGATCTATGAGTAAATTTTTTGTTTTGTGTTCGTTGTAACTATGATGGATAGTTACTTGAATACCTATTTATTTAGTGTTTGTCGTATTGTTAGTCCTGAAGGTATTTCATACGATAAAAGTATACCCAACTACTTATTTCATTGAGTTTTAGTAGGTACCTATATTAATTTATTTCTGTTTGTTTTGACTAAATTTCGCCCTTTGCGCTTTGGATCATTGGGAAATCTGTAATTTAAATACTATAAATTGCTGCGATGTTTACAACAAATGTCCACTAAGTTAGACAAAAGAATAAAATAATAAACTAAGTATGCCAAAGTACTCTATTTTGTGTAACATTTCATTTAGTAATATTTCAGAAATACTACTTTTTTTTTCTCCAAAAGTGCATAATGTTAAATCGGCTGGCCCCTGAACATTGTAGGTGGTTGTTGTAAGAGTAGATATAGATAGTAGGTGCATGTTGTAGGTGATCTACATCTAGTAGATGTAGCTTGTAGGTTTTTAGTGGGGTAACTACTGTTTACCTACCAACCTACCACCTACCAACTATAGGTATGTAGTAGGTCTAGATGTAGGTTGTAGGTGTAGGGTATGACTTATGGGTGTAGCAACCTACGCTTACAACCTTCAAGTGTAGTTATTTTTTATTCAATTTCATAATTCACAGAACAACGTCTGTCAGGCCAGATGGTAAATAATATTTTTAAATATATGTAAAAATCAAATAAATAGTAAACCTTAGTTTCATTTTATTTAAATTAATCAAAAATGTGAATACTGACGGGTAAGGTTAGGTTTGGTTAGGTACTGAAATAAAAAAAACTTCATCTCTTATTTCTGTACTAATAAATCAATAATAAAAATGACGTCCCTACAAAGTTACCTTTTCACTGTTGCGCATACAATAACCAGTGTTCTTTCATAGTTGGCCGCCATTTTTTGAATATTTATTTAAAATTCCATAAGTATTTTAATTGTAACAAACAATATTGTGATAATTACCCGTGATGAGATATCTTTTTTACAAGTTTGTCATAGTTTTTACAGCCTTTAATTACGCAACTACTCGGCATTTTATGAATTATATGCGGACTGGATAAAGCAAACGTAGAAATGGTAAGATCACGAGTGCCAAACCTCAACTGTCAAAATGGCCCCAAAATTTAAAAATTGGGGCCATTTTACTGGAGACACTTTTTGCCTCAACATGCCTCGTCTATAATATACGTCTATGTTTTACACTCACCGCGGATTCAGCTGTCGAGATTAGAAAATGTTCTGAGAATAGACAGGCATGAGGCAGGGCCTCTAGACAAGCCTCCTTCGATAATTTCGACGGCGAACTTCAAAATCAAAAATGTATGGGATTTGACATAAGTCTTCGCTATGTGACAGGCCGCTTGCGATGCCTTACGTCAAATCCCATACATTTTGTTTTCGAACTTCGCCGTCGAAATTATCGAATGTATCTTGACTAGAGGCCCTGGCCAGTTACGCAGGAGTAATTTTATAGTGCTCAAGTGTGTGCGCAGTACAAGAGCACTCTCTCTTCCTTTACTCTCATAATCCAGTGGGACGGATAACCAACACGACTGGCGAGAGATCAGGCGCAAGTCCGAATTTTTACATGGCCCTCCGACGCATCATCTTTCTTGGGAGACAATCAGGTGATCAGCCTGCATTGTCCTAACTCGAACCAAACTTAACAAAATTTTTTGTTGTTCCAATCTAGTTGTTGTTGTTGCGGGAATCGAGCCAATGCTCTAACCACTAGACTACGGAGGCTTTTTTAAATGCCTACAGTTACTGGTGACAGCTGCGTTCGAAAATGAACCTTAAATGCTCGAACGCTCGATTGTTATTGCGATACTTTAGCGATAGCGCTCAGTGACGGAGCAATGGCATGTTGAAACCAAAGACTTCGTTGAAACAATCGGTCGGGGTTGCTTCTTACAATTAAATATTAAGTAGTTAAATAAAGTTACGCTTATTTTAAGTTTGAAATATTACATTACGTATAAATTTAATTGCTCTTATAAACAATGTGTAAAATTATTACAAAATATGTACCTAGTTACGTTATTTACTTTTATATTGTAATGGTTAATAAACACTCGCCTCGTCTATTCATTATTCAATAAGTGATAAATACTTAAAACAGCAAAACTACTACTTTCTATTAGTACTTTGCTAACATATTCCCTTATTAATGTACGTACTTAGGTTACTTGAATATTAGTTTTTACAAACGAGATGTCTTTTGAGCTACAAAAATCTCGGTCATGATTTCTCACTACAAAAAATAATAATTTAAAAAATTTAAAAACCCGACTGCGTAAAAAGTGAAGCAAACTAAGTAGTACATAATGAAAAACTGAAAAGAAAAAAACAAGCACTTAGATGTCCGGTGGTCTAGAATTCTATAGTATATTATTGAATGAATACTATTGAAGAAAATAAAATATAATCTATTATTGGAACATAACAACTGAACAGTCAGGATCCATTGAAAAATTAGATTGGCTGTCGAATAATGGATCCCGACTGTTCAGTTGTTATGTTCCAATAATAGATTATATTTTATTTTCTTCAATAGTATTCATTCAATAATATACTATAGAATTCTAGACCACCGGACATCTAAGTGCTTGTTTTTTTCTTTTCAGTTTTTCATTATGTACTACTTAGTTTGCTTCACTTTTTACGCAGTCGGGTTTTTAAATTTTTTAAATTATTATTTTTTATTTTATACTTTTTAGTTATGAGTACCTAGCTAGCTATTTACCAGGCTGGATTTCCTATCAGCGTCAATACTATATCACAATTGCACTGGAATGTGAAAATGGTTGTTACGCAACTTTAAATCGATATAGATCCTAAACGGTCAGTCAAATCGAAAAATGGTGAGAGAAAACTAAAAATGATTTTTAAATACCTATTCAACGATACCCCACTTGATATAGTTTGTTGACTTTCATTTTTTTCATTTTCACAATATGGCGTCCAGTAGTCGCCATATTGAATTTTCACTAACGTCATGTCTTTAGTGACACTTCCCGGACTAAGAGGAATCAATTGACGTGTGAATCATTATAATCGGCCCAGGCGTTTGGTCTCTATAGTGCTTCAAAGGAACATACATACATACATACATACATAGGCTGATAAACACATTACCACTCCTTTGCGTTGCGCAGTCGGGTAAAAAATACACTTATAGTTTGTGCAGAGTATAATTTATCTAAGTAAAGTCGTAAGTTCTTACCTATGGAAAAAACAAATACCTAAGTTGCTACCTATATAATGTTTCCGAATGCATACTATTAGTAGGTAAACCTTGTATTTTCCTGCAACACCCGTGAAACATAAAGCATCAGAAATCAAAATGTAAATCAGTTTATTACCTAGTTAGATTTAAAATTATTTTTAAAATCAATGACACTCAACAAGTGAGTGTAATTGTTTTGGGATATAATTAATCGAGCGAACAAAAAATAAGTTGGCGGCTGCACGTGAGCATACTGTATTACTGAATTTGGCAGCGAATTAATATGTTGGCGACTAAACTGGCGAAAACACTCGGGTGACAAAAAATTCTAAAGTCGGCAGACAAAAACAGGCGAAATTTAATCCAAATTAGCACCGACATTTATAAGTTGGTGACTTAATTTCCGAGTTGGTGACCATTATACCATATAAGCAGCTATAAAACCAGATTTGGTTGATAAATTAATGGCTGCTAAAAATTCAATTTGCAGGCTACGGAAAATCCTATTTTTGGATACTGTTGGAGTATGTTTTTCTTTGTCATGGGTGTCATTTTCTAGGTTTCTGGGGGTGCAGAATAATATGAAAATAAAATCTGTTTCGTAATTCCACAATGGCGTAAATTTTTGTTATTAAAATTAACAAGGTTGTCCTTTTCCAGGTTTCTGGGGGTTCTGATTACAAAATTGTCTTCCAATTTCATTTTCCAAAATGGAGAATATTCAATCTTCGGAAAATGAATATGAATACTAAATTAAAAGATCTTTGGTATGCTAATTAGGATTGATGATTATTATTACAGTATGTTATGTAGTTCAAAGTACCATGAACCATCTATGTAGGTATATAAATTTTAAAAAATTCAGGATTCATGAATTTTTCTGCCATTCATGAAGAAAATATACGATTTCTAGATTAATAAGGGGGAGCAAATTTTCATTACTTTTGCAGTAGGATGCACCGTTTCTGAGGTAGAAGCGACTATTGAAAAAAATATGACAATGCTGTACCTACTGAGATACGAGGGGTGTATCAATCTATAGAAATGTTGGAAAATTCAAGATTTTCGATTTTATTTTCTCCCATCATGAAGAAAATATGATGTTGCGTTATTCCTAGGGGGGAGGAAATTTTCATTATATTTTTCAATAGGATGCACCGTTTCCGAGATAGAATTAATTTTATAAAAAAAAGAAGTAAATGCTATACATTGAGATACGACGGATGTATAAATCTATAGAAATGTTGGAAAATTCAGGATTTTCGAAAAATTTTTTCTCCCATCATGAAGAAAATATGATGTTACGGGGTTTCAAAGGGGGGCGAAATTTTCATTATTTTTTCAGTAGAATGGACCGTTTCCGAGATAGAATCAATTTTATAATAAAAAATAATAATTAAAAAAAACTAAAAAACCCGACTGCGTAAAAAGTGAACCAAACTAAGTACATAATGAAAAACTGAAAAGAAAAAAACAAGCACTTAGATGTCCGGTGGTCTGGAATTCTATAATTTGTTATTGAATGAATACTATTGAAGAAAATAAAATATAATCTAATAATGGAACATAACAACTAAACAGTCAGGATCCATTGAAAAATTAGATTGGCTGTCGAATAATGGATCCCGACTGTTCAGTTGTTACGTTCCATTAATAGATTATATTTTATTTTCTTCAATAGTATTCATTCAATAACATATTATGGAATTCTAGACCACCGGACATCTAAGTGCTTGTTTTTTCTTTTCAGTTTTTCATTATGTACTTAGTTTGGTTCACTTTTTACGCAGTCGGGTTTTTTAGTTTTTTTTAATTATTATTTTTTATTTTATACTTTTGAGTTATGTGTACCTAGCTAGCTATTTACCAGACTGGATTTCCTATCAGCATCAGTTCTAATCACAATTGCACTGCAATGTAAGAATGGTTGTTACACAACTTTAAATCGATATAGATCCTAAACGGTCAGTCGAATCGAAAAATGTTGAGAGAAAACTAAAAATGATTTTTAAATACCTATTCAACGATACCCCACTTGATGTAGTTTGTTGACTTTCATTTTTTTCATTTTCACAATATGGCGTCCAGTAGTCGCCATATTGAATTTTCACTAACATCATGTCTTTAGTGACACTCGCCGGACTAAGAGGAATCGATTGATGTGTGAATCATAAAAATCGGCCCAGGCGTTTGGTCTGTATAGTGCTTCAAAGGAACATACATACATACATACATAGGCTGATAAACACATTACCACTCCTTTGCGTCGCGCAGTCGGGTAAAAAAAGAAGTAAATGCTGTACATTGAGATACGACGGATGTTTATAGCTATAGAAATGTTGGAAAATTCAGGATTTTCGAATTTTTTTTTCTCCCATCATGAAGAAAATATGATGTTGTGGGATTCCAAAGAGGGGCGAAATTTTCATTATTTTTTCAATAGGATGCACCGTTTCCGAGATAGAATCAATTTTATAAAAAAAGAACTAAATGCTGTACATTGAGATACGACGGATGTTTATAACTATAGAAATGTTGGAAAATTCAGGATTTTCGAATTATTTTTTCTCCCATAATGAAGAAAATATGATGTTGCGGGGTTCCAAAGGGGGGCGAAATTTTCATTATTTTTTCAATAGGATGCACCGTTTCCGAGATAGAATCAATTTTATAAAAAAAGAAGTAAATGCTGTACATTGAGATACGACGGATGTTTATAGCTATAGAAATGTTGGAAAATTCAGGATTTTCGAAAAAAATTTTCTCCCGTCATGAAGAAAATATGATGTTGCGGGGTTCCAAAGGGGGGCGAAATTTTCATTATGTTTTCAATAGGATGCACCGTTTCCGAGATAGAATCAATTTTATAAAAACATAGTAAATGCTCTACATTAAGATACATTCCTAGATGTATAAAGCTATAGAAATGTTGGAAAATTCAGGATTTTCAAATTTCTTTTTCTCCCATCATGAAGAAAATATGAGGTTGTTAGGTTACTAAGGAAATTTAAAATGGATGACTTTTTTGTAATCAGCACCCCCAGAAACCAATAAAAGGACACCCATATTATTTTTATGAAATAGTATGTCCGCCATATTGGAATTTCAAAACGAATGTCATTTTCGTATCCAGCACTCCCAAAAACCTGGTAAACGACACCCATATCAATTTTACGAAAAATAAATATCCGCCATTTTTAAATTTCAAAATTAATCTACACAATAATCTACACCTCCCTAAAACCGAGAAAAATAAAAAAGGGAATTTTGTACGCTCCTTTATGGTTTTTTTGTGTGCGCTCCTTTCGCTGCTTGTATGGTTTTTGAGTTACCTACATCAGGGAAAATATATGTGCCTATTCTTAAATTAAATGTGTACTCACAAATTGTCGCCAAGATGGTTATTTAGTCGCTAAAACATAATCTGTCTGCCAGTTTGGAAAATTTAGTGGTATTATTTAGTCACCAGATTAGTAATTTTTTTGTTCCTTACATTCTTTCGCCAACTTGGTAATTTTGTATTCAATATTGGGTATTTTCACATCCAAAATTTAATTGTTTTGTCGCAAGTTTCAATACATGCCAATTGTTTTTAACATACATACATACATATAATCACGCCTTTTTCCCGTAGGGGTAGGCAGAGATCGCCTCTTTCCCGTAGGGGTAGGCAGAGACCACTTCTTTCCACTTGCTACGATTCTTACATACTTGTTTCGCTTCGTCCACTTTCATTCTTACCATCCATTCCTCCTCTTACATTCAACGTAGCGAAGCGGCTCTCCATGGGCCACTTTTCGCCTCCGCGAGAACGAGACGTGATGGGTGGCGAACCACATCGCCGCCATTTTGAATCATTAAATTATTTTTATGATTATCCATTACGTTCCCACGGATTGGCGGAGAGGGTAGGATTAGGGAAAGGGAAGGATAGGTGGTGTGGAAAGGAAGATTGGTAAATTAGAGTGGGAAATAGGAAATGTAGGGTATTACCGCCCAGGAGGGCAAGAGATAGGACAGTAATAGCTAGGGAAGCCGGGGTCGCATACCCGTATACTATACCACAACTACCGGACAGGTAAGTTGGGATGAGTATCCCATGACATTAAGATTTTCTGGATTTTCTTTATTTTCTTTTTTACTCTAATCTACATCCATGAACAGGACATAAATTGCCAGACGACGTGACATTAATTTAATAAATTATATCAGTAAGCGCGCATCTGACGGCTGTCGACTTCCAGTAGGAGTAATAGTATTCTGTGCTGTCGACAACTCACTGCGAAAGGGATCTTTTATCTTTTTTTTTATCTATGGACGCTTCACACCACGTCAGTCTGCCAGATCTGCCTGGATGCAGCTAATGGTAGGTCTAGGCATATTTTAACGAGCGCAAGTACATCGAATGACAGAGGCTTGCTGTGTTGCCTGGTTTAAAAATAGCTCTTCATACCAATTCGGGTGACGGTGGCCGGTTTCATTCAAACCAGGCAGCTACGTAGGGGTTATTTTTATAGTGCTCAAGTGTGTGCGCAGTACCTACACAAGAACACTCTCTCGTCCTTTACTCTCGAGTCTCCCCAGTCGAGTCTAACCCAGTGGGACCGACACGACTGGCGAGAGATAAGGCGCAGGACCGACTTTTTACATGCCCATCCGACGCATTTAGTAGCCTCCGTGGTCTAGTGGTTAGAGCATTAGCTCTCGACTTGGAGGACTTGTATGAGAGCTCAACTTAAATATTTATTTTATTCTGTTTTTTTTCCTTATAGCGGGAACAGACATAGTACATCTTCTGTGAAAATTTCAAATGTTTAGCTATCACGGTTCATGAGATACATCCTGATGCCAGACAGACAGACCGACGGACAGCGGATTCTTAGAAATAGAATCCCGTTTTTACGCTTTAGGTACGGAAACCTAAAAATATATTTTTTTATTCTGAGGGACAAAGAAAAGGCCAATAGTTACCAATACAGCCGGGTGTTATTTTTACACTACACGTCAACGTTACATTACGTATGTAACTATATCAATTAATTAATATTCTACGATATTAATGTAATATGAATCACACATAAATAATTTCCATGCCCCAAATAAATGGATTTCCATTAAGGTTTACGCAATACGCTTAATTACTTTTGTTCTTTAGCATTTTTATTGTAACTGCTCTTAGTACTGTCGTAATAGAGCTCATATTCGATATGGATATTACGACATGCGTTTTAGGGTCCAGAAGTAACTAATAATACCGCACCGATTTCGGTGACGGTGGCCGGTTTCATTGAAACCAGGCCAGTTACGCAGGAGTAATTGTATAGTGCCCAAGTGTGTGCGCAGTACACAAGAGCACTCCCTCTTCCTTTACACTCATAATCCAGTGGGACGGATAACCGACACGACTGACGAGAGATCAGGCGCAGGTCCGACTTTTTACATGCCCATCCGACGCATGGATCATCTTTCTTGTCAGACAATCAGGTGATCAGCCTGCATTGTCCTAACCAAACTTGAAAACAACATATTTTGTTGTTCCAACGCGGGAATCGAACCCACGACCTCCGAGTCGAAAGCCAATGCTCGAACCACTAGACCACGGAGGTTGTCTAACTAGAGGACCCGAAGTAATTACAATAAACCTATAATTTTATCGCGCGTCTATCGCGCGTTGATAGTGACGGAACCCTCCTTAGACATATCCTGCTCTTGTTTATTATAAAAGTTCTTGAACCAAAGAAAACACAGGTCAATCTTTATAAGAATGTAGGTTTTTGACATTTATTCACCCTTAAACAAATTATATAATATTATTTTTAAATAACAAGATAAAACTAAATAACATACTAATACTAAAAAAGAAAACTTATCTAAAGATAAAACTATCCCAATAAATACCTATAAATAGAAAAATCTATACATATAAAATCCTTTGTCCTGAATGACTGACGCATCAACGCACAGCCTAAACCGCTGATCGTAGAGACCTGAAATTTGCAGGGCTTGCTCTTTGTAATGCGTATGGATCCGATAAGAAGGGATTTTTCGAAATTCGACTCCTAAGGGGGAGAAAAGGGGGCAAACAGTTTGTATGGGGCAACTTGATTCTTTGGTCCAATCTACTTCATATTTTGCACAAACATTATGTAACAGAATTGATGGAATTCGTGTATCATAGTTTAATGAAATTCGTACCCTAATGGGAATAAAAAGGGAAAGAAATTTGTTTGGGAGCGATTTGCTTTCAAGTTGATATAAATACTCCTTAGTGCTTTTGATTTAAAGCTCCCACTCACAAGCGATTGATCGATTTAGTCTTTACAATTTAAACATTTACTGGATTCGTAGTTGCAAGTGAATCGGTTTAGATAAAAATTGAATATAGTCTTGAGATCCTAGGACCACCTTACTGTACTTTTTATATGAAACTCGTATAAAAAAAAGCGTAAATTTTGTTCCAACTTTTGACCCCCACCGCAAAAACTAACTGGTAGGTCTTACACTAATCATTTTGTGTAATAGTTTGTCGTTAGCAATTTACTTTCAAATACGAATTAATTTCCAATTTGATCGAAGCAATCGATAGCCCGTGAATGGGGAGCTTTATTTTCATTTTGACATAATATTATTTTTTATTTATTTCTCACGATCACATAGCTTACTAGCTTTTGCCCGCAGCTTCGCCCGCGTGAAGTTGGGTTTAAGTCAGAGGGAAAGCTTGTTCGGAAAAATACCAATAGGTACCAAAATTGAATACATAATGGTGTAAGCTCTACACAGCCGTATCAGTTGTATTTTATTTGAATGTTTCCTGCGACTTCGTACACTCAAGAAATCTACCGGGAACTCTACCTTAAAAAAAATTTAATAAGCTGCAAAAAGTATTCTGTGTTAATTCTAGATAAACTACTACCATACCAAATTTCATCAAAATTTGTTACGTAGTTATTGCATGAACAACTAAACATATTATGTACATACAAACGTTCGCTTTTAGGTATAATATTAAGTAAGGATTTCTTTGTAGCCGATAATTAGAATTTTAACGATTTCAAAATTTTTTGAATGGGAAGACGGACAATCGGCAGTAGGCGCGTGGACTTTAAACTTAATAAAAATAATTTGGATTGTGATCACCCAACCTAGTTGAGACCACGACTGAGTTTGAGAGAGAGAGAGAGAGATGAGTCAGCAGTACGACCACGAAGCCATCGAGCTTCTCCCTTATTCCTCATAAGATTATACACATTAATGATTAGGTAAAACCTAGGTAATGTTTTAACCAATTGAAATATCTGGTTATTCTATAACATTTTTTCTCATACTTATTCTTTACTCTTTAGATTAATAAACTTTTTGTGGGTATGAACCTTTGAGTATCCAACTATAATATGAACCGATTGAATTGAAATTGGTTCCGACACAAAATTGTAAGCAGAGCTATCCTAATCCAAAAAATTTCCGCAATATAAAGTGAGTCCTATGTACTACCGAACAAGTTCCCGCTCGAGTTCAAGCGCCGTTGAATAGTGGGTTCGCAAACATACTCACGTGTAAATACGTAGTTCAAACTTGTCCGCAGTCGTTGCGGTCACTTCCTTTGTCTACACTAATATTATAAAGAGGAAAACTTTGTTTGTATGTTTGTTTGTTTGTTTGTTTGTAATGAATAGGCTCAAAAAGTACTGGACCGATTTCAAAAATTCTGTCACCATTCGAAAGCTACATTATCCACGAGTAACATAGGCTAAATTTTATTTTGGAAAAAAATTAGGGTATCTTAATATTTGGGTTTTTCGGACACAAGGTGTAAAAAATCAACCAGAAAAGTTACTTATTTTGCATACGCTGCCTAAACTATAAAAGATAGAACCATAAAATGTTATAATTAATTGTAGATCTTATAAATATCTACAAAAAAGTCCGCGACACACTATACCTTACTATGTCGAGTGAGGCACAACAACCATTTTTTTATTTAGAAATCTTGAATTTTTTTTGGACTACATTTAAACGCGTTTATTTTACTCATGCTATTAATCCTTATCAAAATAAATTATTTCATCACTATGTACAGTTTATGTAGATAATATTTGGTCTCTGAATAATTAAAATTGGACGTTTGGTTTTGAAGTTATGGCGAAATTATTACGATTTCTGCTGCACGGCCCGTTGCGAAATGGGCGTCACCAAGGCGGGGGTGCGCGTGCATAGATCAATGAGTAAGGTATGAGGGAGTTTAGATCTATGAGTAAGGTACCCGCAGTATTAGTATCAGTATTGTACCCGTGCGAAGCCGGGGCGGGTCGCTAGTGTTTAAATATTTTGAGGCGTCCTAATGCAAAGGTGAATGTTTAGGGACTGTTCGAGCGGGAACTTTGTCGGTGGACTCAGTGGTACTTATCCAAAGCCTAAACTACTACAGTAACAAAGTTTATAAAATCCGTTCCGTAGCTTCTGAGATTAGCGCGCACAAACGTACAGATAAACAAAAAAAGTCATTGTTTTGGGTTAAAAACTAAAAACCTATATATTAAACACTAATAAATCAAGCACAATTAAATTAAATATTACATACAACAACAAAAAAGAAATAAATTTAATTATATACTCAATATATACAACTGAAATAGTATATAATAATATGTATACGTATTATGAATATATATTAAATGCAGCAATCGCAATAATTATATCTAAGTAGGTACCTAGTTTTTCAAAGACATTTTCATCAAATTTAGCTTTCGAATTCTTGTCAGATTTATTTTTCAACATGATGACAATATATTATTATGTCAAAATAAAAATAAAGCACCCTACTCACGGGCTATCGATTGCTTCGATCAAATTGGAAATTAATTCGTATTTGAAAGTAAATTGCTAACGACAAACTATTACATAAAATGATTAGTGTAAGACCTACCAGCTAGTTTTTGCGGTAGGGGTCAAAGGTGGGAACAAAATTTACGCGTATATATACGAATTTCATATAAAAAGTACAGTAAGGTGGTCCTAGGATCTCAGACTATATTCAATTTTTATCTAAACCGATTTACTTGCAACTACGAATCCAGTAAATGTTTAAATTGTAAAGACTAAATCGATCGATCGCTTGTGAGTAGGAGCTTTAAATCAAAAGCACTAAGGAGTATTTATATCAACTTTAAAGCAAATCGCTCCCAAACAACTTTCTTTTCCTTTTTATTCCCGTTAGGGTACGAATTTCAATAAACTATGATACACGAATTCTATCAATTCTGTTAAATAATGTTTGTGCAAAATATGAAGTAGATTGGACCAAGGAATCACGTTGCCCCATACAAACTGTTTTCCCCCTTTTCACCCCCTTAGGAGTCGAATTTCGAAAAATCCCATCTTATCGGATCCCTACGTATTACAAAGAGCAAGCCCTGCAAGTTTCAGGTCTCTACAATCAGCGGTTTAGGCTGTGCGTTGATCCGTCAGTCATTCAGGACAAAGGATTTTATATGTATAGATTACAGAAAAATACAACACAAGGTAAGTAGCTAATAAACATGTGAGAGACTGGGGTCGATACTAGGTGGGTGGCTTTTTGATCTCGCAGGGGAAAGATCCTTACGCCCTTCCCGGGTTGGGGGACCCGGGGGTATGTGGTACTCCCGACGCGACTCGCCGGTTTACCCACTAAAACTGAACCTGCGGATTGTCCTCAGCCGCTATAATGGGGAGTGTCCCGGATCTGTCTAACACAGGACACCCCCCGCGACCGGCCGGTCTACCTCTTATAGGGACCGGACTTCCAACACAGTTAGGGGCCACTCCGGCAAACTGGAGCGTCCCCCTCGACGCCGGGACTAGCTAGGCCGGGGAGGTTCCCATCCTCTCCCGGAGCCCCGTTAGACAGGAGATTGGAGGTTCGCAAAGCGACGCCTCCGTACTCCTGTCCTACGCCGGCGGAGCGGAACAGAGGATGGATTACAGATCCCCAGGCTCTCTTCCACTCATTACAAATACAAAATACAATGTGTCTGAAGATTTCTAATTGAATAACAAGTGTTTACGCTAAGAAATAAAATGTATGACAATATAGCCAGTAGCAATAATATAATAAAATTGTTAATTTGTGTGTGTGTGTTATGATATGTGTGTGCAATATATAAAAGCTGATCATCATATGCCTTATATTATGTTACATATACATATAATAATAATTAGGTTAGTTAATAGATGGTTATTTAATAAATGTTATGAACTTTTCGGTGGCCTCATAATCTAGTTCCTTTAGCCAGTCCGTAATTATTAACTTACAACGGTAGTTACATTTTGGATATATGTTTAGTAGACTATTTATTTTATTGTACATATAATAACCTTTATAATAAAAGGACCTTTGAGCAAATTATTGACTTTGCTTAGTTGACATATATAAATTCGTCGTTAACTACTATCGGTCAGCGTTAGGTTAAATTGTATCCGGCGCGGCGGTGGGTTTTTAAAATAGAGTGCAGTATATATAATTGTCGCACAGTCAGGACGTCGTATGTTTTATACAAGGTTACCGTGGGGTATAAAATATGATATATTGTCATCATGTTGAAAAATAAATCTGACAAGATAAGAATGCGAAAGTTAAATTTGATGAAAATCAGTCTTTGAAAAACTAGGCACCTAAATATTTGCGACTGCTGCATTAATTATATTCATAATACTTATTATATTACATACTATTTCAGTAGAATATTTTGAGTTATATGTAATATTTAATTTATTTGTGCTTGATTTATCAGTTTAGTTTTTAACCCAAAACAATGACTTTTAAGATTTTCTTAAAAGATTTTTTATCTGTACGTTTGTGCGCGCTAATCTCATAAACTACGGAACGGATTTTTATAAAATTTGTTACCGTAGTAGTTTAGCCCTTGGATAAACACATAGGACTCGCTTTTTATCACGGAAATTTTTTGGGTAGGTACCTAACTACCGTTCCACGCGGATAAGAATTAGGATAGCTCTGCTTATAATTTTGTGTAGGTATTTCAATTCAATCGGTTCATACCTACGAAAAGTTTTATTAATCTAAAAAATAACGTAGTATAAAATGCTATAAAATAACCAGATATTTGAATTGGTTAAAACTTTACCTAGGTTAGGTAATCCTAATCAATAATGTGTATGATTATTAAATGAGGAATAAGTGAGAAGCTAGATGGCTTCGTGGTCGTACTGCTAACTCATCTCTCTCTCTCAAAGTCTGTCGTTGTCTCAACTAGGATGGGCGATTACAATCCAAATTATTTTTATTAAGTTTAAAGTCAACAACGTCTTCCCATTCAAAAGATTTTCGAAATCGTCGAATACTAATTATTAGCGGCTACAAAGAAATCCTTACTTAATATTATGTACCTACCTAAACGCGAAAGTTTGTACTTATGTACATAATAATATGTTTAGTTTTTTCATGCAATAAAGTAAAGTAAAGAAAACACGTAAAGAATTTTGATGAAATCAGGTATGGTAGTGTATATCCAGAATTAACACAGAATACTGCAGCTTATTAAATTTTATTTATGGTACAGTTCTCGGTAGATTTATTGAGTGTACCTACGAAGTCGCAGGAAACATTCAAATAAAATACAACTGATACGGCTGTGCAGTGCCTACACCATTATGTATTCAATTTTGGTATTGGTATTTTCCCGAATAAGCTTTTCCTCTGACTTAAACCCAATTTCACGCGAGCGAAGCTGCGGGCAAAAGCTAGTATAGAATAAAATCGAAAGAAAAAGATGAACTACTAGAAATTACTATTTAGTGTTTTCGCAATCATAAAATTATAATTGTTGCCTCCGAAGTCAAAAATTTTCTTCTCATTAGAAGACACAAAATGTTTTTACAAAGTTTATTGACTCCAGACTTCTAATGATTTCTTACGTTTACACTAATATTACCTACTCATGCACATAAAAATATTAACAAGTTTTATTTATTATCTTAAAGCGGTTTATTTTAGTTTTTCCGACGTTTCCAATACTCTACAGTTTGGAAGAAGAATATGACATGGAAAGAGTACTAAAATTGAGCTGTAAGTAGCTATCTGTCTCCACAAAACATCAATGGCAAAAACCCGGTAGAATGAAAGAGAAAGCAAATCTATGTCTTTTCGTTTTTTTAGGGTTATCACGCCTTTGAAGTTCCTTTGGAGTCCATTTTTACGACGTTGGAATAACGATGACGTTCAGAGTAAGTGTTAGCATGTGGGATAAGATAGTATGTTTCTTCTCTTACTAAATAGCCTATCTATATCTATGCTAGAGATTTTTTATTCAGTCCAATGGACAATTTAATAATTAAATTAAATTTAACCTCGGCGTATTAAAAATGGCGCAGTGCAAAACGGCACGGGCCCACTGAACCACTGACCTGGCGAAATTTAAAATTGTAATCGTTGTATTTTATTCCAAATGGCAACTACGCGTAAAAATTGAAAATCATGGGCTTGTAAAAAATGTATGATGCACGTTTCTATAATGGCGCAGTTGTGGAAACTATTCTCCTGCGATGCTTGGTGTCGGTGGTCCAAGTACTTAAGTATAATATATACTCCTATTCCTCCTTTATATAGGTCCAAGTGCGGATCCACCTTTAATCGAGGCTTATAAACAAAATATTCGAAAAAATTTCGGCTCGCTCGCTTTTGATTACATGACGTCTATATATTTTTTATGAGCAGAATACTTTTTATGTTATTTTTATTTTTATTATTAAATGCGAGCATTTTTATCCCTATCCTTCACTTAGGGCCTCCAGCCCCCAGATAACGCGTAAAAATCACTTCAGTTTCCTCTGGTTTAGTGCGAGTTACGGCAACACCTAATAATAACAGTAGATGGCTGCAAGCTGTAAATGCCCTAGCCACCATTACTAATTGCTTTGAATAGTTATACACTGTTTTGTTCCCGTCACACAAGTGACATTTTTAATTCGATTGAAGAAGACAAAACACTGTATAACTATTCAAAGCTTATACAGCGTTTATTAGTAAGGGGGTAGGAGTTTTCGTACTTCGATTAGCACGTGGACGATTTTTGGTTGGCAGTGACGGGTGACCACAACCTTTTTTGATGGTTGGATCCGCTCTTGCGGTGGTCTATATCGCAAGATCGTTTGCTTGTGTGGTTGTTGTGGATACTAAAATGGAGCTAAAACAGATAAACGCTAAATTTAAAGAATTATTTACCACACAGCGTTAACTACTTTAGGTACAGACTTTATCCAATGATTTCAAAAACTAAGTCCTATGATGCAAATTAGACGAAAAAATCTTTATACAAGAAAAATCATATATCTTGATTTCAGAACATTTTGTCAAATAAATGAGGACTGATTGCAATTTGCAAGGTATATCCTCTAAGTTGCACTGAGTCAAATATAAATAAATAAAAAAAAGTCAATGGTCAAACCTCCACTGCCCCAAAGAACCCCAAAAAAAGGCGGCTTAAGTCGGTACACAATACAAACATCATACAAAGTACTCACATAATTACTTAATAATTAAAAAAAATACAAACAAAATACATCTGATTTCAAAATACCTATAATTGAAATATTGGTAACTTGGCTATAGGCACAGGAACGCAAATTCGCAAGTCGCAACACAACAAGTGTCTAGTGTTGCGACTTGCGAGTGTCCATGGGCGGTGGTAATCACTTACCATCAGGTGATCCATCTGCTTGTTTCATGTACATTTCATTAAAAAAATATATAGGGTGAACGTACCAATTATCAGCACTTTAAAAAAAGGGTCCAATTATAACCTCGATTATTACAGAGGAAAATACTTTATAGTTTAAAGTATGGTGTCGCTGGCAGTAGATTCCAGAAACATTCAAGTTTTGTTTTTATTAACTGGAAACAAAAATTAATTACAGAGAAGCTTATAATTCTACTATTTGTTCGGGGGGCTGATAATTAGGTACAGTGCTAGCAATTGGGTGTGTTACCCTACCTATATGTTTTCGGAACATTGTTCCAAAAACCTAAGTATGTACCTGAAATCTGAACCTCAATTGTCGTATAAAGTAGAAATCTTATAAAAACTGATCTTGTGAAGTTTGGACCAATTAGAACGCGTTTCACGCTGGTTTAACGTTTACGAGAATACTGGTTTGACAGTTTTAGCTATCGGGACTCGATTGTAATTGTATTAATGCAGGTTTCATTTAGCCTTTGGTTTCATTCTTATAGTTTTTAGAAACGGCGATAAGAGCCGTCTTCCGCTCGTGGTGGCGTCCGCAGCTTTCTTTCGAGACGACTGGAGCTAGAAAACTATCAATTTGTAGAAATGCCTACAGCCTACACCTAGTCATGAGACAACGGTATCTCCCCAACATTTAACTACTGCGCGCTGCTTGATAAAAAAATAGGAAAACAGTTGACCTAAAGGCCATCCGTGCAACTTCCCGCTAAGCGCTTAATTTTATCTAATGCGTCATTTTTGAGCTTATCGAGCTCAAAAATAAAAGTTCTTCTAAAAATACCAATTTTTTTTAGATGAAAACCGAAAAAAAAAAACACTTTTTTCGGTTTTCTTTCCTTCACGATATATGTCGAACGAATCAACCGATTTTGACCGGATTAGCGGCGATCAACGTGGGTTTTTAAGGTTAAAAGCTGATTAGTTTTTGGAGTTGATCGATAAAGCCGTCTAAAAGTTATTCCAAGAATACCACTTTAAAAAAAATATATTCACAGTTTTTTTGAGATTTCTTGAAATCTAACTGTCCGAAACGGACCAAATTGTATTAAAAATCTAAGTTTGGCCAAGCCCTTTCGAATAGCGCTAGCCCCAATAAAATCGGTTAAACCGTTTAAAAGTTATAAGAGGTTTACATACTTACACACACACACACACACACACACACACACACACACACACATACATACATACAGACATAGTGACACCCTCGCGGGGGTAGTAAGAGAAGCTTCCTGTGACCTCAGAACGTCGAGATGTGATGAGAATTCGATTTTTGCAAAACGGAGTAAAACCAATAACTTCCCGATTTTTGAAAATTTTCTTAGCGGGAAGTTAGTAGTAAGACTTAAAAAACGTAAAGGAGACATTTTACAATAACTAGCTACCTACTATTAAAACGTTTATTAAACCTACAAAATACATTTACAATTGCGTAAGGAACTAGTATTAGCCTTTGTATTGGGGTAGGTAGGTAACTGGTAAGTACATTATAATTCACAACCCACCACATACTTCTTGTAACATATTTTCTTCACTACACTCCCGGGTTAAAGATAAAAAAATAGACACAAAACATGATCCTTGTAAGGAAATTTCGGTTTCGGCCGAAACAGAGGCTATCGCCGAAATTCGATTTCAGTCGGACACATCACACAACACACAACTTCATTTTCATAACTTTCGACACTTGACATCGACGCGGACAATACAACTCCTGCGCAATTAGCAATCCCGTGATGTTTTTTTTTTAAATAGGCTGACAAACTTCGTTGCATTACGTTTGAGGTAAATAACGAGACTTGTTTTGTGTAGCTATGATGTCTGGTTAACTTCGCGGTCTCGTCACGTTAACTTAACAAGTTGGTACTTAACTTGCATCGTTTTTTTACCGAGCTATCATTCGTGGTCGCGCCGCTGTGACACGGGCACGCGGGCACGCCGCAAGTTAGTGCTGCGAGTTATTACAGATAGTGGGTGAGTGATTCAAAATCATATTATAGGAAAAGATCCATTGTGTGCCTATCAATTTCATAATGATTATAGATAATGTTATAAAGATATATAATTATAAAAATAATAATTAATATTTGGTTTTGAGGTAGGTGAGTTTCCTTTTTGCTGTTTGTACGTTACGCTGAAATTTTTTTAGGTTTGAATTGTTAGGGTGCAATTTTTTTAGGTTTGGTTTGTTGACATAACGTTTAAGTTTGTAAAATAATTATTTTAAACTAGTATTAATTTTTCGCGGCTTCGCCCGCGTGAATAAGGTTTTAAACTTACATCCCCTATATTTTACCTTTCTTTAGTGGATGCCTACGTCATATGAGGAATATGTGTGCAAAATTTCAAATATCTAGCCTTAAGGGTTTGGCCTGTGTGTTGATACATCAGTCAATCAGCTTATATACTTATCTAATATATAAAATTTCCATGTCACAATGTTAGTTACCGTACTCCTCCGAAACGGCTTTACCGATTTTTACCAAATTTTATATGCGTATTCAGTAGGTCTGAGAATTGGCTACTATCTATTTTTCAAATAATTTATAAGGCAAAACAACGTTTGCCGGGTCAGCTAGTATAATATATAGGTTCAATTAATGCGTTTTCATTTTAATAAACAGAAGTATAAGGAAAATAACACAGTTAATATAGTAACTACAATATATTCAGTAACCAAAACTTTCACAGACAATCACTGATAAGATATTTTAGTTTAATAAATAATACTTATAATCATTGAACACATTTCATAATTAGTTATTAATACTTTACCACCAATTAACACTTATCACTCAACACTGCTATAATCCACATTCACATTAATAATATAATTAGATATACCACACACGAGACTATTTAATGTTCACTTCACCACAGTTTGTCACTAACAAGAGAGCGTTTCAGTGTGTTTTTAGGCTTTATAAAAGACTCGTTCGCGCCAACTAATAGGCGGGAGTGCGCTAGTGGCGCCATCTATACTGGCGCCATAACTATTACGGCGGGAGTGGCGCTAGTGGCGCCGTCTATACTCGAGCGATAACATCCGGCCGTCCTGCTATTGCGCTCGCCCTCGAGCAGCAACTTGGTCTGGTGCAGGAGCTGAGAACATACAAGTTATATGTTATATTATAATGAACACTCAACATTTTACAGTTTCACGTATAACGATCATAAAAAGTCACTTGAGCACCCCAGGTAGCAGAGATTCTGACTAAGGTTGCATCTGTTATCCCATCGGCGGCCAACTAATACAACCACATGGTTTGAACCGAGTGTCATACCTTAACTCAGTCGTGTATCACCATGCATGTAATAATAGTTTTCATCACAGATTTCTATTATACATGTTAATCTATACTCTACATAACTTGGGATGTTCGAAGTGGATGCACTAGACTTGAATAAAATATAATGTATTTGTCATTTATCATTCATTATAAAAGTAGACATAAAAAAGAATAGTCTTACACTTATTCCTCGATAACATCCGGCGTATCGGAGTCCGTTATCTTGATCCACGGTTTCATATTCTCGGCGCAAGTGACCCCGTTGTAACGTCTGGAACTTCTTTCAGCTCCTCTCATGTCAGCAACCTTGTATCTATCATGACCTAGTACTTCTGTAACTTGAAATGGACCTTTATACTGAGGCAATAGTTTAGTACTCTGGCCTTCGTTAGACATACTTGGTATTTTTATAACAACCAAGTCTCCAATTTTATAAAGAGGTGCGTCCTTCCTTCTCGAGTCGAAAGCTAATTTTTGTTTCTCGGCATCTATTTTTATATTCTTATCGACCTGATTTCTTAAAGCCGTAACGTCAACCGTGTTAATAACTGTGTCATCATCAGTTAATCCGTCAGTATTCGTAAGCACCCGGTAACCGAAGAAAACCTCGCTAGGGATGGCTGATGTAGTCTTATTAACTGTGCTGTTTATACCCTGCTGTATACTGGTAACATTTGTATCCCATTTATTATTGTCTGTGTTGGCCCCCATACTACGCAGTGCCTCCAAAATAGTTTGATTATAGCGCTCAACCTGCCCATTGGAACGCGGTATTGCTGTAGCTATAACATGAGATCTAATATTCCTCTCGTTGCAAAAGTTTGTGAAAGCTTTAGACGTGAAAGCGCTACCTGCATCACTAATTAGTCGCTTCGGGTTACCAAATACCTTGAATATTTTATCAAGTTCATTTATCACCATTTTCGATTTTGTATTTTTGACAGCAGAAATAAAAACAAATTTAGTAAATGAATCAACTATGACCAACAAATATGAATTTTTCCGAGTAGTTTTTACGAATGGTCCCAAATGATCCAAGTGCAACGTATGAAATGGCCTGGCATACTTAGGAATGGGATATAGTTTTCCAGGTTTTTTGCCATGCATGTTTTTATAGTATAAACAATTTAGACAATTTTTTATATATTTAGAAACTATTTTCTTTAAGCGCGGAAACCAATATTTTGATTTTATTCTTTCGACAGTTTTATCGACAGCGAAGTGTCCAATATCATCATGGTTGGCTCTGATTATTTGCCATATGCACTTTTTCGGAACCAACCACCGCCTACCATATTCTGTACGTCTATACACTTTATTGCCCAATAACTCATATTGATTAAATATTTGTCTATTACTTTCGGCCTCACCTGACAATAATATATCTTTAATACTACAAATACTAGGGTCTTGAAGCTGGACAGATAATAACCAGTCACCTTCAGTAACAAAATTAACCTCTACATTTATAATTTGTGTCTCACTTATGACTGGGTTACGACTAAGGGCATCGACATGTTGCATCTGTGTTCCTGGTCTGTGAATTATATTAAATGAAAATTCTTGAGTCTGTAATACCCATCTACCAATACGCGGAATTATTTCTTTTTTACTTAAGGCATATTTTACTGCATTGCAGTCCGTGATAATTTCAAAAGTTATTCCAAGTAAATAGTGACGAAATTTTTGTAAACCTACTACAACAGCTAAAAGTTCTAGCTCAAAAGAATGGAATTTCTTTTCATCAGTACTTGTTTGACGACTATAGAAATGAACAGGACGTTCACCATTATCTGTAACCTGAATCATTATACATCCTATACCTTCACGACTGGCATCTGTATATAAACGAACTGGTAATTTAGGATCGAAAATTTTTAGGACAGCATTATTAATTAGTGCCTTTTTTATAACAAGCATTGCTTGATTTTGCTGAGGTCCCCATTGCCAGACTGCATTTTTCTTTAATAATTTTGTTAATGGACTACAAATATCTGCACAGTTTTTAATGAATTTTCTAAAGTAATTAATTAATCCTAGAAATTGTCGTACCTGATGCACAGTTTTTGGGGTTGGGAATTCCTTAATGGCATTGAGCTTTCTGCTACTAGGCTTTATTCCACATTTAGATATGTCATAACCAAGAAATGTAACTTGATTTTGGAAAAATGAACATTTTTCAAGATTAATTGTCAATTCATTTTTTTGAAGAACCCCTAATACTTCTTCTAAACAAGCAATATTTTCATCTAGGCTTTCAGTTGCAATTAATAAGTCATCCATGTAGCAAATAACTCTACCAAATCGGAGTGCACCTAATGTGGTGTTCATTAATCTTTGAAAAACTGATGGCCCATTACATAACCCAAAAGGCATCCGTAAATACTCAAAGTGACCATCAGGTGTAATAAATGCAGTTTTATGAACGGAATCTGATTTAATGGGAATTTGATGATATCCGCTTTTTAAATCCAAGGACGTAAAATATTCACAACCCTGCAGTCTATCAATAAGATCCTCGACCATCGGCATTGGGTATTTTTCTTTAACTGTAATTTTATTTAATTGACGGTAATCAACGCATAATCTCTTTGCTCCTGAAGACTTATCTACCAGTAAGGCAGGACTCGCATAAGCTGAACTACTATGTCTAATAATTCCGTTTTTGAGTAAGTCATCAGTAATTTCTCTGGTTATTTTTCGTTCCGATTCGGACATTCTATAAGGACGACAACAAACTGGCCTATTCGACGTTAACTCTATTTCTAACTCTACACAATTAGTTTTACCAAGAGTGGATAAATCCTCAGAGAAGCATCGATGATATTTTGTTAAAATAGATTTTAGCAAAGGTTCGTGTTCCCCGAAAGATGCAAAATTTTTATTAGAATTTATATTAAATACAGCAATAGTTTCTAAATTTTTAAAAGTTAACATATCACCAACCCGTGAATACATTATGCTACTATCTTCAGTAAAATTACGACCAATTAAAATATCACATCCATTTAGCTCGGTAATCACATAAAATAAAGTAAAAAGTTGCACATCGTCAACTTTTAAATTAACAGCAACTGCCTTGGATACTTGTGTTGATGCACTACTGGTAAAACCAACTAAGTTGACTATCGTGTTTAAATTGAACGGCCGTAATTTATATCTTGTCACAAGATCCCAATTTATTAACGAACAATCACTACCCATGTCAAAAAAGGCCTTACATTCAAAATTATTTAACATTACTTGTTTGTAAAACTTTTGCTTACTTTGAGGTTCGCAGATCATTTTAACCTCAAGATCAGTTTCAATTTTCGGTTTATGCCTAGACTTACAAGCTTTATCCAAATGTCCACGCTTCTTACACAAAGTACATGTAATGTCATCCTTGAGGCTACAGTTATTCCGTCTATGACCAATTTCACCACAACGATAGCATGAAACACTAGTATTCATTGTATAATTTGTACTACTACTACTAGAAGGCTCTGTTTTAAAATCAGTTTTACTATTCATGCTATTTTGTTGGAATTGAACTGACCTACTATTCAGTTTCGAACCCGAATAATTTTTACTACTAAAATTTTTATCAATCACCATATTATGAGTTTTACTATGTAAAAATGAAGCTAGATCATCACAAGAAGGAAAATTTCCCGCTTCTGCGGCTGTACAAATGTTTGGATCACCAATTGAACCAACAATAATGGATACTATATCCCTATCTTTGAATTTAAGCTGTAGTCTATCTATTTTTCCTTTTTGTTGAAAATAAAATTCGTAAAGCGACTGATTCTGTAAGGGTTTTGTTTCAACTAATTGTTTCAGTAAAATATACATATTACGTTTTATTTGAAAAGTATTTGATAGCCGCTCGCGCCAATCTTTCCATCGCCATTCTGTCCAAGAGGTCTCATTTTTTTGTAATGAATCTAACCAAGTTTTAGCAGTATTGCGTAATTTTTGTAATCCTTGATATTTGATCATACTGTCTGACCATCCAAAGGCACGCGCGTTAGCCTCTAACACATTAATCCACATATCAATGTCATCCACTAACGGGTCAAATTCGGGAATTACCGATGATAACACAACACTTTGACTCACGGTTGGCGATCCTCTTCGACGTTTTCTCATTCTGCGTCGGCGACGCACCTCGTTGCTAGTGCTTGAGCTCGAACTGCGCGACGATGTTGAACTCGAACTGGTAGAATGCGCTCGCCTGCGTCTCCGACCTCTTGCCATGATTGTAAGCGTGTTCAAATCCCACTTCTGATATAAGGAAAATAACACAGTTAATATAGTAACTACAATATATTCAGTAACCAAAACTTTCACAGACAATCACTGATAAGATATTTTAGTTTAATAAATAATACTTATAATCATTGAACACATTTCATAATTAGTTATTAATACTTTACCACCAATTAACACTTATCACTCAACACTGCTATAATCCACATTCACATTAATAATATAATTAGATATACCACACACGAGACTATTTAATGTTCACTTCACCACAGTTTGTCACTAACAAGAGAGCGTTTCAGTGTGTTTTTAGGCTTTATAAAAGACTCGTTCGCGCCAACTAATAGGCGGGAGTGCGCTAGTGGCGCCATCTATACTGGCGCCATAACTATTACGGCGGGAGTGGCGCTAGTGGCGCCGTCTATACTCGAGCGATAACAGAAGATACAATAATAAATTACAAGGTCATCATTACGGAATACCTATCGATTAAATTGTTTTAAAATTAACTTGTGTATTAAGAACAGCGGAAGAAAGATTTCGGGAAGTCTACAGCATCTGAAAGTTCTTTGTAGGTATGTGTTCGAAACTTTACATGTTTGGAATAAGTAATAGGTTAAATTATTTGAAACAATTTTTTTTTAAATAATTATTATGATATATAGAAATTTAACTCGTATAACGCGTTTCAAATGAGAATAGGAACGTCAATGACTTTTTCTGTCAAATATCACTTGAAAAGTGCGATTTTCAGAAAAACTTATGAGTTGCAGTCTTGCATCGAATTTAAATAAAAACATTAAATAGTAATCAATTATCTAAACATAAATTTAACTTTCTTAACAGTCTAAATTCGAAACAATATGGCGCCGACTCGATCCTATTCTCATTTGAATCGCACTATACTCATTAGGTAGGTAAATACATAAAGTTGTTAAATAAAGGAATTTACAAACGAACATACATACAAGATACGCGCGAAAACAATACCCTTCTTGGTAGACGGGTAAAACGGGTATGTAGGTATTTACATCAGCAGAAACATAATGTTACTTTATTCTAGAAACGTAAATAAATGTAGGTCTGACTAGTTGTAAACAAACGTATCAACTTACGAGTTCAGTTTAGTGATAGCCATAATTCGTTACCTACTAAAAATAGGGTTGGTTTTTCATTTTTGGTTCAGCTTTTGGAATGAATACCAGTGGCGAAGGCTGCTTCTCCTTCATAGGGAAGCCGGAGCCTGTATAATAGGCAGGGATTTCTATGATGGTTTGCAAAAGGTAAGTGACAAAGGAAGCCTCCGTGCTCCGAGGAATTGTTCGGACTTATACCTGCTGCAACTTTTCGCCACCGCTCCATGCGACAAAATATTTATCATCCTCATCACCTTGATGAGTGGCAGTCCTCCACCGTGCGCTTTACCCGAAGCTTTCTGCCGCGCACTGTAAAACTCTGGAATGAACTGTCGCCAGCAGTATTTCCGGACCATTATGACCTGCAAACCTTCAAGAAGGGAGCGTATTCCCTCCTAAAAGGCCGGCAACGCACTTGCAACTTCTCTGATGTTGCGGGTTGTGTTGTCATGGGCGACGGAAATCGCTTTCCATCAGGTGATCCGTTTGCTCGTTTGCCCCCTAGTTTTATAAAAAAAAAAACCGATAGGAATGGAGTTATAGGAACCCTTCGCCACTGATGAATACCTACTTAAAGCAAAATATAGCGGGGTCAGTTAGTCTTCTCCCATTGAGAGTTGAGTGGCCTATTTTTCGAAAGGAATTAATATGATTCAATGATTGCAAGAGCCCTTAACTACTGCTAAGTAAGTAGCAACATCACGTCGGACTTGTTGGTGAACCAAAAGGCTAAGCTCGTATATAAGCCTATAAGGTGGTGTGTAAATGGACTTTGAAGGCCCAACAGGGAAAAACAAACATACTATAGATAACCAGACTGACTGGTTGGTTTTTAGATTTCCATACTCAAAGGGTAAAAACGCGACACTATTACTAAGACTCGATTGTCCGTTCGTCTGTCTGTCTGTCGATAGCTAGAGTCAGTTGAAATTTTCACAGATAATGTGTTTCTGTAACAAACGCTAAAAACATAATAAAATTTATATCTAATAGTGTGGCTCCCATACAACAAATGTGATTTTTTGCCGTTTCTTACGGAACCTGTCGTGCGCGAGTCCAACTCGTACTTGGCAGGTTTATACATCACGTAGGTAAAATAAATTATTATTATTATTAATGTCTAACCTTCAATGAAAGGTATCGAAAGTACAATGATACTTACATTAATTAAATAAACTTTATTAATGCCTAGTTCTTTTAACAACTTCTTAATTTATTTTTTTAGTTGAGGCGCACTAAGCACGGTAAAGTTACGTTTTAAGGGCTTCACACACGGCAGCTATAATGTAAAGATGTAGGTACATTATAGCACGGTACATCTCATTACATCTTTCCATAGAAATCGTCAGGAGTTCACGACAGCTATAATGTACCACGGAATGTAATGTACCACCGACAAAGTTCCCGCTCGACCAGTCTCTGAACATTCACCTTTGCACAAGGACGCCTCAAAATATTTAAACGCAAAAGAAGTAACCGCGACGACTGCAGACGAGGTTGACCTACGTATTTACACGTGAGTATGTCTGGGAGCCCACTATTCAACGGCGCTGTTGAGCAATTTTCATTAACCGACTTCCAAAAAAGGAGGCGGTTATACGTTCGGCTGTATATATATATATATATATATATTTTTTGTATGTTCGCGGATAACTCCGCCGTCTGTTGGCCGATTTTCAAAATTCTTTTTTTGATGTAAAAGGTATATTCCGAAGTTGGTCCCATTTTTAGAAAATTGGTGACCTGATGATGGGATCCATGAGGAATCGAGGGAACTCCTCGAAATTTATATGGACACATATGGTGATTTCGACTTTTTCTGAAGTAGTCCAAGCATATGCTACCAAAAAGTAAGATTTTGCTCCAAGGTATACCCTGGATCCAAAAGTACAGAACAGAACTCCTGACTCATTATAGATACATGTTTGGGGATTTTGGCGTTGTTTAAAGAACTGCAATCTTATGCCACTTTGTCAATTAGAGTAATCATCATCATCACCACCACTATCACAGCATACATCATCACATTATGATGATAAAGAAGGTACTTCTCATAGTATTTTACACTAACACGGAGATCTTTGAACATTACTCTGCCGTTTATGGACCTATTTGCAAAATTCTTTTGTTGTAAAGGGTTTAATTCGAAATTGGTCCTTTAGTCACTAAAGTGGAAACGTGATGATGCGATCCATGAGGAATTGAGAGAACTCCTCGAAATTTATATCGACACATATAGTGATTTTGACTTTTACTGAAGTAATAAAGCATATGCTCCCAAAAAATAAGATGCTGAAACCAAGGTATACCCCAGATCCAAAAACACTGAACAGAACTCCTCAGTCTTTAAAGATACGCGTTTGGAAATTTCGGTATTGTTTAAAGAACTGCAAGCATATGCGACTTTGTAACTTACAGTAATCATCATCATCATCTTAATAACAATATCTAATAGAAGCTTGGCACGTATTCAGTTATACATTCGATCGTTTATTTTAGAAGTTTTTAAGACGTATTAATAATAACTTAACAATATTATCACTAAAAAGGGTGAAATTATTATTTTTAAACAAAAAATTAAACCGACTTCCAAAGTAAAAATACACAAAAAAGTATGAAATAAAACTTATTTTATAAATAATTCCCCTTTTAAATTTGGCTATTTCTCTACTTAATCTTCTTAATTTTGAAGTCGGTACCAGAAAATATGAACGTGAGTTCTATAAAATATTGTAGGATATCGTTTGGGCTGGTAGCGACTTCAGAATTAAGAAGATTAAGTAGAGAAATAGCCAAATTTAAAAGGGGAATTATTTATAAAATAAGTTTTATTTCATACTTTTTTGTGTATTTTTACTTTGGAAGTCGGTTTAATTTTTTTTTATGCCTGGTCGAGCGGGAACTTGTTCGGCATTAATATACATTATAGCTGCCGTGTGTGAAGCCCTTTACGGAAGCGACGGGGTTGGTGTACCTAACTAGTTTTGGCCCCTATTAACTAATAAAATTAACATTTTTAGCTGATGAAAGCCGAAATTTGATTTGATTTGGTAATTATTGGTATTAACATTGGTATTTAGTATCTTTATTTTGACTTAATTTTTATTACCATCAAAAATACCAAGTCACTTATCGATGGTATCGATTAGGGTCAGTCTGAATAAGGTAGTCTGAATAAAGTTTAAAACTGAAATTTATTCAGCGTCGCGTCGCGAACCTAAAGTACCTATAAGCTTTAAAAAAGCACTTAATCATCGGTAAAACTCTTGAAAAGTGAATGTTGACATGTCATCATAATGTAAAAACTGAACAAGCGAACTTGACCCAATGCACTAGGATGATACAACCCATTTGTATCATCGATGAAGAAACTAATATACATACAATCGTCATACAACATGTGGCGGTCAGTCAATGCTGCCAAATCGTAGATTTAATCATTATGGTAAATGCTATTCAATTTACATTAATCGAGCTAAATCGTATGTAAAAGGTTAATGCGAAAAGAAGAATAGATATTTTGTAATAGACACAATAATTTATATTATAAACCCACGACGAAAACAGATAGACGTGTGTTATAAACTCTTAAACCGAGCGACGAACCGATTTTTTTTGTTTGAAGGCTGAAACGATCGAGAATCTTAGCTATAATAATTAATCATCATCAACTTGCTCACTGCTGACAACTTAGAGATTACTTAAGATGCTTAATTTTGTTCCAATGCATTTGAATTCAATTGCAATGATTGAGGCATCAATATCGTAATAATGGCCTGTGTAACATAGGCTATATTGTAATTTACGTAGTCGGGTATTTTAACTTTTCGTTTTATGAACATAGTATTAATTTCATAACAATAATCTATACTTCTATACTATCTTTACTTCTATACTATTATCTACACTAATATTATAAAGAGGAAAGATTGTGAGGATGGATGTTTGTTACTCTTTCACGCAAAAAACTACTAAACTAATTTCAATGAAATTTGTTAAGGTAACAGTTTAGGCTCTGGATTAAAACATATGCTACTTTTTATCCCTAAAAAGTACATTATTCCCGTGGGATACTACATTTCACGTGGGCGGAGCCGCGCGCAACAGCTATCTATACATCTATATCTATACAGATAAATAAAATTGAAGTGTCTGTTTGTAACTTCAAATTAACAGCTTTTTACATAATTAATCTGAAAGTATGTTCGGTACTTACAATAAAATACCAATTTTTAATACTTACAATAATTTTTGTCTGTCCGTCTGTCTGTCGGTCTGTCTGTCTGTTTGTTCCGGCTAATCTCTGAAACGGCTGGACCGATTTTCACGGGACTTTCACTAGCAGATAGCTGATAAATAGCTGAAAACTAGAGTTCCGCTTTCGTTAGTTCTGCGCAAACGAAGTTGCGGGCATCAGCTAGTATTATTATAATAAAAAGGAAAAGTTTGTTTGTTTGTATTGAATAGGCTCCGAAACTACTGGACCGATTTTGATGAAAATTGGCACAGATGTAGCGTTAGACCACGGGGAAGGACATAGGCTACTTTTTATCGCGAAAAAGTATACGGTTTCAGCGAAATTAACTTGCGCGCACGAAGTCCCGGGCAACATCTAGTAATTAATAATTATCGTTTATAATTACAGTAAAAGGTGTTACGATGAACTATCTACTCAATCTATACTAATATTATAAATACGAAAGTGTGTCTGTCTGTCTGTCTGTTAGGTACCTTTTCACGCTTTAACCACTGAACCGATTTTTATGAAATTTGGTATAAACATACTTTGAGGCCTGGGAAAGGACATAGGATATTATAAAAGTACAGTGTTCCCGCGTACAGTGTATTTAAGCGGGCGGAGTTGCCGGCAAAAGCTAGTAGTAGTATATTTTAATAGTAGTATTCTTTGCCAATGAAAGGAATATGGATAATATTGTTATTATTTAATTAGTTTCTAGGTATTTTATGCGCAGTTGAACAGTCAGAGTAAACTGTGAGGTTTGTCGACGACGGACGATGTTTGTACAGGTCCGGTCGAGCACGACAAGATTATTTTTCAAGTGCATATAAAGGTAACTTCACACCGAAACGAAACGATTCGCGAGATGGCGCTGCATTTTTATAAGATTTAAAATTAAACTTTATTCATTACATAGGAAGATATGTTTCATTGTAAGAGTTTGAATATATCGTAACACGTTGCACCGCACTGCACGGCGCATGTTACTACTTACTAGTATATATCTGTATAATCTATGACGCATGTGCAGTGTACGACTGTCATGTCATATGAAACGTGTACCTTCATGTTTAGTGAGTTCTGAATATAGTCGCGTATAGTCGTGGTCTGAATGACCCTTACAATCGTAAGTTTTAATCTATGGTTCAAATAGTCTGTGGTCAAAAGCAATTATGAAGATAAAATGCAAATATAATCGTCTAAAATAAAATGCTAAAACCATAGATATATAATATTAAAAAGATGTTATTTAAACGCTTATAAACGCGTAAAAATGAAGACTCGAATTGGCCAATTCTGGTTAGTATGCGACCACCCTGTCGACGCGTAGCACGTAATACGCATCCCTGCGCCTTGCACAAAATTCCATCGTGTCATTCGTGTGTCTATAAAAGCTGTAAAAACGAAGTCTTTGGTTAGTAACTTGTTAGTAATATATATTCTTTGCCTACGGCCCGTGGGAGCTATTATAGCTCCCACGGGCCTGGGAAACTCATCCGTGCGTATAATCAATAATCAGACCATCTACAAAGAATATATATTACTAACGTAAAGAACCGTCACTCTACCGATTTACACGACTCACCGCTCACAGCTGTGTGTGCGTGTCTGGGCGAATGCGGGGGCGGGTGGGGTGTAACTTTTTCCCAGCCTGGACTATGGTTCACGGGGCTGGCAGTTTCGCCGACGCGACAGTGTAATTTCATAAAAAGACTTGTCGCGACGTTTATAAAAAATATTTGTTTTTTGTTTCACTAGTGATGTAGTCATGCAATAATTTGATTTTATCGATATTTAAACGAAATATGCTTGGATTGGGTAAAGTTTGTAGGAGGTTAACTTCGAACGTATATCAAATTTTTATTAAAACCCGTTCAATAGTTATTTCGATAAAGAGAAACAAACGTGTGGTGTGCCATTTCGACGGTCCCTACGTATATAAAGTCAAGTCCAAAATCGTATTTTTTTTTTATTGAACCTTAAAGATCCATTTATTGAGGCGCGTATATCTACGTAATCTTTTTTTTTCTATCACAATTAGTTTATTGGATAATAAAGATGTAAATGAAGACAAGTTGAGAGTTTTACAGATTTTACTATGGTAGTTGCGGACATCTATACTTTACCGCCATGTACCGAGTTTCAAATTGCGCGCCATTTCGCGCGAACGCAGACATGTCATACTTGTTGTTATTCACTTGGGACCACTTGGGGCGCTGCACGCGGACATGTTCATTCGCGTTTGCGCTCGAGATTGTTGAAAATTTTAATTACTCAGTAAAGTTATATTAAAAGTGCATTGCTATTATTGATAAGTGATCAATATGAGTAACAAAAGATCAAAATTGCTAGTGGATATTGCAAACTCTAAAAATACTGCTATAACTGTTTGTGAAGCCCATGACTTGATAAATTATTTTGACGGAATTTAGGGCAATTTAGGGCGGTTTGAATTTAGGGCATAATATAATGTTTTTATTGTTTCAAAGTAAAAACGGACATGTATGACTTATCCGTTAAGGGTAGTCTTAAATAGTCAGCGTAGAAACGGTCATCTTGCGATTTTGACGAAATTATAGTAAATATTTAAAATTTTGTTACCTATTCACAAACGGCCTACATTAATCTGTACAGATCAACCAAAAAAACTGTGTTTATGTTTTACGATAATTCTACAGAAAAGTTTGAATCTTAAAAACGCTCTCCTGAAAACCACGACTTTTGACATGTCCCTTTATACGTAGGGACCGTCGATTTGTCCGTTTAAGATTCATCCGTCCATCCATTCATCCATCCATACAGCCTCACAAACTTTCATATTTATAATAGTAGTAAAATATAAGTAAGGATTTCCGCATAATAATTTAGATTGAATATTACATGTAGTACTTAATCGCATTTAAATCTGTCGATACCTATCGATATTGTGTGACGATCTTAGCTGTTGTGTTACAACACTTATTGAGTGGTAATAAAAATTTAAAATTGCATTGATATAATTCAAACAGTCTTTATACTACATATGAATTAAGTACAAATTAAACCCAATTACTAAGGACACAAGGTATATTTTTCCAATATAAGGGACAATGGCTGAGTACATTTTTGATTAAAAAATATGCCTATTAGACGTGCTAATAGCCATACCTACCTACTGCTATTAGACCTACCTACCTCGATAATTATTACTTATTATTTCTTACAATAAATGAGACGTGGATTAAAGTAGGTAGGTATGATTTCCCTTTTCATATTAAGTAGGTATCTAGCTGCTGCCCGCGGCTTCGCCCGCGTAAATAGCATTATAATTACGCGAGTGTAAATAAATATTTTGAATTAAGTCGATGTCAACCCTAGGCTTAAGTCAACGTATCTGACATTTGTCGGTGCTCGAACTGTCATTTGTAGAGAGTGTCGCCCCTGTGCCATCTATAAGTTCTGTAGCATAGTGACGAAATGCAAGACTACACTAGCTTATTAGAAGACACACTAGTGAGTTTATAGACTAGCTTTTTCCCGAGGCTCCGCCGGTGTAAGTACATTATTCCACAGGAATACTGTACTTTGTCGTGATGAATAGTAGCCTATGTAAATGTGTTAATCCAGAGCCATGATCCAGAGCTTAAACTATCTCCATTCAAATATTCGTGGTGATGATTATGTAGTTGTTGATAAATTTGATGTTTTTGATGACGTTAATAATGACGTTGATGTAACAAACGATGATGATGATGAAAACAATGAAACAATTAACATTAGAAAAGTTAGCAAGAAACAAATTCCACTTATTCAATGGAGCTCTTGGATGACGCCACACCGACGCTCGACGACAATATTTGCTTGTATAACTCATATTCGAATTAAATCAATATGGGATTCCCACCATAACATGGAAAAAGTTGCAACAATTTTCCGATCTAGGAAGTAAAATTTAAATTTTAAACCTCTACCATTTGTACTATTATTTATTCCGTGCCTCTACTTTATTAAGTATATACCTATCTACATTAAGACATAATTTTTGTATATTCTACACTAATATTATAAAGAGGAAAACTTTGTTTGTTTGTAATGAATAAGTACTGGACCGATTTCAAAAATTCTTTCACCATTAGAAAGCTACATTATCGTGAGCGTCAGAACCCCTGGACCAACAGAGATATTGATTTGTAGAATATACCAAAATATAGTACCTTTTTGGTACTATTTGGTACCTCACTTCAAAATTTTAGTACCTCAATAGTTGCCGAAAAATCGCGTAAAGAAAGTGGTCAGACATTCTGACGTCAGGTTGTCTGGACCACTTCTGTTTTTCATACTTCGAGACAACACAACAGATTTTTTTCTTTGTAAATATTTAGAACCTTTTTAGTACCTACACATATATTACTTTCAGGTTTTTTTGGCATACCAGAATTTTTTAATACACGAAATAAAATTTTTATAGTGGATATTAAATTTTATACAAAGAGCAAACTAGCAACTGCTCGAGGCTTTATGTTTAAGCTATTATAATACACCACACTAGGTACTAAAAAGGTACTAAATATTTATAAAGAAAAAATCAGTTGTGTTGTCTCGAAGTATGAAAAACAGAAGTGGTCCAGACAACCTGACGTCAGAATGTCTGACCACTTTCTTTACGCGATTTTTCGGCAACTATTGAGGTACTAAAATTTTGAAGTGAGGTACCAAATAGTACCAAAAAGGTACTATATTTTGGTATATTCTACACATCAATATCTCTGTTGGTCCAGGGGTTCTGACGCTCACACATTATCCACGAGTAACACAGCCAAAATTTTATTTTGGAAAAAAATAGGGTTCCGTAAGATATTTGGGTTTTTCGGACACAAGGTGTAAAAAATCAACCAGAAAAGTTACTTATTTTGCGTACGCTGCCTAAACTATAAAAGATAGAACCATATAATGTTCTAATTAATTGTAGATCTTATAAATATCTACAACAAAGTCCGCGACCCACTATACCTATCTATGTCGAGTGAGGCACAACGACCATTTTTTTATTTAGAAATCTTGAATTTTTTTTGGACTACATTTAAACGCGTTTATTTTACTCATGCTATTAAACCTTATCAAAATAAATTATTTCATCACTAAGTACAGTTTATGTAGATAATATTTGGTCTTTGAATGATTAAAATTGGACGTTTGGTTTTGAAGTTATAGCAAAATTAAAATATTACGGTTTCTGCTGCACTGCCCGTTGCGAAGTGGGCGACATTCTGTAGTATTAGAATCAGTATTGTACCCGTGCGAAGCCGGGGCGGGTCGCTAGTAATAAATAAATATCACTTAACAAATAATATTTTATACATTTTTGCCGCATATTGGCATTATAAAATGATTCAATACTAGATACCAGTAGAGGTACAAATACGAGTATAAACAAGTTAAATATCGCAGTTAAGATAATAATAGCCTACCAACAAGGGCTGAAGTCTAGCCAGGCTTCCTAGTAGGAAGGTACCATTTGGGTAGTAGGAAGTTCCTAGTACCCAAATGGTACGAGCCATCCGGGGTTGGTGGACGTACAATTTGGGTAAGCAAAAGTGCATTGCTCGAATTTAAACCTAGGTATAACGCGTTTCAAATTAGAATAGGAACGTCAATGACCTGTTTCTGTCAAATATTACTTGAAAAGTGCGATTTTCAGAAAAACTAATGTGCATATAAATATTAGTAGTCTTGCATCGAATTTAAATAAAAAATTTAAATAGTAATCAATTATCTAAACATTTTAACTATCATAACAGTCTAAATTCAAAACAATATGGCGCCGACTCGATCCTATTCTTATTTGAATCGCACTATAGTACCTACCATCGGACGTCTGGTACCATTATCAAATCAAAATCAAAATCAAAAAAGTTTTATTTCCATATGGGTTACAAAGTAACGCTTAAAGAATTGACCCTACTTGATGCCTACCACCGGTTCGGGAACTAACCCGGCGAGAAGAACCGGCGTAAGAAACTCGCACGGGGCCATCTTTTAGCAAAAAGATGGAAAATTGTTATTTAAAAAAAAATGAAGTTGTTTACAATTTGAAAACTTAGGTCTAGGTATATAATATTGACAAAAGTCAGATACATATTGTAGTACATAGAAGTAGCCTTGACCACCTGGGTCATCCTATTCCCAAGGTGTGCGATCGTCAATAAAATCATTGACCTTATAATAGGCTTTTGCACACAAACGTTCTTTAACTACTTTTTAGGGTTCCGTAATACTTAAGGAACCCTTATAGTTTCGCTCTGTCCGTCTGTCTGTCTGTCTGTCTGTCTGTCTGTCTGTCTGTCTGTCTGTCTGTCTGTCTGTCTGTCTGTCTGTCCGCGCCTCTAGCTCCTGTAATTATGAATATAAATTTATGAAATTTGGTGCAGTTATAGATTGTGTATAGATCACGGTTTCGGGATCATAAAAAAATAATAATTTTATATTTTAGGAGTAGCTCTCCATACATGTGAAGTGGGGATGAAAAATATTTTTTCACTCTACCCCATCGTGTGGGGTATCGTAGAATAGGTCTTTTAAAATAAAGGCATGGTTTCATACGTTACTTTTTTATAAAGTTGACCATTTTCGAGTAATCGGCCTCCAAAGTAGTTTGTAAGTTGGTCCCCCCCCTAGCATTTTTAAACCATAGGAGATAGAAACTTGCAAATTTCCATGCTGATAGATCATGCTAAAAACTCTTTAGGAAAACTATTTTGAACGAAATCGCATCATAATTTCTATTTCTAGAGCAATTATAGAAAAACAAATTAACATATTAAGGCAAATCAGAATAATTATACATCATGTGATATTATCATTTAAAATAATGTTTCAAAACTGGTTGCAAAATTAAAAAAAAAACTGAAATTAACAATTAATAAAAATAACTTAAATTAATAATAAATAAAACACACTGTCGGGTTTGAACCTACATCCAAGGACAAACACTATGATTAACTGAGCTACAGTAATTATAGTGATTATTGCGAATTTACGTTTCTTTACCAGAATTAGAGCTAAGTTTTGAAACACGTAAAATTTTAATTAATAATTAATTTTACGAATATGTGCCTCTTTTACCAATTATTACAATAATTTAATAACACTAAAAACACATGAATATAATTATGTTATCAATTACCATAGTATTATTGTTTTTTATTATAATTTAATACCTACCTTTAATATTAAAAGCTTCAATTTGCTAGTAACTTTACGAAAACTAGGTAGGTATATGGCGCTAGTCTCCTGTTTAAATCGTGGATTGTTTTTGAAAAATAATACTAGATGTCGCTGTGTTATTGAATTTAAATTCTGTATCACGCTATTGAAAACCTCGCTGATATATTGTTATCCTCTCAGGTGTCGCGCTTTAAAATCTTTATAAGTATCTGGTTGTATTCTTCGTACCTACTTTGAGGTCTCGCTAGAGTGCGCTAGAGTAAATATTTTCTTTGATTGTGATAGGTGGTATCGTAATAGACTAAAATAATATGCTCAAATGTTATGTGATTAGCGAAATGCGAATATTAAATAGAAATCGAATAAAACTTATTCTTAAAGAACATTTGGTTACTATTCACTTATATATATTTTGATTATTAATCAACATTCAACATTTACGGAACCCTCCTTAGACATGTCCTGACATGCTCTTGGTTAGGTTATTTAAATTTATTAATGGAAAGATTTTGAACGTTTTCTGGGATTCTATTGTATAGGCGTATACATTGACCTTTAAATGATTTGCTTACTTTACTTAGTCTGATCACCGGTATATCTAGCTTGTGCTTATTTCTAGTGTTTCTACAGTGATTGTCGCTTTTAGTTTTAAAATTACTAATATTCTTTCTAACATATAATACATTATCCAAAATGTATTGAGAAGCGACGGTTAGAATACCTATTTCTTTAAACTTTTCTCTCAGAGATTCAAAGGGGGACATTTTGTAAATTGAACGTATTGCTCGTTTCTGCAGCACAAATATCGTATTAATGTCTGCGGCACTTCCCCATAAAAGGATGCCGTAAGACATTCTACTATGAAAGTAACTAAAGTAAACAAGTCGCGCCGTGTCTTCGTCAGAAATTTCTCTAATTTTTCTGACTGCATATGCTGCAGAACTGAGCCTATCTGCAAGATTAGCAATATGAGGACCCCACTGTAATTTACTATCTAGTGTTATACCTAGAAATACAGTGGTGTCCACAAGATTCATTTTCTCATCATTTAATAGTATATTGGTTTGAACTTGCCTAACATTGGGCAATGTAAACTTTAAACATTTTGTTTTTTTGGAATTTAAAAGTAAGTTATTAACATTAAACCAATATACTATTTTTGAGAGAGCACTATTTACCTCGTCGTAGTCTGACTGCTGTCGCTTCACATTAAAAATTAGTGAAGTGTCATCGGCAAAAAGCACTATCTCGTTATCATTATCTTTAACAAGATAAGGTAAATCATTTATATAGATGAGAAAAAGAAACGGGCCCAAAATAGATCCCTGTGGGACACCTAATTCTATTTTGGTCCCAGTGGACTTTTTACTATTTATCTCCACCCTTTGAGTTCTATTGTTAAGGTAAGAACTCAAAAGTTTGAGTGCAGAGTCCCGAATACCATCATTATCTGCAAAACAGAATGCAAGTGTTATTTCAGTTTTCCTGTGAGACAGTCTCGTCCGTCTGTCTGACGGCATACCTACTCACTGTGGACCTGTATGAGGCATACTGCATATTATGCAGTGATTAACGCGATTCGTGTTATATTACATCAGCTAGGTAGTAAGTACTCGTGTAGCTAACTAGTACTTGCTAGTACTCCAGATAATAATTGAATTACTCGTCGGAGACTGACGTGACGCGTACGGCGTAACAATAGCACGCTAAACACACACACACACAAACCAATGTTTTATAGAGAATGGAGATACGTGTATAAGAGTATTAACAGAATATGAGATGCAGAATCATCATTTTTTTTATTGATTAAATGGATTTTCCATTTAATCAATAAAAAAAATGATGAAATGAATGAAATGTTCCATCTTTTTGCTAAAAGATGGCCCCGTGCGAGTTTCTTACGCCGGTTCTTCTCGCCGGGTTAGTTCCCGAACCGGTGGTAGGCATCAAGTAGGGACAATTCTTTTAGCGTTATTTTGTAACCAATATTGAAATAAAACTTTTTTGATTTTGATTTTGAGAATAATATAAAACAATATTTTTAACATTACGGTAAATTCAAATCTGTAACAAAGCACACAATAGTACAAAAAATTTATGATGGAATAAAAATTGAATAACTATATTGTCTTATTTTTTATCAATATAATACGACCTGTAAAAACCAAGAAAAATATAATATTATTCAAAAATTAACTTTATATCCACGTAGATTGACGTAGGGACTAAAAATACATGCTCAATATAAATACAGGGTCAATATAAATACATGCTCGTTATTTTTTCCCAAAATGTAAACAAAATTATTTTGTATCAACAATATTTTAATAGATTGAGCGACATGTTCACTGAGTGAACAAGCTCGTTAAATAAAGATTTAAAAAAATATATATATATTTTAATTACCTAATTGTGAGAACACACTTAATTGGACACAAACAATAATAATATATTATCTGCTTAGCTTTAATAATATTTTTTTCAAATATTGACGTTCAAACATTTTTTCATATCAAAGATAAACAAAATAGTCAAACTGGTATGTGTAGAAAGCGTTAAGTTACAAGTTACGTCCAGTTCATCACAATCCATTACATAATTAATAATACTTACAAATACATAATTTTTTGAAGTAAAACTTATGTAACGGTGTTCAGATTGTTACGTCAAGTGACGCGTCACGGCAGGATTTTGGAAACATATGTGTTCCCGTGGGATACTGTAAACGCGGGCAGAGCCGCGAACCAAACACGAGCTCACATTCGTGACATTATTTCTCGATCTTGTAAAGCTTGGGATCTAATTTGAGTGATTAAGTAATTCACGATAAAAGAAAAATCAATCAATGAAGCAACATAAACTCATTATAACCGCTGAGTCGATGGAATTTAGACGAGTGTTTGCGCAACGAGTAATGGACCACGAGAGCCACAAATTTTGGCAATCGTTACAAAATGTAATGATATTTTAACAACCGAAGTACTTTCGGTCACGTCATGTTGCGACATCTACAAATTCTACATTGTATAAATAAAATTGATACAATGAGCAAGTTAGTTTCGATATTGTAATGATATTGTAACTGTGAAATTAAAAGCCTGTTTCACAATCGCCTGAGCCCTAACATAATATGTAAGATAGCTTATTCGGATGTTTTGTCGCTGCTTATTTTATACAGAGCGACAGAGGTAACTAAAGTAAGCATGGACATATTTTCCGAATAAGTTATGCGGCACTTATTAGAAGATTTTAAAACAGGCCGTAAAAGATGATTAATGTTAATTTAAAATAGAATGCTCGTAAAAAATATTCTTATTTAATGCTACCCCGTAGCTTTTTATGGTCCCGTATCTCGAAAGGAAAAACGGAACCCTTATAGGATCACTTTGCTGTCCGTCTGTCCGTCCGTCTGTCTGTCAAGACCCTTTTCTCGGGAACTTGAGAAGGTATCAAGCTGGAATTTATATCAAAAACTCAGGTCTACTATCCCTTGGAACTGTGAAAAAATCAAACTTCTAAGCCAACGCAATCAAAAGATACAGCCGTTTATGCCACAAATTTCCGCAAATTTTCGACACTCGCAAGGGATTTAAAAACTTACAGGGTACTTCCCGTGAACTCGGAATCTTAAAAGGTACGAAGCAACGTCTATTAAATAACACAGATAAATGAAAAATTCAGAAAATCGTAAATTTTTATGTAGGTACTTACATCATATAATAAAAATATTTTTAATAATTTTAAACTTACTACCCCAACTATGACTCGATTGTCGTGATTTGTGAACTTTTACTTATACATATAATATACCTAGTACCCACAGGTTTGTTTACGGAACCCTCGGTGCGCGAGTCCGACTCGCACTTGGCCGGTTTTTTGCCATGCTACGCCGTAGCCTTACCTAATATGTATGTAAAAAAAAAAGTAATTCACAGCCAAACGAAACGATACTCAACTACCTTGTACTATTATCTATTCTGTGACTCAACGCAATGCTGCATTTTCTAATCCCCCGACACAAAAGAGGGGGTGTTATAAGATCGCGCGTATTTGCAGTGTATGACTGATGTTGTCTGAAACGCGTATCTATATGTGTAGGGAATAAAGTTCAATTATGAATAAACGTATGTATGTATGTAAGTACGTAAGTACGTGTTTGTTCCAACGTAGCGCTTAAACTATTACTGAAATAACTGATTCGTAATAATAATAACTCCCCACACCGATTTCGGTGACGGTGGCCGGTTTAATTTAAACCAGGCCAGTTACGCAGGAGTAATTTTTAGTGCCCAAGTGTGTGCGTAGTACACAAGAGCACTCTCTCTTCTTTTACTCTCATACTCATACGCATTCGTAATAATGCCCCGGGTAACATAGGCTATAGGTAGTAGGTACAATTTACATAATCGGGTTATAGTTTTAAACTTTTGATTACTCATCACTCAGCTTATGAGGCTATGTCAATTGCTCACTCGATGTCTACTCGCTGTGAAAGTGCAGCTCTCTCTCAAATAAATAAATAAGTATACCATTAGCGCCCAATCTAGTGATAAGTAGTTTTATTTTCGACGTGACGTAATACAATTTCTCGCACGTGCCCATTTTCTTCACTCTTGCTTTTTTTCAATGGTTGCTACGAGTCTACTTTTGTTTTTTTTTTGATGATTTTTTGAGGAAAAACGTGTAGGTACGTTATAATAAAACTTGCTGAACACTTGGCCAAGGCTTATTATAAGATTGCAAAAGGTTATTTATTAATCATGAGGGGCACATAACACATTTTTCTGATAGTTTAAGTATAGTTTACGGCTCTCTAGATTTTGACTTCTGTGTACCTAAATGTGTTACTGGCTTACGGATATTCTATCACTATTAGAAATGTCAAAGTTTGTGGGAATGGATGGATGTATGGACGGATGGATGTGACTCTTTCACGCAAATACCCGCGAACGAATTTTGATGAAATTTGTTATGGTACTTACATACTAGTTTAAGCTCTGGAGTTCTGGAGTAACACATAAGCTACTTTTTATCCCGAAAAGTTCAGAGTTCCCGTGGAGTCGCGGACAAAAGCATCATATGGGTTTTATTGTGGAACTATCAGCCACCAATAGTCACCAGTGTAAGGTTCGTCTAACGGCATAATTTTTTCAGGCTGACCAGCAAAATGACAGCGTCAATCGGCGTGGCGGACTACTATGCGGGCAAGTCCATCTTCATCACCGGCGCCACCGGTTTCATGGGCAAGGTGCTGGTGGAGAAGCTGCTGCGGAGCTGCCCCGATATCAGCAGGATCTACCTCCTGATGAGGCCCAAGAAGGGGCAGACTATTGATCAGAGGCTGGACGATTTTATTAATTGTAGGGTAAGTGAAATAAGACACAGCAAGGCGCTAACGCCTCACTAGCACTACTACCAGGGAATCTAAGTCATAAGCAGATAGAGTGTTCACATTGTTTACGACATGCAGTCGCATTACGCATACAATCTTCAATGATATGACAGTTTTATATCATACTAGCTGTCCCGACACACGTTGTTCTGTCTTAACTATGAGCTGGAATAAATAAGTAATCAACAAATAGAACTAAATCTACAACTACACCTACTCCTACATTTACAACCTACATCTTTTCTAATATTTCTCACCATTTAAACCTTCCCTGAACATCTAAAATTATTTGAAGGCCAAAATTAGCCAAATCGGTCCAGCCGAGTTTTAGCGAGATATTCAAATTGCAGTCCATTATATACTAGCTGTTACTCGCGGCTCCGCTCGCGTTTATCCATTCATCCATCCATCCATTATTACTTCTAATACCTCCAAGAATATGTGTACAAAGTTTAAGTAGTTTTCGTGTGAAAGCATAACAAACAAACTTACATTCACTTTTATAATATTAGTATACATAAGAATTAATATAAATACGAACAAATGACGACAACAGTCAGTGCTCATGAATATAGATTCACTGATACTGAGACAATAGCCAATAAAATAATTTTAGTGTGTCACATCAGAGGGTCAATTCTGCTAATTAAAACCTGCAATAATACAATTACAATCAAGTCCCGATACGCTAAAAGCGCCAAACCGGTGATCTCGTAAACGTTAAACCAACGCGAAACGCGTTCTGATTTGTCCAAATTTAGCTTATGATAACAAGTCGCTTCAAACTCAAACTCAAAACTCAAAATTTTTATTTCCATGTAGGTTATAATATAACGCTTATAGAATTGTCCTACATGATGCCTACCACCGGTTCGGAAACTAGCCCGGCGAGAAGAACCGGCGTAAGAAACTCGCACGGGGCCACCTTTTAGCAAAAAGATGGGAAAATTGTTCTTTTCAAAAAATATTTTTACAATGTTGTAACTTAATCTATATAAAACATTAGTTATAAGTACATAAAAAGTACTTAAGTACATAAAAGCAGCCTCGCACGGGGCCATCTTATTCCCAAGGTGTGCAATCGTTAATGAAATCACTGACTTTATAATAACCTTTAGCACACAAACATTCTTTAACTACTTTTTTAAATTTATTAATAGACAGACTTTGAACGTTTTCTGGGATTCTATTGTATAGGCGTATACATTGACCTTTAAAGGATTTACTAACTTTACTTAGTCTGATCACCGGAATGTCTAATTTGTGTTTATTTCTAGTGTTCATGCAATGATTATTACTTTTCGTATTGAACATATTTAATTTTTTTCTAACATACAACACATTCACTTATAATACCATCAAAGTAAAATGAAATTCTACTTTAAATACGAGAATCGAAGTTCTGACTTCTGTCTTTTGAGGCAGCGACGGTTAGACGTTAGCCACCAAAACTTTTATTTATTTACAGTTTATTCATTTATTTATTTACACTTTTATTTATTTTTCTAAAATAGTACGAATGCCTTAAGATTTCCGACCGAAAGCATTGGGTTGATAATATTATTGTCAGTTTTTATGAGCCTCGTACACTACGGTATAATACGATATTTATTGTTGACTGAAAGGAACTGCTAAGCTTTCTAAGGATTTAAAGAACTCGTCAAATCAAATTGAATACAAACAGTTTGAAGTTAAGCAACCTATAATCTAATCTCTCCATAATCGCTTAGATAGTTCTCCATTGTGTTGCCATGTTAACAAAGCTGGCAGTTACATAGTTTCACATTACCACAATAATGCACAGTTCCCAAGGGGTATTTTACAAGATAAGACTTACCTTATTTAGAATTTCAAAATCGTCGTCATAAATTATAAAGCGAAAGGAAACTCTTGAAAAAGCCCGCAAAGCACGATTATTTTTTCTCGTGCATTCTTCTTCATCATCAAACCAGCAGTAGTAGCTTTCCATCAAACGATAAATTTACTCGTTTGAATACGCCCAAAGTCTTTAACGTGGGCGAATAAGATGTTACAAATGTTGATTACTTTTCAGATTTTCGACAAACTCCAAGTGAACTCGCCCAAATGCTTCAAGAAGCTGCACCTCATAGCTGGGGACGTGCTGAAGGAGGACCTGGGTATAGCTATCGAGAACTGGGACCTGCTACAGAAGGAAGTCAACATTGTGTTCCACTGTGCTGCGTGTGTAAGGTACAGTAATTCTTGAGCGAAAGTGATAAAAAGCGAATATATACCTAAGAGATGAGTGTTAATAATGAAACTGGAGTTAATTTCTTGAAACTTAAAATTGACATCATTTAACTAGTCCAATTCTATTACAGGTTTGATATGTTCATAAAAGATGCGGTAGAACTCAACATGGTGGGCACCCTGAGGACTCTGAAATTGGCAGAGGGCATGAAGAATTTAGAGGTACTTAAACACTACACTTTGTTTAATGGGTCTGCCCCCTAAAGGCAGAAAAAATATCAAACACCATCATTCATCCCACCGCGTTTACATAAAGAAGGGGCAGAATCCAGAGACAAATTAAGTCTACATAATAATAATAATTATGATCAGTTGACGTACAAACGAAAACAGCTCTTTTTACCCGACTACGGCAAAGCCAAAAAGAGGGGATAATGATTTTGAAAGTCTATGTATGGTATGTACGTATGTTTGTTCCACCGTAGCGCCTGAACTACTGGTCCATTTTAATAAATGAGGTGTTAATAGATTTACAATAATAGCCCGGGTAGGCTATATAATTTATATAGTCAGCAGGTCTAAAAAGGCCGTTTGGCAATTCATTTTCAATTCTTGTTATGAATTACTGTATGAAAGATGACAGCGATCGTAAAATGGCCATTTGAATTGCAATATAATTTGGATACAATTCATATGCAGAAATTGGCTGAAATGCATTCATTTGACAACTTTACAAGCAGAATTGCTTTAGTGTCAAATAGCAATATTGCGATGATATTGCGAAAGTGGCCTTTTTAGACCCGCTGGTCGGGTTATAGTTTTTTTATAAATATTGTATTTATTAATTATAATTTATATGTTTGTTTATTTTTACCAAATAGTTAAACTTTATATCTAAATTCCAGGCATTCGTCCACGTGTCGACGGCGTACTGCCGCTGCGAGCTCGACTCGCTGGACGAGAAGCTGTACCCCTTCAAACACGACCCGCACAAGATCATGGACATGGTCGACTGGATGGACAACAAGACGTTAGCGCACTTAGAGAAAGAGTAAGCTACCGAATTACAATGCTTTGATAAAGATGACAAAGAGAATAAAAAAAAAATAACGCATATGTTTTTTACAAATCATCATTTTTAAAATGGCTTGGCGATGCATAACTTCAACACGTCACCACGACGTGGCCCGTAACGATGAACCGCCGCCGCGCCACAAAATATACGTGAGATTCGGTATTTCTCGTCAATCGTGATCATAATGTACCTAATAATGGGCAGTTACTCTTATAATGTTATAATAAGTATGTATACTAAATTACCCATTGTTTTTCAGGTTAATTGATCCACAGCCGAACACATACGCGTACACCAAGTCTCTGACAGAAGACCTGGTGGCGCAGTACGCCCACAAGTTCCCCATCGCCATCGCGAGACCGTCTATAGGTGAGTCAGGTTTGCACAATATGTTCTGGCCTCAGTTCTGGCTACGAATTTCTTTCTCTGACGCCCCGCAGTTTGTCTTCGTTGATTCATGGAAGTGCGTTGTAGATTAATGGACTAAGAGTGACTGTAGACTGGTGGGCCTGGGACTCTGTCTATAATGTTAAAATGGACTTATAATAATTGTTAATTTACACAAAATTTTATTTTTAATGATTACGAATCCAATCGTTTATCATTTTTCCAAATTAACGAGCAATATCAACGGAATGAGTGTATGCAAGCGTAACAAGGTAAAAATGTATGGCGGTAGCAGTTGGTGACGTCATAGGCCGATATATCGCTCTCTTTCTTATTGCTAATTTCAATTGTTTGTATATTTGTATTTTTTAAGATTTACAAAAATGTGTTTATTATCATGTTGTCCGATAGTTAATACATGGAAAAAAAAATTAGGAACCATGCCTATTACTTATTTAGTAATTAGGAGCATTCCGGAATTCCGGATACATTATACTTACACAATATGATTATCTACCTATACAAATAAATACAATTCAAGTGTCTGTTTGTAATTTTAAAGTAACAACTTTTCAATTAATGCACATGAAAGTAGGTTAGTATATGCGGTTTAATTTTTTGTCTGTCCTTCTCTCTTTCTGTCTCTCTGTTCGTTCCGGCTTATCTCTGAAACGGCTTTACGTAGTTTCACGGGACTTTCACTGGCGACATAAGTATAGCTGAGGATATAAGATGTAACTTAGGCCACTTTTATTTTAGGGTTCCGTTTCCGTTAGTTCTACGCAAACGAAGCTACGGGCACCAGCTAGTTAGGTTTATTATTGGTCGAAATTTCTTGAGAGCAATACGTATACACAGGGCCGCCGTAAGCGGGCGTGCAAAGTGTGCACCGCACAAGGGCGGCACGCCCAGGGGGCGGCAAATCAAGCGACTCATCACCTTTTTTTGACAAAACTCATAGTAATAGGGCGGCATAATCGATATTGCACGCGGGCGACGAAACAGCTAGCGGTGGGCCTGCGTATACAAAAGAGTTCAACGAATCCTGAAATCCGTTCCAGGCACCTTCTATTTTGCATTCGAATTATAAAGTTAATTAGCATTCTGCTAAATAAAACCTGCAATAATATAATTACATACAATCAAGTCCGATACGCTAAAACTGCCAAACGTTATTCTCGTAAAAAAAAAGAATATAACTCCCCACACCGATATCGGTGACGGTGGCCGGTTTCCTTTAAACCAGGCCAGTTACGCAGAAGTAATTTTATAGTGCACAAGTGTGTGCGCAGTACACAAGAGCACTCTCTCTTTCTTTACTCTCATAATCTAGTGGGACGGATAACCGACACGACTGGCGAGAGATCAGGCGCAGGTCCGACTTTTTACATGCCCATCCGACGCATGGATCATCTTTCTTGTCAGATAATCAGGACGTGATCAGCCTACATTGTCCTAACCAAACTTAGAGGCAACATTTTTTGTTGTTCCAATGCGGGAATCGAACCCACGACCTCCGAGTAGAGAGCCAATGCTCTAACCACTAGAGTCTAGTGACTAGACTCTAGTTAGAACATTGGCTCTCGACTCGGTGGCTGTGGGTTCGATTGAACGTTTGACAGCCTCCGTGGTCTAGTGACTAGACCACGGAGGCTGTCAAACGTTAAACCAGCGTAAAACGCGTTCTGATCGGTCCAAACTTCACTAAATTAGTTTATGATAACATCAATTATAATACAATCAAAGTTAAATTAAATTTTACGTTAAATACGATAATTGAGTTCTGATTATATAATTTAGTATCAATATAGTATGGTGTCAAGGTTCGAGTCTGTCTGAGGCATGAAACCTTGCGGCTACGGGACTCGTTTTACAACAATTCCTCTGAATATAGCCCAAAATGTTACGTCAATATATTTAATGTTAATCAGAGCATGTTGCAACCAACAGTACACAACTACACACGGTAATAAGAACGCCAACGCTGAGTTTCAAAAATGTTGAACGAGTCCTAAAAATTTCGCTCTAAATGCATAATAATTAGAGCGAATAATTGCATAACTATTCGTAAAAGTAGTTGAGTCCCATCAATGAATACAGCGCGTTTTTATTATGCCCGACCAACATTCAGACCAATTTGTAACTTTTATGAACTGTTTCTAACAGCCGCACTCAGAGGCATTAAATGCTTACTTAAGGAGAAACTAAGAGACTAGCGTTTTTCGAGCGTCGTCGTCATGCCAGCGTCCGCACAGCGTCGACGTCGCGGCGACGCGACTCCGCACAGCATCGACGCGTAAGCCCGGGGCGCGTCGACGCAGCGCAGACGCTGCCACGACGACGACGCTCGAAAGACGCTAGTGTGAGGTGCGCCTTAGTAGAGATTTTGACAGAGAAATATGGACTTAACGTCAAAATTGTACTAAGTAGCTCTTTAAGTAAGCATAAATATCTTTGAGTGTGGCTGTTAGCCCCAATTTCACCGACGTTTTAGAACCATGTTTAAGACTGAGCTTAGGTTTTCGATTTATCTGTCCCGTTCTAACATTGAGAGAGAGAGAGAGAGAGATCGAATCCGCCTAAAGGAGTTTCATGAAATCGGGGCTTAGACTGTCCTCTAAGGGATTTTGTTATTATATGTTATTAGATAAGTACCTTACTAATAAATATTTTAATTTCAGTAACGGCCGCTTACAAAGAACCTATACCAGGCTGGATAGACAACCTCAACGGTCCAACAGGCCTGATGGTGGGCGGTGGCAAAGGTAAGATTTTACCAAATGTTTTTCGGGTAAATAGGAGGAACGAATTCAAAACATCTGATTAAAAATATTAGTCTCTCACAAAAGTTTGTGAGAGACTAATCCCAAAAGCTAAAGTTAGCTTTTGGGATTTGATTGATATTATAATCTATGCCCTTTTTTTGTGGGGGCAAAGTTCGAAAATATCGAAAAATTTCCATAAAACCTTACAAAATGAATGAATTCTTTTGAGAAGTAACGTTAATAGGTAGGCATTAGAGCCTCATGTTTTTATTTCTATTTTTTGTACGATACATGAAATTTGAAGTATAATGCTAAATATGTTGATGCTGATGATTGTGACGTATATTCCAGGCGTGATCCGTACGGTGCTGTGCAACAAGGACTACAACGTGGACGTACTGCCCGTGGACATGACCATCAACGGCTGCATCCTGCTCGCCTACTTCAGGGCGCTAGACAAGTATGCTAATGTCCTTATCGGTAGAGAGGACACCGACAAACGACTAGATAATTTGTCGAACTAAACATGAAGCGTGAGATCAGCTAATTTTTGTTTTCAATGGGTTATGCTAATGGCCGGTAGGCCGTTTTAGCTTCGGCCTTCGTCAGTATATGACAGATGGCTGGCTAGTCGATTTGGTGGGAAGACGAGAGAGTTTGACTTCCTCCTGGCTCCTACATCGCCCTCCTGCGGGTGATATGCAATATAACAAAAATTGGGGATAGCTACGGTATCAGCGAAATGCCGCGTAAGCCATAACTATAATATTACAATATTATAGTTATGGCTTACGCGGCTTACAATACAGAACAACGATACTTTATTTCTATTGCGTTTAGCGCTATCTATCGGGTGGTATAGATCTGAAAAAAGTTTTTTAGGAGCATTAAGCTCAAATTATTCAGGTACCTAATATTCATAAAGGAAGCCGATATGATGTAGAGTTGTATGTAACACGCCTGGCTACTACAATCTGTATTTTAGTATTTAGGTACCAAATAACAACAAACACACACAAGCCGTAAACATACTCAATATTTTATTTAATTACGTTCTTTCAATAATAAAGCAGGTAAGACAGCTGCAGCCTGCATCTAATGGTATGTACTACATCTGTTTTCAGATCCAAAGAAGTGAGGGTGTGCAATTTAACCCAGTCGGGGATGAACCCCATCACCTGGGGCGAGTCGCTGGAGCTGGGTAAGTTTCTCTTAGTTTTCGCTCCGTACCTAATAAATGAATTGAATTGAAATGAATTGAATAAACGCAGATACCTGGTGTTAAAGAAAATTACTGTCTGATGCATAAAGCATCCATGTTTTTAATTTTTCACTTTAATTATTATTAAAAATAAATGCTATGGGGTTCCCTTACCTTTCGAAGTTATAAGTAATAATTAGATAATAATTAAGTATTTTAGAAGGTTTAAAAAAAATCAAATTTTGACATGTAGGCAAATCCCCAATTATTGTTAATATCCGCAGGTCGTAACCACGTGAAGGACTACCCGTTCTCCATCTGCCTGTGGTATCCGAACGGCGGGCTGAAGAGCAACCGCCTCCAGCACGAGCTGGCGCTGTTCTTCACGCACCTGGTGCCCGCCTACCTGATCGACTTCCTCGCGATACTGATGGGGAAGAAGCCTTTGTGAGTATTTCTAGAAAAAATCTGGCTACCTAACACGTATTATCCAACTAGTTCGACCAGGCATTAGATGAAAATCGCTCAACAGCGCCGTTCAATCGTGCGCACGCACACATACTTACGTATCAATATGAATCAGCCACGTCCGCAGTCGTTGCGGTCATTTCGTTTATGTTTCAATATTTTGAGGTGTCCTTGCAAGAGATTTTTTTTAGAAACTGATCGAGCAGGAACTTTTTCGATATTGTACATCGTCTAGGCTAGCCTTACCTAATAAAAATTGAGATTAATCCAATTAAACGTGGCTCTGGTCTATTAGGCAGGGAAGGCCTGTCAGTATTACATGGATAATTTGGGATATCTAAAAAAGTCTATTACTTATAACTCCATATATCCTACAGAGAGGTGCCAGTGTCCTAAATCGGACACAAAAGGAAACAGAGATAGGAACTAGGCAGCTTAGTGCTTACACTAATTCGAATTTCGACTTATACTATGGCTGGGACTATAGGTATTGTCCGGAATCCGAAAGGCCGAAGAAAATTTAGAGTATTGAAAATAGAACTCTGGACTAATACGATAGAGCTGAAAATCGAACACACAAGTGTCTAGTCGAATGTCAATGTCATAATATGACAGGTCGACACTCGACACTTCGATTTTCGACTCTATTGTATTAGCGCAGTTCTATTTTCTATTCCGGATCATATTACTTATAGTCCCAGTCTAATAGGTATTGAAAACCCCACGTAAAGTAATACTGTCAGCATTAACCAATTCCCTTGCAGCATGGTGAAGATCCAGAAGCGGGTGTCGTACGGGCTGGGCGTGCTGCAGTACTACACTACCAAGCAGTGGCACTTCAGCAACAGCTACTTCCGCTCCATGAGCAAGGCCGTCTCGCCGCAGGACAACGAGGTTTTCTTTACGGATATCACTGTAAGTGATAGTTCTTTTCCTTTTTTCTTCGAGGTTCTAGAGATAACTAGTCGGCAGTGGCGTAGGGTTCCTATAACTCCATTCCTATCGGCTTCCCTTATCACTTACCTTTTGCAAACCTTCATAGAAGTCCCTACCTATTCTACAGGCTCAGCCTTCGCCACTGCTAGTCGGATCAAAAAAAAAAAAACCGACTGCGTCAAATAGTTTTAGATACAGTAAATACAAAACTAACAACACCTCTCAAGCTGAAATCCATTCAGCCGTTTAGGCTGCAGAGCGTGCCAAACATACATACTCTCGAAAAACTTAACCCTCCTTCTGGCGCAGTCGGGTACAAATACGTAGGCTCTGACAATATTTAATATAATAATCTAAAAGAGACTGTTGGTCAATTCACACCGATACGGGACGATACGCGATACCTACTGCCTACTGCGCTGCATTTTTACGTAGCGTAGATATTACCTACTATATACATTGTACAAGTCGATACACGTTTCGCGCCGCACCGCGCATGTGCAGGGTATGATATAATGTCATATGAAACGTGTACCTTTTTGTGTATTGAATAAAGTTCAATTTTGAATAGATATCTTTAAAATGCAAAACCACGTCCCGTATCGTCTCGTTTCGGTATGAACGGACCCTTATGTATGGTCACGTCATTGTTTCAATCGGCACGAATGGGCCAGCTCGACCGGATAAATATCACGACCTCACAGAAAACCGGCGTGATATATAACGCTTGCGTTGTTTCTCACCGAGTGAGTGAGGTTGCCGGAGGAGGAGCGGAGATTGAGGATTTATCGACCAGGAATGCAAGTCGCAACACCAGAGAAGTTACAAGTGTAACTCCTCTGGTGTTGCGAGTGTCCATGGGCGGCGGTAATCGCTTACCATCAGGAGATCCGTCTGCTCGTTTCCTGATTCAAAACTGTAAAAAAGTAATTTTGTATACTTAAGTGGGTGTACATTGTACAAAATAACTAAATCATCGAAAATCTAAATCATGCTCGATTCGTACCATCTGTTGGCGTGGTGATGCGTTACACGCCGCGGCCCCCGTCGTCTGGTCACACGTCATGATCCCCCCTCAACTTTGCAGGCGATGAACTGGAGCGAGTACATAAGGGATTACATCAAGGGCGCGCGCGAGTTCTGCTGCAAGGAGGACCCGTCCACGCTGCCGCAGGCGCGCCGCCTTCACAAACAGTAACTACCTACTAACATTAAAATTATATATGTCACCGTAAAATTGTAAAAACCTTTAGATTGTAAAATAACTAACGAGATTGTAAAAATATGTCGAAAGATTCATATCTAAACCTATATTTATAATCTAACGAAAAATGATGTGTTAAAAATTATAGGCAGAATATTCGCGTCCGAAATCTATCAACATTTTATAATTTCAATACTTATTTTACAATTTTACGGTGACATATACAGCTTCCATATACATAATAGGGAATATGCATAAAATATAAAAATAACTGCACGAGCCGATATTCAAAGTGTCAAAACAGACAGCCCTAGATAATAATATGAAAAATTGCAATATCTGTTGATAAATGAACAAGATATAAGCGGTCAAAGTTTTTATTCTATCTCTTTCTAGCAAAACAAAATTTAGTATGAACTTTCTATGAACGTCGTGTTATGTGACGTCACGGTACACGTCCGATCTCTCTGTCTAATAGACTACTTTAAACGTTCATATCTTCCTTATTTTTAATGATATCAAAAAACTGATTTGTCACAACCTATTGTCACATTGAAAACTTAGGGTCAAGTCACAAAAAGCAGCGCTTCGTAGCATCGGCCATCGTGTATTGTCGCGGTATTAACTGACCTTACATACGGGACTACGGGAGGTATAGGTACCTACAACACGAAAATAGATCCAAAGAGAACTGCAAACAAAAATGTTGCTATTGGGTCTGGTTGGGGAATGCTCTCACTTAAGGCCCTCCCCCGAGCAAAAGACCTTGAGGCGGTCAGCCGCATGAATTTTTCACATAACTTAGTTCAAAATTGACCAAAAAAAAAAATTTAAACGGCGAATATCTAGCTTATGAAATTGCCTATCTATTGGTGTGTGTCCCAAATAAAGTTTACTTGTAAATACTATGGAGATGCTGAAACTATAATTCAATGAACATTCAATTATAGTTTCAGCGTCTCCATAGTATTTACAAGTTAATTTTATTTGGGACACACACCAATAGATAGGCAATTTCATAAGCTAGATATTCGCCGTTTAAATTTTTTTTTTGGTCAAATATTGAACTAAGTTATGTGAAAAATTTTCAACTGAGTTATGCGGCTGACCGCCTCAAGGTCTTTTGCTCGGGGGAGGGCCTTAACAATAGTCAATATCATAAACAGTTTTGCGTGTCATGTCTTAAAAGTAGCATCGATGGAGATTATTTGTCACTGTTCCACGTCGCTCTAGGACGAACCTCAGAGTAATTACTTGTTTTTGTCCTATTTCTTTGGGACGTACTAATTAATTAAAAAAAAAACCTATTAAAAAGCATTTTATAATTTCTACTATTTCTTTTCAGACTGTACTACTTGGATCTGTTTGTGAAGCTGCTATTCCTGCTACCGCTCGCCTATTACCTCTACATCTATGTTGTTAAATTATTCGTTTAAGGTTATAAGTATTTTTAATTGTTACGTAATTATGATTAGATTAAATAAATTTTTACTTTTGACATTAATTTAAACTTTTATTTTACTGGTGACTGGTGAACCATTTGAAAGCTCTAAAACCTCAGATCTAATAAAAAACCAAGATAGCGCGTGGCGTTTGTTTGAAGTGAAGCCTAAAAAACTACGCTACTTCAATTTTACACACGCGCTCACGCACACACAAGCAAAAAAGTACGCTACTTTTCGACAGTATCGAATGAGTCGTCGCGACGACTAATCTATACTGACAAAAAGTTATCTTGGTTTTTTATTTGATCTGAGCTCTAAAACTATCTTTGCAAGTAAAAAAGACCTTCTCTGTGGCTGTTGTTGAACGAAGACTCATAAACTAACTTTGCAAGTAAAAATACAACCTCTGCGGCTGCTCACAGTTGTTGGGCACGTCAATGCTTAAGCCGGATGTCGAGGGTTCGAATCCCGCCAAAGGAACAAAGAAGTTTTCTGTGCTTCTAGGTCATGGATGTGTATTATATAAACATATATTATGTAATATTATAAAAATCTTAAATACGTCTAAAGTATGAAAGATTTCAACTTCTTCGAGAACTTACCACGGGACCAGAATGACGTGGGTGGAAGCGTCCATAGTTATTATAATATTATTTAAAGCATGACCATGAAAATAAAAAACCTCGCCATGTTGCGGGAACACACGGCACCAAACTGAAAAGTTAGTTGAGATTTAACTTTAGAATTTAACCAAGTTTTTCCTTTTTCTTTAAAAAAAGTCAAGGAATAATGTTACAAACTCTTTATTAACTATATTTCACAATAATATATAATAACATCAATAATTCAAAAGCATTAGTCGTAACATCAGTTCATACAGGTCTATCACTACGATTTTGTTAAAACAACAAAATAAAACAAACATAAATATACATTCCTCGCCATGTCATTAAATAATAAAACAAATATAATATACAACATAACAAGTTACGATACACTATATCGCTTGATATCCTTCGTAGTACAGTCGGACAACACATCTGTTGTGAAAATGCCGGAATAAATAAGATTATGATCGCTATGTGAAATAATAATAGTGTGGGAATAGTGGTAGCCCCAAAGGGAGATCTCCGACCGAGCGAAGTGCTCTATGCTCGGTCAGGCCGAAGCCCACTGTAGTGGTTTTTAGATGTTCTATATATACTGCTGATCTTAGAAAACTTCGATAGCGCGATTCAGGACTGTGCGCTGATTGGTCCGCCACAATAGCTTTAGAGCAAATAAAAAAAATCTGTTAATGTGTATAAAAAAAGTTTTTTAATACTTTTAGATTTTTTACCTGAGTTAAAACCATAATATTATAAAGAATGAACAAAAAAGATAAAAGAACCACATGGAAAATATAATATCTCTCAAAATCAATGCAAAAGCATTTTAATTTGATACGCATATTATGCTTTATTATAAAAATGCTCTCCTTTTAAGATAAAAACAGCAGCATTTCTCGTCTGTTGTAATAATTATTTAAATATATTTTAAAACAAAAATTTGGTGTCACATTTTCTTAAATTAAAAAAATTACCCTACTTACTCCCATAATAAAATTAAAATAGTTAAATCCAAATAATTTTTTGATATAAAATTTGCACAATAAAGAAGTAAAGCTAAACATACAAATTGTATTACATTTCGCATTGTATGCAGGGAAAATTTTGCACTGTTCAGATTTTCTACTTTGTAAGGTAGCACATAGCGTAATCGTAATGTTGCTTTAACTACTTAATTAACGAAAATTACATAAATAAACTAAAAGGATACAATAACATTTGATACTTTGGGGCAATTTAATATGGCTTGCAAATAGAAACGCCAAAAATAAATGCTATTCAACTAACAATATGATTATTATTGATAGTCATCAAAATTGGCCAGTATGTCGTCGATTTTGACCAGAATCTAAGTATCTCATTAATTTTGACCTGAATGTTGTGGGTCAATTTTGACCAGAATGTAAGTAGCTCATAAATTTCGACCAGAATATTGTAGGTCAATTTTGACCAATGTTTTTTGGTTAATTTGGCCAGTATGTTATATTGGTCAATTTTGATGAGTATCACCAAGCACCAGGTAAGCGGATGGTGAGCTAGCACTACATAACACTACACTGCGAGGCGTCCTGTCCCGTTGGCATCGCGAAGCCCTCGGGTGGGGCAGATATGTCGCCCACTAGCTCAGTCGGTGGCTGCCCAAGGTCTTGCATCTGTGATACAGTTTCTGGTATTAAGAACTGGTATTAAGTGCCTTTACACAGGCGTCGCATCGATTTACATGGATTTTGTGCCGCAGCACGAGCGGTGAAATCCATACAAAATCCGCCGCGTGTGTTATATATATAATTAATGTATTTTAATCAAAGTTATAAAATAACTTAGTGCCTTTTGTTTTTTTTTTAACAAATTGTCGTGACAAAAGATGCAGAAACTTTATGCATAACTGCCGGTAAATACAATTTAAAAAGCATATTTAAATGCATTCTGCATTCAGTTTTTTTTTCACAATGTGCAAATCACACACGAGGTCAGAGCCAAAATTCTTATAGATTTATGGTATTCGCTAACAACATGTTTACCTTTTGCATTAGATCCAAGACAACCTCGAATCTCTTCCTCTTGACGTCCTCGGGGTCCGACTCTAGCTCTGGCTCTAGTTCGGCGCAAACCTTCTGCATCAGACTTTGTTGCTTTTCAAATCTGTACATAGAAAAAATAATATATAATTTATAACAAATTCTTTAAGACCAACTTCCTGCTTACCCTAGTTTGACTCGTGAAGGTGCTCAAAGGCGACACACATCAATACAAGAACTATGCTGCATTTTGACGCCTATGTAAGCTCAATCGTGCTTGTATAATAGAATAGAAATTGTATTGCTACGTTTGAAGATCAACTGCCAACTATAAATAAAACTGCCAAACAATTACACTAAAGGCGCCACTGTAGTTTAACATGAACGAAACTGGCATTTGATTTATTTCTTTTTGTCTGCATCAAAAAAAGAGAAAATAGGAAATAATATTCATCAGTTAATAAAATAAAATCAAAGTTTAAAGCGAAACACTCGTGACACTTTACCTCGCTATAAAATATTGTTTACTTTATATTTAGGTGGTGCCCTCTACGATTTACATACATACATATAATCACGCTTTTTCCCGTAGGGGTAGGCAGAGACCACTTCTTTCAACTTGCTCCGATCCTTAAATATTTGTTTTGCTTCGTTCACTTTTATTCTTATCATCCATTCCTCCTCTTACATTCAACGTAGCGAAGCGGCTCTCCATGGTCCGCTTTTCGCCTCCGCGAGAAACGAGACGTGATGGGTGGCGAACCACATCGCCACCATTTTGGATAATTAAATTATTTTTATGATTATCCATTGCGTTCCCACGGATTGGTGGAGAGGGTAGGAACAGGGAAAGGGAAGGATAAGTGGTGTGGAAAGGAAGATTGGTAAGTTATAGTGGGAAATAGGAAATGTAGGATATAACCGCCCAGGAGGGCAAAGGGATTGGACAGTAATAGCTAGGGAAGCCGGGGTCGCGTACCCGTATACTATACCACAACTACCGGATAGGTAAGTTGGGATGAGTATCCCATGACACATACGATTTACGTATTATATATGTATATGTAATTAATAGTAAAGTTTAGCTTTATAAAATGTATCAAATCAATCTTCTCACCTCTCATATTCACTCTGTTCGATCTTGCCCTTGTTCTCAGCCAGCCATGCTGGATACCGATCTACCAGCTCCTTCATTGACGGATACAAAACCTCTTTGGATAGCAGTGATTGCATCATGCCTTGCATGAAGGGCACGAACATATTTCCATCCTGAAATTGAAGGAAAAAAAAACTTATATGAAAATATCTACAAACGTCGATAGATACCTACCTGTTTTTTCTGAGAACTTACTCATATTTTAGAGTAATTAATTCATGCAAAAAAAAAAAAAAAAACAAGTCTATTTTACGTTTTTATTTTATTGCTTTGTTTTTAAAGATTAACAAAAAATACACAATTGACTTTATTATGTTTACAAAAAATGTGCTTATTGTTTGAATTTCTGGAACTATACCAACAAAAGAGCTATATTATGCTTACGAACTTTTAATCCTTACCAAAAAAATATAGGTATATATAAAAATAATTATGAAATAATCATGACTAACCTGACCTTGGCCTTCGCCGATGTTAAAGTTATTGAACATGTTGGCGAGGTCCTGATCTGAGAACGGTGTTTGTAAGTTTTCTGTATTTGTGTTAAGGTTTTGTAGAGTTTGAGATATAGCAGCTGACACCTGAAACACAAATGAAATAAAACTAATAAATCAAGAAATTACAAAAGTAATCAAACAACATTTTCTATTGTCTATACTCTATGACATCCATTAAACATTTATCCCCAATATCACCAACACACTTAATGTCGAGCTACGGTTTGGACTCTGTCCCATTCTAACATTGAATGAGAGACACAGATCGAATCCGGCATCGAATTTAGTGAAATGGGCGATGACAATGGGATGAAAATGACCAGAATCCCAATTCTCTTAACTATTTTCAATCTAATCTCGGTTCGGTCAATGCGCTGAGTCATAAGCATACGCGTCATATAGTGCGCGCGCGCGCGATAGATGATAATTACGAGCACTGCTCCCATGATTTCTTGTTTATAATTTTCCAATACAAAATACAAACAGTAAAAATATTACCTCATCAATTTTTTCTTGAACACTAGGATCGTTGGCGACTGCAGGAGCTGGGGCTTGGTCGTCGGCCTGCGGTTTCAGAACTTGTGCTGCGGCTTCTATATAGATACTTATAATTTTAAATAAAATAACCTTAAATTTTGTATAAAAAAATAGAATGATGTTAGAAATGCAGATTCTTGGAATTTAAGTTAAAACTAATAATATTATAAATGTGAAAGTTTGTCAGGATTTATGGATGGATGGATGTTTGTTCCTCTTTCACGCAAAAGCTGGTGAACGGATTTTGATGAAATTCGGTATGGTAGTAGTTTGAGCCCTGGATTTTCATGGATAGGCTACTTTTTATCCTGATAAAATACAGTGTTCCTGAGGGATACTATATTTACGATGGCAGCGCCGCGGGCAACAGCTAGTTAAATATTAATACTAACCTGCCATTTTACTAAAAGTTTGTGCTATTTGTTCTTGAGTTATTTGGTCCTCTGAAAAAAATAAAATAACAAGGAAGTTAAAGACATTATTTAGATTAAATATGTATTTTTATAGAAGATAAACTTGAATATTAAAATAATTCCTTTAATATAATGTATGCAAATTTACACATAGTCTTTGAATTTGAATTTGGAATTTTAATACTTAAAACATTCTCAAATGAAACAATAATAGCAAATTTACAAAAAAATACTTGAAAAGGAGGTCAACTCCGAAGTGCCCCTTGCCAGAGTGTGTACTTTGAATGGTCTTATGTTTGTGGATGGCGCAAAACAATCTTTGTCCACCAATATTGAAAATAGGTAAATACTAATAAAATATCTACAGACACTTTCCCACCACGTCAGTCAAGTGAGAAAATAGACTGTGTATCAGAACATAAAGTTTGAACCCTAATACCTCACCCGGTACACCGCTGAAGCTCCCGAGGATGGAGGCCATGTTGCTCTCAAACTGTGATGCTGCCTCCTTAATAAACTCCTCGCTCCACAGATTCTGCGGAACATTTTCACCACCTTCCACTTGCTTTTGCTCCTCTGGCTTTTTTGTCATATCTTGTAAGGCACCTTAAAATAAGCTTTAATGACTAAAAATAGTTCAATACTAGAAAATAATGTACTTTTAATGATAGTCTTAAAAGAAATGTTTTAAGTTATTCATTGATCACATTATAAAGCTAGACCTAATATTATGATGGATAACTTGATGTCTTTATAAATAGGGAAGCTTAATATATTAATCAAAGGTCAGAATAATTAAAACTAACAAATTTTTTATGCATATTTAAATACTAATACAGACACACTAAAACAGTGTATGTTTTAACTATGCATTAACAGCTCTATTACATTTTTAATTTACATTGATTATCCGCTGTATATTATTTAAGTTCAATGAAAACTTATTAAAAATTAATGAGGCTCCAATGTTGTGTAATAAATAGGTTATAAGAACTTACTATCTAATAAATCATCCAGTTCAGGATCCACATCTTTTTTTGATTGATCCTTATTATCAGACATGTTTTCGTAAATAAATGGGTAAATTAAATTAGGTAGGTAGGTATGTTTAAAATAAATTAATCTTTAATAATTTTAATTTTATCAACTTTGACTTTTTTTTGGAAGAAACTTTGCAAAATGTGACATAAGTCCAGGGTTGCCAATGCTAATTTATGTATTTCCCCAAAAAATCGGGATCGAATTCCCCAATTTGGGGACAAAAATCAGCTGATTCCCCACAAATTCCCCACATAGGTTTTTTTAAAAATGAAACAATATTCTACTAGCTGAGTATAATTCGCATTAGCATAAGTAATTAATAAAAATAAAGAGTCAAACAAACAGTTAATATGATCAATAAGTTTTCTTTAATTCTATCGTTCCACGCTACTTTCTTAGTTTTTCTTGCATAAGAACCTTCTCCTGAAACAAACACAATTAAAAAAAAAAAAAAGAATTAGGGAAATAATTAGTCAAGCCGTTCACACGTGATGCCGTGACCAATGGAGATGGGGATTCATTTTTATGTATATAGGTATATATAGATTATTTAAATAATATTGATATCTTTCATATTCTTTTCCATATTTTTGTGGAAAGCATTTTGTTTGAAGGGTAGAACTTGACGCTGCCGCCCGGTTTTTTATTCCTTCTCTTACAGCCATAAATGATACAACAGTATCTGTTAAAGAAAGGGAAAAAGGGAATCCCCTGATCATAAACAAATGTCAATCTACTAGTAGTTTGAAACTAGAGATGTGCCATGCCCATGCCATGCATAATGATTTTAAAAAAGGTCGATATCGTGTCGATAATGAATGATGAAATATTTACCGATGAGAATAAGATGTCGAAATGTTAAAATCCCCACATTTTTCCCACATAGTGCCAATCCCCAATAAATCCCCAATCGACTTGAAATTCCCCGCAGTTTGGGGAATTCCCCACAAGTCGGCAACGCTGCATAAGTCATAAGATTAGTGTGACCGGTTATTAAACTTCTTTGTAGTTTGGGTAGTTTGTACTTTGTACTGAACCCCATGGACCTAGGATTTAGGCTGGGACTATATGCACCGGAATCCGTGAAGCCGTAGAGAATTCTGATCATTGGAAATAGAAATCTATTCTTATGCAATAGAGTTGAAAATCGAACACATGAGTGTCGAGTTTAACGTCAATGTCATATATGACAGCTCGACACCTGACACTTCAATTTTCAACTCCATTCTATTAGCGCCGAGTTCTATTTTCAATGCTCAGAATTCTCTACGGCTTCACGGATTCCGTTGCATATAGTCCCAGCCTTAGGAATGACAACAGGACCGAGTACTGTGAGCCAAAAAACGAGCCGAGCGAGAGGTTGGAGGAGAAGCCGTGTGTCCCTTTCTAGTAGGGTGACAATAATATTTTCTGCTGTGTGAGACAAACTGCAAATCCAATATTGTGAAACACTGAACTGACATATAGCTGAGGCTTTTAAAAGTCGACGGGATTGAATAGTGTAAATGAAGGTTTGAAGTGACGGCTGCATTAATATTTAATAGATTTTTATGTAGGTAATTCACAAACACTATTGAGCCATTTTTGTCGCATTTCTTCATTGTTGGGAAATCTATAAAAACTGTATAATATTATCAGAGGCGGATTAAACGTTGAGAGCGCCGCCGTAGGCAAACATGTCATCGGCGCCCCTATATTATAAATAAGTTGTCAGTAGTGGCGTCGGGGCGGGGTGGTGGGGGGGGCGCCTTTTATGAACTTGATCATCATCACTATTCACCTCTCGCTCAACGTCAGTCAGATTTAGCCTTATGGGTACCACAGGTAGCAGCAAAGCACCGCGATAGGCGGTCGAACCCTCATCTGATTTATCAGGCACTCTTTCACCACACCGACTCACTGGAGCCCGTTCAGCAGCATCACAGTTCCTACCAAATGGGACTATCTGGCACTAGCGACGCAAGCAGAAAAATCAAGATTTGGCCTCCGGTCTGAGGGGGGGACCTATTAAGAAAGTGCCCTTTCCTCCTGTGTTTTAACTTTTAATATTCCGTGTTCGCACCTGACCACTTAGCTCTCGCGCCGCATCTTCGTCCCCGCAATTTTAAATGAGCATTGACGTCGGCATCCGATACTCACTCGCGGTCGAACGCGACGAACATTGCTGTCGTATCTATCAACTTTAATCAGAGATCATGTACCACATACAAGGTTGTTTGTAGGCGTAAGTTTTAGTCAGTCCCATCCCTTAAGTTTATTTTTTGCTATAAATTGAAGCAAATTGAGTTTGTAATGTGTAAATAAGTGTCTTACTTACTGACGCAATAAATTTTATGCTGTATTATTATTTCGACACTGTCGTAGAACAGAGACGGATGTGACGATACAACGAAATCGTTTTTATTGTAAAATAGTCTTCAGTAATTAATAATCTATCGATACATCCAAGAAAAATTAAAATTTTCCGAATATTTTCCGAGATATTGACTAGAACAAAGTCGGTTTTGAAAATCGTTCCGAAGAACATAGCTGTAAGGTCAGTAACCTTACTGTTGGTCGGAAACGAGCACTACCCGCGCGGGTTCTATCGTCAGTAGCGGCCGTGTTCGGCGGCAAGTGGTCACGTAAGTTGCTAAATTATTAGTTTAGATCAAAAAGCTGTGTAATTGTTTTAGGTTGTGAGATTTTTTGTAATATGCTGAACTAATATGAAATAAAAATGTCTCGGTCACAAAATATATTAAAATTATTGGAAGTTATCAAAGAAAACTGCTGTGAAAACAGAAAGCAATTATTTGTGGAGGAGTCCAGTAATTCCAATATTTTGCAAAAAAATACACTTGAAGCAGGTACGTTATTCTATTTATCTATAGTCTGAAATATATAAGTGCCATTAAATATTTGTTTTATAATTTTAAAGCTTTTAATTACTTGTTATTACGAAACATTGAAAATTTCGTAAAACAATATCGGTTCTATACATATGACGCAGCGTATTATGCAGAACCGACATTGTTCTATGGAAATAAAATATGTTAAATGTAATTGATAAAGCACTATTTCCATGTCTTGTTTTTTTACGACATTTATTCATGTACTTCAATTATTTATTTCCTACTTTTGATTTTATGATGTCGTATGTTTAAATGTTACGTTTTTCTTCCAAATTTAGTAAAATTTTACAAGTGGCTTGTAGACATACAATGTTGTACTCCGGAGTATGATTACATTTTTTATGCAGCATATTGATAACGGACGGTGTTCTTTGTCATATTTTCACATACAACTTTGTTCGCTTACTTAAAATGCTAATAAAACATAATTTATATAAAATTAGACAAATTTTATGGTTTGTTTTTATTGTAGTTATATTTAATTTTAAATATTTTAACGATTTGCAGGTCCTTGTGATGAAAAACCTGACTCGTCGTTACCACCAGGAGCCGGCATAATAAGATAATAATCGGCGAACTACGCAATATAGCGCACGATGTTTGCGAACTGCCATTTATTATTGAAGATGTAAACACCAGCTTCGAAGCTGTCATTATAGAGGAATTTGAAGACAATTTTGTAGGTACACCCAAATCATCACTGCAAATTCCTACACCTATGCCTTATCCTACTAATTCTCATAGAAATTGTGAAGATGTCTTTTGTGGTGCACGTGACAGATGGGTAGAAGCTTTACCATCTTCACTGGATACTGTAAGTGGAGTAAATTCAGTGAATCAGACACCAGCCCTGTGTCATCTCTAGGCCGAAAGAAACGTAAGAAGTGCAAGGATTCGTGGTCAGATATCAAAAGAAAATATGTAACTAATTTAGGAAAAAAATATGTGCCAAAAGGGGTAAAGTTGTTGATGAAAAGGTTATGAGTGAGTCTTGTAAATGTCAATTTAAATGTTTTGATAAAATTACTCATACACAAATATTGCATTGCTTCACAAAGTTTTGGAGTCTAGGTAACAGAGAAAAACAGTGGGCGTTTGAAGTCAAGTTTACTCTTATATTAAATAAATGAATTATAGTTAAAAATATAGATGCCTTAATACCGATCAACCTAATTCACGAAAGTTCACTAACAATTAGAACTTACCATAACCTCTACATCAGACACATCTGCGACTGAAGTTATTACTGTATGTAAAACAATGTTTTCGAATACTCTGTCCGTCAGTGAAAGGCTCGTTTAAAGAGCTTTCCGAAAATTCGATGGTTTTCCGATCAATATAGACATAGATAGACGCGGTCGCCATACTAGTTATAGGGTAGTCCTTGACTGTGAAATGGGACGAAGTGTATGTGATCACGATACATACATGTAATCACGACTCTTTCCCGTAGGGATAGGCAGAGACTACTTCTTTCCACTTGCTACGATCCTTACATACTTGTTTCGTTTTGTCTACTTTCATTCTTACCATCCATTCCTCCTTTTATATTCGGCGTAGCGAAACGGCTCTCCATGGGCCACTTTTCGCCTCCGCAAGAACGAGTGATGGGTGGCAAACGACATCGCCGCCATTTTGGATAGTTAAATTATTTTTATGATTATAAATTGCTTTCCCACGGATTGGCGGAGAGGGTGAAAATAGGGAAAGGGAAGGATAGGTGGTGTAGAAAAGAAGATTGGAAAGTTAGAGTGGGAAATAGGAATGTAGTATTTTACCGCCCAAGAGGGCAAGGGGTAGGACAGTAATACTACCTATTATAATTATAATAAGTATTCGCCTTAAATATTTCCGATGTATTAATTATAATAGTTCATGACCTGTTTTTTGATATTCATATTTTACTTGATTCATGTGATTCTTGATCTCGAATTTGCTAAGTACTAATTGTTTTTATTATTCCTATAATTATATGCTTTTATTATTGTGTACCTAATAATTTGTTGTGTAAGAATTGAGACTGATCGACGCCAAATTATAATTAAAATAATTAAGCCTTTTGTTAAAAAGTTTTATTTCATTATTATTGTATGTTTTCTCACAAGTTATTAATTTTAATATAGTTTTCTTTGTTGGTGCCATTTTAACATTGTTCGAACTTAAAAAATTAATGGGTTTTAATATGTTTTAATTTTTCATTTTACCCACATTTCATAATATACGACATTAGATCAATCTCAATTTCCATAGAACATTGTGACATGTATACATTCGCATTAGCAGTTTCCGTAGAAAAACGTCGCAAAGTCACACCAAACCAAACAAGGAACGCAGTACAACGTCGCATCTTTACATACAAAAGCTTTTTTTTAAAATAAATTATTGAAAAATAATATTTTAAATGTATATATGACGATTTTAATAACACAAAAAGCTTTAACGTAAAACATTTTTATTTTACTTAATAAGAAAAAAGTTATATAGAAAAATATAAACCCTAAACTTTAAACAGCTCTGCTGTAAAGTTGATATTTTGCAGATCCGTCTTTGTTCTACGACAGTGTCGATTTATTATATATTTTTCTTTATGCCACTATGGTGTAAGGGGCCCAGCACTCGACCTCTTAAAATCCTATTTATCAAATAGGACTCAGAGAGTCGAGATAAATGGGAAAAGATCCACAGGCACAAAAACTGAGATGGGGGTCCCACAAGGGTCCATTTTAGGACCGTTTCTTTTTCTGATTTACATAAATGACCTACCATACCTTATTAATGAAAAAAAACGGGATAGTATTATTTGCTGATGATACGTCACTTACTTTTAATGTGAATCGCCAAAACTCATGTTATGACGAAGTAAATAATGCTCTCTTAAAAATAGTACACTGGTTTAGTGTCAATAATCTTCTGTTAAATAGCAAAAAAACTAAATGTATAAAGTTCACGTTGCCGAATGTACGGCAAACTGAAACCAATGTGCTATTAAATGGGGAAGGTATGGAACTAGTAAATACAGCAGTGTTTTTAGGTATTACATTAGACGCGAAACTTCAGTGGGGCCCTCATATTGCTGGGTTGGCCGACAGACTCAGTTCAGCAGCATTTGCAGTAAGTAAAATAAGACAATTTTCAGACGAAAACACAGCAAGGCTTGTGTATTTTAGTTACTTCCACAGTATAATGTCCTATGGCATTCTGCTATGGGGAAATGCTGCAGATATAAATACTATATTTGTGCTGCAGAAGCGAGCTGTTCGAGCAATCTACAAGCTGGCCCCCAATACCTCATTGAGAGATAAGTTTAAGGAAACTGGGATCTTAACTATAGCTTCTCAGTATGTTCTATCAAATCTACACTAATATTATAAAGAGGAAAACTTTGTTTGTATGTTTGTTTGTTTGTTTGTAATGAATAGGCTCAAAAAGTACTGGACCGATTTCAAAAATTCTTTCACCATTCAAAAGCTACATTATCCACGAGTAACATAGGCTAAATTTTATTTTGGAAAAAAATAGGGTTCCGTAAAATATTTGGGTTTTTCGGACACAAGGTGTAGAAAATCAACCAGAAAAGTTACTTATTTTGCGTACGCTGCCTAAACTATAAAAGATAGAACCATAAAATGTTCTAATTAATTGTAGATCTTATAAATATCTACAAAAAAGTCCGCGACACACTATACCTATCTATGTCGAGTGAGGCACAACAACCTTTTTTTTATTTAGAAATCTTGAATTTTTTTTATGACTACATTTAAACGCGTTTATTTTACTCATGCTATTAATCCTTATCAAAATAAATTATTTCATCACTAAGTACAGTTTATGTAGATAATATTTGGTCTTTGAATGATTGAAATTGGACGTTTGGTTTTGAAGTTATGGCGAAATTTAAATATTACGATTTCTGCTGCAGGGCCCGTTGCGAAATGCGCGTGCGGGGGTTCAGATCTATGGTATTTCATACGATAAAAGTATACCCACCTACTTATTTCATTGAGTTTTAGTAGGTACCTATATTAATTTGTTTCTGTTTGTTTTGACTAGATTTCGCCCGTTTTGTTAGAGGTTTAAAGACATTCTGTAGTATTAGTATCATTATTGTACCCGTGCGAAGCTGGGGCGGGTCGCTAGTGTATTATATGTTAAAAAAAATTTCAGCCAATTCAAAAAGAAAAGTGACAACCACAATACTCGAAATAAGAATAAGCTTGATGTACCAGTGACTAGACTCAGTAAAGTAAAGAATTCGTTTAAAGGCCAATGTATACGCCTATACAATAGGATCCCAGAAAACGTTCAAAATTTTTCAATCAATAAATTTAAAAAAATAGTCAAAAAACATTTGTGTGGTAAAGCTTATTATAAACGTAATGATTTCATGAATGATACCACACCTTGGGAATGAGGTGGCCCCCTGCACGGCTACTTTATACTATTGTACTCTTGTTATGTAGTTTTAGTTATAACATTGTTATATATTTTTTATTTTAAAAGAACAATTTTCCATCTTTTTGGTAAAAGGTGGCCCCGTGCGAGTTTCTTACGCCGGTTCTTCTCGCCGGGCTAGTTTCCGAACCGGTGGTAGGCATCATGTAGGACAATTCTATAAGTGTTTTATAAGTGTTATATTATAACCTACATGGAAATAAAAAAATTGAGTTTGAGTTTGAGTTTATTTTACAATTCCGCCCGAGTGCCCCTTTGTACCCTGGCGCCGCGCCTCTAGGCACATGACTAGTTTGCCTTTAGGATAATCCACCACTGAATATTATCATTAAAGGCTTTACTCGACTACACACGTTTTTAGGGTTCCGTAATACTTAAGGAACCCTTATAGTTTCGCTCTGTCCGTCTGTCTGTCTGTCTGTCTGTCTGTCTGTCTGTCTGTCTGTCTGTCTGTCCGCGCCTCTAGCTCCTTAATTATGAATATAAATTGATGAAATTTGGTGCAGTCATAGATTGGGTATAGATCACGGTTTCGGGATCATAAAAAAATGATAATTTTATATTTTAGGGGTGGCTCTCCATACATGTGAAGTGGGGATGAAAAATATTTTTTCACTCTACCCCATCGTGTGGGGTATCGTAGAATAGGTCTTTTAAAATAAAGGCAAGGTTTCATACGTTACTTTTTTATAAAGTTGACCATTTTCGAGTAATCGGCCTCCAAAGTAGTTTGTAAGTTGGTCCCCCCCCCTAGCATTTTTAAACTATAGGAGATAGAAACTTGCAAATTTCCATGCTGATAGATCATGCTAAAAACTCTTTAGGAAAACTATTTTGAACGAAATCGCATTATAATTTCTATTTCTAGAGCAATTATAGAAAAACAAATCAAAATAATTATAATTACATAATGTGAAATGATTATTTAAAATAATGTTTCAAAATTGGTTGCATAATTAAAAAAAACAAATTAATAATTAATAAAAAGAACTTAAATTAATAAAAACTAAAACACGCTGTCAGGTTTGAACCTACATTCGAGGACAAACACTGTGATTAACTGAGCTGCAATGATCATATTGATTGTTGCGAATTTATGTTTCTTTACCAGAATTAGAGCTAAGTTTTGAAACGTGTGTAAAATTATTAATAATATGTGCCTCTTTTACCAATTATTACAATTATTTAATAACACTGAAATATGTGTTATTAATTAGGTACCATATATTATTGTTATTTATTATAATTTAATATACTTTCAATTATAAAAGCTTCAATTTGCTAATAGCTTTACGAAAACTTTATATGGCGCTAGTCTCCCGTTTAAATCGTGGATTGTTTAAAAAAATAATACTAGATGTCGCTGTGTTATTGGATTTAAATTCTGTATCACGCTATCGAAAACCTCGCTGATATGTTTAAGTATCTGGTAACTGGTTATATTCTTCTTGCATTAAGATAGACGATCAGACAATATCGTAACACACTAAAATATGCTCAAATGTTTAAGTGATTAGCGAATTTTAGAATTAATAAAAACTGTCTAAAATGTCATGAATCATCAAAATCAAACAAAAATTAATCTTGAAGAACGTCTGGTAACTGGTTACTATTCGATATAATATACCTAATTTGATTATTATTAGTCAACATTCAACAAAATAAAAGAATAATACATAATTGATAATATTACATAATAATATTATTATTAATTTATCACACGTTTATTCTATAGTGTACTATAGTATATTATAGTATATACCTACTATATACTAAACTTAATAGTTTACGGAACCCTCCTTAGACATGTCCTGACATGCTCTTGGTTAGGTTATTTTCTGTACTGTTACTACGATTCTAGGCGAGTCACTACTCACTAGTTTATAATTAAACGTAATAGTACAGTTATACCTTTTAATAACGTCGCGTCGGTTGCTTTAATATTAACACTTTTATACTAGAATAACTAGAATAACATTACATTTAACTTACTAATGTTAATAATGAACGAAATATTGCAACCAGCATATAACTTTCACTTCGACAAGACGAATATTATACACAACATTTTTTCACCTTTTTGACTGTTAAATCATCAAATAAATAATAAATACATAATTACGGGGATACAGGAAGTAAGAAATAAAAACTGTTTTCAATTTTAATATTATCCGGTGTTCAGCGTAAAATATGTGTATATATAATGGTGTATTTATTGTCTTGCGATTGATACCATCTAAAAAAAAAGAAGGAAAAGGATTCAATATGAACTGCATATATTTATTTAGTATTAAATGACTATTTCTGACTTTTATAATTAGAATATAATATAGTAATAAACATTTGTTAAAATAATAATAAAGTACACTCCTTTTATCTAAGATTTTTCAAGTTACTTTTTATAAATACCAACATTTTTCTGGTTGGCAACATGCAAGAACGAGACACACGGCCTCCCTTCTGGCTATCTCGCTCGGCTCGGATTTGCCTCTATGATACGTGCATTGTGAAATACACTCTATTACCAAGGTAATACAGTTCTTTTTAGCAATTACAAAATTCGGAGTTTTATATCCATAGGTACTAGATCCATTCTGTACCCTAGGGTTGTAATGGAACTCCACCTCCGCCTCCATTACTGGGGAACCTCCGCAAGAAATTGTACCTCCGCCTCCGCATCCGCCTCCGCAAAATTGATGAAAGCAGAATAAATGCAGTTGAGATGAGAGCGTTAAGAAGTATGATAGGAGTTAAGCTGATTGACAGGATAAGAAATAGTGAGATAAGGAAACGTTGTGGCCTCAAAGAAGATGTAGTGAAAAAAATTGAGAAAGGTATGCTGAGATGGTTTGGTCATGTCGAAAGAATGAATAAAGAACGATTAACGAAAAAAGTGTATAAGGCGAGTGTGAATGGAAGTGTTGGAAGAGGTAGACCTAGGCGGATGTTTCGAGACCAAATCAGGGACGTCTAGAAAAAAGGCCAGGTCAAGAGTACCCTAAACCGAAGAGCATGTATGAAGGGAATAATGAAAGTGGATGAAGCGAAACAAGTATGTAAGGATCGTAGCAAGTGGAATTGGAAGAAGTGGTCTCTGCCTACCCTTACGGGAAAGAGGCGTGATTGTATGTATGTATGTATATTATTATACACACTCTCTCAGACTCACACTACACAAACACACAAATAGTTTATCACGTAGATATTATCTTTTTCGGCGACGTGATGCGCGCTTCGTTGGGTAGTCTTCCCCGGAATCTTCGGTAAACTACACCGACGGCCAGAACGCCTCCACTTCGAGGGTAGACAAAAGTCTTGTCGGCACTCTTACCACAAAGCAGTGGCGAAGGCTGGTTCTCCTTCATAGGGAAGCCGGAACCTGCATAATAGGTACGGATTTGGATGAGGGCCTTCAAAAGGTAAGTGGTAAGGGAAGCCGATAGGAATGGAGTTATAGGTACCCTTCGCCACTGCCACAAAGGAACTGAACTTGACTTTGTGGCGAAGCTGCAGACGCTCAACCCTTAAAGTGTAGATGGTCTTCTTACGGATGTAGCTCACGACGTCTTCCACCTCCATGGACCAGTGCAGGCAGGATACGTACAGCTGCGTTGCGGGTACCTCACACCGCAAGCGCAGCTCGGGTACGTAGGGTGTGGTGTCGCGATGGTTGCGGACGGCAGGCTTCCTCTTCTTTCTTCTCTCCACCAGAATGAAGCCCTCCTCATCGCACCTCCTGCTCTTGTCCTCGACCGGTTGAAGCCTTGCGGCTCTTCTTGGCCTTGAGGCTCTTCTCAGCCTTACGGCTCTACATTTCCCTTTTTGATTTCCGCGGGGGTGCGGGGTAAGCAGCTACACTGGCATACTTTTTCTGCTGTGTCGATGGATTCTTCAGCTTCGGCTCGATTGCTAGCGACGAGGCTTCGGCGGTTGTTGACCAGTTCAATTCCACTGACATGGCCAACGACGAGTCAATCTGCGCCCCGCGACGCGTGTTAACGTGGGCAAACGGATGATCGGGTGACCTACTCGGAGAAATATTACTTTTCATTTGCAATAATTCACTTTGCAAATCACGGATGGTATTTTCGGATGCATCCAATCTACCTCGCATCTCGTCCAGCTCTGCCTCCATGTTGTTTAACTTTTTCAGCAGGCTGGAGACGTCGACATGATCCAAGGTCACCACCGGCAGCTTGTGGAGATTCTTAGCCACAAAGGCCGGTACGGCCACAGGATCCGTCTGCTTCAACAGGGTGATGAAGTCCTGTAAGCTGCGTTCGCCCCCATCTCTTCTTCTTGATGGTAACATCTGCGCGGTCTTGCCGAGCGCTTCATACAGCATCAGCTTGGCCTTGCAAATCTCCTCGTTGGTGTAGGTGGACTTGCAGAGCTGCACGATGCCATCCTCGTCCATGGTGTTAATGACGTGTTGGATAAACGCCATGAGCGTTCAACTCATTCGCAATGAGCATGGCGCTCATTGCGAATGAGTTGAACGTGACGCGTGACGTAGCGGCAGTGAGCCGCGACACGCGAAATATTAAATATTATTTATTATTTGCAACATGTGCCGATTTGCGGAGCGCGACCGCTTTCTAGCGTTTACATATAGGTATGTATAAATGATATTTTTGGTAATTGTTTAAATAAATAAATTTTATTACATAATTATTACATTTATTACAGATTTTATGTAATTAAAATTGATTGAAAAGATGCAATATGTATGTGGTTTATTATTATGGCTTTTATGGTCATATTAATTTTATGGATAAATATTAAATAGTCGTGTTGATTTATAGCATGTAGATGTACAATGAAATAAAGATTTATATTGAAGATTTGTGAAGCAAATGAAAATACTACCTTTGTCAAACGCCAAAGTAGAAAGAATATTTTCCGATATATTTCTTTTTAATTTTAATAACTCCCCACACCAATTTGGGTGACGGTGGCCGGTTTTATTGAAACCAGGCCAGGTACGCAGGAGTAATTTTATAGTGCCCAAGTGTGTGCGCAGTATACAAGAGCACTCTCTCTTCCTTTACTCTCATAACCCAGTGGGACGGATGCCCGACACGACTGGCGAGAGGTTAGGCGCAGGTCCGACTTTTTACATGCCCATCCGACGCATGGATCATCTTTCTTGTCAGACAATCAGGTGATCAGCCTGCATTGTCCTAACCAAACTTGGAAACAACATTTTTTGTTGTTCCAATGTGGGAATCGAACCCATGAGTCGAGAGCCAATGCTCGAACCACTAGACCACGGAGGCTGTTTCCGATATTAATAGGATTAAAAATCAAGATCGAAATCGATTTATTAATAAGAATGTTGCTGCATTATTGTATGGAAAAGGTCGTACGACAGTTGGAAGGAGGATGTAGCAGATTTGATCCTGATAGAAGTATGATCAAGTTGGACTCAAAACAGTTTTATGACAATGTTACCCAACTTAAAGACTATAATCTTCTTAATTTCAATTTTTTTTAATTATATTTTTATTTAGATTTTAATGAAAAAAAAAAAAAAAAACATTTGTTTCTTTAATTAATTGTGGTTTCGTTGTTATTTTTATTATTTTATCGTTTAATCAAGAAAACATTAATTATGTTTTTACGTTCTACACGACAGCAAAAAAAAAATAATATATTTTTAGTATTTTCTCGTTCTCTTTTGCATAGAGTATAAAGAGTAAAGGCTATTAGCAAGAGGAAAAATTATATATCGTACCTTATCCCCCTATATGACACATGCCAATGACAAAGAAAGAGATATCTAGTTGTTCGTTATTTACAATTTTTGTAGACGGTTACAGGTTTTGAACATATGTAACCAACTTCAGACAGATCAGCTGTCTGAAGTTGGTTACAAGTTGCATTGCTCGTATTTATCAGCAACTTCATATATAAATATATTCCCGTCCGCTAGTGAAGTCCCTAGTCGACATTTTGTGTCGATAAAAATCAAAATGATGATGAAAATGTTAATCTTTTCATAGCATAAAATGAAGTCTTTTATTCCGCTTTATGTTTGCTTAGATCTTTTAAACTATTAAATGAATTTAAATGCAGTTTGCAGCCAATAGATAGAATGATTAAAGTGGAAGATTTATGCGTAATGATCTATGCACCTTTGTGATTTATAAATTATTATCAGTCAATCAAAAACGAATTTATGCTGTATTGTCTACAACAAACAGAAGTATGTTGGGGAAGCTAGTCTCTTGAACTATACACCCACACACTATGCAGGCTATCGTCCAATCGACTTGTCAGTTCTATATCCTACTACTATTATAAACATGAAAATTCGTGACGATGGCTGGATGTATGGATGGATATTTGTTACTCTTTCACGCAAAAACTATTGACCAGATTTCAATGAAATTTGGTATGGCAGTAGTTTAAGCTCTGGATTAAAACATAGGATACTTTTCCCTTGGATACAGCTGGTAAATATATAAACAGTAGAGACGTATAGACTTTTTATGTCTTTATACATTTCTCCCTTTAGTTGGGGTACCTACGTGGAAAGATAAATGAAAACAGGAAATTTTAATACATATATTTATTATTTATTAACAATTGGACATCATTTATTAGCTTACACACAGCACACCAAAAAGCTCTAAGATTGTCAGCATGGAGCTAAATATGTGAAGAAAACAGAGCAACAACAACCCGTTTACGTGGGAGAGCTATACTTTGGCACGAACGGTCCACCCGGACCAGATAAATACCACGGCCTCCGGGTACTCAAGGAGTAGTTGCGGATTTTAAGACCGGGATCGTACTTGTGACTCCTCCTATTGCGAGTATGTATAGGTGGCGATAATCGCTCTCCATCTGGCGATCAGTCTGCCCGTTTTCTGGTCAATTAAAAAAGTACAAAGAAGTATCCTTGCAAAAGGCCACCTAATTCCCTGCAAAACCAAAAAGCAAAGTTAAATTTGAAAATTTGTGACATGTTTTTGTGATGATGTACAACCGTAACTCCATTATAATATACAGGAATTATTAATTAATAATTATAATTAATAAAAAATACACCACACTATTTTATATTATATATTATCACTTAGTTTATATTTTAGATCTTACTAATTTGTATAATTGTATGGTGTTTGGTAAATATAAAGTAGGCAAAACATTTTTCTTTCAGATTAACATATTTTCTCTTTCGAAGGTTTATCGATATCCAAAACATCACTATGTAAATACACAACCTCTGAAATTTATACAAAATTTCTATTATATATTGTTGAAATCCGCATATAATGGACAATAAACACATTTATCTACAAGAATATAATAACTTCAGTGTAATTGCTTGTATTTATATAACCTGAAACAATTCTCAACATACTGGTGAAAAGTTAACACTTCTTCACGATTTTCTTTCCTCGCAGAGTGTGATTTACAGCCCTCCACCAAACGGGCCATATTAACTTGAGCACAGCCAGTGGCGTAGCTATCGTAGGGCTAGGTGGTGCAGTGCACCAGGGCCCCGGAGCTCAAGGGGCCCTCTAGCCTCAGCTTTTAAGAGAGGAGCATATAAGAAAAAAGGAAAAAAAAATCTTGTGAGCAGCTCGAGACTCGAGGCTCGAATTTTTTTTTAATGTTATTAAATGAACACCAACAATTACAAGACTTCTGATTTAAGATTTTCAACACATGCGCTAAGCGTCCTCGATGAGCATGTGCTGTTTGTTATCGTTATTTCAGTTATTTGGTATTTGATAGTTGGGACGAGTACGCCCGTAGCACATTGGATTAGCGATAAGCTCACGTGCTTGACGGTCGTGAGATCAATTCGACAATTCCATACTCCACCCATATTAACTTTTACGTCAAGTTTTCATTCCCTGTTGCCTTTCATCAGTTCTCATTTATGATATTCATTGTGATGTTTTCAACTTTCTGGGGTCTGGATGCACCATAGTCTATAATAGTTGACGCTAGGTCGACTAGGTGTGTCACTGACCGTTGCAATTCGTTTTCCCTACTACCAGCACCAGCCTTATTTCATCTTTAATCAAGTATCGCTACTAATGCAAATGCTACTATTTCTATTCCGCACATTCATCCATCTGGCACCATATTCCGCTAGAACTCATTTTTGCTAAAAAAAAATCCGATGACAAAACATGTATGATACAGGATACAGGTTGCAGCACAACGGTATTCGTATAATCTATAATAACTCTCAAACTTTTAACTTGATCGACAACGAAAAATAAAAAACGTTTTTCTAAACTCAAGTTCAAATTGAAGAATGAGCTACTATCTCAGACCAAATAAAAAGTATAGACGGACTTCTACGAACAACAAAGGGCTAAACTTTAGAATAATATCCCACATTTGTACTATTAATTGGTTTATGGTAATTTAACCGCTTTAAGTTTTTTTACTGTCGCAGTAATTTCGCAAGTTTTCAAAATTATAAGATCCGTAGTTTTCGAGATAAAAATATAATAAAATTTCTAAAATTGTATAGGAATTCGGCCATGTTAACGTTTCTGTGACACTTACGTTTCGTTTTCCATAGCTTTATGTCAAAAAACTTTGCAGAGCTCTATTTTACGTAAAAGTTGTAACACGGCCTCACAAAAACCTGGCGCGAAATAACGTTGTCACAACTCTCCCCAACTATGGAATTCTAAAAAATGGGTTAGGTACATTAGAACATTTTTATTGCGTTCAAAACGTCTTTAAATATAATAAAACAGAAAATGATAATTCTGTTCATTATTTATTTATAGATAAATTTAGATAAATGGTAGGTAAAGATGAAAAGTTTAAAGTAAAAAGTAAAAACTTCATTATCTAGTAACAAACTTTATTTTTGGCATCAACATACAAAATATGTAATATGTACACTTAACTCTAAAATCAACTCCCTTTGTTCAGTAGCGAATAGCGATATTAGTAAGGTAAATGCCCCCTATGTTCGGAATCGTAAGGCTCTTCGGATTTTAACATTTTTTTATTACAACACTATCGAGAAATAGCGTCCAAGAACTCATGAATTAAAGCGCGCAAGAGATTGTGAATTGGACGGGGAATTCTATTAAAAATCGTTTTTTCCCGTTATTGATCTCATCAGTCATCTGTATAATAAATATTCTATATCGTCATGCATGTGCGTCGTTGTTTATTTATTCCTATTTTCCTCCATTTAACACATAGAGATTCTACCCCTCATAGAGACGACGTATGGATTTAACCTACTAGGGATAAGTTTAACTCACTGTTTCCTATGACTAATTTTAAAGGTCAATATAAGTTTAAGCTACGCGGAAAGAGGGGATGAGGGGCATGAGGGCCCAATTCTTCCCTTATGCACCGGGGCCCTTGTCCATCTAGCTACGCCACTGAGCACAGCTTTGTTTTCTAATAAGACTTTTTAAGATAAACTGAGATTTTTACCAAATAACACACTATAAATTCATGATTTGCTTCTTCTTCTTCTTGTATCATAATGCACACGTAAACAAATGACATTAGCTGTCAGTGGCTAACTTCAGGCCACATCTACTGCTACTAATTCAAAATGTCACTTATTATTAAAGCAATAAAGTCGTAATTCCAACGTCTAAAATTGGACTCCAATTTGGACTCCAAATTGGAGCAACCTTCGAAAAAAAGGTATAGACATAGAGATGGCTTTCTCTTTCACTCTTATTGGTTTTGCCTTTGATGTTTTGTGAGACAAATAGCTGCCTACGGCTTCGATTTTTGTTTTAGTTCTATGAAACTCCTATTTCTTTGCTCTTTTGGTAGAATTCAGTAGCTTTTAACCTCCACAAGCAGTAGATTCGTCAAATGAAATCTGGTCACACTGTTCATCTGGTAGCACGGTTTCATGAAGCATAGATACCAGGAGTCCGAACGGTATAGGCTTTTTAATAATAATTATGTACACAATAATAGGACCAGATCTTAGTTCTCTTTTCTACCGCTAGGCGTGCGAGACCGACGAGTACCGAGTGTTGCCAATACTATTATACCGAGTGTTGCCAATACTATTATTTATTACAATTATTTTTAAATTACCGTTAGGCAATTACCGTGTTCTACGGTATCTATTTTTCGAGAACAGTTTCTAAGAATTTCCTAAAACTTTTATATAATAAGATTTCAATCTTTCCAGAGCTGTCAATAGCAACTTTAAACTTCCCGCGTAATTTCAAACGAGTGCACGTCGGACCGTCGCGCGCTCTACCGGCAAAAATCTGTCCCCGTAATTGAGACCATTATTTTAACATTACGTTCGGACTCCTTGTTATCTATACTTCGTGCACGGTTTGCTCAAAGAAATACTCTATGGGTATTGGGTTTGCTGTCAGATTTTCAAATATGAAAATGGGCTAATAAATTCGGAAATATAAATAAATACATATTGTCTACAAGAAGATCTTTGGATTAAAATATAGTTTTTTTGTACGGTTTAGTAAAGTCTAGTTGTTAGGTAAAAACTTGCAATAAAATTTACTTGTGATGTGAAATTTGTCTTTGAATGGTGCTTGTAAGTATGTAGCTAATAAATACAAATGGCTTTTTTATATATTGGCTTAGTTCTCTATGTTAGGCTTAATACATTATCCTTACAATCTATAAATTTTCGAAATTAAATTTCTATAGCATTAAACCAATAATTTGTATCTTACTGAAAACATTTCCCCACATTATACAGTATCTCTTGCTTTTTTCTCTCTTAATTCCTTTCTAGATAAACTAAGTATGTACACAAATGTATTGGTGCAACATTAGTGTTGTTAATTCACCCAAAAAGTGAATATTGTTGTATAATGTAAATTTAGACAACAAGAAACAATGACTTAACATAACCGGGTAAATACCACGACCTCACAGAAAACCGGCGTGAAATAACGCTTGCGTTGTGTTTCGCCGAGTGAGTGAGGTTACCGGAGGCCCATGGGGGGGGATTGGGGATTTTAAGGACCAGGAACGCAAGTCGCAACACCAGAGGAGTTACAAGTGTAACTCCTCTGGTGTTGCGAGTGTCCATGGGCGGCGGTAATCGCTTACCATCAGGCGATCCGTCTGCTCGTTTCCTGGCTCATTACATAAAAAAAAAAAAAAAAAAAAACTTAACAATGCTGGCAAGTGGCACCAGAATTTTATATTTTTCTGGGACATAAAACTTTGTACTAATCTATTCTATGATGTCTGAATAATTATCACAGAGATAAACACATCAAATCATCACAGTTTTTATAGATTTATAATAACTAAGATGTAATTGTTTTTTTTTTTACAGATTAGAATAGTGACAGGCAAAGAATATAACTTTTATCTAAAATAAAAATGGGTTCAGAACAATCAGTGCCACCCAAAAAGCAACCTCAGAGGCCCCCAGTCCGAAGAGGTTACACCATAGCTACTACCAATTTGCAAGGTAAGATTTTGTACTAGGATATAAAGAATTAAGATTATATAATAAAATCTATGAATGCTTTATACCACATCAGTCTAACCCATGGTGAGTATCCTAAGAATTTGTGTTATGGGAAGATACCAGACAATGGGAAATATAATTATTTAATTATTTTATACTAATACTTATATTTAAGATTTTTATTATATTTTAAACATATTTAATCCACGTCTATGACTCAGGAATAAGGAAAACTTTTTTGTTCACTTGCCGGGATTTGGACTGTGACCTATGACTTGAGTGCCAATACGCTATAAACTACTGAACCACACAGCTGTCAAAAGACTTTTTCATCAAATAAAGTCTGTTATTATGAATGTTTGACCAACTTTATAGTGTAACTCCTAAGCAAGTCTGATTATTATTAGTATAACTCCTAAGCAAACCATGTGAAAAGATTTATGCTACAAAATATAAAATTTAGGTGTATCAAAATTTTGTGAATTAATGACATGATTTTTTTATACCTTTATACCAAATGGTTATTTATTTTTCAGAAACTCGTAGGAGTGATGCATCAACTAGCGGCAATAACTCTCCGGGAGCTAGCATGTGCTCGGACTCAGAACTACCGTACATATCCTACACCGTCGATAGACCTATTGGAGGTAACTGTATTATAAAATATTTAGAACAATCATTTACTCATACCAGAGGGTTAATTCTGCTAAATAAAATCTGCATTAATACAATTACAATCAAGTCCCGATATGCTAAAACTGTCTGTTGCATGACATTAAAATTAATTAAGAATATGTTATGTCAATGGCTCAATGCCAAACTTTCTAACATCACTTTGACGCCTATGATAGTTTATTTAGTTAGCCGAAAGGCTATGTACAGCATAGACATATATTAGTATTTTGCTCTGTTATATGAGCTGTATATCGAATGTATCTATCGTATGTGTATGAATAAAGAAGCATATTGTAATGCTATGAATTGTATCATTTGTATCTCCATTGTAACATAAGAAGAATCCCCAAGAGATTCAACGTAGACGTCCTGGCTGAGGCATAAAGCACTGTCAAATGGTATTCTCATAAACGTTAAACCAACATGAAACATGCTCTGAGTGGACAAAACTTAATAAAATTATTTTTAAACAAAAAATTAAACCGACTTCCAAAGTAAAAATACACAAAAAAGTATGAAATAAAACTTATTTTATAAATAATTCCCCTTTTAAATTTGGCTATTTCTCTACTTAATCTTCTTAATTCTGAAGTCGCTACCAGCCCAAACGATATCCTACAATATTTTATAGAACTCACGTTCATATTTGCTGGTACCGACTTCAAAATTAAGAAGATTAAGTAGAGAAATAGCCAAATTTAAAAGGGGAATTATTTATAAAATAAGTTTTATTTCATACTTTTTTGTGTATTTTTACTTTGGAAGTCGGTTTAATTTTTTGTTTAAAAATAATAATTTCACCCTTTTTAGTGATAATATTGTTAAGTTATTATTAATACGTCTTAAAAACGTCTAAAATAAACGATCGAATGTATAACTGAATACGTGCCAAGCTTCTATTAGATATTGTTATTAAGATGATGATGATGATTACTGTAAGTTACAAAGTGGCATATGCTTGCAGTTCTTTAAACAATACCGAAATTTCCAAACGCGTATCTTTAGAGACTGAGGAGTTCTGTTCAGTGTTTTTGGATCTGGGGTATACCTTGGTTTCAGCATCTTATTTTTTGGGAGCATATGCTTGTGTTACTTCAGTAAAAGTCAAAATCACTATACAGGATGTCCCAGAAGTCGACGTCGTCCCTTCGAAGGCTGATAGACCAGCTCATGACTCACCAGAATATCGTAATATGACCTTAGTAAAAAATCTTTAGTTTTCGAGATATTGGCACTTTTAATAATTTCTTAAAAGTTACACCTCATGTCAGTTTTTAGACTGCCGCAACTACAATTTCCCGTATTGTGGGATACAAATTTATATTGCGGAATCCTGACTAGTTCTGCTATTGACCACGGTTATAAACAAAGCTAATAGAGTTTGAACTTTGTAGAAAAAAAGAAAACTTTTCCCTAATCGTGATTTCAAAAACTTTTTCTCCTTACTTTCACTATCCATACTGAACAAAAAATACACCACACTAACCTGGGTTGTTACTTTAAAAAGTTGCTCATTTTATGTAGTTTTTAAAATAGTAAAATAGTTGCTATTAAGCTACGTCAAAAAAATTTTTTGCTATTTTAAGTGCACAGAGAACACATTTTGAATGTTTTTCTTTAGTTAGAATTTCGAACAAAAACACTCGTTACATTGAAATCAGCCAGATGTTTACTTAAAAATTGTACGTTGAAGTTAATTAATTGTCTGAAAAAGCCTGTATGTGTCGATATAAATTTCGAGGAGTTCTCTCAATTCCTCATGGATCGCATCATCACGTTTCCACTTTAGTGACTAAAGGACCAATTTCGAATTAAACCCTTTACAACAAAAGAATTTTGCAAATAGGTCTATAAACGGCAGAGTAATGTTCAAAGATCTCCGTGTTAGTGTAAAATACTATGAGAAGTACCTTCTTTATCATCATAATGTGATGATGTATGCTGTGATAGTGGTGGTGATGATGATGATTACTCTAATTGACAAAGTGGCATATGCTTGCAGTTCTTTAAACAACGCCAAAATTCCCAAACATGTATCTATAATGAGTCAGGAGTTCTGTTCTGTACTTTTGGATCCAGGGTATACCTTGGAGCAAAATCTTACTTTTTGGTAGCATATGCTTGGACTACTTCAGAAAATGTCGAAATCACCATATGTGTCCATATAAATTTCGAGGAGTTCCCTCGATTCCTCATGGTTCCCATCATCAGGTCACCAATTTTCTAAAAATGGGACCAACTTCGGAATATACCTTTTACATCAAAAAAAGAATTTTGAAAATCGGCCAACAGACGGCGGAGTTATCCGCGAACATACAAAAAAAAAAAATATATATATACAGCCGAACGTATAACCGCCTCCTTTTTTGGAAGTCGGTTAATCAGTTCATGATAACATGTCACTTCACTTCCAATAAAATCAAAGTAAAATGAAAGTCTACTTTAAATACGAGAATTGAGGTTCAGTTCGTGATAAGTTACACAATACACATATTAAAAGTTTGTATTGATAAAGTTTTATTAGAATTTAAACATTAAACATTGCGACCCTTAATGCTAATAAGCACTTGCAAGGACAGCATTTAAAATTACACCAAAATCCATGCTATTTTCTTACACAGCATTTTGTGTGATATTTTCTTAAAAAAGGAAATATGTACTTTATAATATTACTAATACCTAACTGAATGGAACAAGCCCAAGTGGACTTTCTGAAAAAGTTGTCATGGCACCATTAGAAACGGACTGCATAAAATAATACGATCTTTAAACTATTTGATAGACACACATCAGCTCAATAGCTGCTAGTGTAGTCTACATCTATACAAATAAATAAAACTGAAGTGACTGTTTGTAATTTAAAATAAACAGTGTTGCACTAAATGTATATTATGATAGTATAGAATAGACTTACACCATAAACTATATGGCTAATCTCTGGAGAACTACCTAATGTCTGATTTGGTAGAAGTCGTTTAAAAAATGGGATATCCATTTCCATTAATTTTGACAAACGAAATTGCGGTCACCAGCTAAAGTGCGGTCGCGGAGTACGTAGAATTTCGTACGTTCACTTATTGCTACTTGTCTCTTTCACTGGCGCACGAATATAATACTATCGCGTTTGCACAGATATGCGATAGGAGTATAATAAAAATAATTATTGCACAAGTAATCAAAATCAATGTAACCAAAAACTTTTATCAGATTCACCAAAACATTCAGCCCGGAACCAAAAACCTGCGGACAAGAAGTCTCTGCTGCAGAGGAGACAGTTGAGTCTACAGGCGAGGAAAACCAAACGGACTCGAGATATTGTAGTCGTCAAAACTGCCACCGACGCACAGCTGGATGAAGATATACAGAGGTTGCAGGTATGACCCGCACTAGTATATACTTTTATACTAACATAATGTCTCCGAAAATCAATTATCTACAGATACTTCGGGCACTTGATTCACTGCTATAAAGATGTTTATGCAAAAAATTATTTGTCATACTCAAACTTAAAATTCATCTCATGTATGGGGGAATCTCCGCTCAATGCAAACTCTCTCATATAAAGGAATATTTTTTTAGAGTATAACAATTATTTTTCCGCTTAAACGTTTTCAATAAACAGTAGATCATATGCCCAAAATATCCGTAACTGATTTTACCGAACCTTACATAATAAAGAGGAAAAGTTTGTTTGTTTGTTTGCGTGGAATGGGCTTCGAAACTACTGGACCGATTTTGATGAAATTTGGCACAGATGTAGAGTAGACCACGGAGCCACGTAGGCTACTTTTTATAGCGGCAAAATTTAGGGATACCGCGGGATTTCCTTTTGCGCGCACGAAGTCGCGTGCAACATGTAGTCGTAAATATAATAATTATGTAGTACAGGAGTTTCAGAATTAAAAATTAATAACTGGCGTATTCACCAATCAAATACCTTTTATGCTATGGAACCCAATGTCAAATTATTACAAATTTTATTATACAGGGTTCAATATTAAGTAAAAGGTGTTATTTCAAAAAGGTTTCTTATCCATGGTATTAGGTATTTAACAGCTGATAACAAAATAATGATTTTGAAACCTGATGACTATTCTAAGGAACCCCTAGGTTCAGAAGCCAACTTTGGGAATCGTGAACAAAAAAGTTTAATTCCATAGACGAGGCATGTTGAGTCAAAAAGTGTCTCAAGTTAAATGGCCCCACTTTTTAGATATTTGGGGCCATTTTGACATTTGAAGTATGGTGAAAACAAGATGGCTGACATTTGAGTTATGGTGAAAACCAAGATGGCGTAACTTTTTACTGTATTAAGATTTGTTCTGTCAAATGTACGTCATAGCCTATATAATTGAGTTTTGAAATCTTTGTTTAATTCGATTAACTTAATGTGACAATGACTGTGTTCCGCGGAAATAGCGCTTGTTAGCGCTAAAGAAAAAAAAACATTATCGGCCAGGACATGTTTGCTAACTTCAATACTGCTAACATAATCCGCCATTTTGCTTATTTAACGCCAGCGGTCACTATTTTGCTTACGTTTTTTTGGTAGCGCTATTTTCCGCGGTTCAAAAAGTCGAAATTTTGCGTGACGTAATATGTGGATGACCTAGAATATTACATTACAAGAATTTTCTCGCCGTTTCCGACCGCCTAAAACTAAATACAGTATAACACGAGAATACTGTACTTTTTTGTGATACAAAGTAGCCTATGTTTTAATCCAGAGCCTAATCTACTAACATAACAAATTTTATCGAAATCTGTTCAGTGGTTTTTGGGTGAAAGGGTAACAAACATTCATCCATCCTCACAAACTTTCACATTTATAATAGTAGTAAGAAGTAGGATGGTGGTGTCTTAGTTTGACACACGTTTATTTGTTTGTTGTGGTTTCCATTTAATCAGCTTCTAAATAGAATAAATTCTGTGCAGGAAATTCCAACATTTTTACCAATAATGAGGGGAACACTTGGGCTTCCAGGAGCAAGGGACCCGGAAGTATTGGAAGGTAAGTTCTGTCTCCAGACAGACAGACAGACAAACAGACAGACAGACAGACAGACAGACAGTTTATTTATTTGATTTCTGTGACTGAATTTATATTGACGTCATTGCTTTTCTTTAAACAACCTCTGTGGCTCAGTTGGTTGAGCGTGTTGGTGCTCAAGCCGGGGGTTGCGGGTTCGAATCCCGCCGAAGGAACAAAAAGTTTTTCTGTGTTCCTGGGTCATGGATGTGTATTAAATATGTGTATAATATAATAAAAATCTTAAATATGTGTATAGTATAAAAGTATTAAATATATTTCCGTTGTCTGGTACTTGTAACACAAGTTCTTCGGATACTTAGCACGGGGCCAGATTGACGTGGTGTGAAGCGTCCATAGGATATTATATTAAATACAACTAGCTTTTTCCCGCAGCTCCGCCCTCGTAAAGTAGTATTGGATATTTGACGGGAAAACTGTACTTTTCCAGGAAAAGTAGCCTATGTTTTAATCCAGAGCCTCTACTTCCATACCAAATTTCATCGAAATCCGTTCAGTAGTTTTTGCGTGAAAGAGTAACAACTAACAAACATCCATCCATCCATCTATACATTCATCCATTCTCACAAAGTTTCAGATTTATAATATTAGTAGGTTTGTAGTATTGGTAGGATGCCAAATCTTCGATATTTAACTAATCACATCTTTTTGTGTTTCCACAATAATCAGCATATATCTTTCATATTTCTGGTCAAGCTATAAAGTCCATAAGGGTATTTTTGCTTACCTGTAAATAGGCCCTAATTATATCATACTAGCTGTTTCCCGCGGCTCCGTCCGCGTAAATATAGTATCGGGTATCCCGCGGGAATACTGTGCTTTTCCGGGATAAAAAGTAGCCTATGTTTTAATCCAGAGCCTAAACTACTACCATACCAAATTTCATCGAAATCCGTTTAGTAGTTTTTGCGTGAACGAGGAACAAACATCATCCATACATCCTCACAAACTTTCACATTTATAATATTAGTAAGATAGGTAAGTAATTATCTACTTTCAGGTCTGGACTACGGCCCCTGGGTGCGTTTAACGACACGTCTGCAGGCGCATCTCGCCGCGTGCGCGCAGCCCCTCGCCGCCGACGAAACCAACATAGCCACCAAGATTAAAGAGGTCACTTATTATATAGCTATAGGATTATTTTAAAATGTTAAAATATGATATGATGATGTTTGTCATCGCAAATAGGCAATCGGACTAATTTTTTTTTATTGCATAAATGAATAGTACTCTTAAATATGAGTAACTTCTCAGAAGAAACCGTATATCAGAAGTCAATATTTTCAAAGGTACAGCGATTTGTATAAAAAAAATCGCGAGCCTCCTGACAACGCTCCATACTAAAGTCGACCTACAAATGACGTCACTTGAAGGTTATAGTATATGAAGTAGTATATGAAGTCTCCGATATTTGTGCGTTTAAGTTCATACTTACCATAATGAATGCTTTTGTATATGATGTGAGTAAACTAATGATGTAGGTTTTGTTTAAGTACCAATTTTTTTTTGTATTTTTTAAATGTATTTAATTAGTAAACTACACATAAAATAATATATTTTTACATTTACCAAGTAGTAATGCCTCAATATTTCTGAATATATTAATGAAACTAAATATTTCAGATGTAGTCCGATCCCCTATTCTAAATAAATGTCTCCTGTTAATAAATAAACGTCTGCAAAAATAAAAAATGTAAAAATGAATAAGTGGCATAGAAGATACAATTTATAATATAAAAAAGTGTTATATTATTACGTTTTATACTATCACAGATTTAAGCTGCGCGTCCACTGCATCGGAATCGGAGCGTACGCAGCGTACGGATTTGTTGCTTTGTATGGATTTCTATGGTACTGCGTCCACTGGATCGGCATTTCTGCGCCTGCGACCGGTATTTATGCCGATGACGTCATCGGCAGTGAACCCGTCATTCGGATTCCGAACGTTTCAAGTTCTGACGTGTTTGCGACGACGCGACGGCTATACATAAATACTTATTCACGATGAATGACGATATTTTAATTACTTTAGTGGAAAAATATGATGAACTTTACAATCTAAAACATCAACATTATCATAACCAACTGAGGAGAGACGATATTTGGGATGAAATTGGGCAAATAATAAATAAAAATTGTAGAATATAGTGAAGTTCAAAAAACTTTTTTCGAGTCATATGAATGTACCCAAAAAATCTATTTTCAGCTTCTAATAAATCAGAATATAATGTATGAAATTCTCCAAAAATTAATCTTTTTGAATTTATATTATGATTTATGAACCCATATCTTTCGTTTCCTCTTGTTTCTCAGTTCCTCTTCTGATAAAATACAGCTAATTACAACAATATCCTCGTCACTATCCTCCATAATGCAAATGCACGTTCAGGCTGACGGACTAAAAATAACTAAATTGCCGATGCTGAATCCGAATGCAGTGGACGCACCCCATCGGCATTTCGTAAAAGCCGACGCTCCGTCCGCTGCGTACGCTCCGATTCCGATGCAGTGGACGCGCAGCTTTATAGTATAAAGCGTAGGTATATACAGGTATATTAGAGCTAGTATAAACTATATGGTCTATAGATGGGCAGCAGCGGCGCGGCTTTATATAGGCGAAGATACGCGACAAGACGCTGAATTTTTAAGAAGCTGTTCAAAATTGAGCTTAGTTTCATATGACATCAGTCACGCATCTTGTACATCTTCTTGCGTAATTAAATAATATGTAATAAAATATAATCGAATAATAGGTATAATTAAATATAATTTATTAATGTAATTAAATATAATTAAATAATCAAATTTGAATAGCTATATTAAAAATGTGGATACCGACTGTCGACGAGTTGGACGCGTTGGACGAGTGGCCAGAAAGAGTTAAAAATCGGGACTCGTGGAAAGAGAGACCCCTAGCCTTTGAGAGAGCCTTTGCCCAGCAGTGGGACACTAACGGCTAATAATATTGATAATAAAATAAATAATTAAAAAAAATAAAAAAAACCCGACTGCAAAAAAGACATATACCTAAGCAACGCACTAAAAAGACCGAAACAAGTTTGAGAAAACTGACTACACTATGAGCTGAAACCCTAAGTGAAATAATTGACGTTATGTTTGGTAGCAGGCGGGACCCATTCGCAAATTATAAATCGTACAAAAAAATATGGGCCCCGCCTGCTAACAAACATAACGTCAATTATTTCACTTAGGGTTTCAGCTCATAGTGTAGTCAGTTTTCTCAAACTTGTTTCGGTCTTTTTAGTGCGTTGCTTAGGTATATGTCTTTTTTGCAGTCGGGTTTTTTTATTTTTTTAATTATTTATTTTATTTCAGTCTTTTCAGTTGCTTTTGAATTGTAGTTATCTATGCAGGCGGGTTTTTGTTTTTTATTATTATTATTTATCGTTATATTTAATATAAAACTGCAAGTTATATACATATTTAGAATCAGTGTTTAAAATCCTTCATTTTGATACCCCACTCGATATACTTGGTAGATTTTTTTTTACCTCACAACATGGCGTCAAACATCCGCCATTTTGTTTTTTTTTTTTAATGTCACCTATCTAAGAACACTTGGGCTATTAAGACGAATCTAACGATACCTCAAATGTGAAAATCCGTTTAGCGGTTCTGAAGATACAAGGTAATAAAGAATATTACATACATACATACAAGATACGCGCTAAACACATAACCCTCCCGGCAGTCGGGTAAACATAGAGCGCCACGTCGCATATCGTATGGTTTCGGTGTGACCCTAAGTCCTGATTTACACAAGGAGAGTTTATCGTACGATTTGGGCGAGAATATCGTATCATATTCTCGTATACGAGATTCGCCATACGATTTTTGCCTTCAAAGGTTGTTTACACTATGCAAGAATATTCTCGCCTGACATTGTCGCCTGCACCCGTTCGAGAAACTCTCCTTGTGTAAATGAGGCTTAATGGTAAAAATCTGACGCTTAGGCCTCCCCCACATTAGGCGTGCGCGTTCCTCGGGCGTGTCAGCGATGCGGGCACTGCGTGCGCGATACGAGCGCTGCTCACGCTACTCGTCAGCCCGAGGAACGCGCACGCCTAATATGGGGTCAGCTTTAGCACGGATGGAGTGGTCGCGTAGCGATAGCCCGAACGTCTGTACTCTGTATAGACTATAGAAGATTCGCTTCGAAACTTGTTGTTCGTGTTTCAAAACAATTTATTTTTTAATTTAACTTTCTTGGTAATTTAGACATCTTGATTCGTGTCGATGAGCTCACGATGACGGTTCGTCTGCAGGCGGACGCGGAGATATCGCGCCTGTACTCGATGGCGGTGGAGCGCCAGCGCGCCAACGCCCGCCACGCGGAGCGCCTGTCCCGAGTGCGTGAGGTGGCCCATCAGCTCACGCGATGCACCTCCCTGCTTAATCAGGTACTATAAGCAGTTACTCGCGTCAATAGGTTTGCCAGTAACTTATTTATTGGATTTAAGGATTTTGGACTCCTTAAGAAATGATTTTCATAATATACCTAATCCAAACTCCATATATGATATAAGAAAAACCCAGAATCGATAGCAATGACATGTTTGCCATTTGCCAATGAGTTCATTCTAAATCATATTTGATGACAACAAAGGGCAATCCCGAAAAATGCCGGGTATAAAAGTGAGCAAGAAAAAAAAAAAGCCGTTGCTGTTGTAGGTGCAGGTTTAGATTTGAGTTCTAACAGAGTTGCTTTTTTGCCGCCACAATCGTGGAACTTCCGATATGAAATTTGGGACCAACTCCTTTCAACTTCAAATGTCACACGTTACGCGTTACACGCTACATAATTAATGACAACCTTAAATTTGTTGTCATGCGTCGAAGGTTTTTCAAATTATTTAGTCACTACGGCTTGAGTTAATTAAAAGCAATCTATTGGCGCAATATGGCTATGTCGCGTCGCGTCTACGCGCAATTGTGCGCAGCAGGCTTAGCATGGCGATCCATAGAAATACATTTAAAGAAGAAATATTCTATCCAAAACAGTTCGTTGCAAAATAGTTCTTAATCCATGATAACAAAGTCGTCAATAGAAGTCAACATTTCTAAACAGCCATATTTTTTAAATGGTTGCCGGGAAATCTTCTGTCAAAAACGAACAAATATTTTAGTACATGACTCAACGTAAAGAAACTTTTTATCTAGGACCGCCATGATGTGGAGTGGTTGACATTATTGTGGGACTTTTTGACATTAAATTAAGAAAACGTTTCTACTTTAGCTGTCAAAAGAGGCCATTTTGTGAGCTCATGCTTGGGAAGAAAAGAAATGTCATAGCGACGATAAATCGACCTTGCTACCTTATAATAGGACCTGTTTTGTTCCGAATGGTATTAATGTTTCTTCAATCTGTCGTATTTTCTATTCTTCGGTGTTTCTTCTATGCATGCGCTATGCCTGCAGGTGCCGGTGAGAGTCGACTCATTGAACATATCACCACCTACCATGTAAAATGGCCGTTTGTTGACAGACGCTTCACGACGTGGACGAGTTGAACCAGTTGCTGCCCGAGGACAGAAGACTGGAGCCCTTCGTGTGGAACACCACGCAGCGATGATCGTAACACCGCGGCACCGTGATACCTAGGACATTTGTACAGCTAGCGAAGTTCGATATCGATTGTAAATCGCTAACATTTCAATCGATATACATATACCTACGTAGGGAAATTGTAATGCTATCGAGGTTTGATATCGATTGTAAAGTTTTAACGTTCAAATTGATCTGTATATTCCGAATTAAATTGAAAGCTAATAACTTAAGTAAATGGGAGTTTTAAATGTTTAATTTAAATACGCTTATCTATTGTTATTATTATAACCGTAAGTGTTATTGTTAACCTAAGTATATGAAAAAAAAAACCTTTTTAAATATAAATTGAAACTTATGGTTTGAACGTTGAGTCAATTTGATAATCATATCGTTTTATATACTCAAATCAATATTAATATATTTCCGCAATACTTATGTAATATAACTTTCTTGCGATATTTAAAATTATGTTTAAAATATTTGCGAAATCAAGTGGAGCTTCGTAAGAATTGTAATATTATGCTCTCTGATATAATTATTAAAATATAAACGTTCGAAATCGATTATATTGTGAACTCCGCGTGTATGAGGTTTTGCCAGAATGTATGGAAGTGTGTTGTGCAAATAAATACGTAATTTTACATTGCGAAGCGTCCTTAAAGTACGCATTGATTTGAGGGACGCTTCACAATGTAAAAGCTTAAATTGGTAATTGGAACAATAGCTGACAAATAAAGCATGGTAGCTTATCTTAATAATAGGTATATTATATTACTAGCTTTTGCCCGCGACTTCGTCCGCGTGGAACAATACTTTGGGATATCGCTGAAATTTACCCGCGACTTTATTTATGACTAACGAAAGCGAAATCCTATTTTTTTAAACGGAACCCTAAAATAAAAGTAGCCTATGTTAGACCCTTTAACATCAGCTATCTGCTAGTGAAAGTCCCGTGAAAATCGGTCCAGCCGTTCAGAGATTAGTCGGAACAAACAGACAGACAGACCGACTGACAGACAGACAGACGGACAGACAAAAATTAAAAAAAAAATGTATTTTATTGTAAGTACCGAATATACTTTCAGATTAATTATGTAAAAAGCTGTTAATTTGAAGTTACAAACAGACACTTAAATTGTATTTAACTGTATAGATGTATAGATATTATAATGTATTATATTTTAAGATATTATCAATTTGATGTTTATAAAATAACTAAACTATTTAACTAAACTAAACTAAACTAAACATTAACCCGCACGCGCACCCCGCCTTGGTGACGCCCACTTCGCAACGGGCCGTGCAGCAGAAATAGTAATATTTTAATTTCGCCATAACTTCAAAACCAAACGTCCAATTTTAATCATTCAAAGACCAGATATTATCTACATAAACTGTACTTAGTGATGAAATAATTTATTTTGATAAGGATTCATAACATGAGTAAAATAAACGCGTTTAAATGTAGTCCAAAAAAAATTTAAGATTTCTAAATAAAAAAATGGTTGTTGTGCCTCACTCGACATAGATAGGTATAGTGTGTCGCGGACTTTTTTGTAGATATTTATAAGATCTACAATTAATTAGAACATTTTATGGTTCTATCTTTTATAGTTTAGGCAGCGTACGCAAAATAAGTAACTTTTCTGGTTGATTTTTTACACCTTGTGTCCGAAAAACCCAAATATCTTACGGAACCCTATTTTTTTCCAAAATAAAATTTAGCCTATGTTACTCGTGGATAATGTAGCTTTCGAATGGTGAAAGAATTTTTGAAATCGGTCCAGTACTTTTTGAGCCTATTCATTACAAACAAACAAACAAACAAACAAACAAACAAACAAACAAACAAACATACAAACAAAGTTTTCCTCTTTATAATATTAGTGTAGATGATATAGGTATATTATATCATCAAACCATTCCTGTCAAGTACTAAATAATTATATAACAAGTCCTAATGCTATGCAGAACTTGTATTATGTTACTGCCGTCAATCTCCAGAAACTAACTATATTGTGTCAGTATTAGGGATGCCAGACGTCCCGTATTTCCCGGGACGTCCCATATTAGGTATATTATTTACAACTTTCCGCCGGGACAAGCGCTGTCCCGCAAATCGAGCGATTCCACATTAAAAATATGGGCGCGCTGATATTTTGTTTTTTTGTCCCGGATAAAAAACTGAAATCCCGTATTTTTTGGTCATCGTCATTAACATTGGGTAACGTCATCTAATTATTTTTTTTAGATATCTAAGGCATATGATCTGCTTATGTAAATACGTTTCAGCAGAAAAATAATTAAAAGTATGAAAAAAAAAAAATACACTAAAAATAAAATTACATTGCGCTCTCTAAGGCGCTTATGTAATTAACTGGCTGATTTGAACGCGAAAGCAAATACTTCGCCTTAATAACATCAATACAGTGTGAGGCCAATGACCTACACAGCGCCGTAAAGAGCGTAATGTAATTTTATGTAGTATAATTTTTTTTCGAAAATTTTAATAATTCTTCTGCCTATACATAAACAGTAGATCGTGATATGCCCAAAATATCCGTCATTGATTTTGAACAACTTTATATAAACAGTACCTAATTGTCCCATATTGGCTGAAAAAAATCTGGCAACCCTATGAACAAAACTGGGTATGAAATCTAGTTCATAGTTGTATAATATTATAAACGCTTATATTATATAGTTAAATGTATTATTAATGTGATTATTATCTGTAAACACGAAATAAATTATTGTATATTAAATAATATTATGTTTTATTAAACCGTGTATATCCATAGTATCCATGGAGGTTAGAGAACAGGGCTTCTAGTCAAGATGCATGAAGTTCGAAAACAAAATGTATGGGATTTGACATACGTCATCGTTAAGTGACATGTCGCTTGCGATGCGTTATGTCAAATCCCATACAATTTTGATTTCTAATTTCGCTGTCGAAATTATCGAATGCATCTTGACTAGAGGCTTTGGAGACCGATCGCTACCTGCCTATATTGCCCGCCTGTCCCTGAAAATTTGTAGAATTTATCATTCATTTTGCAGCCACCAGCCGTGCCGTCGCACTATGTGGACTTTAGGCCGTTTTCGTGTCATAAATCTGTAACTTTTTTGTTTTTCAAGATATTTTCATGATCTTTTTTATATTTTACTCTTGAATACATACACTTTCAAGTTACTACACTTTGATTTTATTATTGTTATTTTAAATTCGTTAAATAATTCGCCAAAATAATAAAGTGAAAATTTGAATAATCTCATACTTATTTTTAGGCTTAATTTAGATAATTTCACAACAAAATATAAAAATAAATGTTTAAAAGTTACTTTAGGTATGAAGTGATAAAAATTATACTATTTTGGAAAAAAAAAACATGAAAACATGAAAAAACATAAAGTCTTTGTGGATATGTTTTTCGAATTTAATACAATAAATTCCTAGTAAATATGAAATTATTTAAAATTTCTACGATATTCTAAGACATAAATGTAACAAAATAGTCACTCAAAATCTATCTAAAAGTTCTACAACTTCATCTAGAACTCTGAGTCTTCCTATAAATAGGATTCTTTAAACTCGATGTAAAATTATCCAAAATAGGTTGGGGAAAAAGTCTTTTCGCATTATAGTATGTATGAACTTGTCATAAAATATCTTGGGCTATACCAATTGTATAATGGCTAAAACTATCTGGCTGATTTTGGTATCATTAAAAAGTTTTAATTTTACAGAAGACAATTCCAAATTAAAATTAGGTAAAATTGAGATTTTCATTTGTTTTTCTTATTGTTAAAATGAGTGATTCTTATGAAGAATTTCGATACATTTTAAAATTTTATTACAAAAAAGGTAAAAATGCAACACAAGCCGCGAAAAAAATTTGTGATGTTTATGGACCTAATGCATTATCTGTGAGAGTAGCGCAAATTTGGTTTAAGCGTTTTCAATCCGGAAATTTTGATATCAAAGATGCACGTCGCTCTGGTCGCCCTGTTACGGACAAAACTGTTGCCATTTTACCGCCAGGCAGGACCATCTATTCTGAACTGTACTGCGAACAACTGATGAGATTAAAGCAAGAAGTTGAGAGAAAGCGGCCGGAATTAATCAACAGAAGGGGTGTGGTTTTTCACCATGATAACGCTAGACCTCACACATCTGTAGCCACTCAGAAAAAATTACGGGAGTTTGGCTGGGAGGTGTTAATGCATCCGCCGTATAGTCCTGACCTTGCACCTTCAGATTTCCACTTGTTTCGGTCGCTGCAGAATTCCTTAGGCAGTGTCAGGTTGACATCACAAGCTGCCCTGCCAAAACCACTTGACTGACTGCCAAAACCACTTGTCGCAGTTTTTTCATCACAAGCCCCAAAAATTTTATAGCAATGGGATCATGTACCTACCAACAAGATGGCAAAAAGTTATCGAACAAAATGGCACCTATATACTTTAGTCACTTGTAAATAAACTTTATAAAAAAACCTTTTGAATTTTTATATAAAATGCGAAGAAACTTTTTCCCCAACCTAATATATTAAAGTATGTGTAAAACGATTTCGTTTGTGGTTTATTTCTTGCATTTTCTTGTGTGGTAAAGTTCAGACTTTAGTTTAGACCTATTTTAATCTCTTTTTCCGTAACTCCCTGGGCGCCTTAGGAGAGTTGCCCAAAGGGCAACACAGCAAAATTTAGTATTACACTTTCGTCGTTAATTAAGACTTTATGCACAAAGAAGGCTATTTACCATTTATATACATATTTATCATACAAATTGTGTTATTTCTAATGCGTAATGGCCAAAATTTGGTAGGACTGATATTTTTTTCATACATACATTCACATTTTACAGTATAATATTATAGGTTACGCACTGAAACTGCAAAAAATATTATATTCTGTAAATTTGTATTACATTTACTACAAAATAAGACTATTATCATAACTTTCATTAAATGTCAAGTCGAAAATTGAAGAGAAGACTAAACGATACAGTACCTACGTCTCTAGAAATGTAATTTATTGAAGAAAAAGATAGACGATAAACGAAAACTTATTATTTGCACCCTATAAAGTAGAAGAACATACCTTCACATTTTTACATATTAACACATGTTGCGCACTGATGCCGCAACAAAAAAATTTACCATGTAAATCTACATTAAATTTGCTATAAAATAAGTTAAATTACAGAACTTCGGCAAATTTCGATAACTGTCAAAACTCTAATCGAAAATGAAACATAAGAAAAAATGGCATACTACTGGATGTACGTCTCTAGTGGTGTCAGATATGCAAAAACCCAATATTTAATTAATGTATATTATAGAACATATTTTAATCTTTCTAAAATGGTACAACACTTATATATTCCATAGAGGAAAGCTACTAAAAAATCAAAGTTGAATTACTACATTTCAAGAATAGTTTTCAACAAATTTCCATTCGGCAATTTTAAGCGTATTTTTTTCGAAAATAGGGATAAACAGAAATATTTATCCTTTGTATTTAGGTAGATTGGTCCTTTGCCTATAATTTGAGGTATAATACATGTACCTCTGCCGACTTTTGGAAAAGCATTTATGGCACGGCTTTCTTAGGAGCGTCCACATAGTGCGTCGGTCGGTAAGTAGTATAATTTTTTTCACGGCATTGGTGGCCCGCTTGAGACAACTTAGCGATCGCTCCGCCTCACTTATTTTGTCCATGTTATCGTTTTTGATAACACAAAAATGTTTTCTGTGTTCCTGGGTCATAGATTTGTGTTAAATGTGTTTAATATAATAAAAATCTTAAATACCTATATGTAATAATAATAATATCTATGGACGCTTCACACCACGTCAATCTGATCCCGTGGTAAGTTCTCGAAGAACTTGTGTTACGGGTACCATACAACGGAAATATATTTAATACTTTTATACTGTACACATATTTAAGATTTTTATTATATTATACACATATTTAATACACATCCATGACCCAGGAACACAGAAAAACTTTTTGTTCCTTCGGCGGGATTTGAACCCGCGACCTCCGGCTTGAGCACCAACACGCTCAACCAACTGAGCCACAGAGGTCGTCAATATGTATTAGTGATGTGCCGGATCGTTAAAAATGTATATCCGCGGATACGGATCTGAATATGGATATTTGGTGACAAGATCCGCGGATACGGATCTTAACTTTCTTACGCAGTCGGTGTCGGTGCGCGCGACCTTCACACATGTTTCGACTTGCATTGCGTAAGGGTAAACTTCTTCTTTAAAAATCATTAACAAAGAAAACATCCTCAAGAATATTTTATCTATATTTAATTTAATAGGTTTTTATTGCTTGTTGCTACCTTAATCAGTAATCACCTATTTAAAGAATTCATCTATAATTTAAAAATTAATAAGGTAAATAGATCCGTTAAAGATCTGCCAAACAGTAACGGATACGGACACGGATACGGATCTTTCTTCTGCCTCGGATATCCGCGAATACAGATACGGATATCCGGCACATCACTAATATGTATAGTATAAAAGTATTAAATATATGTCCGTTGTCTGGTACACGTAACGCAAGTTCTTCGAGAACGTCCACGGGACCAGATGGACGTGGTGTGAAAGCGTCCATAGAAATTATTGTTTCTGGGACACTTTTTTTCTACAGCGTTCGTTCTCCTTTCCTCTAACCTCCATGATAGTATCACGCATAAGACCTCAGAGCCAAGACCCATCATAACATTGTGGCTCTGCTAGTAAAATGTATTGTAGGGTTCCGTAACACTACAAGTAATCCTTATAGTTTCGCTCTGCCCGTCCATGTAAATGGATGAAATTTGGTATACATTATGTACTCTATAGATCTTAATTTTGGCATCATAAAATTATTTTTTCGCCTTTCGTCCCGTTAGGGGATGAATGATAAAATACGTAGCTACTCAAAGGGGACATCTCATTTTAAATATACTTAATTAAGTATATAAGGTTCAGTAAAATCAATTACGAATGTTTTGGGCATATGACCTATTGCTTATGTAAAGACGTTTAAGCAGTAAAATAATTGTCATACTAGAAAAAAATTTTTTCTTTATATGGGCGAGTTTGCGTTTTGCGGTGAGTCACCCATACAAGAGATGATTTTTTACTTTGAGTAAGACATTTTTTTTGTCTAAACGTCTTTACATAAGCCGTGGATCATGTGCCCGATGTATCCGTATTTGATTTTCGGGGACATTATACAAAGAAATAGCACAAGGATAATACAAATCGCAATAGCGACTGCTTTTAGTTCGATTCGAATAATAATTTACAAATATGAATGTTACGTCGGTAAGTGTACATCAAATATGCAAACAATCTATGTAACCTCAGGTAAACAAGTGTCTTCGATGTTTTTATATTTCCATGAATCGAATAAACTGGCCAAAAGCATCAATGTAGTTGCGCCAGCGCCTTGCGACATCGGCTGTTGCAAGCGGCCGCAGTCACTCCTATAGCTCGGAACTGGTGCGACGTACACATATACACTAACAGGTATGTTAATATCCTTATTAATTAAATTTTATTTTCCAAAAACATAGAAACGTATTGAGCAAGTCATAAGTCGGTCTAAAAACTCGAAAGTAGTAACGAGTTTCAACTATCTTTCGAAAATCAGGATATTGCAACAGCATACTCAATTTAAAGGATTTTTATTGCGATAAGCATTCTATTATTTTGCTAGCTAGTGCCCGCAATTTTGTTAGCGTACCTTGAACTAACGAAAACCTTTTTTTTAAACGGCGCCCTAATATCAAAAAGTAGTCTAAGTTACCCCTTATAACATCATTCAGTAAAAATCCTGTGAAAATCGGTCCAGCCGTTTCAGAGATTAGCCGGAACAACCAGACAGACAGACGGACAGACAAATATAAAAAAATATTTTAAATTTTTTATTGTAATTACCAATACCATATCTATTATATACTTTCATATGCATTTAGTGAAAAGTTGATAATTTTAAATTATAAACAGACACTACAACAGCTTATATTTTGTGTAATTCCAATACGCCTTCCCAAGTCCACGTTAAAATCTGAATCTGTATGTGCTAAAGTTAAGAAATATGAGTGTAAATAATAAACCTTAATTACATTGATAAAATCTACTGACATTATTGTCTGTTCAGAGCCAATTTATTCTTAACGTAAACAGAAAACAATAGTACCCATACCGCTACCGATTTAAATTTCGCTACTTTACGGTAATTGCACCGTAAAGTAGCGAAATTTAAATCGGTAGCGGTATGGGTACTATTGTTTTCTGTTTACGTTAAATACCGTTAAATACCGTGAAATAAAAATTTTAAATTAGGTAAGTAAATCCCAAATTGTCCAGCAGTGCGCGAACTGATGCTTATAAATTAACACACACAAAATCGGTTCATCTATTTGGGAGCTACGAGCTACGGCCGCACATACACACGTCAAACTTATAACACCGTTCGGTTGTCGTCGGGAGTTCTAAATACAATAAAACTATAATGTTGTCTAATTGTTATCATTGAATATTAGATAGTAATTATAAAAGATTTTTTATCATACCCGATAGGGCCGATAATAACAACTTCCCGAAAAGAAAGAGTGAAAATTTCAGCTCGATGCAAAATCGCGAAGTGGGTCAAATGTAACTTTCGATGTAAGATTTGGCTACACACATGGACATGTGAAAGTACCTAAATAAAAGCTTGTAAAAAGGGCGGGAATCCCTTCAGAACCCCCAAACACTATGTTGTTTACGGGCTGACCAGGGGAACCCGGGGAGGTAAAGCCAGCCAAGCCCAACGAGTGTTTGGGCCTCCCTTGGTAGCCTTGGGTTCCTGCAATCTCTTGGACAATAAGCGGTCGAAGTTCTGCAAATAGTTATTCTGTTCAATGTAAAGTAATATGAACAATTTTATCCTTTATCCTAGGGCAAACTCCGTTTATCCTATGGATTGACCTAGGAACTAGGATAAACGTAAACTTAATACTGTATAATGCCCGCTATAGACCACAACAATACTGCACAGTTCGTTCACAGTACCTAGACATATTTAGCGTATGCGCGTGCGCCGATTCGGGCGGTATAATATTATGAACATAATATTATATAGGTACATATTTATCATGAGGAAAAAAACGTCTATACTCAATGTCTGTTGACTATTTAGGTACATAACAGTTCATCTAGACTTAGATTTTACCAACTTTCAAGACGTGTAATGAATGCAATGCAATTATGAAATGCAACTTAGCTGTAACTTAAAGATATCGACCGCATCTTATGTTTATATGACGCCAGTAGATATATCAAAAGCCTCTACTATTAGGTACCTTACAGTCTGTTATAATATAAAAGTCCACAAACTCCGAGCTCCATGGCACAGTGGGAAGAGTGTAGACCGTTTGATTCGCACTCGAGAGAGTGCAGGTTCGATTCCCAGGTTGTAGCGTGTACCAATGAGACTTTTTCAAAAATCAAGTACCTACATTATATTATGGATGCTCTAACGGTAACCGCACATGGTTAGCCCCAGACGATTTTCACTGTGAGAATGCCCAAGCACATAATATGTTTAGGCAATCATACGACATTTTAAACAGCCTGTCTCAGGCACTACAGTATTTCAAGAGTGGTTACTTCGCTCGCAGAATACTGTACTTATAAATCATCCAAAAACGGCTGAAAAAGGCACAAGTTTAAAGCCCACAACGCCCTGCTTTTGGGCTGGGCTTTGTTGTTGTTAATTCGAGCTTAACTCAGTCATTTTTAAAGTTCTGTACCCAAAGCATACTAACAGTACCCTATTAAAAATACTGCTGTTTGTTCATCTGTCTATCACCAGGCTGTATCTCATGAACTGCGATAGCTAGACAGTTGAAATTTTCACAGATTATGTATTTCTGTTGCCGCTCTAATAACAAGTACTAAAAACAGAATAAAATAAATATTTAAAATATGGGACTCATTCAACTGACATGATTTTTAGCCGTTTTGTCCGGAACCTTTCGTATGCGAGGCGGACTCGCACTTGGCCGATTTATTCACAGCTTACTCTTCTTGGAATAAACGATTCTTATTATTCTGCATCAGAAATCAGGATGTCTATATGACTCGATTCCACAACTTTTGTTTTGTCAAGTTTCGCGAACTCTTGCAGTAAATACCACAGCTCGCCCTTGACCATTTTGCTTACATTAACCTGAGATTGGATTTAATGTTCTCGTTTGCGGTCGTTCGACCTGAGTTTTATTCGTTCAGAATGATTATATCGTTTTTATTTTATTTCAATGTATTTTTATTACTTTACTAGCTGATGCCCGGAACTTCGTTTGCGTAGAACGGAAACGGAACCCTATTTTTTAAATGGAACCCTGAAATAAAAGTAGCCTATGTTAGATCTTATAACATCAGCTATCTGCCAGTGAAAGTCCCGTGAAAATCGGTCCAGCCGTTTCGGAGATTAGCCGAAACAAACAGACAGATAGACCGACAGACAGACGGACAGACAAAAATTTTAAAAATTTGTTTTTTATTGTAAGTACCGAATATACTTTCATGTGCATTAAGTGAAAAGCTATTAATTTGAAATTACAAACAGACACTTAAATTTTATTTATCTGTATAAAATTTGACTGGATTTGGCTCATTGGTTGAGCGTGTTGGTGCTCAAGCCGGTGGGTTCGAATCCCGCCGAAGGGAAAAAAGGTTTTCTGTGTTCCTGGGTCATGGATGTATATTAAATAGGTGTATCTTACACCTGTTTAATATACATCCTGTTTAATACAAACCGACACGACTGGCGAGAGATCAGGCGCAGGTCCGACTTTTTACATGTCCATCTGACGCATGGATCATCTTTCTTGTCAGACAATCAGGTGATCAGCCTGCATTGTCCTAACCAAACTTTTACCTATGTATGTTACACCTATTTAATATACATCCATGACCCAGGAACACAGGAAATCTTTTTTCCCTTCGGCGGGATTCGAACCCACCGGCTTGAGCACCAACACGCTCAACCAATGAGCCAAATCCAGTCAAATTTTTATGGGCGAATTACAACCACAAGGCGGCCTCTAGTAATGGGGAGTTTCGTTTATTGCTACATTTCGGACGTTGAATGTTACAATGACAGGGTTTTATCGGCGATAGTCCTCTATCTATCATGTCGGATTTGTAGCCCGTGTATTACAGAGTTCTGTGGCCTAGTGCAGCCATACTCAAAGTGTGATCCGCGGAACCCTAGGGTTCCGCGATACCCCTGTTGGGGTTCCGCGAGAATTTAGAAAAAAATCAAAATACCGCAATAGACTGGACGCCGAACCTGATATGAGATTTCGACTGTCTTCTATTAAACCTGATATCAACCAATTAATGAGAAATAAAAAATCCCATTAGTTAGATTTTTTCTCTTTTTTTAATATTTTCTATTATTATACTTGTTATGTAAGTAATAAGTAAATGTTACCTTGTACTTTTATTTTGCTTGTTAATAAAAATATTGTTTTTTTTGTAGGGTTCCGTTAAGTATTTCGCTTTCCAAAAGGGTTCCGTCACCAAAAAAGATTGAGAACCGTTGGCCTAGTGGGTAGACCGTTTGATTCGCACTCGAGAGAGTGTAGATTAGATTCCCAGGTTGTGGCTTGTACCAATGAGACTTTCAGATCTCAAGTACATTATACGGATGCTCTAACGGTGAAGAAAAACATCGTGAGGAAACCCGCACATGGTTGAACCCAGACGTGTTGACCAGAATTCCTCTGGACTAGGATGACTGTGTTGTGAGAATGCCGTATGTACTTGGGCAACCATACGACATTTAAAATCGCCTGTCCTAGGTACTACAGTATTTCAAGAGTGGTTACTTCGCTCGGAGAATACTGTATAAATCATCCAATAACGGATGAAATGGCCTAAGTTTTATAGTTACGTCACAATTTACAGTTGACATGTCGCCTGCGCGTGTAAACAAACGCTTTGGTTCACACTTGTGCAACTTCACACTACACTTGTAACTGTCAACATGGCTGTGTGTTTTGCTGATGAAATTCACCTCATAAATAGCTACTTATGTATTATTTAGCTTTCAGTAGGTAAAGGACACTAAAAGATGTCACTTTCACTTACAAAACATAGTACGTTGTTAAATTTAACTGCAGAGTCAAATTGTTTTATCACCTCATACTTTTTTAATAATGATCGTCTACGTTTTAATATTGTTATATTAAAACAGTCTCCGTGGTCAGTGGTTAGAGCTTGGCTCTTAGCTTAAGGGAGTGCTCTTGTGTACTGCGCTTGGGCACTATAAAATTACTCCTGCGTAACTGGCTTGGTTTCAATGAAACCAACCTCCGTCACCGAATTCGATGTGAAATATATAATATGTATACATATATTATGAAATTATTGTTAGGTATATTAAGGCTGACTGGTCCAGTCTAAGACGTAGTACAAACGATTTCAAAAGGAAAAGTAAAAAACAGCGCCGCATTGATGTGTTTTTTTACGAACAAAAAAACTTGCAATGATTTACGCCTGATTAGGTAAATGAATAAAACCGTCATACGCGTTGATGTCTTTTTTATGAACAAAAAAGTTGTACTGTTTTACGCCCATATACCTACTAAAAATCCTTTATACATAATGACACACCACACAACTTATTATTTTTCAAATAATTGTTTTGTATGACGTCGTTTGTTTTGTGTACGTTTGACGTGAGTCGGATAACCCGTAGATTATCTCCCCGTATAAAGTCCGTGTCTAATTTGAAACGTAACGTAAATAATATAGCATTGTGTATCGTCCGGACAATCTAGACCCGGTATCCCCAACCCGCGGCCCGGAGCGGATCTTGTGAAAGGCAGGTGCATATTTTATACATTTCACTTGGCCGGTTATCGTATCGGCGACTAATATCGATATCGAATAATGTAAAAACCCTCCAAGGGCTATAAAGGTCTGTGTAATAAATGAAACTAGACACTAGGCCTTATGACTAATGCACTAACACAACTACAGTAGTACTAGATGCGCAATCGACCGAGCGGTTTCCTCACTGACAGAATTGACTCATGACTGTGGTTGTTCTAGCAATTTACTATCAATTTGCCATCAAAATATAATAAAACGTTATCTCAATGAAGTAGGCCTATCTTTAAGAAAAATATCGGTGACAAAAACATCTTCTGCTCTTCTTTCTTCTTCTTCTTATATCTACCTATATAAAAATGAATCGCTGTTCGTTAGTCTCGCTAAAACTCGAGAACGGCTGGACCGATTTGGCTAATTTTAATCTTAAAATAATCGTATCAGTTCAGGGAAGGTTTAAACGGTGAAAAATGTTGAGTTCAAAGTTAAGGCAGAACAACGTTTGTCGGGACAGCTAGTAAAAAAAAAACTTTAAAAATAAGTACAATACCGTCAAAGTTCGTACTGTCGAGTACGAACTTTGCCTAGTTTGTAAACATTTTATTTAGCACTAGTACGCCTCAAAATATTTGAACACAAAGGAAGTGACCGCATCGACTGCAGGCGTGGTTGAACAACGTATTTATACGAGAGTATGTGCGCGTGCGCACGATACATCGGCGCTGTTGAGCCATTATGATCTTATATTGTCTTCTAAGCGGCAACTTGTTAGCTTATTGCAACGATTGTTTCAAAACAAATCCCAGGTCCTTGAGTGTACGATTAACGATCTACAAATATTTCATTGGTAGCACAGATCAATGATAAACCGTTGCGTTACTTGTTACAATAGAAAATACTTACAATTTTTATCATAGGCATCAATTATTATTCTGAAATCTTAATCTACCCTTAAGACTAGAAATTAGAAATTTTGCACACATACCATACCATACACATAATTATGATGATATGACGTACTTAGGCATCCACTAAGGAAGGATTTTTCAAAATTCAATCCCCAAGGCGGTAAAACAGGAGACGAATGTTTAAAATCTAATTTTTCGCGGGCGAAGCCGCGGACGATTAATGCAAGTTTTTACAATAAATGCATGAAATGCGTTATCATTAGACGATACAATTAGTAATTACACCACCAACTAAAAATAAAACCATCAGTTAAGTTAATATGAACGCGCGCGACTGCACACTACACATACCTAATAGTTGCATTATTGTTTATTTTCTTTAAAAGTAGTGGGCGCGTTTATAAACTTGACATAAAATAGCTGTTTTTCGGTCCGTTTCGCGACCAAATGAAACCAAATCCTACTAAATTCACAATACATAGCCACGAATAGAGTAATTTTTGTCTAGAACTTTACTAAAAGAGGTCGTGGTTAAGTATATTATGTAACTATAATTTATATATTATTATTATAGGATATCATATTAAGAACCAGACAGAATATATACCTACCAAAATGAGATTAAGCACACAACCGTACTACTATTATAAATGTGAAAGATTGTAAGGATAGACGAATGATTGTGTCACTTTTACGCAAAAACTACTGAACGGATTTTACGGCGGTAGTTAGGCTCTGAATTAACACATAAGCAATTATCGCAACAAAATTTACGGTTCCCGCGAGATTTTTTCGCGCACGAAGTACATAATATACTTTACGGGTTCGTAGAGGGTACGTTGTATCCCGTATACTAGATGCCGTAGCAGCGCTACGAGAGGTCAAGTGCAAAAGGACACTGGACATTTTCTATCTAAAAATTTGCTACGTCGACCAAAGACAAAAATAGGTAAGATGCAAGCGTAATTACACCTACATTACAGCCACACAGGTCGCAAATCTGCAGGAGGTGGAGTAAATTGTAATTTTAACTAATTTCAACAAATATTCGTATAAATTAATATGATTAACAATATATTTATTAAGAATATGTTCAGACCCAACTGAAACTAAACGTAAATAAGTAGATTTAATTTGTCCAAATTAATGTGTATATAATTTACAATAAAGTGTCAATTTAATTACGTATTAGCGTTATAGTGTAATATATTATTTTTATTAACGTCTACATTAAATTTCATCTGAACCTTTTGAATATTTATTTATTTATTTATTTATTTATTATAAGGACACCAAACAGTACATACATTAAAAATATTATATATAAATCACACTATCGTAAAAAAAGGGGCCGATGCATGTACCTTAGCAGGTGACACAGCATTCACTAAAGCAAGCTCAGACAAAATGAGATAAATTCGTAATTTATGTAGAGATACAATTAATTTACTCAATTACAAAATATATACTTAATACTAATAATTATTATAATGTCAGAACAAATGAATGAAATAATGTCAGAATGATTGAGTGCATGAAATAGAATAATGATATAACAGCAACATACAAAAACTTCTGTCAATCAAGTCAACAAATTTTAAATAATAATGTTATACAATAAATTAAGTAAATAAAATTTTACAATGTAATGACGGCGTACAATCGTTATACACATAAAGTTCATTATTATAAAACATAAGAAAAATATAAGAAAAATGCTGCAGTTATTTATTTATAACATATTGTAGTGATTAAGAATTTTCTTTTTGAACTGGTTAAAAGAGTCATGAAAAATGTCGATGTCGGCCGAAGCGTCATTGACAATACTATATTCGTTGCACATTCGGGTAATCGGTGCGTTAAGCCCTAGATTAGTTTTAGAAGGGGGGCCACGCAGGAGCTTAGCAATAGGTCGACGTGGCAGGTTGTATGGTACATATAGTGAAAAATATTCTAGAAGTTCACAGCAAGACGTATGGCCATTCACTAGTTTGTGAAGAAGTAGGACACCGTGCACGGTTCTCCGGATCTTAAGGCAAACCATACGAAAAAAAGCAAGACGTTGATAATAAGGAACCCTATGCGATACGCCGCTGCATATGAAGGCGAGATGTCTCGTAAAGGATCTTTGTATTCCTTCTATACGTTGCGACAGAACAGTGGATGTAGGATTCCAAACGGCACAAGCATATTCAAGGTGACTTCTTACTAGCGAGTTATAAAGTTAAATTTTTGTGCCAATAGAGAAACCCTTGCTGTTGCGTTTAAGAAATCCCAGCATTTGCGATGCCTTTTTGACCGTATTACTAACGTGAGAGCTGTAACTGAGCTTGGTGTCCAACGTCACACCAAGGTCACGTATTTCCTTAACTTCGTCAAGTGGATACCCGCCTAATACGTAATTGGAACAATGTGGGAACTTCTTTTTAGTAAACTTAATATAAAAGCACTTTTTAGGATTCATTGTCATTTTGTTTTGAGAGCACCACCTGCTTAAGCTGTCTAAATCATTTTGTAATAGTGACGAATCTCTAAGTGAGCGAACGGTCCTATATAGTTTTAAGTCGTCGGCAAACATTGATAATCTGCAATGTTTTATTACAAGAGCGATATCATTGATGAATATAGAGAAAAGCACAGGTCCTAAGTGGGAGCCCTGGGGCACGCCAGATAGAGCATAATAGAGTAATGATTCGAATCCGTTGACACTCACAAATTGTACTCTTCCTTCAAGATATGAGGCAAACCAAGCCAGCAATGCGCCAAATATACCACATGCCTCCAACTTAGATAGTAATAATGCGTGATCCACCTTATCGAATGCGGAAGAAAAGTCGGTATAAATCGCGTCAACCTGCAAACCTGAATCAACCACATGTGAAATATGTGTTGTATAAGCGAGGAGATTGGTCTCGGTTGATCGGCTTTTCCTAAACCCATGTTGGAAGTCGTTGAGAAAAGGTTCAACATGTAGCGAAAACGTTGGATAAATAAGACGTTCAAAGAGCTTGGAGAAACACGATAAGATACAGATAGGTCTATAGTTAGAGACGTTGTTTTCATCACCCTTTTTGTGAACGGGGACTACACGAGCTCTTTTCCAAAGTGAGGGAAACTTACCAAAGCACAATGAGCGATTAAAAATATATGTAAGAGGGTACACCAGATTTTTTCCGCATTTTTTGATAAATATAGGCGGTATGCCATCAGGCCCTGCACCCTTATGTATATCTAGTTTTTTTATTTCTGCAAGCACCTGCATTTCGGATATGCTAATACTTCCCAGTGATAGACCATTACTAAGTACCGGTCGTTGAGTCTGATTAATATTAGGAACGTAAACTGAGGAAAAATGAGACGCAAAAAGATTGGCGATTTCAGGACCAGTGTTAGCGATATTCTGATCAAGGAACATTTGGGCAGGTATGTGGGATTTACCCTTACGCTTGACCTTTACATAGCTCCAGAAGGCCTTTGGATTGTTATGAATATTTTTTTCTAACTTGTTTTTGTATTCCATGTAACATTTATTTGAAAGTTTGTGACAACGGCTTCTTATAATGTCAAATTCTAGCTTGTCTCTAGGATTATTGTATTTTAAGTAGCGACGTCTAATTTTATTTTGTTCACGTCTGAGTTTAATAAGGGGCTTAGTAAACCAGGGTGGATGGTGTGACTGCACCCTATTGCGCTTAGGAACATACGTTTCAAATATTTTGTAAAGTGTGTCGTTAACAAGTTCGACCATGTCATCAACATCACTGCAGCATGTTAAGTTCTCGGACCAGTTAGTCGTGCTGAGACGATAATTGATGCTAGCGTAGTCGGCTTTATAGAAATTATAATCTTCACGACACTTATATTGCAAAAACTCTGTACTAGCAAGCTGTAAACATAAAAGTAAATTAGGGTGCCTAGTGTCCAGTCTGCTAAGAAGGTCCGGGGGTTGCTTTACAGATGATTCATTTAGATTAGTCAATATTAGGTCAAGTAATTTACCGTCACAATTCCGGATACTATTAAATTGAGATAAGCCGTTAGCATTTATGAAGTCTATTAAAGCACTTCCCAGGACGTGGCTGCAGTTATTCGGAATCAAGAAGTTGCAATCGTCAACTTTTGACCAGTCTATAAGACCGATGTTAAAATCTCCAAGTATAACGATGTCATCCACAAGATCGATTACATTGCTGGCGTTATTTAAAAATGTTGATAGGCAACCTGAGTTGACTGGAGGCGGGAGGTACACGGCGCATAATGCAAGTTTTCTTTGGATGTTGTTTATTGTGACGTTTAATTGGAGCCACAGATCCTCACAATCTGTCTCCCAAGCTTTCATACGTATAGATTGTATGTCGCGTGACACTGCTATCAAGACTCCTCCGCCATCTGATTTCGTACTGGAAGTGGAGTAGCGGTCCCGGCGGTACACAACGTATTTATCGTTAAATAGCTCACTCGTGCACACTCCCGCATTCAGCCACGTTTCGGTAAATACAATAATTTTATAGTTCGACTGTGAGATATTTAGGTAAACATCATTGGTCTTCGTCCGAAGGCCTCTTACATTTTGGTAGTAAATATCCATAAATAAACATAATTATACAAGTAACATTGACAATTGAAATAAACAATTATAATATAATATAAGCTAAACAAGTCAGGATATTTTTCTCAAACTCTCCAAGTTGCGTATTAATATGGCTTGACTATGTTCGTCCTTACGTGCGTAGATGCGACCACCACGCACCCAAACGAACTTGAAGCCATACTCTTTTGCCCTCTTACGCGTTGCGGCGTGGAGAGATTTGTTGGATGGTGACAGGTGTTCTGCAACAAATACAGGCGTGCTAGCACCGTCGAAACCCAAGTGAGATGTGCTTAATTTATTCTTGGGATTTTTTTTGTTATATGTCGCGACGGCTGCTAGAAGGGTATCTCGGAGGCGTGTGGTTCTTAGTTTGACTATCACAGTGCGAGGCCGTGTGTTATCGTGATTGAGCTTGGCGACCCGTGTAATGTTCGTTACGTCGTCATCTGAGAACTCTTGGTTTATTGAATTTGTAAGCTGTATAAAAGTCTTGACAAGGTTTTCAGTTTTTCGTTCTGGGATTCCGTTAATTTCGACGTTATTTTCTCGTGTGCTTTGTTCCAAGCTACTCAGTCTGTCGGACAAGTCGTTTACGGTTGACAACAAATTTGCATTTTCTGATTGTAGATTTTTTATTATGGTAGATTTTTGTTCCAGGTCCCTTTTAAAATTTTCGAAAGTCTCATTGAAAAACGAGAGAGAGGCGTGGAAGGTAGAAAGTTGCTGGTTAATATTAACAAGTTCCTTTGTAACAAGTTCTTGCATAGTCGACCTAAGGCAATTAGCAAGTTCCTGTTTTAAAATATCTCGTAGGCACTCTTCGGTAACGTAAGGTGAGGTAGCGTTAGGAGTTATGTTCTTCGTACGCAGAGTAATGTTGTTAGAGTGCTCATCATAATCAATGTTGTGTGTACCCGAGAAGCCAGCCGTAGGGTTTGATTGTCGTATTGGTGTATTTGTGTTATCGCCACATTGTCGATTCTTCATAACACATTTTGGGCATTTCCAGTTGCGCCTATGATTGTTCGTCATAGAGCGGAATGCATTGGACGATATGCCAGCGCATTCTAGATCATATGCTTGGTTGCAATCGGGACATTGTAAGTGATCGCGGTTTTTTATTGCAGTTAGACAACCCGAACAATTCTTTGAAGCCATTAGGACGAATTGTGTAATGTGATTTATTAAGACAGAAAAATCGAAAAAAGTCCAATGGGCTAGTCAGGATCGAACCCAGGATCTTTGTTCGCAATCCAAGACCCTTGCAGAGCTGCCGTTCGAGCTGTGACGTATCCTTTGAAAATATTGTATGAAAGCAGTTTGTACGTTGCACGATATGAGGAGATTGAATTTGAATATGGACTTTATTTCGCACCACCCACTATTATATTTTTACTTGTGTTTTAAACTTTTACTTTTATCTTTTAAATTTTAAATAGTATATGTTACCAGTTTAATAGAGTCAGTAATTAATTAGGCTTTACACTAAGGTTTATCCCATTTGCGAGATTTGTTTATTTATGCGCCACTATTTTAGCTTGCAATCACTCTTGATCACAGTCACTTTGTGCATTACAGTTTAAACCACTTTATCACTAATTGTTTCTTGGAATAACGTTACCACATAAGCTTTGAGCACTATTGATTAAATTAAAATGTAAGTTGAGACTTAAATCGAGATTAAACTATTTTTAATTCTGTATTTAACACGGAGCTGATCTTGCGGCGGCGACCTCTGTCGGAGGATTTTTTGAATATCGCTCAATGCTCATGTATTTTACATAATTATATAAGATCGCCTTTATATGGTAACGATATATTCGACTACTTTTAAAACCGTTGCGATTTGCCGCACGATGGTTGATTACATCACAAGGACTAGTTTTTGCGCTAAACGGCGCGGGCGTTTCACAATTATTGCGGTTTTCCCCCGAAGGCTTCGTTCATACGTGTGATTAAATGTGACTGAATAATAATTAATAATAACGCGCTGAAATAGACTATTCACACGTACAATAGTGGCCGTTTCCAGCAATTTTTTTTGCAAATGTTGAGTGGGTATGGATAACATCACTTATTTTTTGGTAATCTTGGCAAAAATAAGAGTGTCGCGTGAAAGGTTATGGTCCAAAACTTATACTAATAAAACCCAGAGTCAATAGCAATGAAATATTTGCCGATAAAGTAAGACCAATTTAAATCATATTCGATATATCCAAAAGGGCAACCCTGAAATACGCCGGATATAGAAGTTATAAGCAAGAAAAAAATCAGAAATCATAGTAGGTGTATTAATTGGTATAGGAACTATGGGAGTATGAATTTAGATTGCTGTTATAGGTAGGTAGGTGTAGATATAGATCAGAAACGTAACGGAGCTTCGTTTCTTACCCAAGAAAGAGTAAATACAAAATCATACCTCCGTACGTTGAAATTGTAGGCGTCTTTATGAGTATAATTACAATTTCAACACTAATAACTTCCCCTGCAACTACTACCTGCACTAACCAAAATATTTTATAATACATTATAACCACCTTTTTAATGCTTAAGTTGGGGATTTTAAGGACCAGGAACGCAAATGCGCAAGGAGTTACAAATGTAACTTGTCTGGTGTTGCGAGTATCTATGGGCGGCGGTAATCGCTTACCATCAGACATTTCCTTGGTCTATGTCATAAAAAACCATTAATGTAAAACAATTAATTTTATACTTGTGTAATTTAGTATTTTATTTAAATCACTTCTCTAAATGAGGTTATTAAGCAAAAATGTTGTGCACAGCTGTGCTTTAGTGGTGGGTCGTCGACGCTTTTTCGATCAACGAAACGAGACCGTTTATCGTTCATCGTAAACTAGTTGAATAAACAGTTTTTTTTTCGACTAGTTTACGTGTTCGACGAATACTGAACTGTGCAATAAACTATGACAAACAAAGTAGTTTTGTTGAATGAACGACTTTCAGCATTAACTGTTTTGACAAAGTTGTTGTCGTTTGCTGATCGACGCGACTAGTGATTACGACGAACGACGAGACGGTTTAATCTGTGAGAGGTGGAAATGAACTTCCCTTCATACTTTTTCCAGGCTTAGGACTGGCAGGCAGGCAGGTTCATTACTGTAAAGAACAGAGATAGACGTATTGCTCGTGCCGAGTCGTCGTGCCCCGCGCCCGTCCGCCGATCGTGCCGTCGTGTCGCGACGAACGGTCTCTGTCGCACGCACCGTTCCGGCATATGGCAACCGTTCACGCATAGACTAGTTTATCAGTAGACGCTAAACTAGTTTACCCGTTCATGACAAATAAACAGTTTAATAAAACAGTTCGTTCATTCAACGCCCATCCCTACTGTGCTTATTTCTGACTTTGATTTCACCACTTCCTTTGCCGTTTACCGTATTTATTTTATAATAATAAAAATGTAATGTGCCAATCGCATAATTTATTAATACGTAATGCGTTAGGCTTAGGGCGTCACTTGTGTGTACGACTTTAGTATGCAACGTTTTTACGAGACTCGCAAAATTTTGTATACAAATCGCTGTACCTTTGAAAATATTGACTTTTGATATACTGTTTATTTTGAGAAGTTACTCATATTATATTTTATACTATTCATTTATGCAATTTATAAAAATATCAGTCCGATCCCCTATTCATTGATATTTCATCATGCAAATAATTATGTCCAAGGAATAAAAAATTTCATACAAATTTTATGCTCTATTTTACCCCCTGTACCCCCGGGTAAAATAGAGCATAAAATTTTTTAAAATTATTCTGTGTGCACAAATATCTAGCCTTAATGGTTTGGCTTGTGCGTTGACACATGAGTCAATCAGCTTTGCCTTTTGTATGTAAAAAAGGCAAATCTGATTATAAAATCCAGGGCTTAGTTGCAGTTTAAGGTGGACCACAAACCTGTTAATATTGATTTGCTTCAAATTGTTGACTTCAAAAGACTAATGATTTTTATTTACATGTTATTTCTTAACTTTTGCCTGTGGTGTTATTTATTTTGACATTTGTCAGTAAGGAGTAGGGGCTCCCGCGTGGTTGCGCAGACACACATACTCGGCGGGGGCTCGGCCGGTTGTGCAACCAAAGAAACCGACTCACTCTTCAAGGTCGCGAGAGCTTTACATGATTTTCAAGGCTGCACTTTTACCGAGACGTTTCTTGGTGATTCTGTGTGATTTGATAAAGTTGTCTTGACACAAGACAATATATAAAACACGCACACGATTTTTAAATTCTTTGTCATCTACTTTTACTAATATTCTAAAGTAGAAATATTTGTTTATGATGTGTTTGTTGCGTCGAATAGTCTCTGAAACTACTGAATCGATTTGGATGAAATGCACAGATACAGAGAAGAACACTGGGAAGGACATACGCTACTTTTTATTTCGGTAAAATGCACGGTTCCTGTGTGATCTCCTTTAGCGCGTTTGAAGTCGCAGACAACATCTAGTAAAATATTATTTATGGTAACGTTTGATGAATGAATTTAAAATATAATGTTGGTATATATGACTCTGTCTGTTGTGAGAGTGTTTGGCCGCGTTACATATAATTAATTTGATGTAGAAATTTTTAAGTTTGTTATTGATATAAAATCGATTACCGATAAAAATTAGATAACATACTCCTTTGTTAGCGCGTATTCCACTTCAGTAAATTCAGATGTCCTAAATGATTCAGTTCCTAAATTCAGTCAAGCAAAAAAGCATTTAGGAAGTTAGGATCCTAATTATCATCCTAAATCGGAAGAAGTGTGGCTTCTGACTGACTAAATTCTAATCAGCCTTCTTTTTAGGATCCTTATGAGGATTGAGGACACCTATTAGTAAACACAAACTTTGTAGAGTAGGTACCTAAACTAAAGCTTTTAGCTGTTCGCTATAGTCTGTTAAAACGTGACCTCTCGTAACTGCTCGATTGTCTGATCTTATAAACGTGCACAAGTAGAAATTGAACTAGTTCACAAAATTGTAAAAAGATGTATTAATTAATATAGTTGCGGATCTGGTTTAGATATTTCGACGTTCGCACGCGCAACAATTTCAAAACCCCGTATGCGTATAATATGTGCGTTGCACCATCCACTTTCCGAGTTATTTCAATAGTTAAGGACCTTGGGGCTCGCGACCAGCTGGTGTGTTCCGAGCAGATTAAATATTAAGCACCATATTTTGCCCGCGAAAGGAAATCTCGCGGAAACCTTACATAATGCTGAGATAAAATGTAGCCTATGTCCTTCTTCTTGGTCTAATTTCTGTCTGTGCCAAATTTCATCACAATCGGTCCAAACAAAATCTGTCAAAAAAAAAAACTTTTCCTCTTTATAATTATATATTAATATATAATAATAGATATTAATAAATTAATATAGACTACGAATAGCCTGACCAGAAATGTTAATCTTGCCTACAAAATGAAAGTTTTATTTATGTAAAGAGATTTAACCAATCATATCCACGCTTAAGGGGTATCACAGACGGTGAAGATACTATTTAATATTATATGTTATAGTGAAATATCCCTTGCTCTACCTTGGAACTTGGTCTGAAATAAAAGTTTTTTATTTTATTTATTTATATAGTTTGTTTGAACTATCGTAAACAGCTTAGATCCGTTCTATAATATGAAATATATCTAGTCATCTTAAGATAAAATATACTATAGTATCTTCGCCGTATTTGACGCCCTTCAACGGAGTTTTTGTAGTGTTGTTGCAATACAAATAATTTAATATTACAGTTTTTTATTACTCAATTTTACGGCTTTATTTCAAAATTACGAAGATTAAGATTATTAATGTTCAAATGATTGTTTATAGCCCAAGGAAATTATTTATAGCCCAACAAAGCTTTATTATTTTAGACAGTGAAATGATGAAAACAAAAAAGAGAGGGAAAAGAAGGAAGTAAAACCTTGAGTACGCAAAGGAAGTCCCAAGTTGACCTCATTGTGCCGAGATGAACAATCACAGAAGTGAACAATAGCGACTACGTGATTGATACACGTCTCGTAATAAGATAATAAACATATTTTTTATTGTAACTTGTTTGAAATAACAACTGCGCACTACCATGGAGTCATTAAATAATTGCAGGTGATATCTACCCATATGGTTAGCGAATGTTTAGGTATTTTCAGATTGTGATTTGGTTTTGAAGATTTTGACGTTTGGTAATCGAACCGCCCAATCTTCCTTACGGCCTGTCCACGTGTCCACGGCACGACGTCGTAAAACGGCGCAGTATCGCAGCATGGAGCGTCGACATAACGTGCAAATTCACGTCGCATGAAAAATGCATGACATGACGTCTTATCGCCGTGCCATATAATCAGGGGTGGTCGACTTTGTATGAATGACCTTGGACCAAAATGGGGGCAGTTCGGTGCGACAAGAATGGTTATATTTCAATATATCGCTCTCTGTCTTCCATGATTAATATTACATAAAAGTTACTTAAAAACCACAACAGATGACACTATCCCGCTTCTAGATCGCGCTATCGAAAACACTAGACGTAGGTATGTATATAAGGGCTCACGAACATTTTGTGACGTAGTAGTTATGATTTGTGCGTGGAGGTGGTTGCTCGGTTTTGTTGGAATGCAAAATTTAAATCTAAAGAGAAATTTAACGTTAACTTAAACTTTAATTACGTGTCTTCAATTTCCCGCCATATTCATATAATCAAATATTTAGTCCTCCTTTGTTGGAAGGCGGTTAAAAGTTTGAGGGGGCAGCTCACTAGAGGCGCTATTTGGTCCCAATTTTTTTGTATGAAGTCGACCTTCTTCTCCGCGAGTAATAGTGTTCTGTGCATGTAATAGTCCACTGTCTAGTACATTTTGCGCCGTGCTGCGGCGAAGTTGCCGTGCTGTGATAAATCACGACACGACGCGGCAACGCACCGTGCTACGACGACGCAACGCCGCCGCGACACTGCACCGTGCCGTTTTACGTTTTTAACGTGATGACAGGTGTACGATATGGCCAATCGTACGATATATCTCTAAATTGGCTCAGCAGAACCCGCCAAGCGTCCGTCCAGTCTAATGTTGGTATAGTGACTAAACTGACATCAAGTGTCACTGTCATCTGTGACGTAAGTGCATGAGACAATTACTCTTGCCATACACTACATCCTTTCCTTGTTTTAATTTATTTTGTGTATGTCTATATTCTACTTGCATCCAGTCTTAATTGGATTAATAACCACGAATAAGAATGCCCTAAATTTATGCTGTAACGTCTCTATTGGATATCGTTATTTTATCAGTAATTCAGCATCATATTAAGTGACCAATAAAGTATAATTTAGAAAACACAACTAATTTGCTATCAATTCAAATCAATACATTCACCTTCCTAATTATTTCCACACTCCACCTTTTATCCGACCGACGTGTATTCTACCTTCCTCTCTTTGTCTTTTATGAACTTTCATTGTCTTATAAAGTGTACTATACTTCGTTTTGGTACTTTTCCCTGTTGAATCATTCCAAACTTCTATATCTCAATTTGTACTTGGATTTTGGAGTGTGTTATGTTTAAACTGGAAATCGTACAGTTAAATTTACTTCCCCTAACGTCTAACGTAATCCGCCTCAAATGACAAGAAAATTCCACTAAGAAAAGTTATCATTAAATTTATGTCTTAAGTTTACCCCCGGCTCGCTCGGTGGTTCTCACCTTTAGTGTAGTTGTAGCTTATACTAGAGGGCATATTTTATTCTAAAACCTCTGATCTTGTTGCCGACACTTGCTTCGGTCTTTATAGAGGTATTCTGTAGTGGTTGTGAAACCGGGCTTAGTATGTCATTTTGGATATTTTATAACAACTGTGTACAATGTCTTCTAATCCCATATACTGATGATATATGTTTACCCCCCTGAATGCCTCGTTCCAACTTCTGTCACACAGAAAACCTTTATTGGATATACCATGCTTTATTATCAATTTAAATCACTTTTATACTGTGAGTCCCCTAGCCTATATCACATTACAATTCGCTATATTTTCATCAATTTCCAATACCGGATTAAAGTCGAACTGCAATTTTACTCTTATTTCTGTCTCTTGACCATAGATGTATTATATTAAAAAGAGGCTCTGGATTTCTATGTTGTAACAATAACTCTTCTGTTCTCCATTCCACAACTATTTATATCATTTCCTTTCTTAAAAAGTAGCTTACATCCGCAAAACTATCTGAAATGATCCTTCACCTTGCACTTTCCTAAACTAAACTCTAAACCATCTTGTTTGTTTCTTTGTTTCTTACCCATTGTCATGACTTTCGCCTGTAAAAGTCATCAAGCGTACTTGCCTCATATACGCCTATCCATTGAAGCGATAACCCCGAAAGAGAATAATAATGATCATACTACAGGTATAGTCATATGTCATATCATATGGTCGCAACTGACCCATAATAATTTTTTTTATAATGGCCATTTTGCCTCATAAATATAAAATAATAAAAATATGCATGTTGTAACTTGTGCATAGAGTAATCTACATTCTCTATGGATTTGTGGCAGACAGGCAGATTCACAAACATCAACGTGTAACAAAATTGAATCTATCAAACGCGCGGTAGTAACTTAGGTAATGTGTGATGTTATGTTCATTATAGTACTTATTTAAAACATTATTGAATTTTTTCCCACCTTAATCCACATAAACCTTTATTTACTGGTCAAACTTCATACTCCTCCATTCGCACAATTCTCGTATAAATGTACTTAAATTTTTCTTCGTGTGTTTAACTAATACAGTAATCATATATTTTAATCAAAATGAAAATAATTACATATTTAAATATATAAATCACTGACCCAAGAGTAACTTATAATTGTCATTCGAAGACGATTATCAATTTCACTCGACGGACTGTAGTCCGTGCGATTGTAATTTAGCGTCAAACATAATTAATACGAGTATGAATTGACAACCATCGACAATACCCCATTTTTCCAGGTAAATTTCGCAGGTTTATTATTCAAGTCTATGACAAAATGACGAACCTCATAATGTTTATTGACATTTTTTCCTTGTCTCGTGAACTCCTCATTTGGTCATCTTCTATTCAAATCAACATTTGTGTTCATAATGTTTTGTTATGTTGCCTAACTAGGCGAACCGGAAACCTGACCCTGCTTTGATGCAAAATACGAATCAACTATATCCGGCGATATTACAAAACTTCTTGCTAGTTCTAGCAACCAAAAAGTATTAACCATTTATTGTTTTTAAACAAAGTAACATCAATTTAATAATCAGTCATACTGCTTGTCTGTAATTCTTATGACCTTACCGATTATTAAATGATCAACTTTGTTGCTTAGAAGTGATACTTGTCAATTGAATGATCAACTATATTGCTGACATGCCTTACATGTCAATTTCAATGATCAGCCCACGGCTTACAAGTCATGTAATTTATTACTTTATCAATTCGCTTATTACCATTGCCACTTCATGTCACCTTTATGGCCATAATTATTTAATGATTGGCTATACCACTTCCAGGTCATATTTATGACGTAATTTAATGATTATTATCATTTAGTATACTATTATATTAGTTAATTACCAGCTTTAATGCTGCCTTTTGGCACTTTTATAATGGTATCAATTTAATGATCAGCCTATGCGGCTTTTAACATTTAAAAAACCGTCATCAATTTAATGATGCGCTGCACTGGTCAGCCTATGCTGCTTTTAACATTTTAAAAACCGTCATCAATTTAATGATGCGCTGCACTGGTCAGCTATGCTGCTCTTAACATTTTAAAGACCGTCATCAATTTAATGATGCGCTGCACTGGTATGTATTTATGATCCATAATACTGTTTTTAATATCACTTTTCGTGACGTTATCAATTTAATGATGCGCTGTACTAATTATCAGCTTTGCTACTCTTATACACTTTTTAAGCAATCATCATCAGCTTTGCTGCTTTTATACATTTTTTAACCGTTATCAATTTAATGATACGCTGTGCTAGTATGTAACCTTCATAACGTTATCAATTTAATGATCAGTTATACTGCTTAAAACCTATATGTTACATTCGTGACATTACCCATTTAGTAAGTCAACTTTAGCTATGCTCATAAGCAGTAGCCTCAGATTTATAAACAAAGCCCGGATAAACTATTAATTAAAAGCTAATATACTAGACAATACCACAATTACTTTTAAATATCAACAAAATAAATGATATACGTCCTTATAATTATATTATACACTAAAATGTTACTTAAAAGATCTAAGTAGAAACATTAAATGTAAGACTACAAGGATATAATATCTACTGCATTTAAAAGTATAGCTTGACAGTGTACGCGAGCTTTTGATAACACTGAGTTCGATAAATAGCGAATATTTTCAACTACCCTATATTTTTGAATGCAAAAGGTTAATAGTTATAAATAAGTATCGAAACAGTTTGCTGTGTTCTTTTAAATTCCTAGTTTTTAATGTTATATATTATAATCTGTAAGCTGTGTTTTGTACTGGTGTAAGTTAATGACGATTGTTCTTATTCTCAAGTAAGTGAATTATGTATTCTTATTGAGAAATAATAAGTCTTAAACCGTAAACCGTAAACTGCCCTGTTACACTGCAGTGCGTGTGTCAGAGTCACATCACACATCAAAGCCTGCACTCGCGAGGCGCTGTCTTATTGATATTATGATACAGTAAAGCAATGTACCTAATATATTTATTACTATAGCTATCGAACGCAACGCTTAAACTTTTTAACAATTATTCATCAAAAATATTAAGTATGTTAAAACATAATACATTTTACATATTGCGTTCTTATATGATAAAACAAATGAACTTGTATTGTTATGTGGGCTCGTGTAATACTTCGGAGATCTCATTTATTATGGTACATTAAATAGTAAACATCTGCAGCAGCAGAATACTCTTATCTTACTTGGTTAACGGTAACAACATATTACTTTACTTTTTTTTTCACTTTTTCTTTATTTTTAGCAATACATGATGATTGCATAATTATGCAGTAATAAGTAAGCAAATACTGAGGTTATTTACATTGCCTTTTCATTACTATGCAGTATACCTAGTATATAAATCACTCGACTTGGCGGGGGCACTGCCGTGCCCCCCAATCTAATAATATCTATAGGTACAGCGACATGTCGCTTCTATATCACAATCCTTACAGATCACAAACCTTACAGATGTGCCTACTTAGCAGTAACACTAACTCAGTGAAATAATTGTTTTGCAATTGGTTTTATGATATGGAAACCTTAAGCTTACCTGATAATAATATTTTACATTCCTTTTCACTATTCCTTATCACTTGCACTGAATAGTATAGTTTGGAGTAGAAACTTAATATAATAAGGTCATATACTTCAACACTTTAAAACCTACAGGTAACTGCAACAATTATCTGCTACTATAGATTCTGATAATTCGCTAAGTTTTGTAAGTAGCCAGTTCTCATTAGTTAAAAGTGCTTCAAGTACAAAATGCCTAACTTCCCATTACCTACATGTGTTAATATAAAACATGGTATCAAAACTTACAGTAATTATGCAAGTTTCACTAGCACTTAAACTGTGATTAGTTATGCCTAGTTATATTTAGATTCTAGTTCTAATATTACTTATCTAGCCAATATATTATAATATATTATAATTATTTTATTTTAAACATAATAATCTTAGTGGCCTTTGGATTGGAGTCCTGCTTACTTACCACTATTTAATGTCGTTGGCTTTTAATAAACCATATTAACGCAAAATAATTATTATAAATATAACTCTTGACATAATCAACAACTTGTTTTCATTGTTAACAACAATAAATTTATAAAATTAGTATTGTATTAGTAATAAAATTATTGCCCTGGAATCTTTTAGTATACTAGCAGCATTCCATAACAATTGACTATTGTCATTTGACCCGCACATAGAAAATGTAACAAGAATAAGATAACAAGATTAAGCAAAGAGGCTGTGTACATTAGGTGATTAAATTTTAAACAATAACTGATGCGACACCTGCTTGGCACATTTTGCTATAATATACTTATAAGATATAACTTCCACACCGATTTCGGTGACGATGGCCGGCCTTGTTGAAACCAAACCAGTTACGCAGGTAATTTTACAGTGCCCAAGTGTGTGCGCGGTATACAAGAGCACACAGATCAGGCGCAGGTCCGACCTTTTACATGCGCATCCGACGCATGGATCATCCTTCCTGTCAGACAATCAGGTTATCAGCCCGCATCGTCATAACCAGACTTGAAAACAACATTCTCTGTCGCTCCAATGCGGGAATCGAACCCACGACCCTCGGGTCAAGAGCCTAGCTCCAACCACTAGACCACGGAGGTTGCTATATGCCTGCATGGGCAATACGATAAGCTTTATTTTAAACAATCTACAAGATTGACTGCACCTATAGGCTACAACTTACTGGTTCCTCCATTACCTCCCTCCTTTGTTATTTTCAAAGCGGATTTGTAAGATACGATAATCTTTTGTATATTTCTATAATTTTAACCACTGACCTTTTTGACCTCGTCGCCAGATGTACGATATGGCCAATCGTACGATATATCTCTAAATTGGCTCAGCAGCACCCGCCACGCGTCCGTCCAGTCCAATGTTGGTATAGTGACTAAACTGCAGGGGTGGTCGACTTTGTATGAATGACCTTGGACCAAAAAGGGGGCAGTTCGGTGCGACAAGAATGGTTATATTTCAATATATCGCTCTCTGTCTTACATGGTTAATATTACATAAAAGTTACTTAAAAACCACAACAGATGGCGCACAACAGACTCTATGCCGCTTCTAGATCGCGCTATCAAAAACTCTAGACGTATGTATATAAGGGCTCACGAAAAATTTAAAACGTAGTAGTTATGATTTGGTCGTGGAGGTGGTTGCTCGGTTTTGTTGGAATGTAAATTTTAACTCTAAAGAGAAATTTAACGTTAACTTAAACTTTAATTACGTATCTTCAATTTCCCGCCATATTCGTATAATCAAATATATAGTCCTCCTTTGTTGGTAGGCGGTTAAAAGTTTGAGGGGGCAGCTCACTAGAGGCGCTAATTTGGTCCCAATTTTTTTGTATGAAGTTGACCTTCTTCTCCGCGAGTATTAAGTGTTCTGTGCTAAACTGACATCAAGTGTCACTGTCATCTGTGACGTAAGTGCATGAGACAATTACTCTTGCCATACACTACAACAGGCCTTTACGTTTCCTCTATTCAGTTTTGTAGTAGGTACAAAAATATTTAAAATTTATGATATAACTAGCCGTCCCGGCAAGCTTCGTACCGCTATAGAATTAAATTTGTTGACGTACTGACAGCAGTGCCACCTACCGGGTCCAATTGTAAATTTAAACCATTCTCGAATCCATCTGAAGACACACAAACATTTTCATTAAAATAGGTCCAGCCGCATAGGAGGAGTTTATTGCACGGTCATTAAGTGACATTTTGGTAGCAAGAAAGCAAAGAATATATTATACTATCGACGACCTCCGTGGCTCAGTGGTTAGCGCATTGGCGCTCAAGCCGAAGGTTGCGGGTTCAAGTCCCGCCAGGAAACAAAAAGTTTTCTGTGTTCCTGGGTCATGGATATTGGGTGTGTATTAAATATGTATGTGTATTATATAATCAAAATTTAAAATATAAGTATAGTATAAAAGTATTACCCGTAACACAAGTTTTTCGAGAACTTACCACGGGACCAGATTGACGTGGTGTGAAGCGTCCATAGATATTATTATATTACTGTTGTGACGGGCGCTATTATATTTACTATTGCTTGTTATCTCCACATGGTTTGACAATTTTGTTTTGCAATGAATATTGATTGTGGTGCATAAAAAGTGACAGGTTGTCACAGAAGACTGACGGCCCACGGCAAATTATTGAAACAAAACAATATCACATCCGTCAGGCCCACTAATTTTGTTAGTTTTGTTGCGAAACGACTCTACGAACGTAAACGACTCTATCAACGGGAATGATGTGTGCTTTAAAGAAGAATATACAGATGTGCGCACAGAAGACTGACGGCCCAATAGGGGAAGTAACCTATTGTTGGCATCCCCCCACTTACTATTGGCTCCAAAGGTTTAAAAGTACGTTATCTGTGTTGGCCACCCTTCATTTATACACAAAATAAAGAAAAAACATTATTAAGTATCTAGGAGCATAAAAAGATAAACAAAAGTAATACGCAACCTATATTTTATATGACAAGGGTAACCCATAATTGGAGTAGTCATTTCGCAATAAAACAAATACCATTAATAATGGTAGAGGACCTGGTATACGTATAATACACGTGTCCAAGTCGGGTTTTAATAGCTTTAAAAGTTATTGTCCGTTTTCTAAAAATAATTTTTCTAAAGAGTTTTAAGCTTGATATATCAGCATGGAAACTTTCAAGTTCCTATCTCCTAGTTTATAAATTCCAGGGGTGGAACTTATAAACCAATCTCGAAAATAGTCGATTTTTTGACTGACTTTGTAAAGAAATTTCACGTATGAAACCGTACCTTTATTTTAAAAACCTATTCAACTATATCCCACATGATGGGGTAGAATGGAAAAATATTTTTTATACCCACTACACATGTATGGAGAGCCACCCCTAAAATATAAAATTATTATTATTTTATGGTGCCAAAAATGAGGATCTATACACAATCCATAATTTTACCAATTTTATTTATTAATATTCATAACTAGCTTTTGCCCGCGGTTTCGCTGTACTACATTATTTTGATCTATCTCGTAGGGTTCAGCCAGCGTTTTCAATGTATGCGCAAAAAATGTGTTTATTTACGATATTAGAAACCTCTAAAGTTATCAGTATTTCTCTACTACATTATGCATCTACACTAATATTATAAAGAGGAAAACTTTGTTTGTTTGTTTGTTTGTAATGAATAGGCTCAAAAAGTACTGGACCGATTTCAAAAATTCTTTCACCATTCGAAAGCTTTTTTTTTTTTTTTTTTTTGATATCGCAGGGGAAAGGTCGTTACGCCTTCCCCGGGAGGGGTATCCCGGGGATATGTGGGACTCCCGACGCGACTCGCCGGTTTACCCACTAAAACTGAACCTGCGGATTGCCATCAGCCGCTATAATGGGAAGTGTCCCGGATCTGTCTAACACAGGACACCCCCCGCGACCGGCCGGTCTACCTCTATAGGGACCGGACTTCCACCACAATTAGGGGCCACTCCGACAACCTGGAGTGTCCCCCTCGGCGCCGGGACTAGCCAAGCCGGGGAGGTTCCCATCCTCTCCCGGAGCCCCGGTTGGACAGGAGACTATTGGAGGAGGTTCGCATAGCGACGCCTCCTCGCTCCCGTCCTACGCCGGCGGAGCGGAACAGAGGATGGATCGTTCTCTCTGTCCCGCTCCGCGGCCTCTTTCTGCGAAATGACGGCTTCGCAGAAAGAGACCGCCGCCTGCCAGGCCTCATCGCTCTCGAGCATGCAGCGCACCACACTCGAGAGCGAGAGGTCCCGCCCAAGCACTGCCACGAGATCGTGGCGCTGCACGGCCCATCGGTCGCACACCTCAAGGGTGTGCTGAGCCGTGTCCTCCGCAGCGCCACAATGGTGGCAGGCTGGCGTAGGCTCCCTCCTGGCAACCTTACACAGGTACGCACCGAAACATCCATGCCCGGTGAGCACCTGTGTAAGGCGGAAGGTGAGGGGTTTCCTCTTGCGGCGCATCCACGCCGCAAGGACTGGACGCAGTGCCGCGGCCGTATGTTGGCCGTACGGCGACTGCTCCAGGACCTCACCCCACCTTCGTAGCAACCACTGTTGCCCCAGCCTCCGCACTCGCAAGAGCTCCTCCCAGGTCGGGGACTCGCCGGAGTGTGCCCTCCTCTCTGACGCGAAGAGGTGCACCTCGGCGAGCACCGACGCCTGGAGCTCCCACGGCGGATCTCCAGCCAGGGCAGTGGCTGCCACCCAGGAGACCGTACGGTAACCCCTGATAACCCTCACCGCTATGACCCGCTGCGCCTTCCGCAGCTGGGCCTTATTGCGAGCGGTGAGGGAATCCGCCCAAATAGGGGCTCCGTACAAGGCTATACTCCGACAAACTCCGGAGTATAGCCGCCTGCAGGCTTCGCTGGGCCCTCCTATATTAGGTAGGAGTCGGCCCAGCGCTGACGCCGCCCTCACGACCTTCGGCCCCAGTTGTTGAAAATGGGGGCCGAAGGTCCACCTCCCGTCTAGGGTGAGTCCGAGACACTTAAGGGTTGGACTCACCCTGACCTCCGTCTCTCCGATAAGGAGTCGTGCTCCGGACGGGGGCCCTTTCCTCCCGGGTCCGCGGAAGAGCAGGGCTTCGGTTTTGTTCAAACGTACCCGAAGCCCCAACCGCTTTATGCGGCTGACTACGAGGGATACTCCCACCTCGGCCAGCCGCGCAGCCTCCTGGTAAGTTCGTCCCCGGGACGTGACATAGGTGTCATCCGCATATCAGATGACACTCATCCCGGGGAGAAGGCCGCTTCGCAGGACCCAGTCGTAGCCGACGTCCCAAAGGTTCGGGCCCAGAACCGAACCCTGGGGGACGCCGCACTCGACTCTCCGCCTCTCTATGGACCCCGCTCGGTCCTCGTACACGATCTCCCTATCGGAGAGATACGCGTCCAACAGCCTCCCGATATACGGAGGCACGTCGAAGAAATTCAGTGCCTCCCGTATCACGCTGTGGGGAAGGCTGTTGAAGGCATTGGCGATGTCCAACGACACCGCCACCACCACCTCCCTCCCGCGTTCCGCCTCATCTGTCACCGACTTGAGGCGCCTTATCGCGTCGACGGTCGACCGACCGGCCCGAAACCCGAACTGCGAATCTGACAGCCCGGGCCCCGGGCCTTCCTCCAAATGCTGAACAAGACGGGAGGCTAAGACACGTTCGAACGCCTTGCCCGTCTCGTTCAGCAGTACAATCGGTCGCACCGCCGACGCACAGTCCGGTGGTCGCCCGCCCTTTGGCAGCAGGACGAGCTGACCCTCCTTCCATGCCCTCGGGAACTGACCGCACTGAAGACAGCGGTTAAACAGTTCCCGAAGGCTATCTCCGAGACCATTCGAAAGCTACATTATCCACGAGTAACATAGGCTAAATTTTATTTTGGAAAAAAAAAAAAAAATAGGGTTCCGTAAGATATTTGGGTTTTTCGGACCCAAGGTGTAAAAAAAAAAAAAATCAACCAGAAAAGTTACTTATTTTGCGTACGCTGCCTAAACTATAAAAGATAGAACCATATAATGTTCTAATTAATTGTAGGTCTTATAAATATCTACAAAAAAGTCCGCGACGCACTATACCTATCTATGTCGAGTGAGGCACAACAACCATTTTTTTATTTAGAAATCTTGAATTTTTTTTGGACTACATTTAAACGCGTTTATTTTACTCATGCTATTAATCCTTATCAAAATAAATTATTTCATCACTAAGTACAGTTTACGTAGATAATATTTGGCCTTTGAATGATTAAAAAAGGACGTTTGGTTTTGAAGTTATGGCGAAATTTAAATATTACGATTTCTGCCGCACGGCCCGTTGCGAAGTGGGCGTGGGGGTGCGCGTGCGGGTTAATGTTTAGTTTAGTTTAGTTATTTTATAAACATCAAATTGATAATATCTTAAAATATAATACATTATAATATCTATACATCTATACAGTTAAATATAATTTAAGTGTCTGTTTGTAACTTCAAATTAACAGCTTTTTACATAATGAATCTGAAAGTATATTCGGTACTTACAATAAAATACATTTTTTTTTAATTTTTGTCTGTCCGTCTATCTGTCTGTCAGTCGGTCTGTCTGTCTGTTTGTTCCGACTAATCTCTGAAACGGCTGGACCGATTTTCACGGGACTTTCACTAGCAGATAGCTGATGTTATAGGGTCTAACATAGGCTACTTTTATTTTAGGGTTTCGTTTAAAAAAATAGGATTCCGCTTTCGTTAGTCATAAATAAAGTCGCGGGTAAATTTCAGCGATATCCCAAAGTATTGTTCCACGCGGTCGCGCCGAAGTCGCGGGCAAAAGCTAGTGTTATATATATAGAAACCTTTCTCTTGAATTACTCTATCTATTAAAAAAATGCACATCAAAATACATTGCGTATTTTTAAAGATCTAAGCATACATAGGGACAGACAAAAACAACGACTTTGCATAATACTATGTAATGATTACAGAAGCTATAAGCATATAAGATATACAGAAGTAAAAGGAAAGATAGACAGACAGAAAGATAGACGGACGGACTAACTATAACGCTAACTATCCTTGAGTATAACGCCCTAAACACTGAATTGCGACAGACGGATTGCCACAGAAGACAAAACAATAGGTATTTAACATCCGCCATGGCCCTCCACTATTATTAATTTTGTATGTTTTGTTGCGAAACTCCCAACGCATCGTTTGTCAACCTTTTTATGTCGCGACCCACGAAAAAGCCAAAAAGTTAAGTAAAAAGTCTTGCGATCCCGTCGAGATTTTTTTTAACGTTCGACAAAAGATTCGTTTTTCGAACGAATATTTTGTATCATATATTCTATATGTAGGTATTTATTATTTTTCAACAGACTGCGACCCCCATTAAAAACAAACTCGACTCCCAAGGGTCGCGACCCACCGGTTGGGAAACGATGTACCAACGTATATGACTATCAACGTGATTGATGCGGTGTACAAAAAGTGACGGCTCGTCTATCGCGATCGTCGCACGATGGCCTTGCTCCCGCGGTCAAGTACGCGTTATGTCATCACGTCACCGACCGGAAAGTGGTCAGTTTCCGTCACAGTCTCCGACTTTCTAGGTCAGGGTCGGACGTAACGCCCGGTATTTGGTTTGTTATGTTACTAATCCGCAATACGAAGTTTCATAAAAACGTTGGTTATCTATCGACCTAAACATTCGCTCCTTGTCTTTCGATGTTGATTGTCGATAACTTTTTTTATAAATGTTATTACATAAAAGTAGCCGGATTCATTTTATTGTTAGAATGAGTTGTTAGCTCATTAGACATGTAGGTTATTTTATAAAAGCATTGATTTATTTATTCAGATTACTTCGGAAGCCCAATACTTCACTTTTCATCATTACACGATACTTAAAGCTCATTAATGTCAAAATAATTGCCTCCTATAAAACGGAGGTTCAAGCATAGAAGTGTTTTATAAGAACGGCAAAGCACTAGTTAATTCTTCGTTGTCTACGGACGGCGGTATTCGCATCCCATCTGCTATTGTTTGTCTATACTAATATTATAAAGATGAAATATTACTTTGTTTGTATGTTTGTTCGTTTGCATTGAGTAGGCTCCGATACTACTGGACCGATTTTGATCAAATTAGAAAGGGCATAGATTACTTTTTAGCGCGGGAAAATGTATTTTTGCGCTTACGAACTCGCGAGAAACATCTGGTGAAAAATAAAAATATATTAAAACTCTTCCAGCCTTCAACATGTGTTCAGAAGGCTACTCGGAGGTGGAGCTGGAGAGCATGCCGGACCGGATCGCGGAGACCTTCGCCGGAGTCCGGCTCTTCGTCACCGGCGGCACCGGGTTCATGGGGAAGGTGCTCGTCGAGAAGCTTCTGAGGTTAGTATACTCTAATCCCGCTATCCCTAACCCGCCGCCTGCGGGCCGCATGCGGCCCGCTGGGCCTTTATCTGCAGCCCGCGTGAAATCTGTAACTTAAAAATCAGCCAAGGAAAAGCCATTTTAGGAAAAAAAAAATAGACAAAAATTGTATTTTTTATGAAAACCCCTTTTATATTAATTCTTATTTTGAATTATATTATATTGGAGTAGAAATCAATTTAGTATCTTGTGAATATTTAAAGTATTGCCATCGACTAAAGAAAGGACAAAAAATCGCGTTTTGTTGTCATAAAAAGGGCTTCTCCTTATATTATTTGTTTTATCTTGTTTTTTAGATATGATATTATGTTGTTATAGCGGCATCAGAATTAAGACTTATGAAAATATCAGCTTTCTAGCTAAAGTGGTTCTTGAAATACAGCCTACGATGTAATAAGGATAGCATGCAGCGACAAGGCAGCTCTAGATAAAGTTGTGAAAAAGCGTTCACAATTCCAAAAATCTCACTAAGTGAACATAATTATTATAATACATATTTGTTATTTTATTTTAGTTTGTGTCGTTATCTCATCTTAAATGTTTAGTTTCACTCTTTTAACTACCTTGTGGTTTTCTATTTTTAAATCGTTAAATTTAAACACCGTATTTTTTGTCCCTAAAAATTTTGGTTGCGGCCCGCGACACCAGGAGTACAACGGGTTTGTGGCCCGCGTAAAAAGAAGGTTGGGGACCACTGCTCTAATCCTACGATCTTAATATAAATGTGAAAGTTTGTGATAGTAGAATTGGATGTATGGATGGATGTTTGTTACTCTTTCACGCGAACACTACTTCGATGAAATTTCGCATGGCAGTAGTTTAAGCTCTGGATTACATAGGCTATTTTTAATCACAAATAAGTAAAGTGTTCCCGTGGGATACTGTATTTACGCAATCGGAGCCGCGGGTAACAGCTAGTCTACTTTTAAACTATGTTCTGAAGGCCGATTATGACAATTAAATCCAGCAGTACAATTACGATCCAGTCCCGATATGTTAAAACTGCAAAATGGTATTCTCGTAAACGTCAAACCGACTTCAAACGTATTTTGATTGGTCCAAACTCCAAAAATAAGTTCATGATATCAAGACGATTAATTTATAATTCAATAAAAGTAAGATCAAAGTGAAAGTTAATTACGATAATTGAGGTTCAGATCCAATTTCATCTAAGGCTGGAGACTGGGACTATGTGCTCTAGAGCATATATTATAGTCCCAGCCTTCCAATCCGGAACGCCGATCAAAATTCAGAGCGCTGAAATTTGACTCGACACTTGTGTATTCGGTTTTCAACTCTATTGTTTTAGCGCAGATTTTTATTTTCAGTGGTCTGAATTTAACCGGCGCGGCGTTCTGGATTCCGCATATAGTCCGAGCCTAAGTGTAAATTAAAAGTTTTAATTTGATCAGACTTACTAGGTGTGGTAAATAAGTCTCTAAACGTTAAGATTAAGTTATATCTGAACGGTGTATACTTATTTGTGTTTAAGGGTACGGTACGGTGAACGGTACTTATTTACGCCAAGGGGGCTGGGTATACAAGGACCAGGCAAAGTGTGCAACAGCAGACGAGTTACAAGTGTAACTCCTTTGACCAGATTCCTGAATTATTTTTGATGTTCCTACTTTGTACGGAACCCTCGGTCGAGTCTGACTAGCTCTTGTCCGGTTTAAATAAATCCCTACTAATATTATTAATGTGAATGTGAGTTTGTATGTTTGTATGATACGCTTTCTTGTAAAAAATACTTAATCGATAATCACGAAATTTGGCTCGGATATAAAGTAGACTACGGGGAAGGACATAGGCTACTTTTTATCGTCGTAATATACGATTCTCGTGGAATAAGTATTTACGCGGATCGAGCCACGGGCTAAATCTAGTAATATTTTTTGCCATTATAAAGAGGAACTATTAATTTGTTTGTTTGCATTGAATAGGCTCCGAAACTATTGGACCGATTTTGATGAAAGTCACATATATAGAGTAGACGGCACCAAGAAGGACACATATTACTTTATTGCGGGAAAATGTACAGTTCCCGCGAAATTATCTTTCGCACTTACGAAGTCGTGGGAAACATTAGTATTTCATAATGAATTTTGCAAAAGTATTCCATAATACATAAAATATGTAGGTAGATAGTGTCTTTAGTACGTGTTATTGCATTCTGTAGGTTATAATTTTATGGTGGTGATACAATTTAATGAGCTCCGTGACCTGGGTGTATTGTTGCATCTACTCGGAATAAATATAATTACCTATCTAGAAGAGGAAAATTACGGTCTAATAAATAGAGGAAAATTTATATAAATATAAAAAGAGAGACAATCTAAAACATGAAACCGAAAATGCAAGTTATATTTACAACATTCTCTCTATATCCTAGAAATTTGCATCTTTGTGCATAAATACAGCAAAGAATTTTATCATAATAAAATCGAAACAGCAACCAAAGTATTTCCACGCCCAAGCGGCTGAAATTGTGATCTACTATGTACAATGTAACACCTATATGTACCAATTTCCTGAAATAAACATTTCTGATTCTGATTCTGAAAAAAATCAATAAAAGAAATAAATATTTAAATATCTACTGTAGCACGTTAAACTTTATTATAACACTTAAATACTATATTAGCTTCTTCATAACACGTAAAGTGCAGACACTAGACACATGATTTGAAAGAAAGACAAGATGCTATGGTCACAGTTTCATGAATTGGGACCCCATCAGATTATAATATAATCAATAGATAATGTTTTTAAACACAAAGTACATTCGCGTAGAATTGTCAATTTCACTAGCGTACGAATATATTACTATTACGCTCTAGTGGCGAAGACTGGTTCATAGGGAAGTCAACAGCCACCGTGGTCTAGTGGTTAGAGCGTTGGCTCTCGACACGGAGGTTGTGGGTTCGATTCCCGCATTGGAACAACTGTTGTTTTCAAGTTTGGTTAGGACAATGCAGGCTGATTACCTGATTGTCTGACAAGAAAGATGATCCATGCGTCGGATGGGCATGTAAAAAGTCGGACCTGCGCCTGATCTCTCGTCAGTCGTGTCGGTTATCCGTCCCACTGATTTATGAGAGTAAAGGAAGAGAGAGTGCTCTTTGTCTACTGCGCACACACTTGGGCACTATAAAATTACTCCTGTGTAACTGGCCTGGTTTCAACGAAACCGGCCACCGTCACCGAGATTGGTGTGGGGACTTATTATAGGGAAGTCTTACCCTGCATAGGAATTTGGATAAAGGTCTTCAAAAGGTAAGTGGTAAGTGAAGCCGATAGAAAAGGAGTTACAGGAACCCCACGCCACTGTTTTACTCCTATTGCGTGAAGTGTAAACGCGAGTCAGTCAATATACGAAATGTAAACTCATTAAAACTATCAATTTTGCAGAAAATGTCCGGACATCGACAAGATTATTCTGCTGGTGCGAGAGAAGAAAGGCAAGCCGCCGGCGAAACGACTGGAAGAGATGCTCAACGACGAGGTATGCATATTGCATATCTACTCAATTTTCGGGGCCCCGTAGTTCACGTCTCCAAACCCTTATGGTTTCGTCATGTCTGTCCATCCGAATCTTCTTGTGTGAGCATAAAGTTCAATTTAGAATAGGGTTGCCATCTCTTACATATGACTCCCCGGACAAGACGCGTGAAAACCCCGGATTTTGGAGTACGAAACCCGGACATAGGACAGTTTTTACCCGACTACGGCAATGTCAAAAAGAAAGGAAGATTTATTATTGATGCTTATAAAAAAAACTTAGGCCTTCCTAATTCTGCCTACAAAAACCCGGAAAGCAAATAAAATCCGGCCCGGACGCTCCCCGGACGCCCTTTAAACTAGGACAAATCCGGGGAAATCCGGACGGATGGCAACCCTAATTTAGAATAGCTATCTTTAAAGTGCATCGCCACGTCTTGTATCGTCTCGTTTCACAGTGAACTGACGCTAAGAGCGACAGTCAGTTTTTACGTGGTAGAGCCATGCTTCGGCACGAATGGGCCGGCTCGACCGGAGAAATACCACGGGCTCACAGAAAACCGGCGTGAAACAGCGTTTGCGCTGTGTTTCGCCGAGTGAATGAGTTTACCGGAGGCCCAATCCCCTACCCTATTCCCTTCCCTACCCTCCCCTATTACAGTATTCCCTCTTAAAAGGCCGGCAACGCACTTGCAGCTCTTCTGATGCTGCGAGTGTCCATGGGCGACGGAAGTTGCTTTCCATCAGGTGACCCGTTTGCTCGTTTGCCCCCTTATTTCATAAAAAAAAAAAAGTCAAACGATACAACCGCAAACATCTATAGAATAAGACGTGCAAATGAATAAATAGTTTAGGTTAGGAGGTTTTCAAAAGTTGCTATTCTATCGCGCGTAAATACCTACAGTCATGTTTTTTACTTTTTGAACGAACACACTAAAATATATAAGGTTCAGTAAAATCGACTACGAATATTTTGGGCATATGATCTACTGCTTATGTATAAATGTTTAGGCAGAATAATAATTGTTGTACTCGAAAAAATTTCTTCATTTATTTCGTTATATTATAATATTATAACGAAAAATAATGCGTAAATTGTAAGGAGAAATTTTATTTGACAATCTGTCGATATATTATAATCTCTCTAGTTATATTACAATCTAACGGTTTTTACAATTATACGGTGATATAGGTACATAACGGACGGAAACGGCGAGTTTGTGTTGAATATAAATAGAGAGCGAAGATTTACCCATTATGAGATGATTTCTTTACTATGATTATGACAATATTTTATTTAGCCTAAATGTCTTTATATGAAATTATGAATATAATATCCGTAGTTGCTTTTACCAAACCATACATTATGCAATCCTAGAATATTTATGCAACGACCGCAAATTGCGAATTAAAGGATTAACCGGCAGAAAAGATTGGCAATTACATAGATAAAGATCAGGTAAAATTCACTTTTGGTGAACAATGTATACATAATATATGTGTACCTAGACACCGCAGTGTGTCACAACCCTACCTTTGACACACTTCGGTGTGTTCAAATACTAAGAAATGTCTGTTTAAACAATGTGAGTCGAAATTTACGCGAACGTTGCAATGGTGGTTCGTCTTGGCGGAAACCAAGTGCGTTAGAAGAACACGAAAGTTGGCCTTGGCATCGTTTGCCAGGTCGTAATGATAAAATTTTTCGTAGAAGTAACACAGGAAATGACCTTGGTGTCATACGCACAATGTACTACCACACGGTAAACTAGAGATGTGACGAAATATTCTAGTATATTTTATATTTAAATGAGTATTCTTCTGTCCAGTTGTCTATCCATTCGAGAACCGATCCAGTTGCAACGGACGGATATTTCCCTATCATGACAGGTTTAATTTGTTTTCTAGCTGTTCGCGAAGGTGAGGGAGCTGAAGGGCGGGGTGCAGCCGCTGCTGGAGAAGATGGAGGTTGTGGTTGGTGACGTCATGGAGCCCGACCTCGGCATCTCCAAGGGCGACCGCCAGATGATCGTCGATGACGTCAACATCATCATACACGCTGCGGCCACCATCAGGTACCATGCATTTTACACATGCAATTATTTCAGGTAGATTTAACGTTAAATATTGCTCTGTGGTTGTACTATCGAATAAGTTGCAGCTTGACCAGGTACAACTCAACACAACAGAAGATGAAAATAGCTAAACAGCAACATCGCATCGTGCGCACGCACACATACTCATGTGTGAATACGTACTTCAACCACTTCTGCAGTCGTTGTGGTCACTTCCTTTGTGTTTAAATATTTTGAGATGTCCTAGTACAAAGGAAAATGTTTTGAAACTGATCGAGTGGGTCGAGCCGTCACGAAATGTTTGGCAAATGTTAAACACCAAACATGAAGACGCGACCCGATACCTCGCCTTTTCTGTTGCGTAGTGACGAAGTTGATCTAAAACACCAACATATTTTTTACATTTATAGACAACCTAACTTACTTTTATAAATGTGAAAGAACTGAGAATTGATGGTACGGATTTTGATGAAATTTGGTATGGTAGTAATTTGAGCTCTGGATTAACAACATAATATATATTATTATGCTACTTTTTATTCGAAAAAGGTATAGTATTCCCGCTAGAGTTTAATAAATACTTGCATGTCCATAATTTGTGAGTTTTCAGGATCTTATTTAAAAGAGACTGTTGCATATTTCAGATTCGACGAGGAATTGAAAAAGGCAGTGCTGATGAACGTCAGGGGAACTAAGTTTGTGCTGGAACTTGCCAAACAGTGCAAGAACCTAAAGGTAACAATGGTATAAATAATGAAAGAAAATAAACACAATTAAAAAATTAAGTAGCCCTCGAATTGTCAAAAAGTGAGCGGGATGATGATCATGAATAACTCAGACAGAATACTCTCGATCACGTCAGCTTTCAAACAAAAAAAATCGCATCCTAATCGGACCTTTCGTTTAGATAGCCCATAAATGAAAAGTGCTAGGACAGACAGACAGAAAGACAGACACGTCAAACTAATAACACCCCTGTTTTTGCGCCGGGAGTTAATAAAATACATTAACGGTGGTTTATTATAGTAACAACTAATGTACGAAGTAGGTATGTAATGTATTATGAAAACAAAAAAAAAACTTAATTCGTCTGTAAAATTAGCCCTCAAAATATCGTCCGCGAATTTACTTTGCTGCAGTAGACGCTTTAGTTTTTATAGTTACCCTTCGAATCCAGTATCTACTAATTCATTATCATCATCAGCTGCTGATGCACGTATCGACGGCGTACTGCCACCTGCACGAGAAACTGCTGGAGGAGCGCCCATACCCCCCGCCCGCGGACCCGCACAAGATCATCGACGCCATGGAGTGGATGGACGAGGAGACCATCGCCACCATTACGCCCAAGTGAGTATTCTGTCAGTTGTCAAGGTCGTAATCATCATCACATATATGATAGATCTATCTCCAATTTTATGAGACACATCACACAACAGAAGGAAGAACGTATGGTGATTCTTACATTGACAACACGAAAGAGCGTGAGTTAATCTACTTAGCCTAAAGTCCGTTAGAACTAAGGTCCATCAGCATATTACGTCACAGAGCAAGGAGGGATAATAAACGTGACATCTGAATAATATGTTAAGTAGAAAAGTATGACATAATATTATGTTCAAAAACACGAAATTTTTCGTGACGTAATATGTGGATGGCTCCTAAGATTGTTTTGAAATATTTACTCAAAGTTTGAATCTTATTTTATCTCCAGAGTGCTCAGCAAGCTCCCGAACTCGTACGCGTTCACGAAGGCTCTAGGAGAAGCCTTGGTCGTGGAGGCCATGGAACACATACCGATCATAATCCTGCGACCTTCCATAGGTTTGTTTGTGATCAAAAATCTTGTTTGCATAATACAATGTTGTTCACATTTGGTGTTTTGGTTATTAACGATCATTTAATTGTTATTTCAGTCATTCCCATCTGGCAAGAGCCCATACCGGGATGGACAGACAATATAAACGGACCGACTGGTTTGTTGATTGGTAAGTTCTAATTACTAATAAAAAAGTCTAAGAAGAAATCTCCGATAGAGTATTTTTTACATCTGTAAACATTTTTTATATTTGTGTCTGATAAATAAAAAGTAACTGGGTAACCAAGCCTTGCTCGGAGTTTTGATACATTTACAAATAAAAAGAATCACAAAAATATATTTTATCTGACCGAGATTCGAACCCCACATTCCGAATTTCCGAACAAAGCAAAAATTTTATTATACAAACTGCCAAACTGCCAATCGGACTGACTTAATAGAGTCGAAATTATTGATATATTGTTGCACGACGAAAGAAAAACATATTTAATTTAAAATGCGCAGTTTCGCGGGGATAACACCTAGCCTCCTCAGGCCCACTTGCGCCAATCCGGGTTAAGTTAACCTTGGGTTAAAAATCATGTTATCTCACTCGTTCTTCATATTTTTGAAAGAGAAAGCATGATATTTTAACCCAAGGTTAACTTTAACCCGGATTGGCGCAAGTGGGCCTCATAGACCTTTTTGCATAGTAAATATAATGGTAATATGGCTAATGATTCGCGAAATCAATAATATATATACAAAAATATCTCGTTTAAAGTGTAAGATAATAGTATATAATGCACCAAGGGGATAAAGCAGCGTCTTACGCCACGGGCAGCATATTGGACCCTGAGCGTAACGAGGGACTCTAAAATTAAATTCGCTCAGGAGTTATGTATCCTGTGTGAAGCGAGGGGTTCAAGCTGCCCAAGAGAAATACAAGCTTTATCCTACAGGTGCATACTCTACTTTTAAGACCTACTGCGAGGCAATTAAAACCCAGGGCTACATGTTAAAACACGGAACTGTTAAAATAACGTAGTAGGTACCTATTGTACTTTCTGAAAATAGCACCAAACGCTGGCTTTTGTTTTGAATTTTTTCAATCGCGGTTTTCTTTTGTTATAGGTGGCCAGTTTCGAATAAACTCTCAGCAATACCATATTATTATTGAAAAACTCTATGATAGATACGTATCTATTAGGAGTTTTCATGCGAAATTTAACGTTCCAAATTCAAATCACTTTAATCCCTTGGTTAATTCCCCTAGTTTCATAGAACTAATTCCCCTAGTTTCATAGAACATTATCTCCCTTGGGTGTCAATGACATGATTTACGTTGAGATTCCGTGATATATAATCGGACATTGTCGAGCAGGTGGTATGAAATAGTAGATTGTTAGCCTAGGGTTGAAAAGAATCAATTCCCGAGGTAGTTAGACGCCCGAGCGCAGCGAGGGTGGCTATAGTCCGAGTAGGAATTCATTCTTTTACCCGTGGCATACACTCTACTTTTCATTTAGAATATGAGGAAAATAAAATTAGTTGTTTATCTAAACTATTTATTGATAATAATATATTAGTAATTTAGTATCCTGGCAATTTGTGTTGACTTTTTAATTTTTAAATATGGAACTTGCCGCTCACCGCGGCACTCGCGGCTTATTCCGCTCAAAGAAGTTTGCGCTAAATTCACACTGGCTGTTTAGAAAGTCATGTCATTTTTAATGGTTTTTTTTTTACATAAAACTCTTCACAGCTGACACCAGTTCTATTTTTGAAGTTTTGAAGATATAAATACAAATTCATTCCGGCCCGAGGGCCGCAATGAATTTGTATGAGTTTTTCCCTCCCTATGAAAGGAAAGTAGCGTTTTCCACCCAATAATCAGATCAAAACAACACTACTTTCCGAGTATGAGAAATGAAAAATATTTGTATCCTATACTTCCAGGTGCCGGAAAGGGCGTGATCAGGTCTATGTACTGCAAGGGCAACAGCTACGCCGACTACCTGCCCGTCGACGTCTTCATCAACGGCATCATGATCTGCGCCTGGAATTATTTGAAACGAGGGTAATTACTTATGAATGAATGAATGAAAAACTCTTTATCGCACCAAAAACAAATAGGATACACAGAACAAAGGAAAACTAAAAAATAAATAAGCACAAAAGGCGGTCTTATCGCTATAAGCGATTTCTACCAGACAACCTTTTTACTCATGACACCAGTGATTAATATTATATATCTATGCATGACACAATATGTTTTGTAACATACTGGTAGGTGGCTTTAAAGACAGGTAAAGAGAAAATTATTTTTATACATAATTATAATACTTTATGACATCATAAAACTTATTATAATATAATATATGCTATTTCGGTACACTACTTTATAATATTAATTAATACATTCACAAATACTTAAATATCATACTACAGAATAAATATATAAATACTAATAATAAAATATCACACATAATACATACAAATTATGGATTATAGTAAAGATCACAATAAATTAGTTATGAAAAAAAAATGTTCCTTTACTCTATTTTTAAATACGTGCAAAGATTGAGAGCGTCTTAATGAAATTGGTAATCTTTTACACAGGCTAACTGCACGAGCTGTGAACAAAGAGTCAAACAATTTTGTATTTCGTGTAGGGCATAGATATACAGATATACGTGTGCGTTACCCCAGCCAGATGTTGTGGATTTTGTTAACTATTTACCTATGCCCAATTAGAGCGTTGTCTCCTGTAATTGAGCATTGCATTTTCATAATTTGCTCCTTTGTAGTTTTCGAGAAAAACTCGAAAAACAGATCTGGCTGGAGGAACGTTTCAAAACGTTACTCCAGCCAGAGATTTTTTCTTCTAAAGGATATTTTAAGAAAAATAATATGCAAATAATTAGAGCGTTGCAGGGTGTAATTGAGCGTATAAAAATTTCATTTGTAGCTTGATCCGTTATGAAGATATTCAAAATCCTGCTGGAGTAACGTTTGGCGATTTCTTAGATCTCGAAGACTGTTGGATGCAAATGTACAATTTTTGGCACACGGCTTCTCCCAAATGTGCTTAAATTTGCTCGCCAATAAAAAATAAATAATAATACACGCTTTAAAAGTTTTTTTATATTTTATAAAAACTACTTAGCATGTTCTAGCACTTTTTTTAACAGGTCTAGAGACCTAATTCAAATTGCATATCATAGTTTACATCAATCTTCAATTGAGCATTAAAGTCTTATCAAGATCCAGTTGGTAGTTATCTAATTATGACGAAAATTAATTCATAAATGTTCACAATACCAGCGAGATCCTATAAAATCGGTATCTTGTGTGTTTCCTATTTCTAGGTGATACCAATAATTAGAGCGTTAGTTTAATTATATACAGGTAAATTTTTACCTAAAAACACTCAATAATTTGGGAGATAATGGAAATAATAACAAATTGAGAAATAACGCTTGACAACCTGACCGAGTTAAGATGGTCACAAAAAAAGCGGCCGTTTTATACATTAAGCTGACATTCTGAAATTTATAGGGTAATATTAGTACAGGTATGTAAGCAAGTGTAAAAATTTAAATTTATTTCAATCTAAGAGATCATCAGACTTCACTTTATTAATATCGCTCGAAAAGTTTTAAATCAAACCATTCCTAAAAATGGTAGGCATAATTATTGATAACACAATAAATGCATTGCGAGCTTTAAACAAAGCTTTTGGACTCTTAAGCGCTCAACATCTTTTACGTAAAAGACGTTGAACGCATAAGTTTTCTAGTCCACTCAACAATGGATGACCAACAAAAATGAACAACACTCAACAATAACAATTCACTTTATTAATATCGCTCGAAAAGTTCTAAATCAAACCATTCCTAAAAATGGTAGGCATAATTATTGATAACACAATAAATGCATTGCGAGCTTTAAACGAAGCTTTTGGACTCTTAAGAGCTCAACATCTTTTACGTAAAAGACGTTGAGTGCATAAGTTTTCTAGTCCACTCAACAATGGACATGGGTAGATAGTACAAATAAGCACAAAAAATTATTACGTGTCGTGACACTTTTAATAAATCAATTAAATCTCTTTTTTCTTATTTTAAAAGAAAAAAAATATTACCTATGTCTTTCTCGGCCATTGAAATTTAAGTCTTTACAATTTTGGATATTAAGTTTATTTCTGAAAAAACTGGCACATTGAACAAATAAGCACTGCACTCCAGGAGTGCTGACAGAAGTGAAAACTTGAACTTTAAAATGGAAATACCACTATGAACCATCTAGGTTAAAATATACCAACTAAAATATACCAACTTTCATGTTCCCGTAAAGGAACTAAGACAGCAAACAGTTACAAGTTGCATCTTACGAATTTTCGATCAGGTGACGTGTCCTAACGCGAGTTTAACATTTTTTACCCACCCCAAGAAAAGTGCCATCTAGGTTAAAAGATACGAATTATAAAATACCTAGTTTCATGCTCGCGTAAAGGAACTAAGACAGAAAATAGTTTTTGTTAATAAGATAGAAAGTAGCATCTTACGATTTTTCAATCAGGATTCAGAACACTTGTCCTGGCGCGAGTTTAAATTTTTTTACCAATCCCAAGAAAAGTGTAAAACGCCGCTAAAGGAGTTTTCACTTCAAAAAGTGAGACTGCATATTTACCTCGTTATCTCCAAAAGGTAGCCAAAGCCGCTGTAAGTGGCTATTTCATTTTAGACAATTTATGTTATAATATTATAACCTTCGCAATTTCTAAACCTGTTACTTGTCGGTTTTTATTTTATTATTCCGAAAATTTGGCTTGCTGGTAGAAAATAGCCAAATTGTGAGAGAGTGGTGACACCCACGAGCGAGCGGCTTGCATTTATTTGACATGTTATATAGTTTTCAATGCGCACAACGAGTTTTGGTTATTAGGTAATACATTTTCATATCCCTGGCTATATACACACATTAAAATAAATTTTATTATTACATACAAATTGATTCATAAGAAGTAAACTCTAAACATCCTGTCCCCTAGTAAACCCCCGTAGATATTTTCCCTAATTTTGGGGGGTACATCCCTAATTTGGCAACGCTGATACCGTTGTACGGCCGTACCGCCGGACTGCTCTACATATGCACGAATCTGGTACGGAGCGGACCACATCCGATGCGGACAACGGCGAACTCTTTACCTTCTTCTTATGTTCGCCGGACTGCCCTACACACGCTCAGATCTGGTACGGAACGTACCAGATCCGCTGTACGCTCCGTACCAAATTAGTGTGTCTGTAGACACCATAAGATCGACTATGACCGAAGGCAGATTAAATGGGCTTTGTATGCTCAGTGTGCTCAGAAAATTTGTTTACGGTATGGACGATTCTTTCATGGAAAAAATTGGCACAGATGTAGAGTAGACCATGGGGAAAGGCATAGGCTACTTTATATCGCGGAAAGATGTACGGTTTCTGCGAAATTAACTTTTGCGCAAACGAAGTCGCGGGCAACATCTAATACAAGATAAACTAATAAACGGCGGACAATTTTAAGGTCTACTATTTACAATTTTAAGGTAATACTAACAGTCCGCCTGCAGTCTGGTCCAAAATAATATCAATAAGGCTTTCAAACCAAATCTGACAGCGCGGCTGCCAAGTATAATAATAATAATAATAATAATATCTATGGACGCTTCACAACAATCTGGTTCCGTTCTAAGTATCGGAAGAACTTGTGTTACGGGTACCAGACATCGGAAATATATAATACTAGCGACCCGCCCCGGCTTCGCACGGGTACAATACTAATACTGCGGGTACCTTACTCATATCTCATAGATCTAAACTCCCCTCCCGCACGCGCACCCCCGCGCCCGCCATGGTGACGCCCACTTCGCAACGGGCCTTGCAGCAGAAATCGTAATATTTTAATTTCGCCAAAACTTCAAAACCAAACGTCCAATTTTAATCATTCAAAGACCAAAAAGTATCTACTTAAACTGTACTTAGTGATGAAATAATTTATTTTGATAAGGATTAATATCATGAGTAAAATAAACGCGTTTAAATGTAGTCCAAAAAAAATTCAAGATATCTAAATAAAAAAATGGTCGTTGGGACTTTTTTGTAGATATTTATAAGATCTACAATTAATTAGAACATTTTATGGTTCTATCTTTTATAGTTTAGGCAGCGTACGCAAAATAAGTAACTTTTCTGGTTGATTTTTTACACCTTGTGTCCGAAAAACCCAAATATCTTACGGAACCCTACTTTTTTCCAAAATAAAATTTAGCCTTTGTTACTCGTGGATAATGTAGCTTTCGAATGGTGAAAGAATTTTTGAAATCGGTCCAGTACTTTTTGAGCCTATTCATTACAAACAAAGAAACAAACATACAAAGTTTTCCTCTTTATAATATTGTAGTGTAGATTTAGTTATATTATATTTAAGACTAGCTTTTTCCCGCGACTTCGTCCGCGTGGAATAGTTACTTTGGGATATCGCTAAAATATACCGGCAACTTCATTTACGTTGAAGGAGAAGCGCTTTCCTGCCCGCGACTGCCCGCCGCGCGCCGCATTATTTTATGACTGCGATATCTTCTAAAATACTCGTTGAAATCAAATGATGTACATGGCAAATTTCTTCTAAATTAAATGCTTGTAATGAATAACGTATTTACTTGGATAAGGATTAATATAATCTTTATGAAAACACCCTCACAAATAATGCTTAATTTTAGAACAAATTTGGTTAGCATAAAAAGTTTATTGTGAGCCAACCTTAAAAGATAGACATATACTGTCGCAGACTTTTTTTTTAGAACTTTTAAAGGGGAACAATTCTGTCATACATCATTTTAGCAAAACTTTAACCGTTTCCGCAGCGTACGCAGCGAAAGTTCTCAAAAGCAAAAAATAACCCCCGATTTTGAAACATTCTTGGTTGGTACTCCGCTCGTATTGAGATTAGCATGATGTTATATAGCCTAAAGCCTTCCTCGATAAATGGACTATCCAACACAAAAATATTTTTTCAATTCGAACCAGTAGTTCCTGAGATTAGCGCGTTCAAACAAACAAACTCTTCAGCTTTATAATATTAAAGTATAGATTTGTATTATATAATACACACATTTAATACATATTCATGAATCATGACCTAGAAACACAGAAAAGTTTTTGTGTTCCCTGGCGGGATTCGAACCCGCGACCTCCGGCTTGAGCGCCAACGCGCTAACCACTGAGCCACAGAGGTCGTAGACGACCTAGCTAGAGCTAGCTAGTCTATAAGCGGACGCACTATCTTTTCTCGAAGCATTTTGCGGCTTTTTCGTACCCCCATATTTTCGTTTGTATTTGTAATCAAGCTAGCGGTCTGAAATTTTGTAACGAAGACGTCGTTGGCGGCACAAGCTAATATTTTAAATTTCATAAAAATCGTGTGTATAGTTTAGGAGATACATTTTAGTTAAGCGGGAAAGAAAACTATTTTGAAAGATGGATGGAGGTATGGAGCCATCGTAAGCACAATTCAAAGCATACTTATAGCAGACTTAGAAATTTAAATTTTCTGCCAGGCTAGGTAATCTTGCTACAAGTAAAGGGAAAATATAGGAAAAGTAAAAATTCTGAATAAAAATAATGATTTTATAATTTACTAGATGTTGCGTATGTCATGGGATACTCATCTCAACTTACCTGTGCGGTAGTTGTGTTATAGTATACGGGTATGCGACCCCGGCTTCCCTAGCTATTACTGTCCTATCCCTTGCCCTCCTGGGCGGTAATATCCTACATTTCCTATTTCCCACTCTAACTTACCAATCTTCCTTTCCACACCACCTATCCTTCCCTTTCCCTATTCCTACCCTCTCCACCAATCCGTGGAAATGCAATGGATAATCATAAAAATAATTTAATTATCCAAAATGGCGGCGATGTGGTTCACTTCACCACCCATCACGTCTCGTTTCTTGCGGAGATGAAAAGCGGACCATGGAGAGCCGCTTTGCTACGTTGGATGTAAGAGGAGGAATGAAAGTGAACAAAGCGAAACGAGTATGTTAGGATCGTAGAAAGTGGCAAAAAGTGGTCTCTGCCTACCCCTTTACGGGAAAAAGGCGTGATTATATGTATGTATGTATATTAAGAATTCACATAAACAAAATGTATAAGTTCACTGGTAACCTTGTAATCCTTATTTGTTTACCAAACGTCATAAATTGAGAAGTGGTAGGTTATTTTAAATTCGAGAAGATGCTTCGAGAGGAATGGGCCGATTCAACCCGAGTATCATGGAGAATAGAGGTAAGGAGATCCATCTTGTAAAGGGGATAACGTGATAAAGTGTCCACCCGTAAAGAACAAAATATTATAGTTCGAAAACTCACCGAAATAGCGCTATACACTAGCGTGAAGGAAGTGGAAATGATTTAAAGTTAGCAATAAGAGATGGAGTGAAGTTATTTGAAAGTTAATTATTGGTTAGTTACTATATTTGTGGCCATTTTTTGGCGCTCTTTTTGAAATTTTTCCACTCGCTACTATTGCGCCATCTTATCTTGCTCCCGTTCAACGGACACTTTTTAATACACGAGATGGTTCTCCTTACCTCTATTCTCCATGCCGAGTATGTAGTGATTAGTATTAATCACCAATAATTGTAACCAAGAGCATGTCAGGAATTCAGGACATATCTAAGGAGGTTTCCATATCTATAAACGCGTAGTAGGTTTTTTCAAAATACTTCAAAATTTACTGTCCGATTTCGTTCAAAACAATTTTTCTAAAGAGTATTTAGCATGATCTATCAGCTGGGAAAATTGCAAGTTTTTAAGTCTCATAGTTTAGAAATACCTACCTAGGTATAATTTCAAAAGACCTATTCAATGACACCCCACACGATGAGGTAATATGAAAAAATATTTTTAATCCTCAATTCACATGTATGAGAGCCACCCCTTAAATATAAAATTATGATTATATTATGCCAAAACCGAGATCTATATATTACAATCTATAAATATAACAAAAAATTTCATCAATTTATATTTATATTACAGAAGCTAGAAGGGCGGACGGATAGACAGACGGACGGACGGACAAAGCAAAACTAAAAGGGTTCCTTGAGTACTACGGAACCCTAAAAAGTATTATTGTGTATTATGTATATGGGTGATTCTTAAATTCTAGTATTATAACATTTTAATACTTGCTTACTTAACTGTACTTTTAGTACCAATATCATCCTATACATTTCAGAATATATGCTTGATGTATGAAACGGCCGCTTTTTTGTGACCATCTTAACTCGGTCGGGTTGTCAAGCGTATTTATCGATTTGTTATTATTTCTATTATCTCCCAAATTATTGAGTGTTTTTAGGTAAAAATTTACCTGTATATAATTAAACTAACGCTCTAATTATTGGTATCACCTAGAAATAGGAAACACACAAGATACCGATTTTATAGGATCTCGCTGGTATTGTGCACTTTTATGAATTAATTTTCGTCATAATTAGATAACTACCAACTGGATCTTGATAAGACTTTAATGCTCAATTGAAGATTGATGTAAACTATAATATGCAATTTGAATTAGGTCTCTAGACCTGTTAAAAAAAGTGCTAGAACGTGCTAAGTAGTTTTTATAAAATATCAAAAAACTTTTAAAGCGTGTATAATTATTTATTTTTTATTGGCGAGCAAATTTAAGCACATTTGTGAGAAGCCGTGTGCCAAAAATTGTACATCTGCATCCAACAGTCTTCGAGATCTAAGAAATCGCCAAACGTTACTCCAGCAGGATTTTGAATATCTTCATAACGGATCAAGCTACAAATGAAATTTTTATACGCTCAATTACACCCTGCAACGCTCTAATTATTTGCATATTATTTTTCTTAAAATATCCTTTAGAAGAAAAAATCTCTGGCTGGAGTAACGTTTTGAAACGTTCCTCCAGCCAGATCTGTTTTTCGAGTTTTTCTCGAAAACTACAAAGGAGCAAATTATGAAAATGCAATGCTCAATTACAGGAGACAACGCTCTAATTGAGCATAGGTAAATAGTTAACAAAATCCACAACATCTGGCTGGGGTAACGCACACCAGATATACATATAATATTTTGGAAAATTTTTACATTATCGTCCAAAAATTTAAACCTTTCAAGTAGGGAGGTATAGCTATCCTACGCTTACTATAAATAATGAACCTATAAATGAAGTCAGCAAAGAGAAATATCTTGGCTTATATCTTGACAATAGGCTAACCTGGAAACCTCATTTAGAGTACATAAGGAAAAAACTTATACCATTATGTGGTACTCTTCACAACATAGCACATTGCCTCCCTAAATCAGTAAAATACATAATAATATATAACTCAATGGTGAAGCCCCATTTAGAATACCTCGTAGAAGTATGGGGAACTGCATCAAAAACAGATCTCAAAGTACTACAAATTACACAAAATAAAATAATAAAGGCCTTATTTAATTACAAATTTTTAGAAAATACTGAAAAAATTTATGAAGATACAAAAATTCTTACAATAAATCAAACATATAAATTTAATACATGTATGTTAATCAAAAAAATATTAAGTAATGAAATACATACCCAAATAAACTTTACTACGAAAGGTAGTGTACAAAAGATTAAAACTAGACAATCAAACAATATCTATCTAAATAATGCTAGGACTAACTACGGAAAAAATGTATTTTACTCGAAGGAGCACAAATTTACAATAAACTACCATCAGATATTAAGCAGGCAAAAAAATCTTTGAAGACATATAAAAGACAATTAAAATCTTATATACTAGATAATACCGCAATTTTATAAAAATATCAACAAAATAAAAAATTATATATACGTCATATACACTAAAATGTTACTAAAAAGAACTAAGTAGAAACATTAAATGTAAGACTATAAGGATGTAATATCTACTGCTTTCAAAAGTATAGCTTGACAGTGTACGCGAGCTTTAGATAACACTGAGTTCGATGAATAGCGAATATCTTCAACTACCCTATACTTTTGAATGCACAAGATTAAGATTAATAGTTATAAATTTGTATTGAAACAGTTTGGTGTGTTCTTATAAATTCCTAGTTTTTAAGGTTAACTATATAATATAATTTGTAAGCTGTGTTTTGTACTGGTGTGTTAATGAAGTTTGTTCTTGTTCTCAAGTAAGTGAATTATGTAAATTCTTATTGAGAAATAAAAAGTCTTTAACCGTAGGTAGCTTCGGATCATACAGTATACCATACAGGTGGGTCAGTATATGAGCATTCCACCGAAGTCGGATTGGCAGCCACTTGAGTTTCGTACGAAATTCGGATATGTGATCATATTTTAACGTTATACTTACATACTTTAGAGCCTTTAGCCGAGTTACTATCGCTAATGACTACGTCGAAGTTCGAGGACTAGAATGTAAGAGATTTAACGTAGGCATCGCTAAGTGACATGACACTTAGCGATGCCAAATCAAATCCCATATATTTTTGTTGTCGTGAGGAATGTCCTGTTTTAGACAGATACGGGACTCTCCTCTTCAACGAAAAAAGTTCTTTGACTGTGGTGTCTTAGTTAGACGACTTACGAAATGGAATTCCAGAGCTTTTAGCCATGTTGCCATCTACCTCTTATGGGAACGGTCGAAGTCATGACGTAACCACGGTAGGTCCATCGTCCAGCAGTCAAATGTAGAGAGCTATAGGTCATTTTCTTAGTGCACGAGTAAGCGAGGGCCCAAAATGCCTAACCGTACTGCTTTCTTAGCTAAAGAGACGGTATAATAGACGTTGGCGCTGTATATCTATCCAACTTGATACGTGACCTCAGGATTCATGGCCAAGCGTAGTTTTCTGTTGTTAGCTCTAGATACTAGGAACTGCCTTTTTTATAATCGAAGTTAAATATTCAATCTATCTATACGAGGCTTTGAATCAAACACATGTTAAGTATTAGTATGAAACACAGATTAAGCATTAGGATTAGGATCAGATCAGCTTGTTGTTTTTAACCCGTTGTGATGTACAGGGATACGAAGACGACGGTGGTGAATTTCACGTCATCAGCGGAGATCAAGATAACGTGGCAGGAGATGATCGAGGCGGGCCGAGAGATTATCATGGAACGTATGCCTTTAAATGGTGTTGTATGGTAAGTTCAACTTACTTGGTACTTGCGTCTATAAAGACGCCTCCATGGTCCAGTGCTTCAGAGCTTGGCTCTGGACTCCGGAGGTCGTTGGTTTGATCTCCGCGTTAAAACAACATAAATATTGCTTTCAAGTCTAGTTAGGACAATGCAGGCTGATCACCTGTTTGTCTGACAAGAAAGATGATCCACGCGTCAGATAGGCATGTAAAAAGTCGGTTCTGTCCCTGATCTCTCACCAGTCATGTCGGTCATCCGTCCCACTGGAAGGAACAGAGAGTGCACGTGTGTATTGCGCATACACTTGGGTACTATGAAATAATGTCGCACGTGTTATCAATTTCATTTGACTGAACTGCACCCACCATCAGGTACCCGGGCGGCTCGATGAAGCACTCGCGGCTGCACCACAACATCTGCGCGCTGTTCTTCCACTGGATCCCCGCCGTGCTAGTGGACATACTGCTCTACTGCCTCGGATACGATCCTGTGTAAGCGTTATCTTCATACTTCAACGATATTCCCCAATGTTTAAGTCGAGCATGCAGGAATCTTGTATACACCTATAGGTGTATTAAAATACTTATCTCTATATACCTACTGTCTTCATGATGTGTCAAGATCATCAAGATTTGTTTTTATTCACTTGTTATTAAAAAATAAAACAGTTACTACTAGTATGTTATAATATAATAAATCGCCAAACTTAGAAAAAGATCGTTCGCGATAGTATTTTCAAAATAAATATTTGTTGATGCTAAAGGAAAACATTTGAGTTTTTGGGAGTTCGTCTTAAAAATATTATCACTTTAAAATCATCTTAAACGATTAATTTTCTTAATTAAATAAAAATTCATGCCTTCTTTTGCATCTAGTGCTGAGGATCTAGTGCTGAGGAAATTAAAACGCTACTATTTAGTGCTGTCATCGTAGGGAAATTCATTGCATTAGCAAAGTATAACACTATCTATTGTCGATATTTGTTTTCAGATTACTAAGAGTCCATCGGCGCATCAGCAAAGGTTTTGATGTGTTCGAATACTACACAAACAACCAGTGGGACTTCAAATCCGACATAGCTCAGCAACTTAGAGAAAAACTCAATCCCAGAGAGAAAAGAGACTACAAGATCGATGCTGTTGGTAAGTACTTAATTGTTGGTGCTCAAGTCGCGGGTTCGAATCCCGCCGAAGGAACAAAAAGTTTTTCTGTGTTCCTGGGTCATGGATGTGTATTAAATATAAAAATCTTAAATATATTGTGTATAGTATAAAAGTATTAAATATATTTCCGTTGTCTGGTACCAGTAACACAAGTTCTTCGAGAACTTACCACGGGATCAGATTGACGTGGTGTGAAGCGTCCATAGATATAAGGTTCGGTAAAATCAACTACGGATATTTTGGGCATATGATCTACTGCTTATGTAAAGACGTTTAAGCAGAAAAATAATTGTCATACTAAAAAAAAAAAAAAATCTTTATATGGGCGAGTTTGCGTTTTGCGGAGAGCCACCCATACAGTAGATGTATTTTTACTTTGAGTATGACAAATATTTTTTTGCTTAAACGTCTTTACATAAGCAGTGGATCATGTGCCCAAAGTATCCGTAGTTCATTTTCGAAGACGTTATATAAATGTGAAATCATTATTTATTTCGACAAAATAACAATTATGGTATATATGGTATAATATCTAATAGCTAACTACTTAAAAAATTAAAACTAGAAAAACTTAAAAAGCTACAATGAAAAGAAACCTCCCAGGTCGTCCCCACCAGGCAGAGTACCTAGAAGGCTCAAAGAGTTTCCCCGCTGGATTGCGATACTCACTCTTTGGGCCAGATAGGTGCCGGCTCTGGGGTCTCGGGTGGCCTCAATTAGTTTTTTGGAAATCTCTTTGAGACGTTATATTATTATTAAATAATAATAATAATAATATGGTTGTTAGATTTAGGTATTTATTGTTAAACATCACATTGTGTTATTTACTGTATCTAGATGATTAATCTGATTAATATATTGTTTAAGGCCTAGATATATTGAAATACTTCGAAGACTGCATCAGGTCAGCGAGAATTTTCATACTGAAGGAGTATGATGACACTCTTCCCGCGGCCAGACGGCACATGAAAATGTAAGTCATAATATTGAACATTTTTTTACAAAAAGATACCCGACTACGTAAGTTAAATAGCCTATTTTACCCGGGCCATAATTACGAATCTATTGACACCGAATCATTGTTAAAATCGGTTCAGTAGTTTAGGCGCTACGGTGAAATAAACGTACCTACGTAGACTTCCAAAATCATTACCCTACCTTCTGGCTTTGCTGTAGTCGGGTAAAAAAGGGTATCTTTTTCCTTCGTTAGTTAAGCTTAAAGTAAGGGATATGGTACCACTTATATTATGGACTCAATTATTTAAAAAAAATAAATATTATGTCAGCGTAAAATTGTAAAAACCGTTAGATTGTAATGTTACTAGAGATATTATAATAAGTCGAAAGATTGTCAAATAAAATTTTTTTCTTGCATTTTACACGTTATTTTTCGTTATATTGTAATATTTACCGTGCCGATTGGTTAAACAACAAGTGCCCCGCGCCGCTATATTTGTTTGCTTTTTCATAATAATAATTATTACGAAAAATTATGCGTACAATTGTAAGGAGAAATGTTTATTTGACAATCTGTCAACATATTATAATATCTCTAAAAATATTACAATCTAACGGTTTTTACAATTTTAGGGTGACATATATACAAAATACAAACTGTCTATTTCAGCATGTGGTTCGTGGACCTGGTCACCCGCTGTGTGTTCTGGTTCTTCCTCATCTACTGGCTCAGCGGGTGGATATCGACGTTCTACACATTCCTGATGGGCTCCCGGGAGACGCTCGCCACAGAGGAAATTATGTAAAAATAGAACCACGGTATAAAGCGCCATCTGTTGCCTAGCAATTGAAAGTTGTATTCTTTTAAGATGGCGTTTATAAGTTGTATATTTTGTTATTGTAAGTTAACCTGTATATCTGTATAATATCTTGTATAGACTTTCTGAATAAGACAAATTTTTTTTCTATTATTGTGGATTGTGATATTATACATACTTTTTTGTACCTACCACTATTATAATGAAACAAGTATTTCATACTGTAGTTAGGTTATACTTATAATAAGGAATACTTTAATATTTTTTCCTTAACTCTTGCTTTATTTTCATAATGGAACCCCTATAATGTATATTTTGTTAATTATAGAGTATAGATAATAGAGAAACAGCAGAGTTTATTTTGTGAAAAATTAATTTCACGTTATTTGTGTTAGGTATAAGCACTCTTATAGCTTTAATGATTTTTAAGTTTTTAAATAAATAATGTATAACGAAATATGAGTTTTATTAAAACACCAGCTGATATGCCACGCTATTACATATTTCGATAAGTTCCTAGGGTCTAAAAGGGCCACTTTAGGTATTTCATGTTATGTTTCATATATTTTTTTCAACTTATGTGCGCCATTTTGAGCATTTCTATTGAAAAACACATAAAGTGGCCTTTTTAGACCCCCAGTATTTACTAATTACTATCCGAATACTTAGTATTTGGATATAAAGACACGGAGAAAGAAGAAAAGAAAATAATTTTTAAGTGTTTATATTTTGTATAAAAATATCGCTTCGTCCACGTTCGTAACCAAGATTTCATAACTGGTTATGAATAAGGAATTTTTTTCACTGTTTCGTAACCAGTTATTAAACAAGACTTTTTTTTCCATTATCGTAACCAGAGCCTCTGTCATGTATGGACTCCTGATACTTTTTTCCCTGGAACAATGATATATATTTTTCAAACGACCTCTTTCCATATAGGTACATAGGATCAGTTTAGTGAATAGCTGGCTAGTTTTCACTGTCACAGATAAATGTTGACAGATGAGTTTCAAATGCAATCGTTGTTGTGGAAAGAGAATTGATTCCAGGAATTCTCATTAATAGAAGTTTTTGCGTGTACAACGATGGAGTTCTTTTCGACTAAACGAGGCGGTACAAAATTAGTTTTTGAAGGCCGTGAATACCATCTCCGGAAAACCTATGTCAATGGAAATAAGTTTTGGCAGTGCAATAATATCAAGAATTGCAAAGGAAATTTAACGTTAAATACTACAAATATTGTAACAAAAGATAATCCTCACAGCCCAAACTGCGTAACAAATATGGCGAAATATACAATTTTTCAAAAGCTTGTTCAGTTAAAGAGAACAATTTGCGAGAATTATGATCCCATTCAAAAACAATTTGAAGCAGCAATATGCGAACTAAAGGATGATGGTTTGGATATGATTGCGGAGCTACCTCAATTTGGAAATGTCAAAAGTGGTTTGTATAATGCAAGAAATAAAGAATTGAAAGTTCCCAAACTTCAACATAAACTGCCAAAAGATGTGATAGTGCCTGAGAAGTTCGAAAAATATCTATTGGCCGATTATAATGATGAAATTAGAATTCTTATCTTCTGTTCTCCTGATACTGAAAGGATTTTACAAAACTTTGAAGTTTACTTACTCGATGGTACTTTCAAAGCATGCCCACCACCTTTCAAACAATTATATAGTATCCACGGTTACAATGCTGACACAAAAAAAGTGATTCCGTTATTTTTTGCCTTCCTCCAGGGTAAAAGTACAAAAACTTACCAAATAATGTTTGATTTAATCAAAACAAAATTTTCAAACTGGACTCCATCAAAGATGTTGATGGATTACGAGAAAGCGGCAATGAATGCTGTTCCTAAAATATTTTCAGATACGACAGTAAAGGGTTGTTTTTACCATTTTTGTCGCAGTCTCTTTAAAAAATCTAAACAGTTAGGAATCAAATCGAGAGTACAGAGGAGGCATGTTGCACGATGCGCTGGCCTAGCACGTTTACCCATAAAATTTATTGTTTCGGGCTATAAGTACATAATGAACCAATCTCCAAAAACTGAGATGGTAGCAAAGTTCAATGACTATTTCAATCGTTTCTGGTTAAATGACACACCATTTATTAAAACGTGGTGTTGCCAAGGAGAAGAAATAAGAAATACAAACCATCTAGAAGGATGGCATTCTCGAATAAACCGTTTTGTTGGGCAGAAAAGGCCCTCCTTAGCTAAAGTCTTGGACATTTTAGTAAAAGAAACTAAAATGAGGGACACAAGGATTACACGAAAAAATAATAACTACGTAGAAATCGACAAAGAAATCAATCGAACAATAGAAGAGTTAAATGCAAAAGAAATAAGTGTCGGCCATTGTATAGAAATCATTGCACCGTTTATGTTTTAAGTTTAATTTGAAAATTATTTTTTTTTCTGTTGGAGTTATTATTTCAATATTAAAATAATTATGTGCATATTTTTGTGTTTTGTATCACTATAATGGTTTTAATACGCGTGAAAAATTCGCAACGCCACTATATTATAGCATTATCTACGTTATAAAAGATGAATTTCACAATATAAATCATTATTCCAGGGAAAAAAGTACCAGGAGACAATACATGACTAAGAGGCTCTGGTTACGATAATGGAAAAAAAAGTCTTGTTTAATAACTGGTTACGAAACAGTGAAAAAAATTCCTTATTCATAACCAGTTATGAAATCTTGGTTACGAACGTGGACGAAGCGAAAAATATAATGTTTAATGACATAACAAAGTCGTACCTACTATAAAAAAAAATACACAATGTCTTATAAACAAAATAACATTAACTATTGTACAAAATATTTGGTGGCAAGTGAATAGTGATACTTTAAAACTAGGATTCTATAAAGTTGTGAGCGGTATGTACTTATTCTTAGAAATTATGTAATAAAACCTTAAAAATACTTTTAAGTGAATCCTGAAATTAATACATTGCTTGTCCAAATTGTTATTATACGAATGGTGTATTCCAGATTGTTATTATACGTTTTGTCTCAGCGTGAATTGGACCCTAACGTGTTATTCGCAATAATAGTTTGGTAGAGTATAGGCCCAAATGTATTAGTGGTAGGCCGTAGGTACTCTAACTATGGTTGCTAGTTTATTGTATATCCCCTGTATAACAAGCTTTATTACAAATTTGTTCGTCCCACTAGGTTTCGAGAGTAAAGGAAGAGAGACAGCTCTCGTGTACGGCGCACACACTTGGGCACTATAAAATAACTACTGCGTAGCTGACCTGGTTTGAATTAAATTGGCCACCGTCACCGAAACTGGTGTGGGGAGGTATTATATTAGAAATTGAGATAACCGCGCAGCGCCGCATCGGCCTGCGTGATGGGGCTGACGATGGTGCCGATGTGGGAGTACAGGAACCACGCGATCAGACCGTAGAACAGCATCTTCGCTACCACGTCCACGATGTAGCGTCTGTAATGAAATAAACAATAAGGGTAGCAAACACAGCCCGTAGTCAAGAAAGTAGCCCGCTAATTACGATGAAGAAGTTCGAAAACAAAAATGTAGGTATGGGATTGACGGGATTGACATAACGAAGTACCTATACGTCTTTCTCTATTTCTTATTTCATCATCGTAATAAGCGAAGGCATCTTGGCTAAAGGCCTACATAACCTGAGGGGCAATAATTCTGCTCAATAAAACCAGCATTAATACAATTACAATCAAGTCCCGATACGCTAATGTCAAAAGGTGTTTTTATAAACGTTAAATCAACGTGAAACTCGCTCTGATTGGTTAAAACTTCATAAAATCCGTTCACGGTAACATGTCGCTTTACTTTCAATCCGATCAAAGTAAAATGAAAGTTTACCTACTTTAAATACGAGAATTGAGGTTCTGATGGTTCGCGAATCGCGATTACCGCAACCTAAGTTACAAACGCGTTGCCGGAGTTTTTAAACACCGCACACACTTGGGTCTTAGATATTTTTAATCAATCTAAGCTTTTCTACCATTAAGGCTTAAATCACATTAGTGCAGAGTCGAAGCGACGATATGCGTCATGTTTTTTAACAATAAATGCGCGTCGTATCGCGTCAATAAGTACTCGCATTAGCGGCTACCGCGTCATACGGTTGATAGCTAGTTGATACCAGAACCTCAATTCTCGTATTTAAAGTAGACTTTCATTTTACTTTGATTGGATTGAAAGTGAAGCGGCATGTTATCATTAACGGATTTTATGATGTTTCGACCAATCAGAGCGCGTTTCACGTTGGTTTAAATTCTATAAATACACCGTTTGAGAGTTTTAGCGTATCGGGACTTGATTGTAATTGTATTAATGCAGGTTTTATTTAGCAGGATTTCCCCTCTACTGTTGTGGCTGGCGTCTGACGCATCACTAGTCACTACGCCCGAGTAATAAAAGCCGTAAGTTCCAGACAAACGTAAACGCAAGATTGCGCGCGCCAACTCGTATCGTCGTCCGCGCATACTATATTTCCATAATACAAATTTGTAACTTAATAATGGAAAAATAGAGATGAATATGTTATTATGTAAATGACGCGTCGCTTTGCCTCTGGCGCTTGTGTGAGTTGAAGCATATATGTACTTACATCCTGTGTATCCGCCTCGCGCGCGGCAGGTTAGCGGGGTCCTCCTTACACACGAACTGCCTGGTCCCTATCACGTAGTCTCTTAAGTACAGGTTCGTGTTGATCTTGCTCACGTCGGTGAAGAAGATCTCGTTCTCCTCCTGGCTCACTCTCTTCTGGAGACCGAGGAAGTTGGAGTTCTCGAAGTGCCACTCCTTGATGGTGTAGTACTGGAGTACCTCGAGGCCATGGCTTATTCGCTTCTGGGCTTTCACTAGGCTTTGAACATGGTAAAATATATTATTAATGTTGATACACCCATTTCATTTCAACTTTCCTTGATAGAAATATTAGGGATGATGACTTTATGTTGTTATAGTTATGTGAATGAGAATAGGCCTTTTAAAGTAAGTCTATACCCGTAAAACGGACAAATTGCATTAATATACCTTACATCGATACAAGATTTTCTGTGAGACAACGGCACTAAACTAGGCCATATTAGCCAAAGATGGCGTCGGATGTACTAAAAATTAGACAAAATACTTACAAAGTCTTCTGTCGAAACAGGAACAGCAGGAAGTCCACGATATACGCGGGTATGATGTGCGTCAGTATGAGCATGAGCTGGTGCGGGAGCCAGTACGACTTGATGGAGCCGCCCGGGTACCATAGCGCGATGGTGAACGGGTACGTGTTCACCCACTTCTCCCCTGGAAATATTAAGAAAAACATTATCCTTTTATCGAGTAACTTGTAAATAATCACTCCAATTATGGAATATGTTGGGGTTAATACTCATTGTGTCCTACACATACTCCTATACCTACTCCTACTTCAACTCATACACCTACTCATAGGAGTATATAAATATAAAGTACATGTGTAGGTATAGGTATAGACCTATGCCTACACATGCTCCTACACCTACTCCAACACATACACCTACACCTACTCCTACTCCTGTAACCTACACCTTTTACAATATTAAGAAAAAAAGAATAAAAAAAGGTCCAAAAACCTTCTCTGGCTCATGCACAACAACTTTGCTAAAGATAATCATATGATCAAATGCATAGTTTACGATACTTTAAAGGACATAATCAGACAGACATTCATTTTTATTTAATAGATTGTACTGATGACGGTTAGTTAGGTAGGGTTAGTTAGTATAAGTGCAAGCCAATATAAGAGTTCAAACTCAGGAGTTACACAATGGAGTTCTAAAGTTATTACGGGGAAAAAGAATCGATCGAAGCTGTCTGATAAAGTTATATGGAAGGTTAAGAAAATAAAGATAATCGATTTCTATATTATTTATTAAAATTTCAAATCAAATACGTACCAATATCGATAATTTCTTTCCAGGTCATTTTGTGAACCCCGGATAGTGTCATGTTGAATATTCGCGCCTCTTTTGGTCTGAAAGAGGAATAAAATTATTATTTTCAATGAAATGAGTGACCTCATTTGAATAATGGATGCAAAAATATGCACATAATAGTGCCAGTACTAGATACTTTGTAAATGAAATCAATTAAAATATTAGGTACAAATAGAATATATTATTACTTCGTGATTTATGTGAGTACTGGGTGATTTTTTTTATTCCGATTCAGGAAAAATAGAGTATAATGTAATGAGTACATGAAACAGAGAATACATTTTTCATAGCTTACAATATTTTTTTAACGTGGTGAAATTTTTTTACATCAAACTACCAATTTTAAATAATTATTTACTATTTTTTAAATTCTTATCTAATAATTAATCTAAATATTTTATATTTATATTACGAGTATAATTAAAATATTATAATCATTTACTAATTTCAATTACTAAATGAATTCGAAAAAACAAAAAAAAAAATATTATTCCTATTTCTAGTAAGTATTTTTTTTAATGATGGCGACGCGGAGTCAGTCACTGACAGTAAAATTTCAAGGTCACGTCACGTCACGACACGATTTTGGATATAACGCTGTCTGTTGGAAGTACTTCTTACATAACGACTTTTTTAAGTACGGTTCAATATACAACTGGCGCTAGGTGTGCAAATTTTAATTTTTCTATTCTTTTTTTGATTAAATTAAGGCACGATGAGAATAATTTTGGTTTTTCAATGATGAATGAAGTTTTACTTCTGGCACGTATACTCTATACTCGCCACGTTTTTTAAATATTTTCCTATTTACAAATACTTGACTTTAGACGCAAATACTTTCTGAATTTCCGATTTATGTTCAATTTTTTATTTGAACGTAGAAATATAGCTTTTGTTTAACAGGGTTATAGGTATAGCATGTGTAGTTCCGACATATTATGGTATATCCATAAATCCCACCTTAGCGTCAGACGACAGTTCACACGGAAAAGAGAACGGCGCTGCATTTTCAAGATAGTAATTCAAAATTGAACTTAATTGACTACACAAGAAGATACCCTTTTAATTAATTAATGGAATCAGGCGTTACTTTGCGGAAATCCATAGCATACAATTAATTAATATTATTATTTTAAGCAGTTTTTCCGCCAAATAATACCCACAATCTGCAAGCAAATGTGTGAGTGCACGCATGCATGCTTATGCGTGCACTCACACATTTGCTTGCAGATTGTGGGTATTATTTGGCGGAAAAACTGCTTAAAATAATCATATTAATTAATTGTACCCTTTTAATTGCAAGAGTTCGAATGACAAGTTGCACCGCTGTGCACAGTGCGGTGCCGATCTTGTAATGAAACGTGTATAATTATGTCTTGGCTCTCGACTCGGAGGTCGAGGTGGAGGAGGTGGGTTCGATTCCCGCATTGGAACAACAAAAAATGTCGTTTCCAAGTTTGGTTAGGATAATGCAGGCCTCACCTGATTGTCTGACAAGAAGAGGATCCATGCGTCGGATGGGCATGTAAAAATCTTGCCAGTCGTGTCGGTCCCTCCATCTCACTGGGTTTCGAGAGTAAAAGGAAGAGAGTACTCTTGTATACTGCGCACATACTTGGGCACTATAAAATAACTCCTGCGTAACTAGCCTGGTTTCAATGAAACCGGCCACCGTCACCGAAATCGGTGTGGGGAGCTATAAAAATTAATTTTGAATCACTAAGTAGGTATTAAAAAAATGCAGTGCTGCGTCGCGTGTCTCGTTCTGGTTTTGTACTGACCCTAGAGCTTCCCTAGTAATAGAGTAAATCTAAAGACTCTTCGTGGACTGAACTACAGCTCTTTAGTTTTTTTAATACTCACTTGTCCATGGCAGTGACGTAGGCGATGAGTATGCAGCCGTTGACGATAACGTCGACGGGCAGCGCGTCCGCGTTGTACGACGGCTCGCAGTGCATCGTGCGGATCACGCCTGACACAAATATCATCATTATCGTCGTCAGTGTAACCATCATTATCATTAATTTATCCAAAAGAAAAATACAACTCGGTATTGCGTTTTTCTCGCGTGAAAACAATCTTAAAGGATACATCTTCAATTAATAAAGCTAGTTATTTAGGTAGTGGGTAATTTCATAATTGTTAGTAGTTGTATAATTTCAATATACCTTTCCCACTGCCAACAATAAGACCCGTTGGTCCGTTGATATTGTCCACCCAACCCGGCATTGGCTCCTTCCACGCTGAAGTTACTGAAAGAAAAAAGCAAAGTTATAAGTCAACTACCTTATTATATAACAGTACCTTATATTGAAGTACCTTAAAGTGCGTCCATTAATTACGTGAGGTATTCAGAACGGAGGATGTCCAGCCGAATCTCATGAAATCTGACTTGCGGGAAAGGGTTGAGACCCTTTGAGGAGAGGTAAATGTCACGTATTTTTTATCTGGCAAAAATAGTCTCCAAATATGAGAAAATTTAGTTAAATTAAAAAGTCTCATATTATGCTTGTTAGAATAATCTCAAAATACTGCTCTTATTTAGTATTAATAAAAGTAATAAAAAAATGGTGTTTTCTGAATAAATCAAGACGTTTATAATAAATACGAGGGCGGCACTGAAAATTTCGGGAATCAAGGAAGTGACACAACATTACTATTTAAAAATGTATTTATTGCTTTTCGAAGTATTCTCCGCGAAATTTGACACATTTTTCCATACGACGCGACGGAACCAATCATTGATGCAACCATTCAATTCGGAAGTTGGGGTCTCCAAAATGGCCGTTTTGTAGGCGTCCACAGCTCCTTCAGGTGATGAAAATCTCTGACCACGCAATTTATTCTTTATTTTAGGGAAAGTATAGAAATCATTAGGGCTTAGGTCGGGGCTGTACGGCGGATGGTCTAATAATTCTATGATTTCTTGCTCTAAAAACTCTTTTGTTCTGTGCGCGGTGTGAGAACTCGCATTGTCGTGATGGAGGATGATGCGGCGGTTGCAGTTCTCTTTACGGAGTTCAGAAACGACCTGTGGCAAACAAATGTTAGCATACCATTCTACATTAAGTCCTTTCTTTTGTCCCTCAAGAGGAATAGTCGCAACATGGCCGGGTTTGGCGACAAACGTGGCCACCATTTTTTTTTGCAACACTCCGTGAAAGAGCAATTTTTGTTGGCTTTAACTCATTATCGAACACCCAAACTCGTGACTGGTTTTTTGTTTCGGGTTCGTACGCGTATAATATCCAGGATTCGTCACCTGATACGATATTGTATACAGCATTTGAGGATCCTGCGTGGAATCTTTCGAGAGTTCTGACGCACCAAGTAACGCGAGCCGCTTTTTGCTCTTTACAGAGCAAATGCGGTATCCATCGGGAAAACAACTTTTTACACCTAATTGTTCATGCAAGATTATTTGTATTTGACTCATGCCAATGTCTAAAGTTGCCTGAATTTCGCGGTATGTCACATGCACGTCACATGTCAATCTTCCTCAATCAGCTTACTCACAGCATCAACGTTTTCTTGGGTGACTGCAGTTTTTGGACGACGTTGACGGGGATCATCACTGAGCTTGACACGTCCACGTTGAAATTCAGCAAACCAGCGATAAATTGTGGTTTTGGATGGGGCTTCATCACCAAATGCAGAAATCATCCGGTCAACACACTGTCTTTGTGTTAAACGACTTCGAAAGTCATAATAAATCATCGCTCTAGAATTTTCTCGAGTCAATTCCATTTTCTCAACGACTAAACAAGTTTGACAAGACCTTGTGACAAGGCCGAAAATATTTTTTTAAATAAATAAACGGTATTCGATTTTTTAAACCAAGGAGTTTTAAATTAAAAATATTTTAATATGACAGGAACAGTGGAAATATTCCATTCTCGATACTTTTAGTGCAGCCTATGTATATTTTTTAATCTCACGTAAGATTAGGGAGAGCTGGTGGGCAGTCAAGGCGAATCTCACGATATCACTCCAATTCAAAAACGTCTTACGTAATTTATGGTAAAGGTAAAGGGGGCATCCCTTTCGTTCCATCGTTGATAGTAAGCCTTCCATGTCTAATGCAGATTATCTTAAGAAGTAAGATGTTTCGTTTATGTTGTAACAGTCCTGTAGGACTCTACTAAAAGTACCCTAGCATTTCGATAGTGAAAGTGACTTACCAATAGAGGGTCGGCCGATAGCGAGCGGGAACTTAGACCCGTATTCGGCGACCAGGTCTTCCGTGATCGCCTTCGTGTACGAGTATGTGTTCGGCTCAGACTCGATTATCCTGAAACAGAAACAGCTGTGAAATAATGACTGATCATTACATTCTTCGTGGGAGAGCCAGGCATGAATGGGCCGACTCGACCGGGTAAATACCACGGCCTCACAAAAACTGTTGTCTTTCGCCGAGTGAGTAAGGTTACCAGAGGCAGGTGGTTTGGGGATTTTAATGACTAAGCGCGCAAGTCGCAACACCAGAGGAGTTACAAGTGTAACTCCACCACCAAAGGTGTTACAAGTGTAACTAGAGGAGTTGCGAGTGGCGGACCACAGAATGGACCGCCGTGACAGTTTGGGTGACATTTAATCTCTTGGGGTCTGTTTCATAATCTAAAGATAAGTATGAGATAGCTTGTTCGCATGTTTTATCTCTGTCGCTCGATATAAAGTGCCCAAGCTAAAACAAAACTTCCGAATAAGCTATCTTCTAAAAATATATACGTTTGAAGTGGGCGCATTGTGATTCTGGCGGTCATATAAACATATAATGCAGATGCGTCGCTCACTCACTTGGGCTCGACATAGTCGAGAGTCTTGTCGTCCATCCAGTCGACGAGGTCCATAATGTGGCGGGGCTTGTGCGCCGGTGGGTACAACCGCTCCTCCATCACGTCCAGCTTGTAGCGGCAGTACGCCGTTGATAGATGTACGAACGCCTGCAAAACCAAATGTCTATATTTGAACGTGGGATAGCCACGCTTCGGCTTGCCCGGGTAAATACCACGGCGTCATAGAAAACCGACGTGAAATAACGCTTGCGTTGTGTTTCGCTGAGTGAACGAAATTACCACACGCCCAAGGGGGGCTGGGGATTTTAAGGACTGGGAACGCAAGTCGCAAGTCTGTGTTGCGAGCGTCCATAGGTGGCAGTATCGCATTAATGAGAAAGTGCTTCCGTGTACTGCGCTCACACTTGGGCACTACAACATAACTCGTGCGTAGCTGCGTGGTTTCAATGAAACCGGCCACCGTCACCGAAATCGGTGTGGGGAGTTATTATAAATCATAATAATCTATTTCACTAGTAGGTATGGTTAGTAGTTGGTACAGAATACACTACGAGAAACTTCCTTACGTAGCACCGTAAATATTCTAAGCGCTAGAAATGCTCTTCCAGTTTTGAATAGTATGGAGTTGTTTACCTCCAGGTCGGTCATACTCTCGGCCAGCTTCAGCAGGCGGTGAGTGCCGGCTGTGTTCATGTGCACAGCGTCCTTCAGTTTCTGATCGAACCTAAAAAGCAGTTTATAATTTTCTTTTTGAACAATTTTTTCCAGCTTTAGCCCGCAGTTTTGCCTGCATAAATACACACTGTATTTATGCAGGCAAAACTGCGGGCTAAACGAGGCCCACGAGTAGCCAATGTTCTTCCCCGTTCCCCTACTCTATATCTGTGCCAAATTTTATAAAGATCAGTGGAGTAGTTTTTAATTAAAGGCGTAACAAACTCAACAACCAAACAAACAAACTCACATTCACATTTATAATATTAGTAAGAATTATGTGGCGAACTAATTAGCGCCACAATCCTGAATCGCGCTATCGAAGTTTTCTGATATCGACGCTATGGGTATAATATACAACATCTAAAAACCACTAGAGCGGGATTCGGCCTGACCGAGCATAGCACCTCGCTCGGTCGGAGATAGATCTCCTTTTGGGGCTTCCACCCATTCCCACATTACCTTTTCGTAAACATGTGATTTGATTTGTTTTCGAGTACTTCACTCTAAAAGATTCTTACTGTCTCTTTTAGTCTCCTAACGTCTTTGTTATATAGATGTTAATGTATGCATCCTTTTGTATGATGCCAAAATTTTCGATACTTTTTATCAAAAACGCTCAGATTTTTTTATCCGAAAAATTTAATATTTCAGAATGTGCAGTAACCTGATACAAGCAGCACTGTGGATGACAATATTGCAGTGTCGAATCAGCTCCTGATGATCATCATTGGATAGACCCAGGTCATCATCCAGGATGTCGCCGTTGATAACCCTTAACTTACGGAGAGCGTCTGGATTCTTTTCTTTGATTAAATCGAATATCTGAAATTGAATTTAAAGGCCGTAAATATTGCAAACAAATACAATTAACAACTCTATGCTCGAATGATTTTATGCGAAGTTGCAATATGTTGGTGATGGATGGATATTATGATTATTGATTGCAATCAGTACAGTTCTCGTAACTATTTGTGACCATAAATCATCACCCTATTTGAGTCTGTGGGCAGGAAATGACTTACTAATTTTATAATATAAAGTAGACCACGGGGAAGGACGTAGGCTATTTTTTATCGCGGGAAAATATACGCTTCCTGGGGGATATTGTATTTACGCGGGCAAAAACCTTATATAATTGAGGGGGGCTACGTGAATAAAAGGTTGGGAAACCCTGCGTTAAACTATAATATTTTGATTATTATTATTGACGTTATGTTATGTGATATGTCCTCTCCTGCCTCTAGCAATTTACGGGAGTACTTTCGTGAAAAATGATGAAAGTGTTCACTTCCGTTCCAGCGAGTTGTGCTAAAGTGAGCTATGTGTTGAGTAGCGGTGGCAAAGTTGGCAGTATTGTTTTCTTTTGATGCAATCATATATTATTTACCACATTATTGCAGAGGTCCTTCAGCCGCTCGGCGCTGGAAGCTCCCCTCTTGGGCCTCATCAGGAGGTAGATCACCTTGATGCCGGGGCATGCTCGCAGGTACTTCTCCACGAGCGCCTAAGGACAAAAATTAAATATATGATACGGATGGATGGATGGATGGATGTTTGTAACTCTTTTACCCAAAAACTACTGAACAGATGTTAGTGAAATTTGATATACAAATTATCACGAAAAAGTACAATCCTCTCGTGGGACATTTTATTTACGCGAGCGAAGCCACGGGTAAAAGCTAGTATACATATAATTAAACTTAATCATATTTGTAAATATTTATTATTGAATGCATAATATATCATTAAGGTTAAAATAGAAGACTGATTGTATAATGATAATTATAATATAACTGGAATAGGAAGTAGGAAGGTTTGTTACCTTTCCCAGGAATCCAGTGGCTCCCGTGATAAGGATGGACTTCCCCTCGTAGAACTCTCTCACAGAGGCGGCCATTATGTACTCAGGTCTGTCAACAATAGGATATTTTCATGTGTTTTTTTATTACATATATGAATAGTGCTCTGAAAAATATGTAAGACAGTTTACAACAGAAATAGTTTACAATAAACAATATTTTCAAAGAAATTGCGGGTTGTTGAATGCAAAAATACAAAAATTGCTACAAGCAGGTGACGTCACATGCCTGTTTGCTACGCCAATACCATGCCATGCCATATATGCCACATTTCTTAGCTTTAGCGTTTATACCTACTCACCATAGTAATTTATATTTTTATGTTTGTCATAAGTAAATACAATTTGGAATTGTAAAAAAATATTCCAAGATTTTCGTAACATTGAAATTCTAAATATATTACAAAAGTACACATTAATTTTAATTATTTTTACTTTTTTCAAGTTGTAAAATCTAATTATTCTGATTGTTAAAAAACTAAATTTTTACATGTACGCAAAAGCTACTTATAATAATATACAATATGCAAAGCCTTGATGAGTAATTGAAATTCGAAACCGCAAAAATGTAAATTGTAACGTCTAGGTAAGTCTAAAACCTAATATAAGTAAGCCTTATCATACCGTGGATGAGCCACACGTCGGAACGAATGGGTGAGCTAGTCTGAAGGTACTACGGCCTTACGGAAAACCGGCGTATAACAACGCTTGCCGTATGTTTTCGGAGGGATTGAACGGGGCACTGAGGTGGAAATGGAATTAAAAGACAGGCATCGCACGTAACTTCTTTGAACCCTGGGGGCTTAGACAAAGAGACTTCTTTAATTACAACCACGAAGTTAGAAATCACAAATGTATGGATTGACACATTTGATCACTTACGGCCCGTTTCAATAACCTATCTATCTATAACTATTTGTTAAAAACTTAGTCATTCAATGGTTTGCCGATTTTTCGCGATACAAATTTGACGTTTTTAACAAATAGTTATTGGTAGATAGGTTATTGAAAATGGCTGTAAAGGCCTCTTTATGAGTAATAGTGTTCTGTGGTAAGGGCCCTCGTGTTACAAGTGTCCCTCCCCGGCAACCAATACGCTTCGTCCGCTTGTTTGCCTGTCTAAAAAACTAATAATAGTAGAAGCAGTTATTAGTTAATTACTGTTTAGTTTTGAAACCTGTAATTGTATCGCAACCTGTACTTGTGGGTAAATAATCCGTATTATGACGTGAAGCAACTAACCGCCGGTGTTGATACACGTGAATTAATCGAGGATATTGTGTTCATACTTGATTGAAAACAACTCGGAAGTGACTAGGAAACTAGCGGCCGAATAATAAAAGTAACTCCCCACACCGATTTCGGTGACGCGCGGACGGTAGCCGGTTTTATTTAAGTCAGGCCAGTTACGCAGGGGTAATTTTATACTGCCCAAGTATGTTAACCCTCATAATCCAGTGGGACTGATAACCGACACTACTGGCGGGAGATCAGGCGCAGCTCCGACTTTTTACATGCCCATCCGACGCATGAATCATCTTTCTTGTCAGAAAATCAGGTGATCGGCCTGCATTGTCCTAATCAAACTTGGAAACAACATTTTTTGTTGTTCCAACGCGGGAATCAAACCCACGATTCACCACTAGACCACGGCAGCTGTTACGGCCGAATACTGAAATGCTAATCAAAATTAAGAGCCCTCTTATTCACAGGCTGTCGCTGTCTCCGCTAACTGATATGACAAGGACAGCATGTGACTTGAGCGGCACTTAATTTAACAGTCGTAGATTTTGACCGTAGTTCTCTAACTAGTTGTGTTGCTGGACTGTAGCAGTAGGGAAGATTAATATGCATGAAGTGCTACCCCAGATCCACAAATAATCCATTTTATCAGCCATCTGTTATTATTAGGTATATAGGTAAAATTATAAAACGAGATGTCATCACTGACTGACTGATATATAGACGCATGCACAGCCGTAATCGCTAATGGTAGAAATATGAAATTTGGTGAGTAGTTTTAATTTAAAATGTATACGCACCCTTAAAAGGGATTTTAGAATTCACCCTCTGAGGGTGTCTGGTCCTTTAAGTCTAGTTAGGACTATGCAGGCTTATCACCTGATTGTCTAACAAGAGGGATAATTCATGCGTCGGATGGACATGTAAAAAGGTTGTTCTGTGTCTGATCTCACGCCAGTCGTGTCGCTCCATCCGTCCCAATGATTTACGAGAGTAAAGGAAAAGAGTATGTTGTTGTGTATTTAAACGCTCTTGGCTATTACAGAAAAACTCCTAAGTAGCTGGTAACAATAAAACTGGCCAACGATACTGAAATCGAAAAAAATAATAGAAATATTTTTATTAATATTGAATAGTACATATTATGTAGTACTAAGCTAGACTATTAACGATATTACTAATAAATAGCCTGTTAATTACACAGTCATATAACATTGTACCTCAGCGCGATTATATACAATTTATATGACAACGATACACTTATTACACTTGTGCACGCAACGTCTTAAATTGTTGGTTGATAAATTATGTAGACTATATATAATACAGACGATTCATGTTAGGCGATAGAAAATCATCAAAACAAAAGATATAAATATATTATGCGTTCGACTAATAATAAGTATTTATTTATAAAGATAATTTCGTATTTCGTAGATGAATCCCATAGTCAGTAAAAGTGAAGTTTAAGGCGCCCTTAAGTTTGAGGCGCGCTTAAGAACTCCGCCGCTTACTTCTATATATGCTATCTATCACGTCATATTTCGCATTCCACTTTCGCTGAAAAAAACTGGATATACTTGTAATATTGTATACACGCGCAAGTGGGTCGCCTCATTGAGCGCCGGTCAACGAATGTAATACAATGGCCTGCCAAAATCGGTGGTTATGCAACATAACTCGCAAGAGATGAGCTGACGGATGGTAAATACTAAATATACATTATTAATATGGCCGCGGCACTACATAACCCTGGGCTTATCCACGGTTATAAAAGGTTAAAGAATATCAGTGCCGTGAGGTATCCTATCGGCTTCACATACCGCTTAAATTTTGAAGACTCTCTACCAAATCCCTACCTATCGTACAGGCTAGGGCTTCCCTATGAAGGAGAACCGGCCTACGCCCCTGATGGGTAGATATACACATTCTTCTCTCGGTAATTATCGTTTTTCTATAGCAGTGACGATGTATGAAAAACTTAACCAAGAGCATGTCAAACAGACGCACGGAGAGAACGAAACTATTTAGGTTCCTTGTAGTACCTACTACGGAACCCTAAAACGACGTTGCCGCTAAGTGCAATCTACCAAGGGGAGGGGGGTTCAAGAAAAAATAAAACTACTAAAAGTACATTAAATACTACTCTTAAACCCCCATTTTTTTTCTCTTTTACCCGTTTTAGCTTTAAACCCTGAAAGACTGTAATGCGAAATAATACTAATATGAATAACCTTAAGCCAAAGAATATATATTACTAACGTAAGCTGAACGTTGGTACTGAATTGTAATGACTAATGACGTAGGCATCCGCTAATAAAGGATTTTTGAAAATTTGGCCCCTAAGGGGATGTAAAAGGGGTTAAAATATTGTTAGGAAACCGAACTCCACGCGGATACGTGACTAATATAATATATTCTTTGACGCTGACTAGAAGCTAAAGTATGATGACAGGACCTTTGAAAAATCATACTCTAGCTTCTAGCTACCCTCTCTCTCTCAGTTAATTTCAATTTTAGGAAAAAAAGTCATGATAACATTTTTATGTAAAATTTTACGCTCTACAACTTTTATTTGAAGATTTTTTTTCTAGCACTTGCCGTTTTCCCAAAAAACGTTTCTTACCGAAAATTACCGTAACTTACGTTAATATATTGTTTATTACCGTAATTTTCGTTTTTTACCGTAATTTACCCTGATAATTTTACGGCTTCACATCTCTAGTCGTAGGTTCTAATCCTGGCGAAGGAACAAAAAGTTTTTCCGTTTTCCTGGGTCATGTGTATTAAATATGTATATAATGGTAGAGCCATGCTTCGGCACGAATGGGCCGGCTCGACCGGAGAAATACCACGGGCTCACAGAAAACCGGCGTGAAACAGCGTTTGCGCTGTGTTTCGCCGAGTGAGTGAGTTTACCGGAGGCCCAATCCCCTACCCTATTCCCTTCCCTACCCTCCCCTATTACCCTATTCCCTCTTAAAAGGCTGGCAACGCACTTGCAGCTCTTCTGATGCTGCGAGTGTCCATGGGCGACGGAAGTTGCTTTCCATCAGGTGACTCGTTTGCTCGTTTGCCCCCTTATTTCATAAAAAAAAAAAAAAACTTAAATATATGTACCTATAGTATGATATAAAATTATAACATATACTTCCCGGTTTTTGGTACATGTAACACTAGTTCTTCGAATACTTAGTACGGGGCCAGATTGACGTGGTGTAAAGCGTGTATAGATATTATTATTTTTTTACCTGATTTATAAAAAACTAGACTCAAGTTGTTCTGTCTTAAATATTAACTGAAATGAATAAATGACTACACCTACAATGCAACCTACATCCTAGTCCTACAACCTTCACCTATTTCCAATATTTCTTACTGTTTAAACCTTCCCTGAACTCCCACAATTATTTCAAGACCAAAATTAGCCAAATCGGTCCAGCCGTTCTCGAGTAGTGTTGCCCAAATCAGTCCTGGTCTTGGTCTTGCAGCAAGAGTCTCGCAAGAGTCTCGCAAGTCTCGCAATTACCTTTTAGCCTATTGCTATTCATTAAACGTTATTTTAGATCTCAGAACAACGTTACAGAGTAGGTATTACGTTACGTTGTTATATTAAGTTGTTCTAATATGTAAAATAACGTTTAATAAATAGCAATAGGCTAAAAGGTAATTGCGAGACTTGCGAGACTCTTGCTGCAAGACCAAGACTGATTTGGGCAACACTATTCTCGAGTTTTGAGTAGGTACTTAGGGAACGGGATATAAAGTATCCTATGTCCTTCTCCTGGTTTTTATATACCTCCCAATTAGAGGTGGGCGCCGACCTAAAATTTGCCGGCGGCGGCGCGCTGGGGGAAATGTAGCTGTTTTTGTAAAAAAAAAAACGCATTTTTCGCGCTGGTTCGCACCGCGGCGCTAAGTGCTAACTGGCTATCGTGCTATTGCTAGTTGCTAATGCTAAAATCCGATGCGAAATAATTTTGACTCGACGCGCGACGCGACCCGAGAGTCATATTTCCGCAGTATTTTTTTTTAAATAAAGTTAATTGCATACGTTTAGGTTCCATTATTCAATAGTTGTTTTTTATTAATATTTTCGTATTGTATGTTAATACTTAATGAGCGACGCAACGTAATGAAAAAACATTATCATTTCACAAAACACAGCTATTTATGATCATTAAAAACCGATTTTAGCAAATAACATAGCAATAGCATGTAGCATGCTAAGACATGAAAATTAACATGCTAATGAAATTAATGAAAAATAGCATTAATTTCCATTACAACACAGCACCCCGTGCCCCGCCCGCCCGCTCCCGGCGCCTAGCGCCCGGCGCGGGACTTTTTTTTTGAGTCAACATCGATCGGCGCAAATTTTTGGATACTCGGCGGCGCCGCATGTATGGCGTCGCGGCGCCCACCTCTATTCCCAATCAATTTTCAGACAAATCTGTTCAGCCTTTCTTAAGTTATAAATGGTGAAACTAATACGACTTTCTTTTATATACAGGTACTAGCGACCCACCCCGGCTTCGCACGTGTACAATACTGATACTGCGGGTACCTTACTCATAGATCTAAAGTACCTCATACCTTAATCATAGATCTATCCTTCCCGCACGCGCACCCTTGCCTTGGTGACGCCCACTTCGCAACGGGCCGTGCAGCAGAAATCGTAATATTTTAATTTCGCCATAACTTCAAAACCAAACGTCCAATTTTAATCATTCAAAGACCAAATATTATCCACATAAACTGTACTCAGTGATTTATTTTGATAAGGAATAATAGCATGAGTAAAATAAACGCGTTTAAATGTAGTCCAAAAAAAATTCAAGATTTTTAAATAAAAAAAATGGTTAACGGTGTGTCTCACTCGACATAGTTAGGTATAGTGTGTCGCGGACTTTTTTGTAGATATTTATAAGATCTACAATTAATTAGAACATTTTATGGTTCTATCTTTTATAGTTTAGGCAGCGTACGCAAAATAAGTAACTTTCCTGGTTGATTTTTTACACCTTGTGTCCGAAAAACACAAATATCTTACGGAACCCTATTTTTTCCAAAATAAAATTTAGCCTATGTTACTCATGGATAATGTAGCTTTCGAATGGTGAAAGAATTTTTGAAATCGGTCCGTTACTTTTTGAGCCTATTCATTACAAACAAACAAACAAACATACAAACAAAGTTTTCCTCTTTATAATATTAGTGTAGATGTAGATATACGAGTAGATAGATTATTTAAACAAGAAAATGTGATTCCTCCTACAACTACATCGAAAGCTTCCTGGCATACCTAATACGTATCTATTTGTATGTAAGGTCATTATAATTATTATTATAATTATTCACATACACAAACATATTTTGATTATAAATTGTTGCACAAAAACGTGGAAAATCCTAAAAGGTGGTCGAATATTCTCAAAGATCAATTAAACAAATACGAGTAGGTATCATGCTTCTGAACTGTGTCTTTAGCGGCCGATGTCTGAAACGCTATATTGTAATAAGATGCGCTCAAGTCTCAATACTGTCCTTGGCCTCTAGTCAAGATGCATTCGATAATTTCGATGGCGAACTTCGAAATCAAAAATGTATAGGATTTGACATAAGTCATCGATAAGTGACATGTCGCTTGCGATGCCTTATGTCAAATCCCATACGTTTTGTTTTCGAACTTAGCCGTCGTAATTATCGAATGCATCTTGATTGGAGGCCCTGGACACTCTGCTAAGTAGATACAGCATGAGAATGTCGAAATATGCGTTTTTTGTGGGGAAAACAGCCATGTTTTTTTACGTTAACTTAGAAGTCTAATTTTTCACAGCTTCAAGGATTTTTAGCAACACCATCTGCTAAAAGACTAGACCTGAGTGTATATACGGTTTTCATTTCAACTCAATACCTCCACGCGTTCTCAAAATAGTCTTAACAGACAGACGGACGGACGGACAAGAAATTGCTATTTACTTTTTATGATTTTATACAGAAGTCCTAATGTTTTGCCCAGTTAAATCAAGAGTAAGCAAGGAACACAACGTCACATAGGCATGATTTGTGGAAAATGATGACCCCGGTAGACAATAAAGGTCAGAATTGGGAATCAAGCAAACATACTTTACATAGTAGAATTATATCTGATAGAGAATTATATATAAAGCTGTACTAGAAAACCTTGTTCTTCGTTTAAAAAAATCATAATAATCGGTCAAGCCATTTCGAAGGAGCTTGGTTACAAACACTGTGATTGGAGATTTTTATGTTGCTCGCGACTTCGTGCACGCAAAAGTCAATTTCGCAGAAAACGTACATTTCATCATGATTAAAAGTAGCCTATATCCTTCCCCGTGGTCTACTCTACATCTGTGCCAATTTTTTTTAAAATTGGTCCAGTAGTTTCGGAGCCTATTCAATACAAACAAACAAACTTTTCATCTTTATTATATTAAGTAATAGATATTAGTATAGAAAAAAGAAGAGAGCTAGCAACATAAAAAATAATGATAGTTAGTTTGTAAATAGGAGAGACGAAGGTAGATAGCGATTACCGCCGACCAGGACACGCGCAACACCAGTGGAGTTACAACTGCGTTTCCAATTAAGTGTTCTGTGGTTTCCGATCATTGAAACTCCTGGGCCTTCGGTAGTCTCACCCGGCGAAACACAATGGAAGCGGTGTTTGATATTTATCGCTGATTTTAAGGTTTAGGTTTTTTGTTACATATTTTCGGAAACTTGTGTCTTTTATTTAAATAACAAGGTTAAATAGGTTGATAGTGAAACCAAAAATAATACACATAATATACTCAGTTTTAGTCCGATTTAAATAATTTATTCATCGTACTAATATTATAAACAACGATATTTTAATAAAATATATAACAATTATACTGTAAAACCTGTAACGGTGTTCTAAATGCGTTATTAATATCAGCTTTGAATGTAAAAGTTTGTTTGGTTAATTTGAGTGTATGCTTGACTGTCATTTACGCAAAAACTGATTAACGGGTTTGAATGAAATTTGGCACACATATAATCTGTAGCCTGTACCTATTAGATATGGATAATATAGGCTATCTTTATAAGGAAAAATCTAAGGTTCTCGTAGGATTCCCTTTTAAGCGCGCGTTGTCGCGGATTCGTCCCGTACTATTTAATTTAATTTGTAAGCACTAAATATAATAATAATAATAATAATCTTAGTCGAAGGATAATTGTAAAATCAGGATTTTTGAAAATCCTAGGATATAGCAAAGGTCCAGTTTATTAGATTCTGAGATAAAGTTTCGCCATCTTCCTAACAATTTTCAGGATTTTCGCAAAAAACCGAACCGAAGACAAATGTTTTATGAATTCATACTGTCAATTATGACAAAGCACGAAACGATCAGTGGCCAGCCCCGTGATCGAAAGTCCTGGATGTAAGAAACTCACCCCCGCCCGCCTCCGCATTCGTCCAGCCACGCACACACAGCCACGAGCGAATGTCATTCGTATACTTTATATGTCATTCGTTTTCTGTTTCATCTCCACGGACCAGGTCGGTCGGGAAACAGATAGAAAAAAAAAAGAATACATTAACTAAATTTATTTTTTGGATATTGATTTCTGGTGCAGGTATAAACTATCATAATTAGTATGCATTTAGTGCAAAGCTGCTAATTTGAAATTACACACCGACACCTCAATTTTATCTATTTGTAAGTATATTGATTTTTGTGTAGGTACCGTTTATGCTCTGATCTATGCATTAAGTCCGACCGATTAATTTGAAATTACAAACAGATACCTCAATTTCATTTATTTGTATTAGGTATATTGATTTTTTTGCAGTAAGTACAATGCTCTTTAAGTACCTACCTACTATCATAGTATGAATTTAGTGCAAAGCTGTTAATTTGAAATTATAAACAGACACCTCAATTTTTTTATAGATAATGTTTTAGGTTCTGCAGACTATACAGTATAGCTGTTAGGAGCCTATATAATATTACGGCACTATACATTTATGACGTTTTATGAGCTTTACCTATGTAAACTATAATATTACATTAAATTAGAATTTAAAACCCAATGGTACTTGTACAGTTTTATAAGAATTATACGAACGGAGGAATATGAAATTTGGCACAGTTAAATTTTATGTGGAGGAGAGTGTTCAGAAAGCTAATATTTATATTGTTATAAAGTACAATTTTAAAAATTATATGAATTATAACGGTTGAAATTCGGCCACAAGGCAACCTCTAATGAATATTTATGGGTGAAATTTTACTTCTGGCAGCATAAACATTAATAACAAAAATAGGTGTGACTGTACATGTTAAGTGGGGATGATTTTTTTTTCTCATGGCACTTACCTCATTGTGTGAGGTATCTACGAATAGCTCTTCTTAAATACGGCTACTAAAAATGCGGGTTGATAGTTATGGAACTCTTCTTAGACACTAGGACTAGTGTATAGACAATATGTCCTGACATGCTTTTGGTTAGGTTATTTAGATATTATATACTTAATAAATATTAAAAATACTTCTATTTATAAATCGGATTAAGTTAAGATGGAACTTGTTAAAGATTTTTGCCTTTATATCCAAGGCCTCCAAACATGCACGAATCAAACAAAATAAATATGTTTCGCCACTGGCTATATAACTTTTAAAATTTTTGTGTTTAAAAATATCCAACCAAAAATAAGCTTACAATAATACTAAATAAAAGTGAGAGAGAAAGAGAGCCTTATAAAGTTGCGGGCAATTTTGTCAGAAAGTTCAAAAACCTATCAAGGTACATTCTTTGTATTTTATTTACATATATAATATTATAGTTTGTGTATACATTTAACTTAAAGTAAGTTAAATGTATACATTAATTAAATCTCTAATATAATTTCTTACTTAGTAGTCTTATCTTTGTCTAGGGGCAATGAATAGTCATCATCTTAGGTTGTAATAGAAATAATTTTTTTGGTAATTTGTGGAGAGTGCTGTGAGATACCGGCTACACTACAATGGCGAAGGCTGCTTCTCCTTCATAGGGAAGCCGGAGCCTGTATAATAGGTATAGATTTCTATGAAGGTTTGCAAAAGATACGTGACAAGGTAAGCCGATAGGAATGGAGTTATAGGAACCCTACGCCACTGCTACACTATTATTATTGTAATTTACATCTAAGATTGTGTTGTGTTGTTTAAGTACACAATATGTACCTACTGTTAACTGTTACTTTTAATAATAATAAAAAAATCATTGTTATTTCTACATGCATTTACATCAATTCAATATAATGGGACGAGTGCTCAGTAGCTAGGTATGTAAATTGCGGCGATAAGGAAGATATTATAGCTAGGTGACCTCACATAAACTGCACGGGTCTGGGGTGCATAGCATTAATAACTCGTAGCATCGTAGCGTGTAAGCCTAGCTGTGATGACAAAAAATACAAGCAAAAACCGGAAAACTATGAGTCGGACTCCGCGCGAAGAGTTCCGTACCATTATCTATACACTTTTAGTACTAATATCGAGCACTAGGATTAATAAAGAGTAAAAAATAATGAAAAATCTAGTTTTTTGTACGGAACCCGGTGCTTTCTTATTTATTTGTTTTATTTTCATTATTTAGTTTCGAAGAGCGTCCCTTAAAAATTAATTTCATGCTCTTTTTAGACTTTTTATTGGTTTTTTAGCGGCAGCAGAAAATCATCTATGATAAATTTCAAATGTCTAGCCACATAATACTAATTATAGTTACGTCTAGCTATCATGGTTCACGAGATACACCTGACAGACAGTTTTTACCCGCTTAAACACCAAAAAGATGTGTTTACAGTATCGTCTACCGAGCATAAATTAAGAAATTACGACTTAAATAGAATAAAACATAATAGGTATCTACCTACCTACTATTTATCAAAACTATATTTTTTAAGGTATAATATAGTATGTATAAAGTATGTATAAACTGTAGGTAGTTTTTTGGTTAAAACATAAAGGTTTCACATTATCTATAATATAATATATAACTTCCCACACCGATTTCAGTGATGGTGGTCGGTTTTATTGAAACCAGGCCAGTTTCGCAGGAGTAATTTCAGCACTCTCTCTTCCTTTACTCTCATAACCTAGTGGGACGAATAATCGACACGACTGGCGATGACCAGATCAGGTGCAGTTCCGACTTTTTACATGCCCATCCGACGCATGGATCATCTTTCTTGTCAGACAATCAGGTGATCAGCCTGCATTGTCCTAACCCTAACCAAATTTGGAAATAACATTTTTTGATCAATGCAAACAAACAAACAGTGTAGATAACGGTTTAACTCTTATTTTCGTGAAATTAAGAAAAAATCACTCCGATAGGTATGCGGATACTCGGTGCTCTGGAACTAGTGGATTTTAAAAATTGTTTAAGAATGGGAGAGAAAGAATTTGAATATGTGGGTACTTATTAAATTTAGTAGCTCCGTATACAAAAAAAGACACAATTTTAAGACAGAGCGCAAGTGCTAGATAAACACTGGTTGTCCTAGCTACAGGAAGTTATGACACTGCTCCTCGTCCCCGTTCAGTCGCCCTCATTACGGACCCTTACTCCGGGAATTCTATTACATACACTGCCCTAAATAAGGGTAAGATTCCCTAATACGGTGTGGTGTAAATAGACCTTTAGGATGATTCAGATGATTTTATTTGAAGATGATCTTATACGATTGGAGAATTTTTTATTAATATATATTATATTTGGGCTGGAGTGGATAAGTAGAGATCCAGTGGAATAATATTCAATATGATGATAATACCTACAGTAAAATCTATTAGGCGCATATAACGACAAATAGTTGCGGTCTGTCATACTAAAATACTTATGAACATATTAATAGATTTTACAAATTACATTACGTCGTTATAACAGACTTTCGTTGTTAATATTTACAAATTGAAATAATATGACTCACCCGTGGTCGTGCAGTGCAGCGGCGCGCGAGTGTCCAGCCCTTACTGTGCAGGAGTTGATTGGTAATGTATTGTCATATTAGGCCCAGTTCACACTATATTACCACACGCGGTCATGCGATTATCGCCCTAAGGACTAACTCACACTATATAGTCCGCACGCGATAGCGACCGACGGGGTAAAGGGTAACCTAAGTATATTATATTCCTAAGTAAATAAAATATGAATAATGGATATATAAGTATTTATGAGCAACGTTTCGCAGTTCACGAGTATGTAATATGTATAACTAGCTTTTGCCCGCGGCTTCGCCCGCGTGGAATAGTGTTCTTGGAAAAAAACTACTTCGGCGAATAACTCTCTACTTACAGCAATATACTTTTGATACAATATTGAAAATGTTTTTAGGTTTACCCAATGCAATTATTAATGGTTGAAAATTAGATCCTGTCACCTCGACACGACATGCGCGACCGCTTGATATACATTGTATTATATTTATCGCACTTGAATATACATTTTACGATATCTTATAATATCTTAAGGATTATTTTTAAAATAACCCGCATCGAAATCCGTTGCGTAGATTTAAAGATCTAATCTACAATATACATACTAGGTACATAGGGACAAACAACTCCAACTCCAATAAAATTTACCAATCACCTCTATGTATATTCCTGAAGAACTGCAGTACGAAATATTCGTGAGCATCTTATATTTTTCGTTTCGATATATGAAGTGGTGGATTTACACTAGGGGCAGTCGGGGCTAGTGCCCAGGGCGGCAAATTTTGTAGGGCGGCAAAATTTGGAAAGTGAGAGAAACAATTTCTAGAACACTACATTATTTTTTTACAATTATCAACATTGCACAATATAAGGTTTGGTAAAATCAATTACGAATACTTCGGGCACGTGATCTACTGCTTGTGTAAAGACGTTTAGGCAAAAAAAAAAATTAAACCCATGTAAAAAAAATTCAAACTAAAATTATTAGATTAAAATATTGCAAGAAATTAAATATTTTGCATAAAGCATCCGCGCGCGACAAGGACAGCAGATGTAGCACGACAGAGACAGCGATACATATTGCATACACCAGGAAAGGTCATTCGAGTTCATATCTGAACAGCTGTTCGCGCGTGGTCGATATAATGCAATAAGATGTAATTTCCTGCAACATAATTTAATTTTGTATAAAAAAATTCCACGAGTTTCAAATATTTTTTTGCCTAAACGGCTTTACACAAGCAGTAGATCACGTGCCCGAAGTATTCGTAATTGATTTTACCAAACCTTATATATCAATAAGTAATTCTTATAACGGTAACGTCAAACCCCACTCCTGATGATAGTCGACATACTAAATAATTATTATCAGTGTGGTAAGAGCTATTAACTGAGATAGGTTTGAAATCTGTTGATGAACGGACACTGCGCCTGATTTTTAAAGTTATTTTAGAAAAAAATCAACAGCCTAAAACAGAACTTGAATACTAACTTATTCTATATATTATGTATGTGTTTATGTTAAATGCGTTCAAACTGAGAAAGCGAGCTAATGTTTTTTACGCTTTAACCTGTTAAAATATTTTTATATTTTAAGCTCTGAAGGAATATTGTACTTTAGAAAAAAACAATAAAATCAATCGCCTAAAACAGGGATCGCGAACCTATGGTACGCGTGCCATCGAATCCTCGAACGTATAGTATGCGACACAATATTTTGGGCACGTCACTGATCACAAAATTTTGTAATTACGTACTTACTACGAAAAAAGTGTGAAATAGGTATTATAATATGACAAACCTAACACAATAAGTTTTTGTCACCTATTTTGCAACATCAGAAATAACATTAATTTTACTTTAATTTAAATTACAAAATTATCCTATATTTACATTCTTTTAGGGTTTAAAATTTGAGCAGATTTAACCTATGAAATAGGAAAACAAAATTTGCTCGCTCGCTTCGCGTTTAACATAAAAAACATATTATATTATTTAGTAGCGATGTTCTGTTTTAGCCGGTTCATTTATGATATTTTTCCGAAGTTCACCGTTATACAGTGTTTAAGGGAAAACCCTGAAATACTGTGCTTTAAAGCTTAAACAGGTAAAATCGAAAAAAATCGGCGCCTATTCTAATGTATATTATAAAATGATCCTATTTCCACAGTCTTTTTTTTTAATGGGCGCCGATTTTTTTTAATGGGTGGTTTCAAGTTTGAACAGTTTAACCTATTAAATAGGAAAAGAATTTGCTCGCTCGCTCGCGTAACCACTTGTATTCGTTTTTTCGTTTTATTTTCTTTAATATTATATTCATTTCAATTACATGCTGAGGGCCGCCCATATTAATCCATACTAGTTTCACAATTTATTTGAGGTACTAAATTGGATAAGGATTAATGCTACATTGGTTAAAATCGCTTCGTAAATATAAAGGATAAAAAATTATGTATGAATAGTTATCGTGGGTTATCCGTAAGAGATAGACATAATATGCCATCGCGGACTTTTTTGTAGGCATTTTTAAGATGAACAAAATTGTAGTACATTATTTTGATCTATCTAATTGGGTTCAGCCAGCGTTTGCAATGTAAACGCAAAAACATATGTTTATTTAGGACATTAGAAACTCTAAAATGATCTGTGTACCTCTACTATGTTATCCATGTTATATACCTAAAAACCTTCCCGTTGAATCACTCTTATATCTGTTAAAAAAACTGCATCAAAATCCGTTGCGTAGTTTTAAAGATTTAAGCATACAAAGGGACAGACAAAAAGGGACTTTGTTTTATACTATGTAATGATAATAATGTCGTCGACCTCTGTGGCTCAGTGGTTAGCGCTCTGGCGTTCAAGCCGAAGGTCGCGGTCTCGAACCCCGCAAGAAAACAAAAAGTTTTCAGTGTTCCTGGGTAATGGATCTGATAGTAAAAATCTTGAATATAAGTATAGTATATAAGTATTAAATATATAATTCAAGTTCTTATATTAATAATACAAGTACTTTGAGAACTTACCACGGGACCAGATTGACGTGGAGTGAAAGCGTCCATAGATATTATTATTACCCTATCTCACAACCCAAACTGTTACAATATATTATTATTATTATGAAATTAATTTATGTCTCGGCAATTATGCCGGGTAAATGATTTAGGTACGGGCGTATGCCAAGTAACCTGATTCATGTTTTATGAGTGAAGAGTCAAGATTGTGGTGGAGTAAAGGATGACGATGGACCTACTAGACACGCTGACGGTGTTACGTCTGCTCCTTACAAATTAATATAAATTCATTAGTTTTAGTGATTAGTGAGTGGTGTTCTATTGTTCAAAACTTTCCTATAGTATCCTATACTCTAGAAGTGATTAAATTCATTAATATAAAACTATAAATAATCAGTTAATCACATAATAAAAACTTTTTAACCATCGTATTCAGTCGCCATTGCATCAGCTTGAACTTACTTGTGTTGAACGCGTAAGCGCCTCGTAATTCACGGCGCTTATGACCTTTTTATCGCCAAGTATTCACAGTGTGCATCAAAGTGAATTATTATCTACCTACTGAACATTGTTTACTTTTTGAAGTGTGGCAGATATTATTAGAAACTTTGGATGCAGTTTATAAGACCTAGAAGAGTGCGGTTTTCTTCTCTGAAATTAGCAGGAGAAGACCTATAGAGACAGGAAGAAATCGAAGAACACCTGGACACCTGGAAGAGGAAACAGCAGAAAACTCGGCACCAAAACATCGCAGCGAAAAGCGGTTTCGGCTACCGGGATCAGAAGACGAAGGCGGACACACAGCTCCCGACCGGACCTGGACTGGACCTGTGGAAAAAACCGGAACACCTGGAAGACCGCATCAGCTACTTACCTGGGAAGTGGAGCATCTGGAACCTGAAAAAGAACTTAAACAACTAGAGGTACATTTGTAAATAATAAATCTGGACCAGTAGCCCCTATTGGAGCTACTGATTAGTTTTAAGAATAGATATAAGGACCAACTACATCATTATTTGGTGTAGTTGTTAGGATAAGGACAAAGTGTACGCTTAGGAACGCTCAAAACACACATAATATTTATTTATTATAGTAGGTATTAAATTAGATTAGGATAGTTGTTTCCCTATTGGGGCAACTACTAGGTTAGGATTTACTTTATTTAATTTATTGACATAATTTTACAATTCAATTTTAATTTAAACTTTTACAATTTAATTCGTTCATTCATATTATTGACATTATTTTAATATTTTATTTTATTGCAAATTTGACGAGTCCCCCTTAAAAAACAGCACCATGTTCCGCTCTCCCCAGAAGCGAGCAAACGAAACTTTCAACGTATCGCCACCAAAACGAAATGTGGATGATGACAGGGCCCTGACTCAACCAAGTCACTCTTCCGCTTTCCGGAAAAGTATAGACAAGTTTCAAGCCCTAAGTTCACCAGCCTCATCCCTAAAATCAATGACGCAACCCAATCAGGAGCCTTCTGCACCTAAAGTAAAAGTAGACAAACAACAAAGTGTAGAAAAGACGCAAGCAATGACATATAGATCAAGAACTAGTGAGGGTAAAGCCTGTCTACAATCAGCCAAGAAACACATTAGCAACTCCAAAAATTTAAAAACAGAAATAAAAGAAGGGGTCTTGGCTATGCTAGACAGGCTTTTCCAAATCATAAAAGAATTAGAAATAGAACTTACCGACATTAAGGCAGGAAAAACCGGAGAGCTGGGGAGGGACTCTTTACATCCCCCCCAGCAAACTGACGAAACTGCGATGAATGACGAAATGGTGAAAAACCTGAAAACAAATAATAAATTAATACGAGAGAGTATGAATAAGGGAATGAAGGAAATGATGAGAAGGATGGAAGAGATAAGAGGATGTATGGAAGAAAATAAAGAGAGAATGGGAAGGTTGAGCTCATTGTTGGAGAGCAACATGGCCGTCGCCAATACGACGACATATGCGAGCGTTGTGTCGAGAGGAGTCCCTGAGAAACTCCACGAAACAAGGGCTCTGCACTCGGTCATGGTGTCCTCCAAAGATGAACAGGAAACAGGTGATGAAGTGTTAGAAAAGATAAGGAAGACAGTAGATGCTAAGGATGGATGGGTAAGAGTAGAGAGAGTAAGAAAGGTAAAGAATAGAAAGGTTGTCGTCGGCTGTGTGAGTGAAGAAGAAAGAAACAAGGTGAAGGAAAGGTTGAGAAATAATGAAGGATTGGTTGTGGAAGAAATTAAAAACAAGAGCCCCCTTCTAGTCTTCAGAGAGGTTATGAAGTGCGACAGTGCCGACTTCACTACTGCATTTAAGAACCAAAATGCAGGCATCGTTGAGGGCCTGAAGGGGGAAGAATGCAAGGTTGAAGTAGCGTATGTGATGAGAGCCAGGAACCCCCTACAGATTCACGTAGTGGCAAGAGTAAGCCCACAGTTATGGAGGAGATGTATGAATGTAGGACATGCCCATATAGGGCTAGGCAGAGTGAGAGTGATGGACCAAAGTCCGTTGGTGCAGTGCTCCCGCTGCCTTGGGTATGGGCATACAAAAAGGTTATGTATGGAAGAGCAGGAACGATGCAGCCACTGCGCCGGTCCTCATATGAAGACCGAGTGCGATAAGTGGCTGCGAGGAGATGCGCCTAAATGCATAAATTGCACGAAGGCCAAGAAAGGTAGCGCGGAGCACAATGCCTTTGATAGTGGATGTATGGAAAGAAAGAGGTGGGATGCTCTAGCCAGATCGGCGGTAGCGTATTGCTGAGGTTGTCCACGGTGAGTACTTCCAGTACCGAGTATTGCAGGCAAACCTTCAGCGGAGCCAGATCGCCACAAGGGAGTTATTGCTCGAGGCCACCAAGCGTAAGGCATGCGTAGCATTGCTTCAAGAGCCCTACATAGGTGGGGCACGGAGTATGAGGACATACAATGGAGTGAGGGTCTACCAGAGCGATGGGGAAGGGGGTGGTGTGGTTAAGGCGTGTGTTGTAGTACTCGACGACACGTTGGATGTCGAACTACACACACGCCTGAGCAACAACAACATTGTCGTGACCACCCTCAAAACCAAAGCCTGGGAGACGATTGTAGTGTCCTTCTACTTCGAGCCTGATAAGCCAGTGGGGCCCTACCTGGACCATCTTATACGGATAGGAAGGGAGTTGGGTACCGATAGGATGGTCTTGGGAGGCGATGCTAACGCGAAAAGCCCGTGGTGGGGTGGCGTCTTGGAAGACCCGCGAGGAAGTGAAGTGTCTGCTGTACTGGAAACAATGGGTATGCACATACTCAACACCGGGGACATCCCAACATTCGATACTGTCAGAGGGGGGAAAAGGTACTCCAGTTACGTGGATGTGACAGCGTGCTCCGACGATCTGCTGAACCGAGTGGACGACTGGAGAGTAGAGGAGGCTCTCACGAGTTCGGACCACAACGGCATATCTTTCGGCATCAGACAACAGAAATCCACAGGCACGAACATAATACGAACTACACGCATATTTAACACACAGAAGGCAAACTGGACTCAGTTTCGTGAGAAACTGACCCAGCTGATGTCGGACAGACAACTGACTGTACAAGACATAAACACAATACACAGCACACAACAAATAGAAGACGCAATAGACAGATACACACAAGTAATCACACAGACATGCAGAGACACAATGCCGACCAAAAAACACACACAAAAATTCACCATGTCGTGGTGGAATGATGAGCTCGCGCAGATGAAGAAGCAGGTTGCCACGAGGAGACGCAGGATCCGGAACGCAGCACCTGATCGCAGAGACCGCGTCGTTGGACTGTACCTGGAACAAAAGGAGAAGTATGAAAAGGCTGTAAGGGATGCGCAAGTTGAGAGTTGGAAGGAGTTTTGCCGGAAACAGGATAGGGAGGGGGTCTGGGAGGGTATCTACAGGGTGCTGAGCAGAGCTACAGGGAGGGAGGAGGATCTGCCCCTTACGAGGGACGGTGAAACCCTCGACGCCCGGAGCTCTGCAGAATGGCTGGCGGAGACTTTCTACCCCGAGGACCAGGAAAGTGGTGAAAGTGAGGAACATCGGCGGACGCGCCGGCGGGCGGAGTCCTTGGACACCGAACCGCCGACGGGTCCGGACGACCCTCCTTTCATCATGGAGGAGTTGAAGAGAGCCGTAAGGTCCTTCAACCCCAAAAAGGCCCCCGGGGTGGATGGCCTCACGTCGGACATCTGCCAGCACGCTGTGGAATGTAACCCGGAATGGTTCCTTGCGCTGCTGAACAGGTGCCTCACTGTCGCCTGCTTTCCCAAACAGTGGAAGCAGGCGACCGTGGTGGTACTAAGGAAGCCGGGCAAGGAATCGTATCGGGTACCAAAAGCCTATCGACCGATCGGCCTCCTACCTGTTCTCGGCAAAATCTTCGAGAAGATGCTGGTCGCCCGACTCAGGTTCTACCTTCTGCCCAAGATTAGCCCTAACCAGTATGGTTTTATGCCCCAAAGGAGCACCGAAGACGCCCTCTATAGGTTGGTGAACCACATCAGAAAGCAGAGGGAGGAGAAGAAAATTTCTGTTGTGGTCTCGCTGGACATAGAGGGAGCCTTTGACAGTGCTTGGTGGCCAGCCATAAAGGTTAGGTTAGCTGAGGTTGGGTGTCCGGGGAGCCTGAGGCGGGTGATCAGCAGCTACCTGAGTGGAAGAAGAGTGAATGTAAGATATGCAGGAATGGAAGTGAGCAGGGAGACCAACAAGGGGTGCGTGCAGGGGTCCATAGGTGGACCGATCCTGTGGGACCTCTTGTTGGACCCCTTGCTATGGATAATGGAGGAGATGGATGTTTACTGTCAAGCGTTTGCCGACGACATCGTGTGCGTTTTTGAGGGTGAAACGGCTCTAGAGATAGAGTTAAAAGCAAATAAGGCGTTAGACAGAATAAACGAATGGGGAAAGAAAAACAAATTAAACTTCGCACCGCATAAAACCTGTGCGCTTCTATCGACAAGAAGGTTAAAATTTGATGTGCCGCGATTGAAAATGGGGAGAGTGGACATTAAATACTACGACGAGATAAAAATTTTGGGCCTGACAATTGACAGAGGCTTAACTTTCAATACCCACGTCGGGAATGTCTGCCAGAAGGCAATATCCCGCTATAAGCTTTTAGCTAGGACAGCCAGAGTGAGCTGGGGACTTAATCCCCAAGTAGTTAAGTTAATATACACAGCAGTAATTGAACCCACTATTTTGTATGCATCAGCAGCGTGGGCACCCACCGTGGAAAAGATGGGGGTCCAAAAAAGGCTTAACACCGTTCAACGGAGTTTTGCCCTAAAGATCTGCAGAGCATATCGGACCGTCTCCCTGAACTCTGCGATGCTGTTGGCTGGGATACTCCCTCTTGATCTCAGAATCCTCGAAGCTGCGAGGCTTTACGAGATCAAGAAGGGAGTGTCACACCCGGTGTTGAAAGACAGGGAGGTGGAGCGAATGGCTCCTGCGATTGAGGACCCACATCCGGCAGAGCAGGAAGAGCTGAGGTTCGGGTTGGTAGACGAGGACTCGTATGCAGACGTGGTTAACAACCACGTCCATAGGATCTATACGGACGGTAGCAAGATTGAGGGTCGAGTCGGAGCCGCACTCTCCGTATGGAAGGGTGAGGCCGAGACGAAGGCCATCAAGCTTGCACTGCCGCCGTATTGCACCGTCTACCAAGCCGAGCTACTAGCGCTCCAGAGAGCAGTAAGTATAGCCTGCAAGAGTGGAATGGCGAAGGTCGGTATCCTTAGCGATTCCAGATCGGCTCTCCAGGCAGTCACCCTTAGTTCCCCTCATCCCCTGGCAGTGCAAACAAGGGCGGCCCTCCGAAAAGCTGCATTGCAGAGGCGGGAGGTCTCCCTGTTTTGGATAAAAGCGCACGCAGGGTTGAGAGGGAATGAGAGGGTTGACGAATTAGCCAAGGAGGCCGCGCTGAGATTGAAAAGGAAACCTGACTACGATCTGTGTCCTGTTTCATTCGTCAAGCGTATCTTAAGAGAGGATACGATTGAGGAATGGGACAGGAGATACGAAGTGGGAGGGACGGCCGGAGTCACGAAGCTCTTTTTCCCAAGCGCTGCTGCTGCATACAAAATAGTTAAGAAAATAGACATTACACACCACACCACACAGATACTGACTGGTCACGGTGGATTCGCCTTCTACTTGAACAGATTCAAATTGAAGGAGGATCCATCGTGCCTGTGTCAGCCCGGAGTTGAGGAGACGGTTCCTCACCTGTTACTCGAGTGCCCAATTTTTGCACACAATAGATATGATATTGAGCAAAAATTGGGCATAGCGATGACGGGTGAGAGCCTACCTTCCTTCCTGGGGGAAAAGAGGAGAGAGGTGTTTCTCTCATTCTGTAAGAGAGTGGTGCAAACGGTAAATAAAAGACATTGTGATCTGTGATATTAGGTAAGCTGTGATATTAGGGTTAGTTGATTGTTGTGCCGTAGTTTTAGTTTGATTATTATCATTGTATATTGACATTTGTATATTGTTTTAGGTTGATAATTTATTGTAATTTTATTTTGACATTTTCTGGATTGACATTTTATTTGTAATTTTATTGTAATTTATTTTTGACATTTGACACAAAATGAAAACAAAATTGAAACAGAAAATAAAATAGTAAAAAACAAGCCCTGACAACGTTAGGGGGACGGAGAAAAAGAAAAAAAAAAAAAAAAAAAAAAAAAAAAAGGATGACGATGGGTTAAGAAAACGACGAACTATAGAGCAGGTATCAATGACGATGGATTTTTGTATGGGGATGTATGTGTTTTTGTTAAGGTCGAGTAATTTCAGAGCAGCAGTAAGTGTTTTGGGGATGACGCCAGTTGAAGAGATTATTATTATTATTATTATTTAACATATATTTGTCTCGGCTTTAACCGGTAGAATGAAGCAGGTATGGGCGATTGCCAAGTATCCTGTTCATGTAGTGTGAAAGAAGTTTAATTGGTGTGAGTTGTAGGGAAGGATGAAGATGAATTAAGGAAGCGGCGGACTATAGAGCAGGTATCTATAACGATTGACTTTTGTAACTGTATATATGTATTTTTGTGAAGGTTAAGGGATTTAAGTGCAACGGCAAGCGCTTTTGGAATAACGCCCGTTGAGGAGATGACTATCGGGATTATTTTTACTGTGTTTTGATGCCACATTTGTTTGATCTCATCTGCAAGCGGTATGAATTTTTGGATTTTTTCTGTGTGTTTCTGTTTCAGGTTGTTGGTGTTTGGAACGGCGATGTCTATAAGGTAAGTGGTTTTTTCAGATTTAATTGTGAGGGTTATGTCTGGTCTATTGCTTAGGATGGTACGGTCTGTGACGATATCGCGATCCCAGTAGAGTTTTACGGAGTCATTTTCTAGAACGTTAGATGGTTTGTATTTGTAGTACGGTGTATGTGTATCTATAAGGTTAAACTTGATTGCTATTAATTGATGTATATGTTTGGCTACGTTATCGTGACGGTGAGTATATTCTTTATTTGCTAGTGCACTGCATCCTCCGGTAATATGGTCTATTGTCTCAGTGGTTTGGTGGCATAATCTACACTTATCAGTTTCTATGGCTTCTTTGAGGATAAATTTTGAGTAATTGCGAGTTTTGATAATTTGGTCCTGTATAGCTATTAAGGGTTCTCTTCTGTTTCACTATAAATGTTTCCCTTAGTTAACCAACTGAATGACGCGGCTTGATCGATATGGTCCTGACTTAACTGGTACGGAAATTTACCATGTAGAGCCTTACTTTTCCATTTTTCTATTTTATTTTCATCATTAATTATTTTATTTTTAGGGTTATATCTGTCATTATTTAACTGTAGCGGTGTTCCAGAATGAGGTAAATTTACAATGGCTTTATGAAGTGGGCTTGTGTTAGCTTTTGTCTTGAAATAATTTCGGAGGTTATCTATTTGGGTGTAATGTAGATTTTTTATGTCTATAAAACCACGCCCTCCCTGTTTCCTCTTTATTGTAAATCTTTCAACTGCTGAATGGATGTGGTGAATATTGTGTTTGTAACAAGCGGTTCGGGTTGCGGTGTTGAGGGTTTCCAAATCAGTGTCAGACCACCTGATAATTCCAAATGAATACGTTAATATAGGGATCGCATAGGTATTTACAGCTTTAATTTTGTTTTGGCCTGACAATTGCGTTTTTTAAATTTTATTTAGTCTCTGTTTGTATTTATTTTTTAATGTATTTTTTATTTCTTTATGATCTATAGCTGTATTTTGTATATAACCACCTAGGTTATATGTGTCTTTCGCTTGCATGCTGTCTATTGTTCCTTCTTGTAGTTCTAAGTTGAGTGGTTCTGTATGTGTATGTTTGCCCTTAAGAATGCAATTAATTTTACATTTATCAGTTCCGAATATCATGTAAATATCAGCGCTAAATTTTTCCGTTAATTTTAATAGTTGTTCCAGTTGTTGCCTGTCAGGTGCGAAGAGTTTTATGTCGTCCATGTAAAGAAGGTGAGTGATTTTGATTTTATTGACTTTACCTATAATATATCCTAAGTTTGACCTATTAAGAGTTTTAGATAGAGGGTTTAAAGCTAAGCAAAACCATAAGGGGCTAAGTGAGTCGCCTTGGAAAATGCCACGTTTAATTTTGATTGGTGAGGTACTGACGGTGGTACTGACTGTTTTTAGATTGAGTTTAGTAGACCAGTTATGCATTATATATTGTAGAAAGTGAATTAAAGTATTATGAATCTTATATATTTTTAGTACATGTATCAACCAAGAATGCGGGACACTATCAAAGGCTTTTTGGTAATCTATGTATGCGTAATAAAGGTTCTTATTATTATTATTATTATTATACGTACTCGTAGGTATTTAGGAGGAAATTTGATTCATAAGCAGGTTGACCGTTGTCATAATTTGTTCGTGCTATATGATATTCACCTGTCATGTCATTGACAATTTGTATTGTGACATTGTGATACTATGCGTAATGCGTCAGCATTATAATACAAAATATAGATTATGTGGACACTCATCTGCCTATGAATTAGATTCCCTGATAGTACACTTACAAGCAGATGCATACATATAACTTGTGTTTGCGCATCAGCTCGCGACAAATTCCTTGAATTAATATGATGTGTGCGCCTAAATAAATAAAAAAGCAATCTACTAATATCAGCTTCAAATGGAGACATAATAATATTAAATAATTGCCTTAAAAAGTCAATGGCAATGTTATTTTTCGAAATTATGTTGTGCGCCTAAATAAATGAAATAGCAATAACTAATTAGTATTGCTATTTAATTTATTAGGATTAAATTAATATTCAGGCCCTTAAAAAAGAACGCGTGAATATGGCGTGAAAACTATGCATACATAATAATATTATGTTCACGCTTGATCACGGAGCTGATAATAACGTAGATTAAGGCGGTGATATCTATATACCCATTACCCACACTTTACAGATATAAGCTATTTCTGCCCTCTTTATTTAAGTTTAGGTTAACTATTTTATTAATTAGCAATAAATAAGATTATAATCTTATGTTGCGTGAAAAAAATCTATCAATAAAAGATTTTAAATACTAACAAATCAATGTGACAGACTGAAACCAGTTTGCAATAAATACGAGTATACAAAAATATGTTGAGGTGCAAATATTTATTTTTGCTATTCTGGAAGAATCTGACAAATATGACGAAGTTAATAATTGGAAACGTAACAATATCGTAATACAGCAACGACAACAATCAAGTCACGGACAAACAATATTTAGATAAATAAAAAGTAATTAAAAAATTTGGCTTTTGGCACTTTGGCTCAAAAAGTATATCCTTATGGGAAACTTAGTACATTCAATTTACAGAGGCTGTACCTAGTTTTATTGTGGCTATATCAGTAGTATAAGTAGTAACTTTATATTATGAGAAGAGCTCCGTGGCCTAGTGGGTAGACCGTTTGGTTCGCTCTCGAGAGAGTGCAGGTTCAAATCCCAGGTTGTGGCGTGTACCAATGAGACTTTTTCAGATCTCAAGTACATTATACGGACGCTCTAACGATGAAGGAAAACATCGTGAGGAAATCCGCACATGGTTGGCCCCAGACGACCAGTTTTGTATTGACCAGTCATTCCTCTGGCTGTGTTGTGAGAGTGCCGTATGTGCTTGGGCAACCATGACGACATTTCAAAACAGACTGTCCCAGGCACTACAGTATTTCAAGAGTGGTTACTTTGCTCGGAGAATACTGTATAAATCATCCATGATCGGATGAAAAGGCCTAAGTTTATATTATGAAGTGTGGACAGTGGACAGATGTCAGATCTGGCAATTTTTCAAATGGCGGACGGCAAATAATTTTTGTTGCAATGAAGATTTATTTTGTAAGGTAAACTTTTTGGTTCCCTATTTTTTCGCATAAAATCATATGTCATAATTTTACTTGGCATAATTTCATTTGACCTAATAGTAGTTACGCATAATAATCATTTGGCATAACTTTCTTAGCATAAATTTTTTACGCATAATTACTAAAAGCATAATAATTGTTAGGCATACTCATTGTAAGGCATACATTTTTTTAGGCATAATATTAATTAAGCATACTATTAAAAAGCATAAATATATTTACGCATAATGATATTTAAGCATACTATTATATTTACGCATACTTCTTTGTAGCATTTTTTTCACATATTTACTAATGAATTATAAATTCTACCGGATGTGCGAGTTAAGACGAAATAACAATTATAATTGTAATTTTCGACTGATTACGAAATTAAACTCGGACTAACAACACGAACTGCTACCTAAGAACATGCCGAGCTATAACCACGAGCCCAATGCGCTTAAGGATAAAATAAGTTTTATTTTTGAATTAAATAACTTTTCGTATTAATTATTTTAAACATGTTAGCGGCTTACGGGTGGCCCAAGAGCCACCCCGCCGCAACTTAACCTACTGTTACACTAGGTATAATGAGTGTAATACCTGCTTTTAATGTTTCATAAATATGCGTTTAATTACCTTAACCGTGTTTTCATGATGTCTTTACATTTTATGCACATTTGTGCCTTGTGACAGAATGCCTTGAATTTATTATGACAAAAAAATATGCCTAACGAGTTTATGCCAAAAAACAATTATGCCAAAGTGCTATTATGACAAGAAAAATTATGCCTTACGAGTTATGCCTCATTATATTAGGACAAAAAATATTAGTCTAAATGATATTTATGCCTAATGATATAGTATGCCAAGAAACCATATTGCCAAAGTAATATTATGCGTGATAAAATTATGCCAAGTGAGGTATGCCAAATGAAATTATGACAAATAAAATTATGCGAAATAAGAGGATCTACCGGACACTAGAAAATGTACTAAACCTTAAAAAATGTTTATTAGTTTAATGCTAAGACACCGAATGTGATTAGAATAATAAGTTGGTCTAATAAGGTTAAAATAAAGGTTTAATCAATGTTTTTGAATTTTTTTTTAAGTTGCATAGTAAGTTATTATATAGGGGATCAAGTGTCCCTCATGCACTGGTATGCTATTCCTTGTTTTTGTTTTAGTAGGTAAATTAGAAGAAAGAAAATCAAATAGGACCTGTTAAAAGGAATTCGGGATTTAAAAGCAAAAGGTAATTCATGTGTACCCAGTTTACCCTATTTTTGGCCTTTGGGGCCAAAAGAGGCTTTTGCGAAAGCAAGGCTGTTAAAATAAAATCCGTCAGGCCGGGGAAAATTCAGAGCTCTGAAAATAGAACTCTCCTCTAATACAATGGAACTAAAAATCGAACACACAAGTGCCGAGTCAAATGTCAATGTCGTTATGTTTATAAAACTGCTCGACACTCGACATTTGGATTTTGAACTCTATTATATTAGCGGAGAAATAAATTTTCAGTGCTCTTTATTTTCTCTGGCGCGCCGGATTCCAGGTCTTTTAAATATCTACACTAATATTATAAAGAGGAAAACTTTGTTTGTATGTTTGTTTGTTTGTTTGTTTGTTTGTAATGAATAGGCTCAAAAGTACTGGACCGATTTCAAAAATTCCTTCACCATTCGAAAGCTACATTATCCACGAGTAACATAGGCTATATTTTATTTTGAAAAAAAAAATAGGGTTCCGTAAAATATTTGGGTTTTTCGGACACAAGGTGTAAAAAATCAACCAGAAAAGTTACTTATTTTGCGTACGCTGCCTAAACTATAAAAGATAGAACCATAAAATGTTCTAATTAATTGTAGATCTTATAAATATCTACAAAAAAGTCCGCGACACACTATACCTATCTATGTCGAGTGAGGCACAACAACCATTTTTTTATTTAGAAATCTTGAATTTTTTTTGGACTACATTTAAACGCGTTTATTTTACTCATGCTATTAATCCTTATCAAAATAAATTATTTCATCACTAAGTACAGTTTATGTAGATAATATTTGGTCTTTGAATGATTGAAATTGGACGTGTGGTTTTGAAGTTATGGCGAAATTAAAATATTACGATTTCTGCTGCACGGCCCGTTGCGAAGTAGGCGTCACCAAGGCGCGTGCGGGGGGAGTTTAGATCTATGGTATTTCATACGATAAAAGTATACCCACCTACTTATTTCATTGGTTTTAGTAGGTACCTATATTAATTTGTTTCTGTTTGTTTTGACTAGATTTCGCCCGTTTTGTTATTGGTTTAAAGACATTCTGTAGTATTAGTATCAGTATTGTACCCGTGCGAAGCTGGGGCGGGTCGCTAGTCTTATAATACTTTGGCTGATCTGTTGTATTTTGTGTTAAAAATAAATTATAGAAATCTACTAAAGGCAACTGTCGGTTATTGGGATGGTTACGTTGATTTACTAATAAACATGCCATCCACAAGAGTTACGACATTATTTTTATAACAAAACATTAGTTTAGCGATTATGTTGTTGTGTATTCCGTTTTATTTACTAGAACTAAGTATACAAGGTCCAAGGACGACTGTTATGGCCTCTAGCTTGTTAATTATATTATAATATCTAAGTACTAGTCATGTCTTGACTTAGAGAAAGGTAGGTACCTACTTGATAATTAAAAACTTCACATTCGATTTATTCGATTTATAATTTCACAAATTTGCAGAAATATATTAAATGTAACATAAACAAAGCAATCTAAATCCGGAAATGAGATGCGCATAACGTCATACGTCATAACTCATAACATAAAGGGTTATGAGTTATGACGTATGACGACGCTATGACGTATAGCGAGGGCCGCACGATGCCCAAGGCCCTCGCAGTGGCGTACCTACCCTAGAGTCAAAAGAGCTATGGCTGCGAGCCCGAGGGGCGGCGAACGGCCTTGGTCACCGCGCGGCTCTGTGTTTGGCATAGTACTTTTTTGGCTTTTTTGGACAATGGAAGTAGACGACTGACGACGACTAGCGAACCGGAAACCATGTCAACCTATCTTCATAAAAACATTATAAAGATAGGTAATTAGATTACAGCAATTGAAGCAAAAACTTCATGTAAAGTTTTACGAGTATTGTGCGAACGGAGGAGTATGAAATTTTTGAGCACAGTTAAAGTTCATGTGGAGGAAGGTGTGGAGGAAGGTGTGCAGAAAGTTATTAAATATAGTTTAGAAATACATAAAATGAATAAAAATATAGTTACACACACTACCTCACACTACCATACGTTTTGTCTATACTATCTATACTAATATAATAAAGAGGAAAAGGTTGTTTGTGTTTGTTTGTTTGCATTGAATAGGCTCCGAACTACTAGACCGATTTTGATGAAATTTGGCAAAGATGTAGAGTAGACCACACTTAGAGGCTACTTTTTATCGCGGAAAAATCGGTTTCTGCGAAATTAACTTTTGCGCGCATGAAGTCGCGAGCGACATCAAGTACCTATAATAATATCAGTATTCATTAATCAGTAGGTCTTGGTATGACACAATTGTTAAATCTTTCCTGAGAATCTTTCTTTCGTATTCCTTAAACAACATTTTTACTGCGTATGTAAGAGAAAAAATAATTCTCAAAAGTTGAAACTTAAGGACCGTATTCGGAGACGCGCCGCGCGAAGTTTAGGTTTTTAGCGCTACTCTCACAACGATCGAGCCTCGCGCCACAGTATAAAGAACAGTAAACCATCTGCATACAAACGTGCCGCGTTTCGGTTTAAATCCGCAATTCCGCACGCCTGCACACACCTCGTATAATAATTTTCAAGAACACCAGCCAATATTTTATCCAAATAGTGAGTTGCAAAATAGTTCTTAATCCTTGGCGACAAGGTTGCCAATAGAAATCAACATTTCTAAACAGACATATTATCTAGTTTTAAAATGGCTGTCGGGAAATCTTCTGTGAGAAAAGAAAGAGAAAATTCGGAAAGAAAAGAAAGATTGTTTCCAAACGACAATGCATCGACCTTGCTGCCTTACAATAAGACCTATTTTGCTACAAATGGTATTAATGTTTCTTCAATCTCTCATTTTGTCGACTCTCCGATGTTTCTGCGATGTGCATGCTAAGCCTGCTGCTCCTTAGCAGAACCGGTAAACCTTTAGGTACCATCGACGAAGTGTCCCAACCCAACACCATACATTTTTTGACCAGACCAATAGTCGTCACCAATACCCCAAAGACTTCGAGAGTCAAATTTCAAAATGGCCCCAAAAATCTCAAAAGTGGGGCCATTTAACCGGAGACACTTTTTTCTTCATAGTGTTTTCACCATACGTCAAATTTCAAAATGGCCCTAAAATTCAAAAGTGGGGCCATTTAACTGGAGACACCTCCATAGTATTTTCAATTTCAAAATGGCCCCATTCACCATACGTCAAATTTCAAAATGGCCCCAAAAATCTCAAAAGTGGGGCCATTTAACTGGAGACACGTTTTTCTACATAGTATTTTCAATTTCAAAATGGCCCCAAAAATCTTAAAAGTAGGGCCATTTAACTGGAGACACTTTTTTCTCCATAGTGTTTTCACCATACGTCATATTTCAAAATGGCCCCAAAAATCTCAAAAGTGGGGCCATTTAACTGGAGACACTTTTTTTCTCAATAGTGTTTTCACCATACGTTAAATTTCAAAGTGGCCCTAAAAACCTCAAAACTGGTTCGCGGAAATTGAACGAACGACACATGCTTAGTGCACAACGCCGACCGCATTTTCCTGTCCTGTTCTGTCCTGTTAACCTGTCGCGAGTTTAAGTAGAGTCACTAGTCCTGATCGAAATCCATTCCACAAGTCCAAAAACAATTTTCGAAAGGTTTCGTGAGAAGGCTATTGGAGGGGTCAAAAAAAATTTTTGAGGGGGGGGGGGGTCTTGAGGTTTTTGAGGTATATCCCGGGTCCCGTTGGGAATTTAGGGGATCTAATTAAGCCAAATTATAGGGCTCGTTCTCGCGATTCCAATGATACCTGACTCGAGGGGTCTAGGGGTCCAGTTGACTGAGATATGCCTCGAGGGGAATTTTTGATGGGTGGGGGGATGGGGGGAGGTTTCGTGGGAAGGCTATTGGTAAGGTCAAAAAATTTTAGAGGGGGAGGGAGGTTACATTGTATAGGGGGTGGGGTTTTTGGTGTGGGGGGTTGTTGGGTTTGGTTGATTGATGATGAGAGAGAGAGAGAGACAGAGAAACACACTATGGCAAAAAGTGTCGTTACAACTTTTGGTCTTAATTTTTTCCGTCTCCCTTTTGCAACGCGCCATAAGGAACTTCGTTCCAAAAGAAATATTTACTTGCTCAACAGAACAAATGTACCTACTATTATTAATTATACTGTGGTTCGATCGCGATCTGTGGATGCGGCGTAAAGCGACGTGCTCTCTCCTCGGAGTTGCGTGGCGTACTGACCGCAGCGGGCGCTCGCACATGTATTTGTGGAAACTCGCCAGTTCATAGTAATTTGTATGAAGAATTTGAGCGAAAAAATTGGGCAAGTTTATGATTTCTTAACACAAAATAAGAATATATTTACTAAGAAATAAAGATTTCATCTACTTCTTTATAGTTTTAACTTTATTATTTGATAAAATTAGTTTAATAATTCTTGATAATTACGACTCAGTTATTATAATACGGGAGTGCGATTTACACGTTTTCAGTGATATTCAGATTTTTTTTTACACTTATCCATAAATATTATCTTAAATTCGAATGTTTCAGCGGCTAGTAACATTCATTAACTAGCCGTGTGATTTTTTTCAAGGTTGTGGAGTATCTTTTTCTGTATAATTCTCTTATATTCCCGACCCTCGATTGCCGTATAGGGCCCTTAAGGATATTAAGGTGTAATTTCGACCACAAGCATTTAATACTATTTTATAAAATCACAATAATAGTTTAAAAGTCGTGCAAATTTTATTTTAATTAAATTAATTGTACACGTACAATGTACAAAATAAATTAGCATTTTTGATTTAACTCTAGGTATAATAAATAGCGCAAGATTTCATTGACAAAAAAAAAACTTAAATATTTTGCTATAAAAATATTTAAATGTGATTTCATGTGATTTATTTTATAATATTATGTAAAAGGTTATTACATTATATTTACATATTTATTAATTTAGCGTTATTACACTACATTAATAATTAGGTTACTACCCAATTATTAATTTTAAATCTTTTATTTACTACCGCAAAATTGAATAAAAATTGAAGTGAGAAGATCCATAACTTTTTTTTCATACCACCTGCTCGACAATGTTCGATTATATATCACGCAATCTCAACGTAAAGCATGTCATTGACTCCCAAGGGAGATAATGTTGTATGAAACTCCCAAGGGATTAAAGTGATTTGAATTTGGAACGTTAAAATTCGTATGAAAATTCCTAGTAGATACGTATCTATCATAGAATTTTTCAATAATAATAATATGGTACCTATTGCTGAGAGTTTATTCGAAAATCGAACTGGCCACCTATAATTTTAATATTCTCATGTGTCAAAATCGTCAGTCACAAGTAGGGATGCTCGATGTTGCAAAAACATCGATGTTGGCATCGATAATGACATCGATAGCTTATCATCGATGTTCGATGTTTATCGAGCTCTAAACATCGATGTCAGGCAACATCGATGTTTTTTTGCAAACGTCTTCATGGCCGTCCATCATCAATACATCTATACTACTAATATTAAAAATGGGAAAGTGTGTTTGTCCGTCTTTCACGCCAAAACTACTGAACCGATTTAAATGAGGTACAAAGGACATAGGCTACTATTTATCGCAGGGAAATGTACGGTTCCTGTGGGATACTTTATTTACAGTTTGACGTAAAAACTACTAAGCCCATTATCATGAAATTTGGCACAGATATAAAGTGGACTACGGGAAAGGAAATAAGGTACTTACTTTTTATCGCGGGGAAATGTACGGTTCCCATGGGATACTTTATTTACGGTTTCATTTAAAAATTACTAAACCGATTATCATGAAATTTGGCACAGATATAAAGTAGAACATGGGGAAAGACATTTAAAGCTACTTTTTATCGCGGGACATAAAAGGTTCCCGTGGGATACTGTCTCCGATGGCGTTGATATCACAATAGTGGTTAAATATTTACCGCAAGTTTTTTCAACTGGATTTCCGATTATGAGTGTCCGTGACATCGATGTTACGATGTTTTGAATAATGCAATATCGATGTTAAAACATCGATGTTTTATCGTCTAACATCGATGATCATCGAAAATCGATGATCATCGAGCATCCCTAGTCACAAGTTCCTGAATCTTTAAGTACTGCTCCACCACAACTTCCATTTAAATGTTCCTAATAAAAATATTACTCTGTCCCTCCATAACTGGACAAATGTGTCGAATATCAATATAAATTTTTAACAAAATAAATATTATATTTTTGTAGCCCTGGGTTTTTATTGCCTCGCAGTAGGTATGAAAAGTAGAGTATGCACCTCTGGAATAAAGCCTGTCTTCGTCTTGGGCAGCTTGGACCCCTCGCTTTACTCAGGACTCTACATAACTCCCTCGTTTCACTCGGGAGTTAAGTTTTAACTCCCTCGCTACGCTCGGGAGTTAACTCTAGAGTCCCTCGTTACGCTCAGGGTCCAATATGCTACCCGTGACGTAAGACACTGCTTTATCCCCTTGGTGCATAATCTACTATTATTGGCTTTTCGAAAAGTACCTACAAAACAAGCCAAAAAATATTGTTATTGCAATGGCATATCTACAATCAACCGTTGACGAAATACAGTCATCACAAAAGTGAAATTGTTAGAGTGCATTAAAACGCTCTATACATCACAGCTGTTGAAAATGTATGAAGATAAATACAAAATTGATTTTATTAACATAAATATTACGTTTATAATAACAAAAATTATTTAGTTTTAAACAAAAAATTAAATCGACTTCCAAAGTAAAAATACACAAAAATTATGAAATAAAACTTATTTTCTTAATGATTCCTCTTTTAAATTTGGCTATTTCTCTACTCGTCGTTTCAGCCTGGTGACATCCACTGCAGGACATAGGCCTCCCCCATAAATTTCCAGTGCGACCGGTCGCTCGCAGCCTGTATCCACCGACTTCCTGCGACTTTTCTCAGGTCATCTGTCCACCTGGTGGAAGGCCGTCCTACGCTTCGACGCCCAGTTCGTGGTCTCCACTCAAGAACCTTTCTGCCCCAGCGGGCATCGGTTCTGAGGGCTATATGTCCAGCCCGTTGCCACTTTAACTTGCTAATGCGCTGGGCTATGTCGGTAACTTTGGTTCTGCTACGGATTTCCTCATTTCTGATTCTATCACGTAGAGAGACTCCGAGCATAGCCCTCTCCATAGCTCTTTGAGCGACACGAAGCTTTTGAATTAGTCCCGTTGTGAATGAAGTGTGTAAGGTATATTTATAAGTAAAAGTTCACCCATCACGACAATCGAATTATATTTAGTAGGGGTAGTAAATTAAAAATGATTGAAAATATTTTTACTATATGATGTTACTAAAAATTTACGGTTTTCGCAAAATACGTGCTATAAGCCGTTGTTTCGTCTAAATTTCAAGATTCTGAGTTCACGGGAATTACCCTGTAGGTTTTAATTCCCATGCGAGTGCGAAAATTTGCGGAAATTTGCGTCATAAACGGCTGTATCTTTTGATTGCGCTGACTTAAAAGTTTGATTTTTTTCACAGATGACAGTAGACAGATGAATAAATGAATGAATGAATATTCTTTACTGTGTTCATACTGTATAGCAAAGAAACTTGAAAGTTAACGAGAAACTGTTCTCGTATTGTACTTAGTAAGATACAATCACAAAGGGCGGCTTTATTGCTATTCAGCAATTTCTCCCAAGCGACCAGGAAACTAATAAAATTTTATCAAAGACAAAATGTTAATGTCCTAGTAGGTTTCGAGAGTAAAAAAGAGAGTATGTACTGTGCACACACTTGGGTGCTATAAAATAACTCCTGCGTAGCTGGCCTGGTTTCAAGTAAACGTGGGGAGCTTTTAATGTGGAGAACGCTGTAGCCGAATTGATAGAATTGAAAAGGCCATTGAAGATCATTTTTTGTAAAGCTAGGAACTCACGGAGCGGTTTTCACCCGCACCTGCCACGGTTGCGGGCCCGCAACTTCTGTAGAGTGCAAATATCTGTATGTACGAGTATGTAAAAAATTAAAGCATAACTCATGGCACGAAAATCGCGCGGGCCGCGGTCACCCGCAGTCTTGGCGTGTAGTGTGAAGACCAGTAATAGCCTTAAGATTTCATGTACTTTTTGCTCAATAAACTATATTTAATTTATTTAATTAATTTAATTTAAATAAAACCGCAGTTCGACGACCGCGGCGGGCACGGGAGAAATCGCTCCGTGAGTTCTTAGCGTAATATAAGTCTTCGTATACAGTCTGAGAAACTCCGAGGTAAAATAACTCTATTTTACCTCGGAGTTTCTATGATAGTCATCCTTATGTCGTCGGCATAAAGGTCATGTCAGAGGTAATATAACTAACTATGAACGGTCTGTTTCCCTGACGATAGAATCCCAGAAAACGTTAAAACTTATTAAAGTATACCAGAAAAAGTTTGTGTGCTAAAGCTTATTGTATTGAATGATAGCACATCTGGGAATGAGGTGGCATCTTGCAAGGTCTAGTTCCTGAACCGGTAGTAGGTATCATGTACTTACGCTAGAAGCTAGTAGACTCTTAGAAAGTCTATAAAATTGACCTGGACTTTGACACTTGAGAATTATCATTGGGTCCACACGACAAACCCTGGATGGGACTTTTGTGATAGAACAGTTTACAGAGTTCTTTACAAGAGCCGATCATAATGTGGCACTTGATCGCGTAGTGATAACTGCTATGTTTCCAGTTTGAACCACCCTTGAACTTCAGTTATCTCATCGGTAATTGGGTCACTGCCTTCTTTTTTGGATCAAGGGCCGCCCGATATTGTTGATAAAACATTGTTTCATATCAACTACGCTAGCTCAGGATACTCTTTATTAGGTGACGATGTTCTCGCATGTCTAATAATAATGAGGCTAAGGTAGAGATGGTTAATAGCTTACTGAAATATCTATACCATGAGCATGCTCCTGTCAAGCCAGTTAGAATTAAACAAACAGCCAAGCTCTTAACTGGACCACGGAGGCTGTTACACTAATAGTATAAAGAGAAAGGATTTGTTTGTTTGCATTGAATAGGCTCCGACACTACTGGACCGATTTGGATGAAATTTAGCACAAATATACACCACGGGAAAGGATTACTATTTATGTGGAAAAATGTACGATTTTCGCGGGATATTTTTTTGAGCGTACGTAAAAGTAGGTATATCGCAATGTAGATAAAATCCTATATAAAAGGAAATTAACATTTTCCTTTTTGTCCGAGTTTTCGCATTTGTTATGAATAACATATGTAAGCGTAAGCAGCGTAATATAACTTAGGTAAGTATGATCACGGTTTTTAATGTTTTCATCCGTTTTCTTAATGCTTAAACTTAAGTAGTACCTAAATATGTAAATATTAACCTTTAAGTATGGACGTGGAGTCTCACAGGCTACTCGATGTTTTCATTTTCTTAGTTTCACCTACTTCCAACCACTCCCCGCGGTTGAGTGGCTCAGTAGCTTTTGTTTTAGTTGTAAAACTACCAACGAGGTTGGAGGTTGCGCCTTCCGATGAATATCAAGTAAGTAATGACAGTGAAAATATTGACCGGAGCCTGTCAGGCTACACGTCCATTGTTGCCCTATAATATATTTTATATGGGCGATTATGTTTATTCCACATTTTCTAGTACAAAATCTCAAAAAACAATAAAGCCGGTAGTTCTTAATCAAAAATAACATCTAAGAGTTCTGTTCAGGGTTCTGCCAGTAAAACTTTAGGTGCAGGAGATCCATCTTTCGAACAAGAAGTGAGTGAGTTGTTGTTAGCTTCGGATCAGTCTGACAATGAAGAGAATATTGAAGATTTTTTTATATTGCACCCTGAACTGCTACAAAATCATGAAAGTGTAAGTGATTAAGATCAGGACCAAGATCAGGACTAGGACCAGGACCTAGGAGAAGAAACTTTTGTGCGCTGACTGCCAATAAATTTACGTTATTAGACTGTTGTCAATTTTCTTTATATTTGTTACCTGAAGTACGTGTTTTGTGTTTTTGGTTTCTTATATATTATATTTTAAGAAAAAAAGACTCATTTTGTTATAGGAAGAAGTTTGGATGTTATTATGACCTAAAAATGTAACCTAAGTAGATTTAGACTGAAAAGTGACATAACTTTTGTTTTTTGTATTTCTATAATTTTTTAAAAATAAAGTTGATTATATAAGGACGTTATTTTATTGCTAAGTCCCGTAACTTTAATACTAATTCAGTTTTAAAGCGATCTTATATGCAAATTCCCCAATAAAATGTCTGTGCATATAGGAGCCTGTGCGACTCCACGTCCACAGTAGTGTTAAGAAAAAATTACGTCCATACTTAAAGGTTAATTAAACATTAGATGGTATGCATGTTTCATGCTTTGAATTTACCAGTTATTCCAATGCGGAGCTTGAACCTTCGTAGTCGAAAACTAAGCTCTAAGCCACTGGACCACAGAGGCGTCTGAAGGAAGGACAGAAGGAAGGAAGGAAGCCTGTTGGGAGAATAAGGCTGTAGTCAAATCAACTCGGTAACTCGGTAGGTAGACGCCATCCTCAAACGTTACTTAGATCAGAATATGATTTTCCTTCTCTGCTGATTCTCTGAAAAATTAAGTATGTCCTTTTTTGAGAAAACTTGCTAATAAAACTTGCTAAATAAATTTCTGAGCTTTTTTGTCGCTACTTTATCTATTCAATATCCCTTTTGACTGGCTAACACGTTTGGGTCATCCAATAAAACGCGGTATTGAAAAGATAACCTCAGAAACCGGGAATTAGTAAGCGTATATAACTGTATATTGGAAGGCTAATTCTTGATTGAACTCGTAATAATTTTCTATACAATCTCATTTCGGTTAACCCGCTGACTGATTCGCGTACGCGTCAAATGTGCATAATATGCAAGACAGCATGTCAATCCAAATGAGATAGAACCGATAATACTTACGAGAATTGCTCCCCACACAAGTTAGCTCAGTTTTATTTGTTCGCCGAACTTGGTTGTACTTGGAGATCAGATAATTTTGTTTTTTTATCTCCCGGAACTGACGCTGATAGTGCCGGCCACGTCAAAGGGTCTAGGGCGGAGGTCGCCGTTACCGCGTCACTGCGTCACCGCGTCACTCGCGTCACCCGCGTTACCAGGTCAGTCCATCATTACCGCTGACCTGCACCTCCACCTGCAATTAGCTGACGAGGAAAACGTCGCCTATATGGTGCATGTTAACATCTTGCTATATCTATCTACTTATATTACCTATCGTTATGCAACATCAGCTTTCCTTTGGTGGTAGCCTGTTGTGTAGGAAAAAGCTAGTTTGAAAGCAGTGATAAGCTCTTGCAGTGGTAAATATCTTGATTATTAAAATTAATTATCTATAATGCGTGCAAAACTGTTGTTTATTTACATATTTCAATAGATGTTCCCCGCGGCTTCGTGCGAAAAAGGAAAACTCGCGGGAACAGTACATTTTGCTGCAATAAAAAGTAGCCTATGTCCTTCTCCATGGTCTACTCTATATCTGTGCCAAATTTCATCAAAATCGGTCCAGTCGTTTCGGAGCCTATTCGATGCAAACAAACAAACAAACTTTTCATCTTAATTATATTAGTACCTAATAGATAATGCTACAGCCTATAACCTATCCTCAGACCTACAAAGTACCAGGTCTAAGACTCGAACTCCTCCTAACCTTGACTTTAAATAGTTAATTTATTGTATTTATATTAATTATAATAGATACTAAGTTTTAAGTTCTAACTTCTATAATTTATTTCATGACTATTATAATTTTTCATAAGCATAAATTTAATTAAATCTAGCAGATACTATGATATAAAATTGTCAATTCTAATTCTACTTTAATTGCTAAGTCTGAAAACTATACAAAAAAGTAAAAACATTGTTAAACATTAATTTTAGAAAATTGAATATTTTGTGTCGGCCTTATGCTAAAACTAGCGACCCGCCCCGGCTTCGCACGGGTACAATACTGATACTAATACTACAGAATGTCTTTAAACCTCTGACAAAACGGGCGAAATTCAGTCAAAAGTTCAAAACAAACAGAAACAAATTAATATAGGTACCTACTAAAACTCAATGAAATAAGTAGGTGGGTATACTTTTATCGTACGAAATACCTATACTCTTCAGGACTAACAATACAACAAACACTAAATAAATAGGTATTCAAGTAACTATCCATCAAAGTTACAACGAACACAAAACAAAAAAATTACCCAATAATTTAAACTCCGCACGCGCACCCACTTCGCAACGGGCTGTGCAGCAGAAATCGTAATATTTTAATTTCGCCATAACTTCAAAACCAAACATCCAATTTTAATCATTCACAGACCAAATATTATCTACATAAACTGTACTTAGTGATGAAATAATTTATTTTGATAAGGATTAATAGCATGAGTAAAATTTAAATATAGTTTAAATATATTAAATATAACGTTTAAATATAGTCCAAAAAAAATTCAAGATTTCTAAATAAAAAAATGGTTGTTGTGCCTCACTCGACATAGATAGGTATAGTGTGTCGCGGACTTTTTTGTAGATATTTATAAGATCTACAATTAATTAGAACATTTTATGGTTCTATCTTTTATAGTTTAGGCAGCGTACGCAAAATAAGTAACTTTTCTGGTTGATTTTTTACACCTTGTGTCCGAAAAACCCAAATATCTTACGGAACCCTATTTTTTTTCCAAAATAAAATTTAGCCTATGTTACTCGTAGATAATGTAGCTTTCGAATGGTGAAAGAATTTTTGAAATCGGTCCAGTACTTTTTGAGCCTATTCATTACAAACACAAACAAACAAACAAACAAACAAACAAACAAACATACAAACAAAGTTTTCCTCTTTATAATATTAGTGTAGATGAATTAACTAGTAAAATATGTAAATAATAAAAATTCTACCTACATTTGTCTTAGATCAAAATCTAGACCAAGATTAATCTCGACTGCAGCATATTATTTTAAGATACAGTGATTTGTTAATAGAATTTCGCAATAGGCAAGCGGACTGATTTTTTTTTATTGCATAAATGAATAGTACTCTTAAATATGAGTAACTTCTCAGAAGAAACCGTATATCAAAAGTCAATATTTTCAAAGGTACAGCGATTTGTATACAAAATTTCGCGAGTCTATACCAAAAAAATTTTTTTTTTTTTGCTAAATTGGTAAACAAAACCTACATCATTAGTTTACTCACATCATATACAAAAACATTAATTATGGTAAGTATGAACTTAAACGCACAAATATCGGAGATATTTACAAATATATTCCTGCGGCCGTATACTTTATACCTACTTAATACACTTTAATCCAATAGTGACGTCATTTGTGTGGCGATTTTAGTATGGAGCGTTTTTAGGAGGCTCGCGAAATTTTGTATAAAAATCGCTGTACCTTTGAAAATATTGACTTTTGATATATGGTTTCTTCTGAGAAGTTACTCATATTTAAGAGTACTATTCATTTATGCAATAAAAAAAAAATGTCCGATTGCCTATTCTCGTGAAAACGCTCCATAGAAAAGTCACCAGACAATTTCTATGAAATCGATACTACTAATATACGAGTAATAGAGTAAAAGTTTGTTTGTTTGCATTGAATATGCCCAAAACAACTGGACCGAATTTGATGAAATTTGGCACTGATGTAAAGTAGACCACGGGGAAATACATAGGCTACTTTTTATCGCGGAAAAGTGTACGGTTTCTGCAAAATTAATGTTACGAACACACTAAGAGAATAGCGCCATCTAGCGTCAACCAATGAAACCACTTGGTGTGAACAGGGACAGCGTGGGGCCCCCTACTCAGTACTAGATGGCACTACTGTGCGAACAATCCAGAATAAATCCAACTCGGTCACGCTAGTCGGGAACCTTCTGGAGTGGTCTGGGACTCGTGTCGGCAGGTATAAATACGCCTTAGAGATGCGAACGAGTCGAGTTCACTTTGAGCTTCCATCGAAGCGAAACAGGCAATAAGTGAAAACTAGTGATCGGGAGTTCTGTTTCGAGGTACCTTCGGGCGATTTCGAAGTGAAAACTAGTGATCAAGAGTGATACCAGTGAGTGAAACCCACGACTTGGCTACGACATAGGACATCGTTAGTGCTTAGTGTTTGGACTTAGTGTTTAGTGTTAGACCTAGTGCTTTTTGTAGTGCTAGTGCTAGTCAGCAGGTCTTTCTCTCCAAATCCTTCGAACCCTAACACGTAACATTAATTTTTGCGCTCACGAAGTCGCGGGCAACATCTAGTTTATTATAACATTGTTGCTAATGTCTCTGAAATAATTTGTGCCAGTTCAAACTTACCACGATTGACGTTTTGTATTTAAAAAATACAAAACGTCAATCGTTAAATACGATATTGCCTTTTTACTCAAATACGACGAAGTCAAAGAGAAAGGGTAATGATTTTGGCAGTCTACTCGTATGTATGTATAATGTATGTGTATGCGTTTGTTCCAACGTAGCGCTTAAACTACTGATACGATTGCATAAGGTGTCAATAGATTCGTAATGATGGCCTGGGTAACATAGGCTATATGATTTGTCTAGTTGGGTTATAGTTTTTAACTTTTAATTATTTAAAATATTGATTTTTTTTTGTAATTTTACATATGGGTATCCAATGGTGGATGGGACTACATCTAAAATTTTTAGTTTCATTAATATACTTAGAAATATTGAGGCATTACTACTTGGTAAATGTAAAAAAAAATATTTTATGTGTAGTGTACTAATTAAATACATCTAAAAACTACATTTTTTTTAGAAATTAGTAAACATAGTTACATCTTTAGTTCACTTACATCATATTATAAAAAACATTCATTATGGTAACTAAAACGCAAAAATATCGAAGATATTTACAAATATGTTCCTGCGGCCGTATACTTCATATTATCTACTTCATACACTTTAACCCAAGAGTGACGTCACTTGTAGCCAGACTTTAGTATGGAGCGTATTTACGACTTGCGAAATTTTGTATACAAATCACTGTAATATAATATGTAATTGATTGTACTGTCGGTTCTTGGTGGAAATTCATGTTGAACACTAATAAAAAACAATTTTTCGTGCACTTTTTCCACTATATTAAGATATAATTATAAATTTTAATAAATAACACGACCGGTTTCGAAATAAATCATCATTAGGTGTATCATAAATCACTTTAACTTTAAAAATATTGACTTTTGATATAAGGTAAATGCACCAGTGATGGACAAGGAACCAATAATGGACGAAAAATAACTAAATCTGCTAGAATAAGGCCGGGAATCAATTTTATTATATTAGTAACATTTTACGGTAGCCAAAAGACATCAAGCTGCCGAAGTTTAATGTTTCATTCACTTCCGTTTTATAAGACAAAATGGGTGAGGTAAATTGGTGCTCGTGTTATTGAAAATGCATATTAGTGGCTTTTGTTACGGAAATGGTTAGTGAGTTAGGTAGAGAATTTACTTGTTAATTTAATATTGAATTGTTTGAAACAAAATCTATTTTGTTAGTTGCATTGACTATGAAATCGAGATAAAGACGTACTATGCTTTTACTCTTGAGACACTATGTTTCACGTTTTTTTATCAATGTTTATAACTGGTGCACTGCAATTGAATAGTTGCAATAATGGACAAATGTCCAAACTTGTTTTTTTTTATTGTTGATTGAGATTTTGAATTTATTATACTCCTTTTTAAATTCTTTTTTAAAAGCTAGTTGATAATTATAAAAATATTGATGCCTACCAGTAATGGACGCCTGTGTCCATTATTGGGTATTACATAGAAATCCAGTTATGGACATTGAAGTAAAATAATACAGTTTTCTTTTTATTTAAGAACTACTAGCTAGCTAGCTAACTAGTTTTTGCCCGCGTTTTCGCCCGCGTGGAATGTGTTCTTGGAGAACTTTACTTACAGCATAACTTCTGATACAATATTGAAAATGTTTTTAGGTTTATCCAATGCAAATGGTTAAAATGGGAGGTCCCATATCACCTCGACACGATATGCGCGACCGCTTTATATAGGTACATAATATTATATTTATCGCGCTTGAATATAAATTTTACGATATTTAAAAAAACTCGCATCAAAATCCGTTGCGTAGATTTAAAGATCTAAGCATACAATATACACAGGGACAGACAGATAAAGCAACTTGTTTTAAACTATGTAGTGATTAATCAATTAATTTGCCATTCTATGCTATAGATAACTTCAGTACAAAATATTCGTGAGCCTCTTATAAAAAAATAGCGTTTTCGATAGTGCGTTGCAGAAGCGCGAGCACCGAGTAGCGATTGCCGCCGAAACGTGTCCCTGCATATTAAATCTCTACTATCCTTGAAAATATTCATTTAAATTTAATGTTGTAAAGGACCATATTGATCTATATTAAATACACAATGTATTTAAGGTACTTAATTGGATAATGATTAATGCTGTATTGTTTAAACTCGCTTCGTAAATAATCTATAAAATTTAAATTAAAGTAAAGGATAAAAATATGGTTATTGTGGGTTATCCCTAAGAGATAGACATATGCCATCGCGGACTTTTTTGTAGGATTTTTAAGATAAACAAAACTGTAGTAAGTACATTATTTTGATTTATCTCGTAGGGTTCAGCCAGCGTTTGCAATGTAAGCGCAAAATCTCTTAAAATTATCTGTGTACCTCTACTATGTTATGCATATTATATACCTAAAAGCATCAAAATCCGTTGCGTTATTTCAAAAATTTAAGCAGACAAAGGGACAGGCAAAAAAGGTACTTTGTTATATACTATGTAATGATTATTAGCCAAAAAAATTATACAACTCAACAAATGGGCTGCGCAGTGGGCTATCGAAGCTGTTAGAAAAGGTGCAAATAATTCTGATGCAGCATAAAAAATAACGTGCCTAGAATTACATTGCGTAATAAAATCACAGGAAATAGTACCGTAGAGTGTCCGATTGGACCCAGTACCATTTTGTCAAAGGAAGAAGAAAACATTTTAGAAGATCGGATAATAGTAGATTATGCACCAAGGGGATAAAGCATTGTCTTACGTCACGGGCAGCATATTGGACCCTGAGCGTAACGAGCGACTCTAGAGTTAACTCCCGAGCGAAGCGAGGGAGTTATTCAATAGAGTCTTGAGTGAAGCGAGGGGTTCAAGCTGCCCAAGACGAAGACAGGCTTTATCCCAGAGGTACATACTCTACTTTTCATATCTACTGCGAGGCAATAAAAACCCAGGGCTACATAAATAAAACATTTATTTTGTTAAAAGTTAATATTGATATTGGACACATTTGACCAGTTATGGAGGGACAGAATAATATTTTTATTAGGAAAATATATGGAAGTTGTGGTGGAGTTTATTTGAGCAGTACATAAAGATTCAGGAACTTGTGACTGACGATTTTGACACGTGAGAACAAAGCGTGAGAATGTTAAAATTATAGGTAGCCAGTTCGATTTTCGAATAAACTCTCTTTGCAATGCCATATTATTATTGAAAAACTCTATGATAGACACGTATCTATTAGGAGTTTTCATACGAATTTTAACGTTCCAAATTCAAATCACTTTAATCCCTTGGGAGTTTCATACAACATTATCTTCCTTAGGAGTCAATGAATTGCTTTACGTTGAGATTGCGTGATATATAATCGGACATTGTCAAGCAGGTGGTATGAAAAATATATTATGTCAAATAAACATATTCCATTACCCAAAGATAAATTATTAGATATTGTTCAACGTCTAATAGTCGACAAAAAGCAGGAGACTCTTTTCACTAATAATAGACCAGACAAAAAATTGTATTTCTCGTTTATGGAACGACAACCTACGGTTGCTGAACGTACTGCTCTAAATTTATGCATTTCAAGAGTTACTCTTGCTCAAGATGACAGTGAGAAATGGTTTTCAGAACTTGAAGCTGATTTTGTCCATTTTAGAGAGTTTTAGTACATAATTTGAATGTAGTCACGACTGCAGTTACATTAAAGGCTGATCAAAATAAAAGTTTGCATCATTTTATACTCCAAATTTAATATTCCACAGTTAATTTAACATATAACATCTCATGATTCATGTTCATTACTAGGTGTCCATATTTGGTTCTTGTTTATTACTGGGTGTCCATAACTAGATTTTTGTTGTCCATAACTGGTTAAAAAAATCTAAGTTTTTATTTGTTAATAACATTAAAACCTATTAAAGTGCCCTACATTAAATAAAGCAGAAAAATAGAATAAATATAGGACCTCCAATTTTCACTACGTTTTGTGTTAAAACTTTCACAGGAATAAGAGAATTTTCTGAAATACCAAGATTTTCTTCTTAAACCGTCCATCATTGGGGTGTTTACCTTACAGTTTCTTCTGAGAAGTTACTCAAATTTAAGAGTTACTATACATTTATGCAATTAAAAAAAAAGTACGATCCCCTATTAAAAGACTACGGGTAAAAAGTAGTACCTCAATATTGCTGAAACTAAACATTTTACATGTAGTAATCTACCCACTCTTTTGAACTCTGATACTGCACCTTATGACGTAATGCTTGTGCTACGACGCGGTGGCGGACGGCGTAGCACCGTGTATTCGTTTACCTTCCTCCTATAGCGTTTGTATGGACTGAGATCCCAGGCTCGCCAGCCGTCCTTTATATTCTTACTGATAAAATGTATATCATATTTTTGTATTAGTGTGTACAATTATTAGGTACATAACGCCAAAGGTACAAAAAAATTGTACTGACTTTTATAACAGCCTTTGAAATTATTCTAACGTATGATATATCAGAATAATGACAAATAAACATTATAGAGCGAAATTTATACCGATTACCTACTCATTTATAGTTTGCGTAAAAATATTGATACTAATCATCCATGTAGAAATAATTAAACTTCTAACCTTTATATCTCTGCCCATACTAAGTTTAGAAAAAAAATGACTATAATAAGTATAGTACCTTACGTTATTCTAAATCCAAAAAATAAGATTGATACTTCATCAGAATTTAAGTACCTACTTAGCGAGTGAGTGAGTACAATTTTCCACAACTTTAGCGCCTTGTACCCAAAAATTGGTCCACGGCACATACTATAACGGATATGTACACATTAATATTACACTGTGATATACATTTTATCAGTAAGAATATAACCCGAGTCTGGCGGACCTGGGATCTTAGACCATATATTATATTAGTCACTTCCCTCACAAAAACGCTGATACTTTGCCGACATTCCGAGAAAAAATAAACTCGTTTTAGTAACAACCGTAGGTATAGGGACAATTTTCAAGCTAAGCATTTTTTACAAAACCAGGGAAAAACGTTTAATGGACTACTCGTGTAAAGAGATAAGATTTTTGTTATTATTATAAAAAACCACTATCTAGCGGTGTAACTCAGCAAAAAGCAAATTACAGGTAGGTGGATACCTTTTGAATGTCAAGAAATAAGAAATAACTCATATTTATCATCTATAAGGAAAAGTTGATCTATAAGTTGGCTTAAATGTTAAAAAGTAGATGTGATATTTTAATATGTAAATTTATTACAGTGACATAATAATATATTAGATAATGTAGATTAATATACTTATACAAAGGTATCGTAAATGTTAAGGTAGGTAAAAATTAAGAAGTTTCGGGTCTCTATAATATTATTATTTCGTTCGTTTTCTCCCGCATTTTCTATTGAGATTAAAACAATCTATGCACAGCCTGCTCTTTTTCATTGAAGTATGTTATAAGTATGCAAATATTTTTGTTTCATAAATAAAATTAACTAAAGGTTATGATCGATTTACTTGATAGCTAGGAAAAATACATAAACGTGAAATCGACCAACCTACATCCATTTTTTTTTGGAAATTGCGCTGTGACTTTATTACCCATTTATGATTTTATTTATTATTTTGTTGTTTTTGTTCGATGTTTTCGAAGAAATTGCAATTTACAAGTAAGGCCTCTGTAACATCTGAACTAAGAAAGTTATCTAAAGTTATTTCATATATTATACTTTTCCTTCAAAATTCAGAACATGAATTACTATCATGAATGTTTTCAAATTGAACGAGTCAGCTGTTTCGTCTAGATTTCCTATTGAAACAAAAAAATTCGCTTTGAAGTTGTGAAAGTTTCTCACAAAAAATCGTTATTGCAACCTCTAAATGTTTAAAAAAAATCTATTTAAAGATACCTAATACTAAGGAATAGACATTACAAAAAAATCGTCCGCACTTCATGTGTAGGGTAGGTAGGTAGTAGGTGTTAACATAGTCACTAGGTATACCACAAAAATATTTTGTGGTGTACCTAGTGGGAGGACAGACGGACGGGCAGAGCAAAACTTTGACAGTTCCGTTCAGTTAAAACGGAACCCTAAAAAGATACAATTTTGACACTTCTGATTTATAATGTATATAAAATATATTCAATATATTTTTATGATCTGTTAAATGGCGTAGATAGCAAAGCTTGCCCTACCGAGCAATAACCAAAGACATAAATCATGTCTCGTAATACAAATGAACAGCTCCAGCCAATAGCAGAATTATAATTTATTTGTGGGATTTATTAGGGTTCCGTAATACTTAAGGAACCCTTATAGTTTCGCTCTGTCCGTCTGTCTGTCTGTCTGTCTGTCTGTCTGTCTGTCTGTCTGCGCCTCTAGCTCCTGTAATTATGAATATAAATTGATGAAATTTGGTGCAGTTATAGATTGTATATAGATCACGGTTTCGAGATCATAAAAAAATAATAATTTTATATTTTAGGGGTGGCTCTCCATACATGTGAAGTGGGGATGAAAAATATTTTTTCACTCTACCCCATCGTGTGGGGTATTGCAGAATAGGTCTTATAAAATAAAGGAAAGGTTTCATACGTTACTTTTTTATAAAGTTGACCATTTTCGAGTAATCGGCCTCCAAAGTAGTTTGTAAGTTGGTCCCCCCCCCTAGCATTTTTAAACTATAGGAGCTAGAAACTTGCAAATTTCCATGCTGATAGATCATGCTAAAAACTCTTTAGGAAAATTATTGTGAACCAAATCGGACAGTAACTTTTGGAGTAAATAAAAAAAAGGCATATTACGCGTTTATAGTTACGGAACCCTCCTTAGACATGTCCTGACATGCTCTTGGTTAGGTTATATTAGAATAGCGATTGCTGGGACTTGGTTCGCGTGATGATGAAATTGTTATTCCATATTGCCATCTAATCCAAACCGCCACGACCCAACATGCGACCACCGTGAATAGAGGCTTTAGCTTCCATAGAAACATCTATATATTAAAGACAAAGCTGATTGTATGACGATGTAAGATATATCAACGCACTGGCCAAACTGTTAATAATAATACATAATATGACTTAGGCATCCACTCAGGAAGGATATTCAAAATTCAACCCCCACGGGGGTAAAGTATCACCTACTTTGACCTAAGATTGTATGAAACTTTTTATTCCTTGGCTTGGACATATTTGCATGATATTTTGTACGGGTTGAGCACGAAAAAAACAATGAGTTACTTATTTCATTAAGCCCTTGAATGATGAATGAATGAAAAAGATGGGTTGGATTATGAACCTGAAAGAACCGAACTCGAGACTGACACGATGGCGACTGAAACTGAGTGAATTTGACTATACAGTTTATAAAAAAGGAAAGGATAATACTAACGCTGACGCTTTATCCCGTGTGCAAATTAATAATGAGGAAATAGAATCACTTCTTAAAGAATGTGGTATAGATGTTTCAGTAAGACCTGAACCATCAGGATCTACTACTATAACAGCACATACATCCGCTGAAAATCCCATCCTTGAAATACCCATTACAGATGAACCCCTAAATAAATTCCATAGACAACTTTGTTTAACTATTGTAGGTGACATTAAAAGAAGACCGACAGTAACTAAACCTTTTGATACCCACACACGCACACACATACAAGTTTCAGAATCATCATTAGAACAGGACGTAATAAATGCGTTTGCGTAATAATAAATACGTAAATCCTAAAATAAAGACTGCCATTAAAATAACCCCACCATTAGGTATGTATTCAATAATTCCAATTTTGCAAAATAACTTTAAAAGTAATTCTATATATAATAATTTTAGCAAAAACCGAGCTAGAAGATGTTAAGGAGTATCTACGGCAGCAAGAAATAATTAAACACTATCATGAAGGCAAAACTAACCATAGAGGCATCAACGAATGCTATTTAGCTTTGTCACGTCGTTATTACTGGCCTAAAATGAGGGAAGAAATTACAAAATATATAAACGAATGTACAATTTGCGAACAGATTAAATATGACAGAAATCCAACGAAGCCCTTTGAGATAGTTCATATGGACCTATTCACAGCACAGGCTGAAAAATATCTTACCTTTGTAGATTCTTTCTCCAAGTACGGCCAAGCATACCATTTACGAGATGGTATCGCTATAAGTATTAGCCAAGGACTATTAAATTTCAGTACTCACTATGGACTACCTTTGACTATAGTGACAGATAACGGGACTGAGTTCACTAATCAACTCTTTGCAGAATTTGTTAGATTACATAAAATTAATCATCATAGAACACTAGCTCACTCACCTAATGATAACGGAATTATTGAAAGATTCCATTTCACTTTACTAGAACACCTTCGTATTCTTCGCCTGAAAAATAAAGATGAACCTACAATAAATCAAATGCCTTATACAATCTTAGCTTACAACAGTTCAGTTCATAGTTTCACCAAATGTAGACCACACGACATCATAAATTAAATTAAATTTCTTTTATTTCGGGCGGCATAGGCCCATATTATAAATACCTTACGAACTACCATACATATTATATACTTAAAAACTATACTTTGTCACGTGTTCACGGCGACGTGACCCGCGCTTCGTTCCGGAGTCTCCCCCGGAACCTCCGGTAAACCACACCCGTCGGCCAGAACTCCTCCACCTCGAAGGTCGACAAAAGATGCGTCGGCACTCTCACCACAAAGGAACTGAAATTGACCTTGTGGCGAGACTCCAGACGTTCGACCCTCAAGGCGAGGGACGTCTTCTGGCGGATGTAGTCCACGACGTCCTCGACCTGCATAGACCAGTGCAGGCGAGATACGTACAACGGCGTCGCGGGTACCTCACACCGCAGGCGCAGTTCCGGTATGTAGGGTGCGGTGCCGCGGTGGTTACGGGCGGCGGGCTTCTTCTTCTTTCTTCTCTCCACCAGTATGAAGCCCTCCTCATCGCACCTCCTGCTCTCGTCCTTGCCAGGTCGAGAAGACTCGGCCTTGCGGCTCTCCACAGCCTTACGGCTCTCCTTCACCCCCTTTGTCTTCGCCCGCGGGGGAGGTGCGGGGCGACCGGCGACAGTCGCAAAAGTTTTCTGCTGAGTTGGTTGACTCGGCGTCTGCACGACCCGGAGGGGAAGGCGGGCAGGGGCGGCGGCGATCGCCGACTCGTCGGAATCCGCTGACACGCAAAACGATGTGTCAGCGCGCGCGCCGCCACGACGTGTGTTGACAAAGTCGGTTGAATGATCGGGTGACCTACTTACTGAATTATTACATTTTAATTGTAGTAATTCACTACGTAAGTCACGGATGGTAGATTCCGATGCATCCAACCTACCTCGCATCTCGTCCAGCTCTGCCTTCATACTATTGAAGTTCTTCAGCAGGCTGGAGACGTCGACGTGGTCCATCGTTACTACCGGTAGCTTGTAGAGATCTTTCGCCACAAAGGCCGGCACGTCGTCTGTATCCGTCTGCTTCAGCAGAGAGATGATATCCTGCACGCTTCGTTCGCCGCCATCTCGCCTCCGTGATGGCATATTCGCGCTCTGGCCGAGCGTTTCGTAGAGCAGCTGCTTGCCCGTGCAAATCTCCTCGCTTGTGAAAGAAGATTTGCAGATCTGCATGATGCTGACCTCGTCCATCGTGTCAATGGCGTGCTGGATGAACGCCAGCAACTCGTTGACCACCAACGCCATGGTGTACGTGCAGCGGCGTAACCGCGCGACTCGCAAACAATTAAATTTGCTTCGTGTGTAATGCGGAACGCGACCGTTTGATAGCGCTCAACGCACGATAATAGTGTCATAAGAGGTCACTTTGACCCTAGAGACCCTTTAGATCTTAATTTAGCTGAACACCTTATGCAACAGTATATTATAACCCATAGAGGTCAGATGAAGACAGTATACGAAATGATTAGTGAAGCCACAGCTATTGACCGTACAAATTTAATGACTAATAGAAATAAAAATCGTGAGCCAGAAACTGAATATGTACCCGACCAGCAAGTTTTTATTAAGAACCCCCTAGCTAGTAGACAGAAGTCAGCACCACGATACACTCACGACACAGTCCTTGCAGACCTTCCCATACACATTTACACTTCAAAGAAAAAAGGACCTGTTGCTAAATATCGCCTGAAACGAGTACCTAAGTCATCCAAATTGTTACAGGTACCGACTAATACTGATAATGACAATGACGCAGGCAGCGGAGATAAAACTTGAGACTCTTGACAATGGACCTGGACTTCTACCCTTTAAACTTGGTCAAGCCAAGCTAATATCCCACTATCATACTTTTATACAATAATATTTAGAACTTTCTGAATTAGAAAATCGTATTAATTCTATAAATGAACAGTTAGATTATTTTAAAACTAAACTTGATAATACTACTTTGCCTATTTATGAAATTCAAATTGATTATCTTTATACTAAGTTGTCAAAAATAGATTCTCAATTAAAAACTTTAGAACCTTTTAGAGTAAAAAGAGGACTTATTAATGGTCTAGGATCATTAATTAAAGGTCTTACAGGTAATTTTGGATCATGCAGATGCTGAAAGATTTAATAAAGCTGTAGAATTATTAGAAGCAAATGAAAATAAATTAGTTTCTGAATTAAATGATCATATAAGTGTTAATAAAGATTGGATTGAATGGATTGGTTTTCTGCTAAATTAGTTATTAGTAATTTAGCAGAAAACCAAATTAAAATTAATGAAACATTGAAATTAGTTGTAGATAAGTATTATCTTTTTGAAGCTAAGTTCGCTAAATTCACCCAATTATTAGCTATTATCACCGAAAATACGGATGATTTATACTTAGAATTAATTAGAATAGAGAATATTTTAGGATTTATACGTGCATCGAGCACGCACCATAGTATGATAAGCATAGATAACTTAGAATATATGATTAGTAGACTTAGAGAAATTTATAGTAATAATGAAATCTTAGATATTGATTTAAGAGAATATTATAATCTTATAAAACCAGGTAGTTATTTTATAGGTAAGAGAATTGTTATAATTTTTAAATTTCCTATTATATCTAAAGATAGTTACGACTTATTTAGGCTTTCCATTGTTCCCAATAAATTCCAGCAGACCTTTATACCTATACATCCTTTCATAGCAACCAATGGGAAATGTTTCATGTACTTGCAAACCGAATGCCCAAAGATTGGCGAATACCTTCTCTGTGAAGAAAGCACAAATTATTAACAGCCACGAGAACAAGCAGATTGCATCCAGAGAATCATCATCCATCAATCTTTAGACAAGTCATGCAGCCCCACTGAAGTCTCCATCACTATAAAATTAATTAATATTATGTTTATAGCAGTTTATAGCAGTTTATAGCAGTTTATAGCAGTTATAGCAGAACACATCGCGGCTTATAGAAATGGTCATCGTGATAAATCACATTTTGCTAAACACCTTTTAGATAGTGGTCATAGTGTACCCGATGGCCATTCCTATAAGGTATTACATAAATGTGACAAAGGCTTTCGACTGAGCGTGTTGGAACAATTAGAAATAATTAAAGAAAAGAACAACAATAGACTTGCATTGTTGAATGACCAAACTTGCTTGACTACGTCACCGCTCATTAATATGTTTGGTGGGGGTACTAGTAGCCAGTAGTCTATATAAGGTGGCGGTTTGCTTGGCAGCATTACAGAGCAACACAGATCGCGGTAACTAAACTCCGCCCTCTTGTGTTCCCGCCACCTCTCATTGATCTGTCTCAGAACTATTGTGTCACCGCTACTCCTGCACCGCCGCAAGCTAACAGCACTGTCCGCCAGCTGTCATACGCCGAGGTGAGTGCCACTACTACTAACGTAGCAAACGCTACACATTCTTCTCTGACGCCGCTGACTACAACAAAGTCGCCGTCCCCTGCCGCTCGATTTCCGCCCTTAGTCGTAGAAAAACTCGACGACTGGGTGCGCCATTTTAGACGCCTGCGTGACATACTGGGGCACGCACCGCACGCTAAAACAAAGGGTCTTGAAATTCGCTTCACGCCCCAAAGTGAACGCGAATTCAAGACCGTCAAGACTTACCTAACGGACCTGGAGAAGCACGGTCTCGCCTCCTGGTTCTCGTTCTCGCTGCCTCAAGACCGTAGCGTTAAGGTAGGTATCAGGGGCCTACCTCCCTCTACCGATACTGAGGACATCAGGGCCGGACTCGCTGAACTGGGATACATGGCGGAATACGTGTCCCCCGTCCCGGCGAGGTCCGAACCCTCCGGCCAAATTTTCTTCGCCCGTATTATCCGGGCCCCGGACGTCGTACCCGGCATATATAAAGTCACAGAACTCTTGAATATGCCGGGTGTAATTATCGAAGCCTGGCGGGGCAGTAAGAGCCCAGCCCAGTGCCGCCGCTGCTACAATTTCCGGCACTCGAGCCACAATTGCCACCGTAGGGTGGCCTGTGTGCGGTGTGTCGGAGAACACAATGCGAGGGATTGTCCCCGCCCTTCCGACGAGCCGCCCATCTGCGTGAACTGCAGAGGGGCACACCCCGCAAATAGTCGGCAGTGCCCGATCTATAAGAAGGCCGCAAGAAGGCTGCGTGCAGAACATGCACGCGCCTCTCCTTCCTGCACAAACAGGGACCCGCCCATCCCGGAGCTAGAGGTCCCGCCTCCTCCGCCTTCCTCTACATCGTTGATGGCGGAGGCCAACGACTATACCCCCAGGTATGTCGCCCCCTCAGTACGCGACTTCCCCTCGCCTTCACCGAGGAAGAAGTCTAAGCCCAATTCCAGGAGGCAAGCCGCCGCACCCCCGGCGGCCGCTGCCCCTGCCACTGTCCCTACCGCTGCTGCTAGCGTGTGTGAGCTCGAGCAACCTTTGCTCGCTCCACCCCCGACCGACCCCAACCCGGAGGTCCCACTTACTAAGCGCCCCCCGCGCCTACCTCGCGGTCCCAGCGCCTCCCCCGCGGCCGATTCGGCCGCGACAGCTATAACCGCCCCGGAGCCAGCCCCTTCTAGGGCTGAACAGCCGCCTCTACCATCCGTTGCCTGCCCGCCGTCCCAGGTAAGTGGTCACAGCGTGGCCCCGCAAACTACTGATTTACTGCAGTTCCTTTTCTCCCTGGCCATGAATTGTTTTTTCAAAATTCAAGCCGGGGAGGAGGTGCTGCCCACTATCACCCGGGCCCTCATAGAAGGCGCCCCCACCCTCACGGCCTTAATTAATATTTGGGTCCCTAGGCCATAAGTTCGGACACGCGGCTAGATATCTCCGGCATCCAGACGCTCCTACAGAGGAGCTGATTGTGACTGCCGGAGATCTACGACGCGCTCTCCGCATACGCAGACGTGTGTTATGCGCACCGTCGCCCCCGCGCTCCCTGAGCGTGGTAATTTTAATCTTTTTATGTTCACAGTATTGCCCATTTTGCAATTTCGTGCGAGCGGAAGCGTTGCGCCCGGTCGTTTCGGACCCGCTGCCGTCGCATGCCCGCCGCACGAGACAGCTATAGTGCACCCACACGCCACCTGCTGGGGACATCGCAGCTTAATTGATGCCGGCGCGCTCGTGCACTGCGCGCCTAAATGCACCGATGGATCGCTGCCCCCCCCACCCCTCCTTTCCCCGCGCTCACTAAACGCAGCGCTCCCCCCCCGGTACGTATGCCGGGGCAAGGGAATCCTTCCCTTTTTACCCTTTTTCCCAGGTCGGTTTGCGTCCGCGGTCGACAAAAGCGGCGTGCGGGGAGTGGACCCATACACGCTTCCTGGTCCCCGGACCAGGACCCCAATCGTCGCCGGAGTCCCCGCTGGTCTTGGCCGACCTCGGCCGTCGCTTTTTAATTCACCCCTTATTACCTCGGGTTTCCCCTGCGTTCTGTCGCGGGGGTCTTCCCCTTAAAACAGGTTTTATGCGCCCAGTACTCGTACTGGGCGTTTCAATTTTTGGATCTCCTCACGTAGAGGGGCAAAAGCCCCTGGTCGTGATTCCCCGCCCAAGGCCCCTTTCAAAGGGCCCGGCGCGTGACGACGTAAGCAGCATTACTAACGAACTTTGTTCGCAGGTCCACTTCCTGAGGATGCTCCGGGTTCGGGGCGAAACGCGCGTCGAGTTTTGCAACCTGCATGGTGGTGTGGGGCTTTGCACGATCTTGCCGACATTGTTGCTTGTGTGGTGGTGGTGTTTGCACGATCTTGCATCTGAGTGCACGCATAAGCAGTGTGGGAGGAGGGAGGTGCGTTACGCATGCTTATGCGTGCACTCACACATTTGCTTGCAGGTTGTGGGTATTATTTAGCGGAAAAACTGCTATAAACATAATATTAATTAATTTTATGCTATGGATTTCCGCAAAGTAACGCCTGATTCCATTAACTCTCCATCACTAGACAAGCCATGGAACAACTAGATGATAGACACTACACTATAGTCTTCCCAAAGCCTACGAAAGTCGAACTCCAATGCGAACCGCAGGAATATGTATCCCTATCTGGCAGCTACTTAGCAACAATTCCTCATGAATGTTCTCTACGGACAGATACCTTAAAGATAACCAATACTGAAGATGAAGTCAAGGGACAGCCGCTGAAGATCACCGAGATACGAATAAAGAAACCTACTACGCCAGAAGAAGAACCAAGAAGCAACCCTATATCTGCTGTTCCTGATAGCTCTGGAAACCAAGCAACATTTTCCCTCAAGGTGCTCAAATAGTTGCTGTTCTGAGGGTGGAGGAATTACATACGGTACCCCAAAGGAGATCGCTGACGCTGCGGCACGTTTCTGGTCAACGTGCCGGCTTCGTGGAATCATTCTGCTGTTCCAGCATTTTACCGCGTTTTGCAATTTTAATGTAATAATTATATTATTCATTCTATTCTGATCTAGCATCGATCACGGATATAATTTTGTAAATTAATTATAAGTTTAGTTAATAAAGTTTTAAGATAATTTTTGTTTTTTTTTTGGGAGTCCGGGCTGCCGAATTCGTTATTCACGCGCACGCCGCACGGATTACAACTATAGCAAAAAGTGTCGTTACAACTTTTGGTCTTAATTTTTTCCGTCTATTCCCCTTTCGCAACGCGCGATAAGGAACTTTGTTCCAAAAACTATAACCCGACTACATAATTTATATAACCTATGTTACCCGGGCTATTATTACTAATCTACTGACACCTCATTTATTCAAATTGGAGCAGTAGTTTAGGCGCTACGGTGGAACAAATATACATACATATACTGCCAAAATCATAACCTTTCCTTTTTGCTTCGCCGTAGCCGGGTAAGAAAGATATTAAGCACAGTCCAGTTTATAATAACTAAAAATTATGTTTTCTACGTGGAGAAGTGTTTTTCGAACAATATTCATGTCAGTAAGATAGAATCGCTGTGTGCAGTTGCAATTATGCTGTCAAATTTTTAGACGTCATCGTAAATAATTTTAAAGTCGTAAGTAAATGAAAGTTAGTGATCTAACTTTCATTTACTTAGAATGCGTGAAGCATTCTTTGAGTCTGTTCACACAGAAACCCGACGCAACACGACGCGGCGCGGCGGGCGCTTTTTAATAGCGTTACAAAATATAAACAAAAACAACGGGTTGCACTCCGGGGTGCCGGCAGAAGTAAAAACTTGAATATTAACGTAATAATTTTGCACGATTTGCTTTTATTATCAATATAAAAGTACTATTATTTATGTGGTAAAATACAATATTCATTTATTGTACAAATATGACAATTTATATTACCTATATTAAAAATTTAACATTTCAGATTTTTGGGGTATATCAGGAATTTGGGGAATCTGTTGGAGCCAAAATGTAGGGCTCATTCTCCGGATTCCAATCACTCGAGGGGCTTAGGGGTCAGGAAGACTTAATTATGGCTCGAGGGGATCTTGCTTGGAGGGGAGGGGGTGGGGGAGCGGGACAAGTAGAGATAAAGGTCAAAGGTCAATATGGTGGGATGGCTGCGGTCAAAGGACAAGGTCAAATATAATTGTGTCTGGGACGGTTGGGGTCAAGGTCAATGTGTTGGGAAGGTTGGGGTCAAAAGTCAATACGAACTAAAATAGTTTCATGCTTTGCATTTCATCAGGGTTACGTGTCCTGCTCGAGTTTAACAGTTTTTACCCATCACAAAAAAAGTGCACAGCGCCGCTAAAGCAGTTTTCACTTCAATAAAATATACCTAACTATGTTACACAAAAAACCTTTTATTGCAAGAGTTAGAAATAACGCGCAGCGTCGCTCTACACACTACTACGCAGCACAGCGTACTGCATAATATATGGATATTATTATAACATCATCTTAAAGCATCGTCACGTCGCGTTATGTCTGGGTGTGACATGACCATTACACACAAATATTGAATACTCATGGCTGAATATTATTAATGATACTCAGTGCTTGTTTAATCGTTTATGTTTATTGAGAAACACTTTCACCTTAAGAGCATTGATCGGCGCGAGACTCAGATTTCACGAAAAATGCTACTTTTCAAATGCGTCTATATCTAACAAAAACTGATTATTCTGATTTTTACATATAAAAAACACTAGAAAATATTGTATTCTAATTTTTCACTTATCATTTATTTTAAAATAATTTCAAACTTTTGAATAAAACTGACAAAACTAACCAGAAGTTTTTACAACTTTAGGTTCAGGGGCAATTTCAAAACATATAATAGCTAAAACCGCTTACATTTTTTAAAAACAAAAAATCTTTACAAACTTGTTGGGTCCTCTTCTAGATTATCTCTTTGTCAGATTATTTTTATATACGTTTCTATCTCATAAAAATAAAATTTTTAACTAAATTAGTTTGACGAATTTTATATGAATTTTTAAAACTACTAAATAAATCGAGGCGCACGAGCGTTTACAAATACTGTTGTAAACGCTCGTGCGCCTCAATAAATACAGTAGTTTTAAAAAATCATATAAAATTCGTCAAACTAATTTAGTTAAAAATTTAAATAGCATATTAAAGATAAAAGGTTCTTCTCATAGATTATGTAAGTAAGAAACAAAAGGAGCGAGTAAAATACATAAATATCATCATTTTAAATAACTATAATTCCTGATAATTTCGCATTCTTTAAATTTTATTTTTATGAGATAGAAACGTATATAAAAATAATCTGACAAAGAGATAATCTAGAAGAGGATCCAACAAGTTTGTAAAGATTTTTTGTTTTTAAATAATGTAAGCGGTTTTAGCTATTATATGTTTTGAAATTGCCCCTGAACCTAAAGTTGTAAAAACTTCTGGTTAGTTTTGTCAGTTTTATTCAAAAGTTTGAAATTATTTTAAAATAAATTGTAAGTGAAAAATTAGAATACATTATTTTCTAGTGTTTTTCTACATGTAAAAATCAGAATAACCAGTTTTTGTTAGATATAGACGCATTTGAAAAGTAGCGTTTTTCGTGAAATCTGAGTCGCACGCCGATCAATGCTCTTAAACTTTATAGTGATATCTTAACAAAGTATAAATAAATAAATAATAATTAACAAATAAATAAATGTTTATTTCCAAAAACAGTTCACAAATTATTAAGTAGAACTCGTAGTCAGTAAGCTTACGCCTGTATCAGGTCATAGACACCACGACTTTAATTCATTCTTAGTTTTTATTTTGCATTTTACTCCATAAGAAACGATTTTTATATATTATACCTAAGCCTATGTATGAAAGTCTATGGGAGTAAAATCGAATTCCCGATATCACACGGTACGGTGTCACACGAACACGATGTTATAGCCGAAGAGCGTCGGTAGAGTAAACTCCAGTCGTGTCTCCAACACACACTTTTTTTAAATTATTTATTAGATTTTTTATACATTTTGCAATGTCATTTTTACAATTTATTTTTAAAACACAAGAACTATATACTCTTACTAATGAACTGAAGACATACCACGACCACTCACCTTTTAAACTCGTGACTGGAAGCTGACACAAATTTTTAGCGTCTATAGACGAAGGAGGGAATAAATGTCCCTTTGTTTTTCATATTTTGACAACCAATTTACTTGTTTTCGAAATACTGTGTGAATCTATTGTTCTGATCTTAATAACAAAAATATTTAAACAAACTATTACGGCAATTTGAAAAACGTAAACAAAACAAAACGCAGTAGGTATTAGGTTACTCCACGCTATTGACGTCAATATTGTATTTTGATGTTTATGACATTGAATGTTGAATACCTACAATTTTTAAAAATGACTCCAGGGCCTCTAGTCAAGATGCATTCGATAATTACGACGGCGAAGTTCAAAAACAAAACATATGGGATTTGACATAACGCATCGCAAGCGTGTCACATAACGATAACTTATTGTCAAATCCCATACATTTTTGATTTCGAAGTTCGCCGTTGAAATTATCGAATGCATTTTGAGTTTTGACTCTCTAGTCAGGTGCAGGGTCTCTACCCTGCATCGTTTACCTACCCTTGCTTTTATACTAAGCGAGCTTTACTAAGTTTTTCAGTAGGTTTCTGTAGACGTCATGAAAATTACAGGCTTATAACAATTTCACTCGCAGCGACGCGATGCTTCGTCAATTACAGAAAATTCTTTGATACCTCTTTGCAATAAACTTTGTCGTGTAAAACTTCTAATGCATTCAAAACTTCACTTAAGTGTATATTATTGCAATACCTATCTACATCGATTTATCTATGGACGCTTCACACCACGTCAATCTGATCCCGTGCTAAGTATCCGAAGAACTTGTGTTACAGGTACCAGATAACGGGAAGTATATTTAATACTTTTATACTATACATATATTTAAGATTTTTATTACATTATACACACAGAAAAACTTTTTTGTTCCTTCGGCAGGATTCGAACCTGCGACCTCCGGCTTGAGCACTAAAGCGCTGAACCACTGAGCCACAGAGGTCGTCATTCGGATTTTTGTTTCTTATTGTAGGTTCCAAGTCTGTTGGCTCAATAATAGGTGTTTATTATTGCCCTATAGGTTTAGGAAGCAAATTAAAGAAATTATTTATATTGATTCACGACAATTCAAGTTTATCTTCTAAAATACCTACCTATTTAAACTCCTTGTGCTAATTCGACCGAACAAGAGGTAATCAACCAAAATAAACTGAAAGCAATAAAACTCTATTTTTTAATTTATTATCACGAAATTAAAAAAAAAATCTTTTACATCCACTACATAAATATCCAAACTGTGGAGCAGTTTGTTGGCGATTGGAGCATTATTAACAAAAAATCGATACACCAAGTCGCAAGTCGCGAGTTTATTACGCCGGTTCTTCGGTTAGATTTGAATCGGTGTGGTAGCTTTTTCTGTTGAATTTCCGTAAAAAGCTTGTTAAGTTTAATTTGAAAATGAAAAAATATTTTTTATTACTTTTTTATGTTTATTGTACAATTTGTTTTGGCTGGATATCTCTTTCCGCATTTTTCGCTATTCGTCATATTATGTAGTACGTAGATAGTATAATGTATGTACTATAACATATTGCCCAAATTTCAAATGACAGACGTGGCTGCGCAGCTTCAGAATGTAAACCTTGACATTATGATAAAGCTAATATATTTCGCACAAAAAGTTAATAGTGCAATAAATTAGTTTAAAAAAAAAAAAAAAATGTGTAGGTACATTATAATTTACATGCTCACCTCATGTACGTACACTTAACGTCGCCATTATAGCAATCTAAATATTATAATAACGACCTCCGTGGTCTAGTGGTTAGAGCATTGGCTCTCGATTCGGAGGTCGATTTCGATTTCGATTCGAGGGTTCGATTCCCGCATTGGAGCAACAAAAAATGTTGTTTCCAAGTTTGGTTAGGACAATGTAGGCTAACAGTGGCGAAGGCTGGTTCTCCTTCATAGGGAAGCCCATAACCTGTATTAGATATAGATATAGATTTGGATGAGGGTCTTCAAAAGATAAGTGGTAAGTGAAGCCGATAGGAATAGAGTTATAAGTACCCCAGTACGCTACCACAGGCTGATCACCTGATTGTCTGACAAGAAAGATGATCCATGCGTCGGATGGGCATGTAAAAAGTCGGACCTACGCCTGATCTCTCGTCACTCGTGTCGGTTATCCGTCCCACTGGATTATGAGAGAAAGGAAGATAGAGTGCTCTTGTGTACTGCGCACACACTTGGGCACTATCCAATTAATCATAATAAAAAAATAATCATTGTAGATACCTACCCTACACGAATAGTGGAGATAATTTCTTTTCTCGCTTCTACGTCTTTATCTTTCTATGTTCACAAACAAAAAAGGATGAACAAATTAATGAAGATTCTAAATGAATATTTTATAACTTTTCTTATCTAATCTTGTAATGTATTAATGGAATAAGTTTGAAACAATTTGCCTTATTAGTATGATGTAAAAAAATAAATCAAAATATCATATTTTAAAGCGATTTTAATATAAATTTTATACAAAATATATTATTTAATTCTTTTTCCATTTACATCGATCTAGATAATTAAATACTTTATGTTACAACAAAAAAAAAATAGTGTGTGTGTCACAGTCATATTGTACCTATAATCCGCCATATAACATTATGACTAGCTGTTATATAAAAAAAAAACATGTAATATACATCCACTATAAACAACCTAGCCAAATAGTATGAAACGTGTTTAAAATTTAAATAACTATTGTGTCACTCAGAAATTCTAAAATATAAACCATTATGCATGTTATATTTTGCTTAACAATATGCCATTTGTTTAGGAAAAAATAATACATTTTACGTTCGTAATTAAACACATAATATAACAGGTAGCATCTGACTACGCTGGTTTTTGCAAAGGTTCCGTTTTATGACAGCAATCAAATATAACATGACGTGAGATCTAATTAGAATAACAAGAAAGAGTTGCTAACGTCACCAAGTGCTAAAAGCTTATTAATGCGAATAACACAAAAATAACGTGTTTTACCGTGCCCATCGTATCCGTCTGTGAAGATAACATAATATTATTTGTATCGCTGACGTTCTACAGTGACATTAAATTCTACAACTAATTAATAAAAACTTAATATTAGAAGGAAAAATTTAATGAAAAAAGCTTTAGAATGAATTTACTTTACGTAGGGCTGATTTTTCAATCGTCAGATAACTCTTACCTGAGGATTAAATATGTGACATAGGCCTGATTTTTCAATCGTCAGATAATTCTTATTTGAGGAATAAATATTACGTGGTTTTGACAGACTTTTCATATCAATTCTACTAAAGTCACATCTTTATTCCTCAGATAAGAGTTATCTGACGATTGAAAAATCAGCCCTTAGATATATTTTTCATACAAAATCTGCCAAAGTCACATATTTATTCCTCAGATAAGAGTTATCTGACGATTGAAAAATCAGCCCTTAGATATATTTTTCATACAAAATCTACCTAAGTCACATATTTATTCCTCAGATAAGAGTTATCTGACGATTGAAAAATCAGCGCTTAGATATATTTTTCATACAAAATCCGCGTAAGTCACATATTTATTCCTCAGATAAGAGTTATCTGACGGTTGAAAAATCAGCGCTTAGATATATTTTTCATACAAAATCTGCCAAAGTCACATATTTATTCCTCAGATAAGAGTTATCTGACGATTGAATAATCAGCCCTGAGATATATTTTTCATACAAATCCTGCCAAAGTCACATATTTATTCCTCAGATAAGAGTTATCTGACGATTGAATAATCAGCCCTTAGATATATTTTTCATACAAAATCTGCCAAAGTCACATATTTATTCCTCACATAAGAGTTATCTGACAATTGAAAAATCAGCCCTTAGATATGTTTTTCATACAAAATCTGCCAAAGTCACATATTTATTCCTCAGATAAGAGTTATCTGACGATTGAAAAATCAGCCCTTAGATATATTTTTCATACAAAATCTGCCAAAGTCACATATTTATTCCTCAGATAAGAGTTATCTGACGATTGAAAAATCAGCCCTTAGATATATTTTTCATACAAAATCTGCCAAAGTCACATATTTATTCCTCACATAAGAGTTATCTGACGATTGAAAAATCAGCCCTTAGATATATTTTTCATACAAAATCTGCCAACGTCACATATTTATTCCTCAGATAAGAGTTATCTGACGATTAAAAAATCAGCCCTTAGATATATTTTTCATACAAAATCTGCCAAAGTCACATATTTATTCCTCACATAAGAATTATCTGACGATTGCAAAATCAGCCCTTAGATATATTTTTCATACAAAATCTGCCAACGTCACATATTTATTCCTCAGATAAGAGTTATCTGACGATTATAAAATCAGACCTTAACCACATAAAATATTCACCCCCTTAAAGTTAATAAAAATATTTACATCATGGATAAGCTATACAATGTTTTGCCCTTGTCTGCTTTTGGAAAAGTCGCTTGACAGACAAGGATAAATTAACTGGAATAAATTAATAACTACACCTACAACTACACCTTTTCCATAATTTATTACCGTTTAATACTTCCCTGAACTTCCACAATTAATGCAAGATCAAACTTATCCAAATCGGTCCAGCTGTTCTCGAGTTTTAGCGTGACTTTGAAAAATCTATCAATCTAATTATAATATTATACTAGTTCTCCCGGCAAAGAATTAAAATTGTTGACGTACTGATAGCAGCGCCACCTACCGGGTACAATTGTAAATCTAAACCATTCTCGAATCCACCTTAAGACACACAATTTTTTTTAGATTTAGTATAAGAGGAGTTCAGTGACATACACACGCACAAAAGAAACATATAAATAAAGAATAGAATATAATATTCACAGGTACAATAAAACAGGTAAAAGGTATAGGGAATGTAATTCATAAGCAGCAGATAGGGTCAAACAAACTGACATGTCATTGACAATTGTGCATCATGCATCAGGCATGCCGTCATTTTAATGCAAAAAAATATGAGAACACTGCCTGCTTATGAATGAATCAAAGAACAATGGCAGAGTTCCATACTACGAAATACCTGAAAATTTTTTTGGGCGTCTAAGGTTGAAAAAATGTCTAAAAGATAGCAATTGCATTACGTAATCATATTCAAAAAGAATTTTGTCTTATCGAGGCCACGAAAAAAAGTTATTCATATTTTTGTATTTTTAGGTTATGTTCATTAATACAGATAATTTATGGATAATTTTAAATATAAGCATGCCTGATTTGCAATCTCTAGAGAAGCCTTAAGTGATAGACTATAGACAGAATACATAAGGTAAAGGCACCTATTAACGCGGTATGCAAAATTGGCATCAATTACGGATGTATTCGTATTTTCGTATTTTAATTGAATAGCAATAACTTTAGCACAATATTATTTCGGACATATTTTAACTTGTAGTATTTTACATCGAACTGATGAGCGCTAGTTGGCATATCACTCTATGAACGGATCAAAAATAATCAGTTTGTGCGACGGCAGCGCAGGAGCAGGTTGTGTGCATACAAACACGTGCCAATTCATGTAAGTGCATACACATTTTTGTTACGTTATTTAAAAGTAATACACTTTATAACTGACTATGGATATTGTTTACTGGTTTTTGTGTTTTTACGGGAGTATTATCTAGTACTTTTCATGGTGAAATTTAGTATAAATACTTAGTTACATTGAGAAATACAATTCGCGGTAATAGATGCTTAAAATTGGGAGTAGCATCTAATACCGAGGGTACCCTCGGTAATGGATATATTGAGGGTTCTATTTTGTTATATATATTTATGATAATTAACTGTCGTTGTAGTAAAAGTTGAAAAATCTGCCTGTCCTTATGAATTCTAAAAACAAAAAATCAATTTCCGATGTATTCAAAATCCATTAAAAGTCATTAATTTTTTGAAAAACAACAACTACTTAAAGTATAGGTTTTGTACTGGGTGTCAAAAACGTCATAAAAACATTTGCAATATTGAATTGACAAAAGATTGATAATGCGGCATATCTTGTGATTAAAAATACAATTTTCCATGAAAATTTAAACCTGTTTATGCGAAATGATACCCGAAAATCATACATGTATAATTATAACAGTCGGAATTACATTTTAAAACATTTGTTTCTACTCCCATTACCGCGGCATACCTCGGTAATAGATCCTACCAGAATCTATTAACGAGTGCAAAGTACTCGGTGATACAGATTTCATACAAAATCTATCACCGAGTGATACGGCAACCAATATTCATATTTAGGGTACCGTTATTAAATAAATACTCACTATTTTATTTAGTTCTTTTTCATATTCAGAAATTAGATACTAAGTGTGGATTGCACCATGATTGTCATATGTCATACTACTACAAATTATATTATATTGAATCTATTTAGGCATACTACTTATAGTGGGGCCAAGCTTGAGAAAAGTTGTTCAGTTTTATTGTGAAAATCGTCTCGCTGCGGGAACAAAACGATTAAAATTTCATGTTGTATAATGTCATTTTGCTTGATTGATTGATCCATTACATTAATGTTTTATGTATTGTTTTAATTTTAATATATTTAATTTTATACAGAACCATCAGGATAAAATAGTATTTTATTTTTCTACACTCGGTATTAGGAGGCGCATACCGCGGTAATAAATAAAGTCATAGGGCATGCCTCGGTAATAGGGGAAATCGTATTCCTGACAAAAAAATATAATAATAAATACAACGCTTTAAAATAAATAAAAAGAAGTTAACGGGGTACCATACAAAATGTCTATTAAACGTTTAAAAAAATCCTAATTTGCGGAGAACCGTCTTGATTACGAAATATTTCACTCTAAAGTCAAATTCGGCGATTTACCACGGTAATAGGTGCTTTTACCTTAACATGAAAATGATTTCTGTAATAAGTGGTGATAGATCAAAATAAATTACTTTCTACGGAATTAAATATTTATATTTATTTTAAGATTCGCAAAACAGTACCTTAGTTAAGTATTACCTCATAAGGAGTTTAAATCCTTTATACATATTCTCATATTACAAAGCAAATGCAAATAATACGAAACTATTTTAACATTACAGTGCTGTTTCTTACATAAACAGAAATATTATGACAATTGTAAGGCATTAGGCAATCGATGTCCGTTAGAAAAATACAAGTCGCCGTAGAAGGCAGATACTAAGTTTCACCTGGACTTGCCAAGGGTCAGAAAATAAAGATTATCCAAAAATATCGCAATAAAAACAACACGTAAATAATTCGGCAAAATCCTAAAGTGTCGTGTCAAATGTCAATATCGATTTAATTTTTTTATCTCAGTTTAGAGAATGCTTATGAGATGGCGACACATTTTACGAGCTACCGACCACCGTCACATGCATATTTATTTATTCCTTTTTGATTTTTAGTATCTTTTACAAAGTACATTATCAATTATAATATATTTTAATTTAGAGAGCTGGTGGTTCCGAAGAGAAAGAAACCAGCCAACAAGAACCAGCTCCGTAGCCTAGTGGGTAGACCGTTTGGTTCGCACTCGAAAGAGTGCAGGTTCGAATCCCAGGTTGTGGCGTGTACCAATGAGACTTTTTCAGATCTCAAGTACATTATACGGACGCTCTAACGGTGAAGGAAAAACATCGTGAGGAAACCCGCACATAGTTGGCCCCAGACGTATTGACTAGTTCATTCCTCTGGACTAGGCTGACTATGTTGTGAGAATGCCGTATGTGCTTGGGCAACCATACGACATTTAAAAACCAACTGTCCCAGGCATTACAGTATTTCAAGAGTGGTTACTTCGCTCGGAGAATACTGTATAAATCATCCATTAACGGGATGCAAAGGCCTAAGTTAATTTAGAGATTAGTATTACGGTACTCATAATGTTGCTCACTATCGCTATCTAGTGAAAACGAACTGAACTTATTTTTCATGACATTTGGTTTTATTTTTTAATTCACTGACATGAGGCCATTTTATTCAAATGTATCCAATTAAGATATTTTTATTTTATGAAAATAATTCCGGCTCTTACATGTAAAATCAATTATATGATAAAAACCTGAAAAATAAATGATTCGTTTTTGTATATGTGACATTTTTAGACGCTTCCAAAAACATCAGGTAAAATCTTGCCATTGTTCTTTCCTGATAGTACATTTGTACTTCGGAACAATGAAAATGAAAGATTTTATTTCCAAATTAGACTTAACAAGATATTTCGGAAATCAACAGAAAAAGCCAAAAGGAAAAGCTACCACCGGTTCAACCCTAACCCGCCGAGAAGAACCGGCGTAAGAAACTCGCAAATCTCTTAGCAAAAAGATGGAAAATTGTACTTTTAAAAGAAATACATAGTATTTTATATTGTAAACCTAAATCTATGTTAAATATAACAAAAGTCAGTACACAAATACACAGAGACAGCCTTGCAGGGGTGCATCTTACTCCCAAGGTGTTCGTTAACAAAATCATTTACTTTATAATGAGCTTTAGCACACAAACATACTTTGACTACTTTTTTAAATTGAATGAATAACTGAATGAATAATGAAGGAAAAATGAATAAATTGTTTAATTCGTTGATTGTACCTATCATAGTTTACATGTAAGTTCAAGGATTTGACTGCATTTTTTGTCATGTAGATCACGTTTTCAGATATTTTAGGAACATTTAAATAAAATCGTAAAGCCATTAAATTTTCTAATAGATGTTTTTGTGTTTGTTAATTTTGCCAGATTAACATAATAATGTGTTAATTATACTAGCGTAATCTTATAGTGGATCTGAGAATTATATAATATATTTCGCTTGTGCAATTTAACGATGGGTGATAATTATGGTTGCCCTTTTTATAATAACAACTAAAGTTATAAATCAGAGATTTATAGGACTAAAATATATTACCTATTGGTATATTACTATTAGACCACGCTTAGGCAAACTTAGGACGTGCTGCGGCACGATGGACCGACGATTTGAAGAAGGTGGCTGGCGGGATCTGCCCAAGATCGGGATGGTTGGCGCTCATTGGGGGAGGCCTATGTTCAGTAGTGGACGGCGATAGGCTGATGATCATGATGATGATGATATTACTAGTTACTTACCTATGGGTAGTATGATTAAAAAATCTTAGGCTGTGGTACCATTAGTGCATTGCGTTGCGTCGCGTCGTCGCAACAAATTAAGACATCGTATGCCACAGCCGCGTCGTCGTCGACGCACAACATCACAACGGAAGAGGGAGATAGCGCAGAGCATCATCCAGTATCCACCCTTCCTCTTCGTCTCCTGTCCATTGTTCAAACGTCGCGTTCGACGACGTAACGCATTCATGGAGCACGTCATAAAAATCTAGGCAAAATGATGCAGCGTCGACGCTGCGACAACACGACGTGGCGCAACGCACTTATAGAGCCTAGCTTTTATCTGTAAAACACTTAGGTACTGAGAGAAAAACGTATTTTTAAACAGCAGGGTCAAATACCGAGTAAACGAACAAACGGATCACATGGTGGTGAGCTATTACAGCAGCCCGTGAAACAAAACAAGTTTATTCGTTTTAAACTATAGCTAACAGAGACTACTCTATCGGTTAAAGTTATTCGTAGCTTCGTAGCTCGTGTTCTGTCAGATGTTTTAAATTGGTTAATTTCGTACGCCATTTCGTTTTAATTATTCATATTACTTTTTTATGAAATGGACCAGAAAACGAGCGATTACCGCCGCCAATGGACACTCGCAACACGAGAAGAGTTACACTTGTACCTAACTGGTGCCCGGTCCTCTGGTGTTGCACACTTGTGTTCCCGGTCCTTACTCGTAGAAACATACAAAAACTTAGGCATTAACATCCGTTAATGGATGATTTATACAGTATTCTCCGAGCGAAGTAACCACTCTTGAAAAATAGTACCTGGGACAATCGGTTTTTAAACGTCGTATGGTTGCCCAAGTGCATACGGCATTCTCACAACACAGTCAGCCTAGTCCAGAGGAATGAACTGGTCAATACGTCTGGGGCCAACCATATGCGGATTTCCTCGTGATATTTTCCTTCACCGTTAGAGCGTCCGTTTAATGTACTTGAGATCAGAAAAGGTCTCATTGGTACACGCCACAACTTGGAATTCGAACCTGCACTCTCTCGAGTGCGAACTAAATGGTCTACCAACTAGGCCACGGAGCTCATTCGTATAAACATAACGCAAGCAATATTTCACGCCAGTTTTCTGTGAGGCCATGCTATCGCCGTGGCCGGCCATTCGTGCCGTGCATGGCTCCTCCACGTTGTCACGGCAATAAAGTCCGAGTATGGTCCCCCGGGTTTTGTAAGCGTCAGTACTTACGCACGTTACTACGGCAATTAGGTCCAAGTAAGTACCCTGGCCCGGGTTTGAAGGCGTCAGTACTTACGCACGTTACTACGGCAATTAGGTCCAAGTAAGTACCCTGGCCCGGGTTTGAAGGCGTCAGTACTTACGCACGTTACTACGGCAATTAGGTCCAAGTAAGTACCCTGGCCCGGGTTTGAAGGCGTCAGTACTTACGCACGTTACTACGGCAATTAGGTCCAAGTAAGTACCCTGGCCCGGGTTTGAAGGCGTCAGTACTTACGCACGTTACTACGGCAATTAGGTCCAAGTAAGTACCCTGGCCCGGGTTTGAAGGCGTCAGTACTTACGCACGTTACTACGGCAATTAGGTCCAAGTAAGTACCCTGGCCCGGGTTTGAAGGCGTCAGTACTTACGCACGTTACTACGGCAATTAGGTCCAAGTAAGTACCCTGGCCCGGGTTTGAAGGCGTCAGTACTTACGCACGTTACTACGGCAATTAGGTCCAAGTAAGTACCCTGGCCCGGGTTTGAAGGCGTCAGTACTTACGTAGGCCAGTCATCCTACTGACCACAAAGCCTGACGTAATATATTTTGAAATTGCGATTAAAAGACCCGAAAACTTTCCAAGATCACGCGAAATGTTTTTAAGTTTCATTGGGATTCCCTAACCACAACCTTATTTTTATTTATTTGTGCACATGAATACTTTGGAAAAATATACATTATAATATAAGGTCAAAACTCAGAAGGTAGTTATAGGTTCACATGTAATATATTTTATTACAATAACAGTAAATATAAACTTGAATATTTCTATTTATTCTCCTTGGTCGATTAACTGACAAATTTTAAATAAAAATAAATAAATAAATAATGTTTATATTTTATTTATTTACTTTATTTTTCTTACTTATTTACACATCCCACAAGACGCAACGCAAATATGTTTGATGATGCTGTAATAATATAAGGTAATTTACCGGCAACAGAAATACAATATAATAATCAGAGAAAACTTCAACTGTGTAGACATCGCGGGGAGATACAGCCTGGTGACAGACGGACGGGACAGACAGCGATGTCTCAGTTTTTTTACCATTTATATATGGAACCTTAAAATCTATTCTTTTAGGAACTACAATGCAAAAGGCAAATACACAGACACGTAGTCAAGTCAAACTTATATCAACCCTTCTTGCGTAGCGTCGGGGGTTAAAAAAATAATATCCATTCCACTGTATCAAACACATTATTGAATCTGTAATAAGGCAGTAAAGGTCAAAACCATAAAGGTTTTATTCTAAACGGGCAATTGGCCCACCACACTTTCCCACCACTGCAACTCCTGTGTAGCCAGAATCGACAGCGGTAACCAATAACAAAAACCCTTTGATATGATCTCAGGGGTGCCCAAAGTACATGCTAAGTCTGTCTTGAGACCCGCAACTAAATTAATCAGAAGATTGTAGGAGGAGAAGGAAGTGTAAGATCATAAAGGTTGCAATTTTTTACTTGTGGATAGCACCATCAATCTTGATGATTATCATTAAGATGGCTCGTTAAGGCTGTTCAGGAGATGGTGACGTCGGAGCGGGGCGCGTCGCGTCACATCGGTAATTAAGAAACGCGCTGTTTATGTGATTTAGACACGCTCGCCTGACGTCAATGACATCCGGTGATCTTAAGGATACCGCATGTAAAATGTTAGGGCGCTTACACAATGGTGTACCGCCATGAGGCACAGGCACAGTGGACTGCGACCGTATTTTGTTTCTTTTGTGTGGATTTTCATTGTCCATTTGGCGGAATTGGATTTATTTAGCGGAATGAAAAATAATAGTAATGAAAGTCATTATTTTATGAGAAATTCAAACTTTAATCGATATATTTATTGTTTCATGACAAGATTCAAATATACATCTATGGTTTACCCACAGAATACAGAAATCATCCAGAAACCGTTAACGCGCTTGAAAGTGAAGCCGTCACGACTACTCCAAATTGGAGTGGCTATCCACACATTATATGTTGCCATAGAATAACGAATAAAATATTTTACCCAACCTTTTTTCAAGTAATTTTTATTGAATATCCAATTATCGTAACATAATAACGCGATTTGTTTTGTAAGTCTAAAGAGTAAGTAAAGTAAAGAGCGGGTGGGGCGGTGTTTCGCCGTCGTTTTGGACACTGCGCTGCGTACAAATGTGATCGAACACTCATTCTGGAAGTTTTGTATTTTGTGGGTTTACCATCGTTATTTAAATATCAAATATTCATTATTATGTACTTATATTAATATTTTCTTAACAATAATATTATATATGAAGTCACCTTTACGTTTCGCCTAAATTTTTTCCTCATCCTCATTTTAGTGTTGAAAAACATAATAACGATTTGAAACTATCATTAGCACTTTTAGTTTTTTCACTTTAAATTGACCAAAATTGTTATTTTATCTTTATATAGCCAGTGTCAATGTCTCTTTGTCATTTTGTTAAAAAGTATTAGGGACATCGTATCCGAGGGTCTTTGAACGTTTTGAGTGGGGCATTCGTCTGTGTCAAAATATTTACTGAAGCTGCGAGAAAACGATTGGCGGATAGTCATTAAAAAGAGCGATACGAGTAAATTTATTGATTGTTGTGTATGTAGTAAAAATTAATATATCGTAAAGACTTTAACTCTCTCTAAAGATTAACCAAAAGAGATACGAAGAAATAAGACTATAATAATAATATACAATTTGATACAGCAAAATGAAGGAAATTCTATACATAGCTAACCCAAGTAACATATTTTTTTATTAATATTTATTAACCGTATAATAAAGTAGTACAATGACACATTAAATTCATTGAATTTAATCATTTTAGTTATTAAGATTAAATTTGATCCGACCGAGCGAGTAGCTTTAATATACATCATAGTGTTTCTAATTAAAAATTAAAAAATCGGTCCACAGACGGCGGAGTAATCGTTGAACATACAAAAAATATATAGAACGTATAACCTTTTTTTGAAAGTCGGTTAAAAAGTGTCTATTTTGATTTTTGTTTCATTTTTCAGCGAGGCAAAAATGTATGCGATTCAGGCGTCACGCACAAAAATAGCTTAGTTATTTAAGTTTTCTTACAACATTTGACCGAAATTATTGTAACTAACAGTTACCACAATGTTTTATGGTAATTGATGAGGACTGTTCTGATACTTTAGTTCACTTCGGTCGACCCGTGCGTCAGACCAAACCCGTCCCCGCAGGCCGCGGTGCGTCACGAGCTTTGAGTTTCCAATTAGTTTTGTTTAATGACGCAAAATTCTAAATCAAGTTTCGCTTCATTAATTCGGCTAAGTGAAAACTTTGTCTTGTTTAAAAGGAACCTTTTAAATGCCATTATTTTTTTAAAAGCTTTCATTATTTAAAAGCTGCTTTAATGCAGAATTCGCTCAGTTAAATCTTTCAAGGTGACATTGTTCCGCTTTTCAGCGCTTTAATGAGCTGAAAGCTTACACACTCGGTCGGTTTATAAGTTTTACATTTGCACTGAAATATTTTTCATTGTTGTATTTCATACTTTTAAAACAATATGAAACAAGAATGGTTGTTTTGTAAAAAGTTTTAATGTTATAATATATTTCAATTAAATAAACTTTAGGTTGTGAAGACCTAGTAGGTCTTGCATATAATATGTGTTTTTGTATTTTAGTGGTGAGATGAGCAGGGGCCTTATTAAAATAAGAAAAAAGACATCCTACTAAACTTATAAATGTTAAAGTTGGTGAGGATGGATAGATGGATGGATGGATGGATGTTTGTGACTCTTTCACGCAAAAACTACTGAACGGATTTTGATGAAATTTGCAGTTGGCAGTAGTTTAGGCTCGGAATTAAAATAAAGGAAAAATCCCGGAAAAGTACATTATTTGTATATTATTATGAAACTGGAAACAACAAGTATCATAAAAATCAAAAGCTATATAAACAATCCGACCCGAGTCCCGACTACACAAATTGTGTAGCCTGTGTTACTTGACTAATTATTACGAATTCAGTATTACTTAGGCCTTTACATCCGTTAATGGATGATTTATACAGTATTCTCCGAGCGAAGTAACCACTCTTGAAATACCGTAGTGCCTGGGACAGTTGGTTTTTAAATGTCGTATGGTTGCCCAAGCACATACGGCATTCTCACAACATAGTCAGCCTAGTCCAGAAGAATGAACCGGTCAATACGCCAGACGTATGTGCGTACGTACGCCACGTACGTACGCCAACCATGTGTGGGTTTCCTCACGATGTTTTCCTTCACCGTTAGAGCGTCCGTATAATGTACTTGAGATCTGAAAAAGTCTCATTGGTACACGCCACAACCTGGGATTTGAACCTGCACTCTCTTGAGTGCGAACCAAACGGTCTAACCACTAGGCCACGGAGCTCTGCATTCAGTATTACATCTAGCATTATCATAGCATTATCCCGCGAAAAAAAAATATTTTTCGCGGTATAGTATATTATAGCTCGATATCTATAAACTACTGAACGGATTTTGCTGAAATTTGGCATACAGGTAGTTAACTTTTTGTAATGACGTAGGCATCCGCTAAAAAGGAGTTTTGAAAATTCACCCCCTAAAGGGGTGAAAAGGGGCTTAAAATTTTGTATGGAAACCGAACTCCATGCGGACGAAGTCGCGGACAAAACCTAGTATTGTATAAGCCCTGTGTATGGAAATTTATGGGAAGTGAAATCAGAACGCGTGACGCGTTAGTTGTCACTAAGGGTTGGCCCACGTCATACTTTCCACCGATTTTTCCGCAGACTTTTCCACCATAAGAATATGACCGATTTTATGACCAACTTTTTGTATGACATGTGTGTTGCACTATTGCAATCAGTATGTTCTATTTTTTACCCAAAAAAAATCGGTAACCGATTATCGCTCGTGGGCGATTCCCTTAGACATAAAAACTAATTGACAATTTGTTTGAAAATTGTGATGTGTGATGAATCAGTGTTGGTTGATATGACGTTAAAATTTTATAACATTATAATAATAAATTATAATAATATAATTTAACAAATAATATTAAACAAAAAAAAATTACTAATCTATGTATGTATTTTGATATTGTTTGTATGGAGTAAACTAGTGTCGTACGTCGGAGCTGACACATATTTTTATGTGCAAAGAATTATTCACAGATATAATGGCATGACATGTATTTACTACAGTCAACGTCTGAATAGTTTGAAACGCGCGGGGACTCCGTACAAATGGAAAATAAATCACATTTGTCTATGAGAGCCTAAAATATATTCATTTTTAAAGTGACTATACAAATAAAAATTCTGTGAATATTTCAATATGAAATATATATGTTCGCAAGATGCAGCGCACAGACAGACGAACGGATGGACGAACAGTGGAATCCTAGTAATCCCGTTTTAACCCTGTAGGTTATTTTAAAATAATCAGAAACCCCACATTAGCTTCGGTAATTAGATAAACATAATTTGAGTTTATTTTATTGTTTTTGCGCATCTCAACAATGCCGTTATCGTAACCGTCGGAGTTCCAAATTTTGCGGTGCATTTGCGTCACTCATAATTATTACTGTATGGTTATAGAACAATTCGCAACAATGTTTCGATTGTAAATCATGATAGTCACCATATTATGCGGGTGAAAGCTGCCAGTTTGCAGACTGGTGAAATTTTAACCACGTATAGTAACTTCCAAAAGTATGAACAACCTGCATCAGTTAATTTAAGACTTCACTAGTATTTCGCGCGCTCACTAATTTTATTTCATGTTATGGTTTCTATAAATACTATCCTCCTAAAATTTGGAAGACCAAGGGATATAAAGTCGGTTTCGGAAAGGTCACGCCACTGAAACAGGTTGTTTGACGTCAGCGCCCGGTCACAGGTGGCTATTGAAAAATGAATATTAGTTACAAGTTACAACTTATTGCAAAAAACAAGACATATCGCCAAATGTCTGTCTGCTTCTTTCGACGTTCTTTGTTCGACGAATTGCGAACTTGAATATATTGTGTTATGTTGTATTTGAAAAAGTAAGATAACGGTCTAGATTTGCTGTCCATTTTGGTGAACGGATTTTGTTGAAATTAGGCATAAATAGTTGTAATGACGTAGACATCCGCTAAGAAAGGATTTTTGAAAATTCGCCCCATAAGGGGGTGAAAATGTCGCGAGAAAAAGCTAGTAGAGCATAAGCTCCATTATTTCGTTATTAAGGTATAAATTTGTATCATATAAATATAGTGACAAACGTAAAGTAGCGCGCTATCATATTTCCTTAATCCAAATTTGTACCTTAATAATGTTATAAAAGTAAAATTAAAATTTTTAAAAACCCCCCGACACAAAAAATAAACTCTAAAAACTAATAAATAATATTTTAAACTTAATATAATTATTATCGTCACATAAAATATTATGTAAGTTGAAATATTTTTATTTTCCAATCGTCGCCTCGTCGGGGGACCGCTAAAGTTTATAAAGTATTTTTCCAACAACAGCTTATTTATTTTTTACGAATTACATTTAGGTACGAGCGAATTTTTTTCGGAGTTAATTCTTTTGTTGCAATCTGCGACTACACCTGTTTTTCTCACATAGCGGTCCCCCGACGAGACGACGATTGGAAAATAAAAATATTTCAACTTATATAATATTATATGTGACGATAATAATTATATTAAGTTTAAAATATTATTTATTAGTTTTTAGAGTTTGTTTTTTTGTGTCGGGGGGTTTTTAAAATTTTTAATTTTACTTTTATTTTGTCCTTTTTAAAGTAGGTACAAATAATGGTTACCTTACCATATACATACTTTCAATATGATTGAAGTAATACGGTACTAAATTTCGAATCGATAGAACATAATATGGAAGATAGTCAGATCCCCACGTCAACTATTAGAGAACTGATAATTTTCAAACGGCTAATCAGGTCATAGTTACCTTACCATGTTCTTTAAATATCGTTGAAGTAACACGGTACCAAATTTCGAATCGATCGGACATAAGAAAGTTAGTCAGATCCCCTCATCAACTAGATAAGAGCTGATGATCTTCAAACGGCTGATCTTCCCACCACCAATTTTCTCATCAAACGAAGCTAAGAACACTCTCGATTAAGTCATCAATATTCTCTTACAGTGCGCTTTCATTTGAGACCTTACTCGAGTATATTTGCAGACATTCAATTATTCTTCCCCCCCACAACTTTTAAACGGCTCAACCGATTTTCATCAAACATGTCTAAGAACACTCGCAGATAAGTCACCTTTAATACAAAAAAAAAAAACTAAATTGAAATCGCTTCATCGGTTCGGGAGCTGTGATGCCACAGACAGACAGACCGACAGACAGACACGTCAAACTTATAACACCCCTCTTTTTGCGTCGGGGGTTAAAAATAGAGATGATTATTTATTATGATTTATGTACATTTATATATTTCAATTATATCTCAACAATTTTCTTTTTTGTTAGGAAGTTACAGCGTTGCCTGCGCACTTATATGATCGTATTCATACTTTAAAGTCTAAAGCCAATTTAAAAATGTAAAAAACTATAAAAGCCAATTTGTAAAACATTATTTCTATTTTAATAAACAAAATAACAGAAACAGAAGGACATTATAATATTTATATCTGACTTTTATGCGCGATATGACTCATTATTTTATAAATAAAACTACTATTATAAATCGCCTGATAAAAAAGTTTTTTTTATATTTGATTTTATATTGATTTATATTTTTATATTTGTTTCGTTTTTTTATACATGAAGATCATTCGCATACAAAATAAAATAATCACGATTAAAATAAAAACTTAAAATATATTCACGGCGCGGCATAGGAAACTATTTAGAAACTAACATAGGTTTGCACATCTTGGCCTCTAATAATATAACGGCCGGATTTACATCGAGACGAGAAGCGGCGCGTACTTTTAAAGATAGCAATTCAAAATTGAACTTTATTTACTATACAATAGATACACATTGCAAGAGCGAAGCCGCGCGGTGCTTCTCGCAATAGGCGAGCGGATTGTTTTTTTTATTGCATACTTAAATGAATAGGAGTATGCAGATGGAGGTGGACTAGGCTCTACTCGAGTTCGCTGGGCGCGGTGGTGCTTCGCGGCGAGCTTCCTCGTTTCACCTCTCCACCAATATGAAGACTTGAAGCCAACTTATTTAGGTTGTTTATTCTCATCTGTGTTTACCTCATAGACTTAGGGATAATAGTTAACGTAAATTGTTAATTTGTTATCAATAATCAAACAAAAATTATTGTACTTCATCTTCTTCTTTTTCTACCCAGTGTTACCAGGATCATTACCTACACTATTTATTTGTAAAAGGTCATCCAGCCTGCAAGCTCAAGGCCGCGGATTTGTAGGCAAAAATTTTAAATGCTTGACACTAATGAATGGATCTACTTGTTATTCCTAAATCCTATTTATTATTATTAGTACCGGTGCTGGATTTGCTAGATGCATCATGCACCGTGAGTATATTATAATAGCCATAGATACACTACGGCCGCTGTATCTTGACGGGTCTGAACATAGGCTCTGCGAACTTTAGCGCATGTACAACTCGTGAAGAAAACTGTTATTGTATTATTTTTATATACCTATGTACTAATACAATTTCCCTAATACAGTTGACCAATTAGTACAAATAAAATAAATACGAAAACACTTAGAAACAGTTATTGCGCGACCTTCTGCGCGAAGTTCACACTCGCCAAGATACATCGGCCGCATTGTATATAATGTCAATGTGTGTCGTGGCACAGAAATATTGTCAGTTTTGTAAGGATATAACGTATCTATGTATTAATTAATCAAAGATAATAGCCCTTTATTAGTACCGGTGCTAGATTTGCTGGACGCGCCATGAGTATGGCCCTTTAGTGTAACATGTTAATATCTGCATAAAATGTGTTTCCTATGACCATTTGGCAAGCAATCCGTATACAGTCTGACAAGGATCTTTTGGCACGTGGACAAAAACAGAACTAACATCGCCGTCTTGTAAAATGTCACTTTTAGTATTATATTATATTGTTTTGTAGTTGCGACACTTACCTTTTGGCACGTGGATAAAATCAGTACTATAATAACATCGCCGTCTTGTAAAATTTCACTTTTAGTAATAAATATTGTTCTTATTTACGACACTCACGCCCCCATCCAAGTGCCAAAAGATCATTGTCCGACTGTAAAATCTGTATTATCAATGAAAAATAGAAGATAATTAATTAAATAATGTATTTTAATAGAATATAATTCTAAATAGAACTCTGGAGTCAAACAATAGAGTTGAAAATCGTACACACGAGTGGTCAGTCACATGTCAATGTCAATTAATAAACAGTTGTCAAATTGTGTGTCTGATTTAGAATGCAATAATAATCGCCTGTGTTAATTAAGTACCTACTTAATTCTTATTGTAAACACTCTAGGAACTTTCAGTAAAACTACTAGGTACCGTTTTACTGAATCGACTGACTTGCACTGACTATCTGTATTTTGGACTTTGACTAGACATTAGACTTGAAAATAATACGGTGTTGAAATCATATATACAGGCTACAATAAATCTATTTCTCTGCCTTTTAAACTTGACACTGGCAAATAGTTTTAAGCCGTAACGCCATCATTAAAAAAAAATTAATTATGACATTTGACAACTTCACAACTGACGGAAAAATTCTTATAAATTGTAGACAACTAACGTTTGAGCAATTCGTTGTTGCGATTCGAACAACAGAGTGCATTTGGCTAGGGACAAAATGTCGTGATCTCAAAAGAGAAGTCGATACGACAGATTTTTTCGAATTTTATCGAAGGTAATTTGTCTAGGCGCCCAGTACTCTTAAATATGAGTAACATCTCAGAAGAAACCGTATATAATCAAAAGTCAATATTTTCAAAGGTACAGCGATTTGTATACAAAATTTCGCAAGTCTCGTAAAAACGCTCCATAATAAATCTAACCTACAAGTGACGTCACTTGTAGGATAGTGTATGAAGTATACGGCTGCAGGAATATATATTTTGTAAATCTCCGATATTTGTGCATTTATGTTCATACTTACCATAATGAATGTTTTGTATATGATGTAAGTAAACTAATGATGTAGGTTTTATTTACTTACCAATTTCGCGAAAAAATATATTTTTTTTTGGTACTTTTTAAATGTATTTAATAAGTAAACTACACATAAAATAATATATTTTTTTACATTTAACAAGTAGTGATGCCTCAATATTTATGAAAATATTAATGAAACTAAATATTTCAAATGTAGTCCGATCCCCTATCCGATCTCTCGCGTCGCATCTTGTGAGCTGACCTATAAGTTGCCGGTACATGGCAGTGGGCACCCTGTTCAAATTATATTGTTTAAAAAGTAGAAAATATTTTCAAACAAAAAATGAAACCGACTTCCAAAGTAAAAGTACACAAAAAAGTATGAAATAAAACTTATACATACATACATAGGTACATATAATCACGCCTCTTTCCCGTAGGGGTAGGCAGAGACCGCCTCTTTCTCGTAGGGGTAAGCAGAGACCATTTCTTTCCACTTGCTACGATCCTTACATACTTGTTTCGCTTCATCCACTTTCATTCTTACCATCCATTCCTCCTCTTACATTCAACGTATCGAAGCGGCTCTCCATGGGCCACTTTTCGCCTCCTCAAGAACGAGACGTGATGGGTAGCGAAGCACATCGCCGCCATTTTGGATAATTAAATTATTTTTATAATTATCCATTGCGTTCCCACGGATTTGCGGAGAGGATAGGAATAAGGAAAGGGAAGGATAGGTGGTGTGGAAAGGAAGATTGGTAAGTTAAAGTGGGAAATAGGAAATGTAGGATATTACCGCCCAGGAGGGCAAGGGATAGGACAGTAATAGCTAGGGAAGCCGGGGTCGCGTACCCGTATACTATACCACAACTACCGGACAGGTAAGTTGGGATGAGTATCCCATTACATGAATAAAACTTATTTTCTAAATAATTCCCCTTTTAAAGTCGGCTAAAATTTTAACCATTTCTCTACTCAATCTTCTTATTTTTGAAATAGATACCAGCAGGCTTAGCATGCGCATAAAAGAAACACCGAAGAAAAGAAAATATGACAGATTGAAGAAACATTAATACCATTCGGAGTAAAATAGGTCTTATTATAAGGTAGCAAGGTCGATGTATCGTCGTTATGAGAAATACATTTCTTTTCTTCCCGAGCATGAGCTCACGAAATGGCCTCTTTTGACAGCTAAAAGTAGAAACGTTTTCTTAATTTAATGTCAAAAAGTCCCACAGTAATGTCAACCACTCCACATCATGGCGGACCTAGACAAAAAGTTTCTTTACGTTGAGTCATATACTTGAATATTTGTTCGTTTTTGACAGAAGATTTCCCGGCAACCATTTTAAAAATATGGCGGTTTAGAAATGTTGACTTCTATTGACGACCTTGTTATCATGGATTAAGAACTATTTTGCAACGAAATGTTTTGGATAGAATATTTCTTCATTAAATGTATTTCTATGGATCGCCATGCTAAGCCTGCAGCTCAAACAGTATCCTACAATATTTTATAGAAGTCACGTTATAGGTACAGCCGAAGGTATAAAAAAAATAGGGTTCCATTTAATTAAATTCCATTACCATTCAAACTTCCACCGAAAATTGGTTTGAACGAGATCTATTAAGTAGTTTTTTTAATACGTTATAAATCGTAAACCGCAATTTACCTTTCATTCAATCAACTCAAATATATAAATATAAAAAAAACATTTAATTTCATAAACATAAGCCTTATGCATAATTAAACGTACCTACATTTGACGAAAAAATATTCATACAAGAAAAAGTTACGCCATCTTTCAGGAATATTTGTCAAATAAATGCAGACCAGTGATATATTATATATCTATGATGCGGAGTGAAGCAAATGTCAAAATGACAAATGTCAAACTTCAACTGCCCCAAAAGTGGGATAGTTTAAGCGTAGACACTTTTTGCCTAGACATGCCTCGTCTATAATATAAATAGTATAATATAGATCTATGAAGGTATTTTAAATTTTTGCAACTAAGACGTGATTGTTGCATTAAAGCACGTATACATATTTTGGGCTCAAAATCCGGAACACAAGTTAATGTAATCGCTCGTTCTATAATATTATACAGGACTATTAAATCAACAGACACGTGAAACTCGCCTGAAGTCGATAAAATTGTTTTAAAATTCCGATTTTATCTCCTACCAGGAGATAAAACAAATATAATTTAAACTAGTTTTCGTTTCCATCCACACACCGATGTACACTAGGAACCCATTTGGTACATTCGTAGATTGATATTTTTACTATATAAATTATACAATACTCTTGGGTATAAATAATAAACATAATATTAATATTTTATTCAATTAAGGCGATTTCTTTACTTCCATCGCACCCCCGTTGGCTGTGGCTGTGGTTGGGGTGGCTTGGCCTGGCCTAGCAAGAACAATTGACAGCAACGTAATCGTAACTTTATCGAATGAGAATTGTATGAAAATTATGACAGACAACGTTACTTGCTGTCAATTGTTCCTATTTTTTTTCCTGCTAGGCCTCCAGTTACGCCACTACGGTGTAGCGACGCAGAAATCTTTATTTTAATTTTCAATGCAAGACCTTTTACGTAGTTTGTGCGTACTACTGAAACTGCTCCTCGTCCGTGGGCGGCAGTTTCGGTACAAACATCACGTCATTTCCATGGTGTAAAGTACATTCAAACGAAAACGTCGTCAACGTTTTCGTTTGAATGCAAAAACGCCACAACACGCAGTTTTTTTTCTTCCGAAGGCGGGTCAAAATGTGCCTGACATCACTGCGACCCTGCGAAGTGGATCTATTTTGACTCCTTCGCAGTAACACAACACGTATTTATTTAAATTGTCTATATTGGTTGAAATGCTAATATCAATATAAAAGGGTAAAACAACATTAGACGTAGTAGGTATGGATCGAAGAGGAAAACGTGAGAGCTTGTCTCGTAAGACTCGTACGGAACCACGGCGCGGGCGCTGCACGTGGTCAAATAATATATATTTCCAACGTAACGTGGCTATCACACGCCGACCGGTTCGTAGTTAATTTGTTAATTAAATGTTTTCAATATACACTATCAATGATGTTCTTGACATTTGCTGACTGAATGAATTACCATATGTTTTTTACCTTATTTTTTCCCCCAAAAAATCCCCGAAATAGAAGGTATTGCATGCTTAGATGTTTGGTTAATTGCGTACAACCTAGCCAGTAGCCACCCAGTGAAATTCAAAAAGTAATAATAGCTACACATTTGTAGAGGGTAAGGTGAGGTATCACCCTTTAATGTACCTAGATAAAAGCAATTGGGGAGACGACTACATGTAACATATTTAATTTAAGTTATATACTCAGAAATAGTGAGGTACTGGGTACTAGATAAACGTAAATAATATAATATGTGTATTTTAGTAATTAGATGCATCCAAAAATTACAAAAAGTCAAAAAAACCATTCATTACCAACCATACATCATATTGGTACAAAAACATTCATTATTTTTTAACATGATTTTTTATTTAGTAACAATTAAAATAATACAACAAACATAAAATTAACAACAAAACCAGAAACAAAAAAAAAAAAAAAACTAAAAATGAGATGATGAAAAGAAGAGAAAGAGATAGTTTTTTTTAGAGATAGGTTATTTGTAGGTAACTACAAATAATTTATCTCTAAAAAAAAACTATAAATAGAAAAACTTCCCCAGGTCGGCCCCATCTGGCAGAGTACCTGGTACAACGGATAACCATTGCCTCGTTGGATAGCAATGGTTATCCGTTGTGCCAGGTCCCGGCTCTGGGGTCTCGGGTGGCTTCAGTAAGCTTTTTGGAGATTTATTTAAAAAGCTTATATTGTATGAACTTAAATGCACAAATTTCGGAGATATTTACAAATATGCTCTTGCGTTATTATATTTCGTACACTTTTACCTAATAGTGACGTCGCAGTTAGGTACGAATTTTGTATGGAGCATTTCCACGAGACTTGCGAAATTTTGTAAACAAATCGCTGTACCTACCTATGAAAACATTGATTTTTGTATATTGTTTCTTCTGAGAACTTACTCATTTTATGCAATAAAATGTGCCTAAGAGAATTAGTTTTTGGATAAATTGGTACAACTGTATATTTCTTCCTGTACCTATAACAGCAAACGCAATCTCTCACTGATGATTATATTCTTTAACTTTTCAGCACCTGTCATACCTACCTGGAAGGAAGTGCAATCCATACGTAATAGGTAACATTTACTTATTACTTTAATAAATATTTATTCAACATACATAATAATATACAATAGAATAAAAAATATATTTAAACAAGAACAAAGAAACTAAAACTAACAACCTTAAAAAATATAATGTAATAACTAAAATATATTATTAAAAGGAGTCCCTTTAGGCAAGGTTCCGAAGATACTGGCAGCGTTTCCCCTTTGAATAGCTAGACTAATTCTTTGTCCGAGGTAGCCGCCAGCTCTTCGGTCACCTGTGATGTCGACTAACCTTTTTCCTTTTTCCTATTTCATATTATTATTATCCATACATACATACTTACATATTATAATCACATCTCTTTCCCGTAGGGGTAGGCAGATAGCACTTCTTTCCACTTGCTGCGATCCTTACATACTTGTTTCGCTTCGTCCACTTTTATTCCTACCATGCATGCCTTCTCTTACATTCAACGTAGCGAAGCGGCTCTCCATAGGCCACTTTTCGCATCCGCGAGAACGAGACGTGATGGGTGACGAACCACATCGCCGCCATTTTGGATAATTAAATTATTTTTATGATTATCCATTGCGATCCCACAGATTGGCGGAGAGGATAATATAATAATATAATTTAATAACTATTTACGCTTCACACCACGTCAATCTGGCCCCGTGCTAAGTATCCGAAGAACTTGTGTTACGGGTACCAGACAACGGGAAATAATATTTAATACATTTATACTATACATATATTTAAGATTTTTATTATACACATTAAGTATTTAATACACATCCATGACCCAGGAACACAGAAACACTTTTTGTTCCTTCGGCAGGATTCGAACCTGCGACCTCCGGCTTCAGCACCAAAGCGCTGAACCACTGAGCCACAGAGGTCGTCATTATGATAGGAATAGGGAAAGGGAAGGATAGGTGGAGTGGAAAGGAAGATTGGTAAGTTAGAGTGGGAAATAGAAAATGTAGGATATTACCGCCCAGGAGGGCAAGGGATAGGACAGTAATAGCTAGGGAAGCCGGGGTCGCATACCCGTATACTATACCACAACTACCGGACAGGTAAGTTGGGATGAGTAGGTATCCCATGACAAGTGCAATCCAGCTCGCCAAATATATCTTACCTATTTTTTTTGGTTATTAAAGTTTCGAAGTGAACACAACAGATATCCTTTCGGGTCAAAGTAGAGGTCACTGTTTATATAATCGAGAAAAAAAATAGCCAAATACCTAATTAATAATATTCTACAGAAGCAATCAAGATTAATGACTTCGTGTACGAGTATCATGTATCAATTCATAGTTCATGTCATCGATATTATAAAATTCAAGTAATAGGAAGCCAATTTTTTAATTTGAATAAAACAGTATAACAGATTATTATTATATTTTTATTCGATGTAACTCACAGTTTCCCTGGTCATACAGCGCGGTAGTGCAGATGAGAAAATTTGAGCTCAGTACCACAGGGTATAAAATATACTTACCTACAGAGAAACAGCTTTAATAGAACGAACCAAATCGATTCAAATTTGAAAATTTTGACGTCCCCTTAAACGGCTCACAAGCGGCTCAAATCCACACAATCGTGGATACACCGTATGCTTGTAGTAGTGCAAACAAATCGAAAGTAGCTGTGTAGCTGTTTATCTGTTCGTCTATCCTTCATCTGTGCCGGTACACGGGGCTGCGGGGTGAGATTTTCCTGAGGCTCACTTATTGAGTGTATATTAGGTATAATGTCTCCGAAAATCTATTACGGATATTTTGGGCACATTATCCACTGCTTATTTAAAGACGTTTAGGCAAAACAAAAATAATTCTCATACTCAAAGTAAAAAATCATCTCATTTATGGGTGACTCCGCAAAACGCAAACTCGCCCATATAAATATTTTTTTTTCTACTATGACAATTATTTTTCTGCTTATACATCTTTACATTAGCAATAGATCATAGACATGCCCAAAATATCTATCTATAATTGATTTTATTATTTTATAGTATTTTTTTAGCCTGTATAACTTATTATGTATTTTTAATATTATTCTTTCAATAAAACGCTTCGGCATGAATGGGCCGGCTCAACCGGGTAAATACCACGGCCTCATAGAAAACCGGCGTGAAATAACGCTTCCGTTGTGTTTCGCCGAATGAGTGAGGTTACCGGAGGCACAAGGGCGGTTGGAGATTTTAAGGACTGGGAACGTCAGTTACACTTGTAACTCCTCAGGTGTTGCGAGTGTCCATGGGCGGCGGTAATCGCTTACTATCAGGCAAACCGTCTGCTCATTTCTTGGTGCATTTCATAAAACAAAAAAATATTTACATTTAAAGAAAAAATATTTTATATAAGACAGTTGCGTTGACAAGGGGCAGCCGCACACGCGTACAAGTCTAATCCTTGGCGCTGTTGCCGCCATTTCACTTGTCACTACGTTTATGAATTTCATGACTGAAAATGGTGCAATTCGTCTTTAAATTACCTTTTCTCATGATGTGTAATACTCTTACCTTATGTTCTAATGGTTTAGCTCCATTGATATCTTTTAGGGTTATGAATCTCATTAATAAAGAGGAAAAGTTTGTTTGTTAGTATTGAATAGGCTCCGAAACTAAGAGACCGATTTTGATGAAATTTGGCACAGATGTAGAGGAGATCACGGGAAAGGATATAGGGCAATTTTTTGAAAAATGTACGGTTTCTGCGAAATTAACTGCGCGTATGAAGTCGCGAGAAACATCTAGTAGGTATTTTATAAAATGAAAATATTATTAACTAGATTTATTTAATCTAGAGGTAGAGGTGTGGTTGAAATTAAATACTAAAATTATAAGGAGGAAGGATTATTTAAAAATTTTGGATACTTACCGAATCACGCTAAAACTACTAGACTAATTCAATAGTGTAATCAAAGCTGTAAAAAATTTGCCATAAAATAAACATTAGTGCATACCTACGCTGCGTAAACTATTGACGATAGAACAAAATAATGTTTTACAACATTAAATAACATAATAATGTATCTACAAAAAAGTTCGCGACAGCATACTATACCCAACTACTATAGTTAAGCTTGTAAAACGGCTTTTGTTGTAGAAGACAATTTCAATTAAATTACAGGGACAAAAACGTAGTAGTTGTAGTGTTGCCTTTAGTGATTAAATATTAATTCTTTTTCAAATACATTACTTGCTCATGGAGGGTTAGTTTGCGTCAAGTTGTATAAATACTCTTTATTTCATCGAAATCAGACATTTAGTTTTCGAGTTCGAGTTCGCACGAGTTCAAAAATTAAATCTGTAGTCAAAAGTACCTAATATTGGATCGACCGATCAGACATAAGGTACTTTTAGACACGGGTCTAAGATTAGTTCCTAGTTAGAATAGGTGTATGTGCAGGTTGTAGATGCTACAAGTATATATGTAGTAGGAGTAGGAAGTATAAGTAGGTAGAAGGTATAGTTGTAGGTGTAGGTGCAGTTGTTGGTATAGAGATTATCGAATGTAGGTAGTTTGTTATACTATTTCTTCCAGTTTATAGTTAAGATAGCACAACGTTCGTCAGGTCAGCTAGAAGTATTCTATATTTTGCTGTCTTTCACACAAACAGAGCAGTAATTTACAATAGAAATTGTAATTTTGCATCATGCCGTTCATCTCGGAAAGTACATAACAAAACTAATTTAGCCAATAAAACAACACAACAATGAAAACAATACAATGGTTAACTATAAAATTTGATCGAACGACAACGGTTATCACAAAACGTCAAATTGTAAGGTGATATAAAAGTGCCGCCGCGGCGCGCCGCCGGAGTTCTAGCACGCAGTCGGGCCGCTACGCCCGCGACGGATGAACGCGCTCACGACCCGCGACCACCACGCGACCACGACGCGACCGCGGTGACCACGCGCGAGACAGTGTAGTGATCGATCTGTGTCAGTGATTCTGTGATTGTTCTTGGCCGAAAAAATTAAGGTATTTTAATTATAAGTATTATGTCACCGGCTCTAGGCTTTCACCAGATGTGGGGCAGTGGGTCGCTCGAAAGTGATCTTATGGTATTTTATGATGCGGAGGCTGCGGTGCACTTGTCACTTGTCCCCTGCCAAATATTGCGGTGCATTAAATTTGTGACTACCCAACGAATGTTATTAAAATAATGTCAAATCTCTCTATTCTACATAATATAATATATAAAAAGCAAAGCTGATTGACTGATGATTCAAGGCAAGGCTTAAGGCTAGAAATTTGAAATTTTACACACGTATTTCTTATAATTATAACTTAGGCATCCACTAAAAAAGGATTTTTCAAAATTCATCCCCCAAGAGGGTAAAATAGATGATAAAATTTTTATTCCTTGGACTTTGCATGATATTTCGTATGAATTGAGGAGGAAAAAAAATGAATTGCGTATTTCAGCGTTTTCTAAAATTCAGCCATTAGGTGGGTAAAATAGGAGATGAAAGTTTAAAATCTAATTTAACGCGGGCGAAGGCGAAGGCAATTAATGCTAGTTAAATTATAACTAAGTATAAGTTACAAATTCATTTTTCTGACTTAAAATGATATAATACCTAAATATCTTTTTTAACATTATGAATTTAATCAAGCTTTATTAAATACAATTATAGAATTTATTATAAATGAAGCATAATTAAATAAAACAATTTTTCAATAAGTTTTGATGAGACAATTCGGTTTGACCGCGTCCAATTTATGTCAATAAGCCACACTCGGGTCGTTACCGACGTCACGCCGTTTCAGCGCGCCGTCCGTTGCGACACGCGCGCCGCTCGCGCCGCCGACCGCACACGGGTTTTCATGCTGAGGTTTCATATTTATCGATTGCATAAACTGTTGTATAATATCGTAGTCAGTGAATTTTTGGAATTTAGTCCATCGTATTTGCTAATGCTCAAACTTTAACTCAGCAATTAAAACATGCTGCTAGTTATTGCGTTCTTTCCGGAGATGTTTGTTGCAAATTCTTATTCTTTATTCAACATACACAATAATATTATACAATCGAACAAACATTTATTATGTACATCACGTGAATCTAATCCCATGCTAAGTTAAGACTTATGTTATGGCAATCAGACAATGGATACCTATACATTTGACAATGAATGCTGTTTGTACGCACTACGCGTTATCTGAAGTTTCAGTTGCAAATAAGGATCTAAAACATTAAGTCAGAGTATGTTTCAATAGGTACCTATTTAAAAGGTATTAAATGTAAAATATGTTTGCGTAGACACTAGACTGTAGACAAAAGAGACTGTAGAAGTAAGTGTAAGGCTCACTTGCGCCAATCAGGGTTAAAGTTAACCTGGGTTAAAAATCATGTTATCTCTCTCGTCCTTCGTATTTGTGAAAGAGAAAGCATGATATTTTAACCCAAGGTTAACTTTAACCCGGATTGGCGCAAGTGGGCCTAAGTATATTAAAATGTTACATAATAAACAAAATTAAACAATTCTAACTCCCAAATTGTCAAACAGTAAACGAGCTAATGATGATGAATTATATCTAATCTAAGGACACTCTCGATTATGTCAGCCTTTAAACAAAAAACTAGATCAAAATCGCTTCATCCATTTGGGAGCTACGATGCTACGGACAGACACACATACTGACAGACACACATACGGACAGACAGATACGTTAAACATAAAACACCCCGTCGGAAGATAAATAATAAACGTTTGCCGAATTACCAAGTAAAATTTTTCAAATTCTCTGTGTAAGTACCAAATTTCAAGTCTTGGGTGATAAATAAATAATGTCATCTGCAGGTAATTTACACAACTTTAAGAATATTTGTCAATGTTTACTGTTATTTCAAGTACTTCTCTAGTAGCAGTTTATAATTAGGAGTTGTGATGTACCGGTAAGCCTGTAGTTGTTACGTTAGTAGTTAGTACCTAGTAGCTGCTGAACTGCAAGGCCTATTGTGAAGTTTGCTTTATGTCATTTCCAGAAGTCCTAGCAATTTTATCAATTGGTGTCATGTAATGTAATATTACAGCGTGTGTATTTTTAATCCCCGCCGTAAAACAGAGGGGTGTCATATGTTCGACAAGTCTGTATGTGTGTGTGTGTGTGTGTGTCTGCCCGTGGCATCGTAGCTCCCAAAAGAATTATTTATATAATTAAATATAAATATAAGTTATATAATATAAAAGAATTATCACCTACCATGCCCACTTGCAAAGTTCATACTAGTATAAATCAATATTGAAGTATTAAAATACTCTATCTATACATCTACACAGATAAATAAAAATTGAAGTGTCTGTCTGTAATTTCAAATTAACAGCTTTTCACTCAATGCATATGAAACTATATTCGGTATCCACTTACAATAAAATACTTGCTATAAAGTCTACTGATGTTATAAAGTCTAACATAGGCTACTTTTTTTTGAGGTTCCGTTTAAAAAAATAGGGTTCCGTTTCCGTTTCTTCTATGCAAACGAAGTTGCGGGCATATCGGTTTTTAGTTGCAATTATATTCTAGTAGGTAGAGATGCAACTAAAAACAAGGAGTACCTTAGTTTTTATTTAAGAAGTGTCTGAAAAAATATTATTTTCCGAGGTTAATATTGATATAAAAGATATTATTATTACCTTATTAAAATCATTTTTTAAAATTTGTTAAAAAAAATTATAACAGAAATCCTGGTTAAAAATTAAATTAATTAGCGTAATGCAAAATACAAAGTTTTCTATTGGGTAAAAGCTTTTGAAAATCAAGATAACAATTTTGCAACTGCGAATTCACGAATTAATTGGGTTTATTTCTTCACAGATAAGATTTATATTGATGTTAATTATGTTACAACTCATAAACGAAAACGTTTTAGTAATTTTAACGAAATATATTATATTATACGCAAGCGCGTCATAAAGTATAGTTTACTACTAGCGTTTGCCTGCCGCTTCGTCTGCAGCGTGGCAATTGGCTAATCGTCAAAGTCGTCTTTCTTTGTTATATTGTAAATACTGGCTGATGCCCAGTAACCCACGGGAACCGTATTTGTCCCGCGATAAAAAGTAGCCTATGTCCTTCCCCATGGTCTACTTTATATCTGTGCCAAATTTCATGATAATCGGTTTAGTAGTTTTTACATGAAACAATAAATAATGTATCCCACGGGAACCGTACGTTTCCCAGTGATAAAAAGTAGCCTGTCCTTTCTCAGGCTCTAGGCTCTCTAGGCTTTTTCTCAGGTTCAGTAGTTACGGCGTGAAAAACGGACAAACAGACACACACACACTTTCCCATATTTTATTATATTAGTATGGATATCTTCAATGATTTCAAAACTAAGGATGGGCTATGACGTACATTTGACAGAAAAAATATTCATACAAGAAAAAGTTAAGCCATCTTGGTTTCAGAACATTTTGTCAAATAAATGCGGACTGTGGACGTAGCCGGAACATTTGACAGCGGCGTAAACATAACGTGCGTGAGAATTGTATGAAAATCTGTCAAAATCATAATAGCGTGGGGCCCATACAAATTTCATCCTCCTATCAAATCTTCCTGCTAGGGCGCTATGCCCCCTGATTACACTACGCATGTGGCGTGGGGTTCCTACAACTTCATTCCTTTCGGCTTCACTTGCCACTTACTTTTTGAAGAACCTCATCCAAATTCCTTACTATTTATACAGGCTAGGGTTCCCTATGAAGAAGAACCAGCCTTCGCCACTGCTACGAAAAGCGAATGTCAAGATGATAGATGTGTCAGACCTCGTCTGTCCCAAACAACCTCAAAAGTGTTTTCATACTAGACACTGGTAGAATGTTGCAAAAAGCGACGGTTTGCCAATTATAAAAGAAGAAGAACCCTAAAAGTGGGGCAGTATAAGTGTAGACACAGTTTTGCCTAGATATGTCTCGTCTATAATATATAGATATATGACCATAGACGTATAATATTATGTTCTGTCCTCTAGTTTACCTCTAGTTATGGTAAATATACCCCATAATGGGGTAGAATATTAAATTAGGTATTTTAATAAAAAATATATACATTTAATTGTACCTAAGCCATTAAACATTTTGTCCTAATTTGATAACTGTTACACAAACTAATTACCAGACACTTGTACTGAATTTGTTCTTCTCAAAATTAATTTAAAAACATTACTGTATATTTAAACAATTAACTTTAAGCCACTAATGTTCAATTAAATTAATCGTTTCTTTTTAGCGTTTAATTTGATTTTGCTGACGACTGTATTATATTTTTTGGTTGGTCCTTAATAAATTTCAAGCTTACAATAATTTAGGAGTATACTTAAGTCGGAGGAAAATTCCCGTAAACATTATCGGTGAAATCCCGTTTGGGTTTTCAGGACGTCCGGCGCATACGGAATTGAGTCAGCACTAACATCAATAATTGAGAGATTTGGGCTTCTGAACTCCGTCGAAATTATCGAATGCATCTAGAAGGCCCATGTTATCGCAGCTACTTGTTTTGACATCCACAATCCTTTTTTGGTCCGCGCGCTGTCGCATTCCCACACATGATTATTGTTTCAACTTACAAACTTAAAAGCTTTCTGTAACCTGAAGCCTAATTTTCGTAGTTATTTCTGTTCAATTTGCAGTATGATTCCAGTATCAGCGCATGCTATTGCATTCACACACGCATCCAATCGAGCGTGCACGAGAGCGATAGCGTGCTGACGCCTGACACTGGAACCTAACTCAATTCTGCTAAATAAAACCTGCATTAATACAATTAAGCAAATAAATGATTTATATTTCTATTTCTAATTAGAGTCAAGTCCCGATACGCTAAAACTGTCAAACGGTATTTTCGTAAACGTTAAACCAACGTGAAACGCGCTCTGATTGGCCCAAATTTCACAAAATCAGCTGTTCATGATAACATGTCGCTTCATTAATAAATTATAATCAAAGTAAAATAAAAATCTACTAAAATACGAGAATAGAGATTCTGATATAATTACGGGAACTGTCCTCTGGTAGCTTCTGGAATCTTCTCAGGTTTCCTTCAGGCGCCTACGTCACAACACAACAGACGATGCGAAGTTGTTTTTCGCACGTCAACCGTCAACATAACTAATTGTCAAAATTCCTAATGTTCTTTTTTGCCGGCGACAAATGACAATCATGGCGGACAGATGATTTATATGACATTAAGTTTTTGCTTATTTACAGTGTTTTTGGGGTTCCGTACCCAAAGGGTTACTAAATTACTAAGACTCCGCTTTCCGTCTGTCTGTCTGTCACCAGACTATATCTTATGAACTGTGATAGCTAGATAGTTGAAAGTTTTAATACATGATACATTATGTTGCTGCTAAAGCAATAACACCAAAAAACTGAATATTTAAGTGGGGTTTGTTGTACATACTTGTTTCTTTGCCTTTTGCTACGGAATCTTTCGTGCGCGATTCCGACTCTCACTTGGCCGTTTTTTATAATACCATAGCGGGGTGTCAAAGTGCGACATTCTTCTATTATAATATTATTTAAGTGGATATTTACATACCTACCTACGTTTTAAATTGATCGTATCTAGCAAATTCCGTGATTGGATGCACATTTCAAATGATTTATGGACATTTTCCATCCTGTACATAATCTTATCTTAAGAGTCATTATGTGTTTATGTTGCTGAAAAACATTAAAACCTCTATACTTCTATACTTTTTACTTAATAAATGCGAAAGTGTGTCTGTCTGTTTGTGACCTCTTCATTCTTTAACCGCTGAACCGATTTTTATGAAATTTGGTATAGACATAATTGACATAATTTGGGTCCCGGAAAAGGACATAGGATATTTTTTATCCAGAAAAGGTAGTGTTCCCGCGGGATAATGCATTACGGGCGGAGCCGCGGGCAAAAGCTAGTATCAAATAATTTTATTTGTCAGTCTTCAATTAGCAGCACAAATTACAGTTTCACATGACATAAAGTCAAATATGAAATTCGAAAATTTCGACGAACCTTTGATGATCCAGCAAATGGGTTATTAGTGGATTTTTCCACTATTGCCGCGTATGCGACAGAAGATTTGTGGACACGCATACATTCATCGTATACTTGTAGTTAGTGCTTTTGAGTATCCAAGAGTAGTGCAATCAATTCGCAAGCTTACTTAGCTGTTTATCTGTTTCTCTATAATCTGTTTTTTTAAATCTATGGACGCTTCACACCACGTCAATACATTACAGGTATCAGACAACGGGAAGTATATTTAATACTTTTATACTATACATATTACTTAATATATTTAAGGTTTTTATTTTATTATACTTACACAGATTCAATACATATCCATGACCCAGGAACACGGAAAAACTTTGAATCCTTCGGCGGGATTCGAACCTGCGACCCCGGCTTGAGCACCAACACGCTGAACCACTGAGCCATGACAATGGTCGTCAAATCGTCTTTAATCTGTGACTACGATTGACCGTTTCGTCGTTTTAAACAGAATTTACTTTTATACCTAACATTGATTTTGTCTGTACCTAATAAGAGTTAAGTAATGATCATCGTGATCACAATATTGTAAGTACATTAATATGTATTAGTGGCCATGTGCTTGGTCTGACCTGTGGTGACCGCCTATTCGCCTGGTATTAGGAATTCTGCGGGCGTGCCCAATTTGCTACTAAACGTCTTTGACTTTGAGCATAATCTGGCGAAATAACAAACCTATTTCCGTTATTGAAAAAGGATAAAAACATCTAATCCAAATTCCACGTTTAAAATCAAATTTAAAATGCACAAAGGTTTGACACAAAAAGTAAATATTGGTCATAATAATATAGTGTCTATCTTCTTCTTCTTATATATAAATATGGATTGCAGTTTCAATGTCTCGCTAAAAACCGATAACGGCTGGACTGATTTGGCTAATAAGGTATTGAAATAATCGTGAAAAAATAGGGAAGGTTAAAACGGTGAAAAATATTAGAAAAATTGCGGTGAAAATACTAAAAACCGCGATTGAATTTTCCCATACCAACTGTTTACTGTGTTCAATTTGTCACTTGACAGTCAAATATTTATAGGTGCGTTCACTTTACCTGTTTCGTTTGAATAAAAAAAAATAGGCGGCCTCAGTAGATTGGTAGGTTTTGATGTAAGTGTAGATGTAGACGCAGATGTAGGTTGTAGATGTAAATGTATGTGTAGTTATTTTTTTTTCCACTTCATAATTCAATCAGAGCAATAAGTGTCGGGATAGCTCGAGATAATAAATGAAATTATAAATCTTTAAACATAATATAAGAAAGTCGTGTTAGTTACACTATTTATAGCTCAAGAACGGCTGAACCGATTTGGCTGAAAATTGGTGGGGAGATATCTTAAAACCAGGAGAAGGACATGTAATTTTTATCCCGATCCCGTGGGACGTGACATAAATATCGGTCAAGTGGTTTAAACGCCTTACTCACCGTCTAGGCTGCAAACCCAGCACCGGTACCCACTAATGAAATAAGAATAAGAATATTTTATTTGCAAAATTATGGTACAAAAAGATGGTATTTAATATAACATGGAACTCATATTTTGTCGGTTTTATCTCGACGTGCAAATATTTTGTTTAAGGTAAACTTATAATATTATCATCAAATTAGTGATAAATTAAGCATATTATTATAAACTAGCTTTTGCCCGCAGCTTCGCTCGCGTCAGAGGGAAAGTTTGTTCGGGAAAATACCAATACCAAAATTGAATACACAATGGTGTAGGCACTGCACAGCCGTATCAGTTGTATTTTATTTGAATGTTTCCTGCGACTTCGTAGGTACGCTCAAGAAATCTACCGAGAACTGTACCATAAATAAAATTTAATAAGCTGCAAAAAGTATTCTGTGTTAATTCTGCTTAACCTACTACGGACTACCATACCTGATTTCATCAAAATTCTTTACGTGTTTTCTTAACTTTACTTTATTGCATGTAAAACTAAACATATTATTATGCACATACAAACTTTCGCGTTTAGGTATAATATTAAGTAAGGATTTCTTTGTAACCGATAATTAGTATTTTAACGATTTCGAAAATCTTTTCAATGGGAAGACGTTGTGGACTTTGAACTTAATAAAAATAATTTGGATTGTGATCGCCCATCCTAGTTGGGACCACGACAGAGTTTGAGAGAGAGTTGAGTTAGCAGTACGACCACGAAGCCATCTAGCTTCTCACTTATTCCTCATATAATAATCATGATTAGGATTAACCTAGGTGAAGTTTTAACCAATTCAAATATCTGGTTATTTTATAGCATTTTATACTACGTTATTTTTTAGATTGATAAAACTTTTTGTAGGTATGAACCGATTGAATTGAAATACCTACACCATAGATATATAATATAATTAATCAAAGACCTACACAAAATTATAAGCAGATCTATCCTAATTCCTATCCGCGTGGAACCCGTAGTAACAAATTTTGTAAAAATCCGTTCCGTAGTTTCTGAGATTAGCTCGCACAAACGTACAGATCAAAAATCTGGGTTAAAAACTAAAAACCTATGTATTACACACTGATAAATCAAGCACAAATAAATTAAATATTACATATTATAACAACAAAAGAGAAAGAAATATAAAACCTACACTCAAAGTATTCTACTGAAATCATAGATATATAATATTAAAAGAGGACTGAAATAGTATGTAATATAATAAGTATTATGAATATAATTAACATAGCAATCGCAAATATTTAGGTGCCTAGTTTTTCAAAGAGATTTTCATCAAATTTAACTTTGGCATTCTTGTCAGATTTATTTTTCAACATGATGACAATATATTATGTCAAAATAAAAATAAAGCTTCCCACTCACGGGCTATCGATTGCTTCGATCAAATTGGAAAATAATTCGTATTTGAAAGTAAATTGCTAACGACAAACTATTACACAAAATGATAAGTGTAAGACCTACCAGCTAGTGAAACAAAATTTACGCGTATATATACGAGTTTCATATAAAAAGTATAGTAAGGTGGTCCTAGGATCTCAGACTATATTTAATTTTTATCTAAACCGATTTACTTGCAACTACGAACCCAGTAAATGTTTAAATTGTAAAGACTAAATCGATCGATCGCTTGTGTGTGGGGAGCTTTATATCAAAAGCACTAAGGAGTATTTATATCAACTTAAAAGCAAATCGCTCCCAAGCAACTTTCTTTCCCTTTTTATTCCCGTTAGCGGATGAATTTCAATAAACTATGATACACGAATTCCAACAATTTTGTTACATAATGTTTGTGCAAAATATGAAGTAGATTGGACCAAGGAATCACGTTGCCCCATACAAACTGTTTTACCCCTTTTCACCCCCTTAGGAATCGAATTTCGAAAAATCCCTTCTTATCGGATCCCTACGCATTACAAAGAGCAAGCCCTGCAAGTTTCAGGTCTCTACGATCAACGGTTTAGGCTCTGCGTTGATCCGTCAGTCATTCAGGACAAAGGATTTTATATGTATAGATTATAAAATTACACGCACAAAAACAATTACAATTAGATTTAAAGTATAAAGATGTCATTTATCGTCAATATAAAAAAAAATGTCAAAGTAAAAAGAATATAAAATATTATTTAATACAAGTAAAAAGAATATAAAATTATATTAAGTATCAATTATTGTCACGTTATTATTATGTTTTTATCATTTATAAATTCATCTACAGTATAATACATTTTGTTTAGTTGTAATTTAAATAAATTATTTTTAAATTGATTAAATGTTAAACTTTTCAGATTATTAGGCAGTTTATTACTTATACGAATAGCCATACAAAATGCATTCTTAGAGAACATTGTAAGTTTTTGTTTAGGAATGTATAACTTGTCTCCGTTCCGACCTCTATACTCGAAATCTTTATTTTTCGGAAACAAATGTGATGAAAAATGGCAATTTCAAAAATATACAAGCAATGTACAATACGGCCGATGTATCTTGGCGAGTCTGAACTTCGCGCAGAAGGTTGCGCATTAGCTGTTTCTAAGTGTTTTCGTATTTATTTTATTTGTACTAATTGGTCAACTGTATTAGGGAAATTTTATTGGTACATAGGTATATAAAAATAATACAATAACAGTTTTCTTCACGAGTTGTACATGCGCTAAAGTTCGCAGAGCCTATGTTCAGACCCGTCAAGATACAGCGGCCGAAGTGTAATGGCAGCATTAAATTTTAAACAGCGGCTTACAACTATCCAAATACCCTGCACCATATACCGATCTTGGTATGGCCATCATTGTAAATGTAAATTCTTCTACTATTATAAATGTCCAAATTTGTGAGGATGGATGGATGGATTAATGGATGTATGTTACTCTTGTTCACTACTGAACGAATTTCGATTAAATTTGGTATGGTAGTAGTTAAGGCTCTGAATTAAAAGATAGGCTACTTTGCATAGGCTAATTCCCGTGGGATACTATTTACGCGGACGAAGCCACGGAAAAAAGCTAGTAGATAATAAATACGCTAGGTGATGAACACATTGTATCTAGATAAATCCTCACAAAAAATATGAACTACATACTTACCTAATATTTTTGTGTAAACATTATGGAAATTGCGCCAGTAAAATAATATAATGAACAATTATGACGATCATTATAACAAGCAATGCTACAATAATAATTAAATTTTTACTTAACTTACCATTCTAAAGTAGGTATTTTGAAATTAAAATATTCCAAATTCATCAATCTTCAGCCAAAAGCGGAGTTTGCTTACAAATAATAAATGAAATTGGGTTTGTAATCTTTAACACACAATTAGGTAATTTTTATAACTTCTTATCTTAATTTCTTTACAAATAATTCTAGTGTACCAATTTTTGGTAGTGTTGTCGGAACTTAATGACAAACAACATCTGCAACATTTAAGTATAAATTGAGGAGCTTATTCGCAAAAAGTCTAAAAATATACTAAACAAACTAATCTAATTATACCTTGTACGAGTATAATCGTAATTTTATTCAGTCGCGTAGATGATTAAATATAATATCATTACATTATATCGCAATTAATTATTATTAAATAAAATAATTTATGTATTTTGTTGGCCTCCTACCCCAAATATAAAATACGAGTTGCATATTCGTTCTGTCTATCCTACTAATATTATAATTCTGAAAGTTAGTGAGGATGGATGGATGTTTGTTACTCTTTGACACAAAACTTTGATATGGCAGTAGTTTTAGCTCCGTATTATTACAATATAGGCTACTATTTTTATCCCGAAAAAGTGCAGAGTTCCCGTGGGATATTGTGTTTACGCGGCAGATTCTTTTTATACTCCTTATTACTTAATTACATTTGTTCTTATTTATTTGTGTATAGATGAAAGTTGGCCAACACTGTTTTTGGGGTTTAAATTTTTGGGGGCTAGATCCAATAATATTAATCGGGGGGATGCAAACACTACTAAATACTAGCTGATGCCAGCGGCTCCGCCCGCGTAAGTACAGTAACCCACGGGAACCGTATATGTACCACGATAAAAAATAGCCTATGTCCTTCCCCGTGGTTTACTTTATATCTGTGCCTAATTTCATTATGAATCGGTTCAGTAGTTTTTACGTGAAACTGTAAATAAAGTATACCACGGGAACCGGATTCCCTACGATAAAAAGTAGCATATGTCCTTTCTTAGGCTACTAGACTATCGGTGTACCAAATTTAATTTCAATCGGTACAGTAGTTTTGCTGTGAAAGACGGACAAACAGACACACGCACTTTCCCATTTATAATATTAGTGTGGATTTTAGCAGGATTTTAGTAAAACATAGGTAAACCTCTAGAGATAGGTACCTAATAACATTTGAATACAGTAGTTTCATATTATTTTAATAAAAATAATTAAATTACAGACTTCAAACATATAAGGTAAAATTTGAATTTTTAAACACGAATATTAAAATACGAAGAACCGTTGGCTCCATTAGATAGTTATAGTGATAATGTAATAAATTAGCATTATATTATTATAAAGCGTCAAGCGAGTAGCGACACAAACAAATTGCTAGCGGTTGGGTGCTGTGGGGGAAATACCGAAAATAACAATAGACCTCTGACACCGGCGTAAAATGTTTATGTTATACACAATATATATTAGGGTGTGCCTGACGCCTGTATGACGGTCCATAGACAAGTTTGACATAGTGTGAAAAATAAGCCTGATTTGATGAAAAACACGCTATAATTCACTACGAGATAGTACTGTTATCGTTAAAATATTACTAGCTTTTTCCGGCGGCTCCGCCCGCGTAAATATACTATGGGGTATCCCGCGGGAATACTGTACTTTTTCGGGATAAAAAGTAGCCTATGTTTTCTAATCTAAAGTTTAAACTACTAGCATACTAAATTTCATCAAAATACGTTCAGTAGTTTTTGTGTGAAAGAGTAACAAACATCCATCCATCCATCCTCACAAACTTACATATGTATAATTTTAGTAGAATTAGGAGTAGTGAAGGACAGATACGATTCTTAATCGTGCTATCGAAGTTTTCATCTATACTATAATCTATATATACGGACATCATCATCATCACTCCCACCCCTCTGCACCACGCCAGCCAGCCTTCAGCCACCATCACTGGGACGTCAACGAGAACGAGATTATTTCTGGTCGAGATTGGATAGACGTGACGGGCGTACGGTGGACACAGGGCTATATATTATAATAAATGTATGTATCGCTACTTCGGCGCCGTCATGTCTTTCTCGGTGACGTCTCGTTGACGGTGGTGGTAGACAAACAGCGTAAGTGCAAATTTCGCTAACGGCTGTTAGTGTTTATCGTTTATCTAAATATCATGCCTACTCTTTCATTAATACAAAGAACGAGAGATATATAAGGCGTTGGCGAAATTGGAACCGAGTTTGCAAGTTAAAGATAGTGGATAACAGAAAACAAAAGATATTTATCAAAAACAGATGTTGCTCGCGAATTCGTGCGCGCAAAAGAAAATTCCACGAGAACCGTACATTTTACCGCGTTAAAAAGCAGCTTATTTCCTTTCCCGTAGTCAACACTATGTCTGTGCCAAATTTCATCAAAATTGGTTTAGTAGTTTCGGAAGTATTTGATAAAAATACCTCCACGCATTCCTGAGAAAAGGTAAAACGGCAATATGGCCCGCACACAAGGAATATTATTGTCAATATGAGCATTATTGCCAATAATATGGTGTGTGTGCGGCTAGCCATTGTACAGTTACATGCACGAAACGTAAAGCTTCGCGCCGTGAAATATTTGAGTCTTTGACTGTATCTACTTAACGACAAAGTAAAAGTTGGATATTAGAGAGGTATTGGCTTTAATTACTTATATGAGGAATGATTAGTATTATAGAAAGTTATATTCCAATTGCCGCAATGTGTAAAGTAAAATAAATCTTCAGTGACATAACAGTGTGAGCATTTTAACAGCCTCCGTGGTCTAGTGGTTAGAGCATTGGCTCTCGACACGGGGGTCGTGGGTTCGACTTCCGCATTGAAACAACAAAAATGTTGTTTCCAAGTTTGGTTAGGACAATGCCGGATCACCTGATTGTCTGACAAGAAAGATGATCCATGCGCCGGATGGGCATGTAAAAAGTCGGACCTGCGCCTCATCTCTCGTCAGTCGTGTCGGCTATCCGTCCCACTGGATAACGAGAGTAAAGGAAGAGAGAGTGCTCTTATGTACTGCACACACACTTGGGCACTATATAATGACTCCTGCGTAACTGCCTGATTTCAATGAAACCTGCCACCATCACCGAGATCGGTGTGGGAAGTTGGGAAGTTATTACTATGAGCATATCATTCAGAAGCTGAAAGCCTGGAGATTTTTCATTTATATTGATTTTTGCAAGTAAAAATCATATCTACCCAAGTAAATATGAATATCTACGCTATAATACTATAAAGAGGGAATATGTGTTTATTTGTTTGCATTGAATAGGCACCGAAATTACTGGTTTTGATAAAATTTGGCACATAGATAAGTGATTCCTCATCAGGAATGTACGACTCCGCGGTATTTTAGGAAGTCACGGGCAATATCTGGTAACTTTGAGTCTTTAGGCCAATTACCAATGTAGCCAAGGATAGCACCGCGAGTGAATTTGTATTAGAGGTCATATTTCGCAAATATGAAAGTCATTAAGAGCTTCTTGTAAATGGTTCCGGTTAGAAAGCTATTTAGTTTCATCGAATTTCATTATACTTAAAATTTAAATGATAAATACAAAATATATAATATGTAATGCATCGCATTGCATCGCATCTCAAATGAGAATAGGATCGAGTCGGGGCCATATTGTTTCGAATTCAGAATTGATTACTATTTATCGTTTTTATTTAAATTCGATGCAAGACTATTAATATTTACTTATATGCACATAGGTTTTTCTGAAAATCGCACTTTTCAAGTGATATTTGACAGAAAGGTCATTGACGTTCCTGTGCTCATTTGAAGCGCGTTATACCAAATTTTCACTTCAAATTTCACTTACTCGAAATGCAGGCGCTTTTTCCCGCCCGTTTTCTGTGGCTTTTTTTCGATCCTTCGGTTTTTACGTGCGGAATTATGGTTTTCTAGTTGTTTTCCATTTTACAAAGACCAACCTCGTTAAAACCGTAATGAACAGTCAAAATTCGATCGTGCTAGTAATACGGGGTATAATTTCAGTCGCCAGCCAACCACGTCGACGTAATTAAACATTGTGACTTTGGACGGCACTCGCTATGGGTTTAACTTGTAACTAATATCTATTCTGTGCTATGGGTTTCTGTCAAGTTCAACTGTAGTTACTGCAAATATTACGTTACGTACGTTCGGAGTTATGTATAATTTATTAAATTTTACGTAAAAAAAATCTATGTAAAATAATGTGTATTTAAAAAAAAAACCTTTAACAGAACCTTTATACTGACGGCATAAGGATCACTCTCATAGAAACCAAGGGGTAATATAACTTTGAACGGACAATTACTATTTTAGCATACTCTAGGTATGGTCTTTGAAATTTAAGCTTTTTGTGGAACCATCCTGTGAAGGGCCATCCTCATGGTCCAGCCGGCAAATCCAGCATTAATTGGGAGTGACTAGAGACAATCATTTTTATTTATGCTTAATACTCCGCGCTGTGTCAATTCGATATTATTGACAGGATTTGCTGGCTGGACCGGAAGGATGGCGCTTAAAGGTAGCCGTGTCTATGCGACCGCAACGCGAGATCGCGACCTGCGAGTTGCGACCAGCAAACCAGCCAATCAGGTTCTCTGGTTACGCTTACCGGTCGCGCGTCTCTGGTTGTGAGGATTGTTTAATGCTCCATATAAACTCATACTAAGCAGTCCGCGACCCTATTTCGGTATCGGATCGCGTGTATGGGAAGGCTACCTTTGGAGCCACAGCGAACTGAAAGACAATAATTTAAAACTTAGATTATAGGTTTCGATGTTACGTAATTCTTAATTCGAATGTTTTTGTAGTGAAGTCGCCCGGCGCGCCCCCTTAAAGCCGATAAGAAGCTGTGTAAACCATTGCTGTTGCAAGGCCTTCGGAAGAATTTTTAAAGGACCTTCAAATACAGATAGGATCTCTGAATGCAATATTTGAGTGTAAGCCCGTCGCGCGGCCAGTATATTTCCTTGCCGAGTGTTTCAACAGACGCGCCGAGTTAGGTGCGCGTGTCCGTTCTTTTGAAATAACTCGTTTATAACTCAGGGTTGCCGCTGCACTATTCGCCTCGTATATTATAGATTTACGTATTTTAGTACATATTTTCACAATCACAGGAATCCAAATGCATCCCGAACAGGACAAATTAATTTTCGAATTTGATTAATTACCAAAATAATATTTGAGAAAATTTTAACCTTTTTAGATACAATATTTAAAAAATACTTGCCATATCTGAAAACAGATCTAAAATAGCTTGTTGGATTTTTTATATTTTATTAAATCAAAATTGGATTGTATATCACCAACCCTAGTAAATGTTGCAATTGAAATAAATGTATACAGAACACAGTTATAATTAGGTAACTGAGTTATTAGCGCGGGGTAAACTATCTGCTTATTATTATTAATATAGCTGTAACTATCCTAGTCAAATGAGACGGGCGACTTCCTAGTATTTTCTTAGCCATTTCAGTCATTTTTTCTTAGCCGTTTATGTCTCAGGTCCCGTTGTGGTATTTATTTGGTTCACGTGTAGTCGTAGTCGTGTCTTTTTTGACCATTGTGGTCACCGTGACTAAACTGGCATGACATTACTCGAAGCGCGGTCTTTGACGTTCTGAAACTGTGGTTTCTAAAAGAAATAAAATTCTTAGACAAAGAATTCTATATTTTCTAAGTATTAAAAAGATAAAAGCTTTAGCGCTTTTGAAATGTAGATAAAAGCTTTTTATACAAACCGTATTATATTCATAAGCAACAGATGTTTCTAAAGATAAGCTAAGTTAATAATTGCGGTTCTAAAATCATTAAGAGCTCCGTGGCCTAGTGGGCAGACCGTTTGGTTCGCACTCGAGACAGTGTAGGTTCGAATCCCAGGTTGTGGCGTGTACCAATGAGACTTTTTCAGATCTCAAGTACATACATTATACGGACGCTCTAACGGTGAAGGAAAACATCGTGAGGAAACCCGCACATAGTTGGCCCAGACGTATTGACCAGTTCATTCCTCTGGAGTAGGCTGACTATATTGTGAGAATGCCGTATGTTCTTGGGCAACCATACGATATTAAAAAAAAACCAACTGTCCCAGGCACTACGGTATTTCAAGAGTGGTCACTTCGCTCGGAGAATACTGTATAAATCATCAATTAACGGATGTAAAGGCCTAAGTTTTAAAAACATTAGTAAAATTACTTCATAATACATACTTAATACTATATTTCACGTTAGGTAGGTTCACGTACCGTTCGTGGTTCAGATCATAGGTTTGTTTTACAAACAATATAGATAGATCTTCGATCGGTGTTATTAACCAATTATAGTATTTACGTGAAAATTCACCTTCCGACTGTTATTATGCCGAGGGAAAAGACGGGATGTTGTTGTAACCTTTGCTGGTCGATATAGATACAGTGAAAACCTTTTATAACGACTACTTTTATAACAACGGACCGCGTATTACGATGATATGTCACGGACGGTGATCTAAAAATATGAACAATTTCCTAGCCGCGGTTAGAACGACTATCGGCTATTACGACCAGAGCCACTAGTCAAGATGGATTATTTATTTTCGACAGCGAAGATGTCGATATAATAGGTGTTCATTTTGATTTGCATTTTTATTGTTGAATCAGATTTTTAACCCCCCCCCCCACGAAAACAGAGGAGTGTTGTAAGACGTTTCTATGTGTCTGTTCGTAGCATCTAAACGGGTGAACCGATTTCATTCTAGTTTTTTTTTTTGTTTGGAAGCTGACATGTTCGAGAATGTTCTTATATATAATTCATCATCATCAGCTCGCTCACTGGCCACTGCTTGATAAATCGGGCCTCGGGGGTTGTAATGTGGGGTGAGTAAATGAATCAACAAATGAAAAATGTAAAAAGAAAAGATAATATCTCAGATTAATAACTAGTACCTGGGTTTTTAAAGTACGGAGCTTTGCTCGGGGCTCTAGAAGATTTAAAAACAGACTCATAAATATTTTACCGGGGTTCGAACCCACTACATTTCGAATTTCCGAACAACGCAAAAAATAACCAAACTGCCAATCGGACTGACTTTTTTAGAGTCGAAATTATTGATATTTTGTTGCACCACCAACGATAATAAATAAATATGTTTTATTTAAGTTAAAAATGCGCAGTTTCTAAGGGATAAAACCTAGCTAGACCGATTTTTCTCCCCCAAAACTCCCTGCATACTAAATGTATACATTCAAGAATTTTAATGGATATTGAATATAAGACTTTTTTTTATCATTCTTCTATTGCATTGTTATTCTATATGTAGTTTAAATTATTAATCTAAACATTGAAAAAATTATGTTTTATATTAATTTATGGAAGCATGGATGATCAGGTCAAGATCTAGAGAATCGGCATACATTTTAGATGTAAGTAATATCATAGGTAATATGTACCTATTAGTTTAACATCTTCGCCATTACGTAACGAACATGGAAGCGATTTTGAACAACTAAATGTCGTAACGCTGATATGACACTCATGTGACCTGCTTACTGTCGCTAAATTAGCAAATTATTAAACGAGTATCCAACGCGTCACTACGTCATGGTGGTCCCAAATAAACTATTCTTTAAATAATCTATACTAATATCTATACTTCTTAATAATATTATAGACGCGAAAGTGTGTCTGTCTGTTATTACCTCTTCACGCTTTGACCGCTGAACCGATTTTTATGAAATTTGGTATAGACATACTTTGGGTCCCGGGAAAGGACATAGGATATTTTTTTACCCCGAAAAAGTAGTGTTCCCACGGGATAATGTATTTACGCGGGCGGAGCCGCGGGCAAAAGCTAGTTACACATAAAATTTTGCAGGAAATTTATAAATGTCCTAAGCTTACGCTAATTATTGTAATCCATACTTATATTATAAATGGGAAAGTGTGTGTCTTTTGTCCGTCTTTCACGCCAAAACTACTGAACCGAGTTAAATGACATTTGGTACACAGATAGTCTAGAGCCTGACAAAGGACGTAGGCTACTTTTTATCGCGGGACATATTAAATGGTTCCCGTGAATTACTGTACTTACGCGGGCGGAGCTGCGGGCATCAGCTAGTATTTGATTATAAAGGGTATGGGTAATGGGTATAATAGGTTATGTATAATATATTGGGGATTTGGATGAGGCTTTCAAAGGGTAAGTGGTAAGTGAAGCCATTAAATAATTAATTTTACACATTGCCCGTTTTGTCTCTTGTGATAAAATTTAATAGTTTCCCGCTTATGGGTTGCTTGGGAGAAATTGCTGTATAGCAATAAAGAAATTTGTACTAAGTAGTTAAGTTTTTTCAATTTTAAGTTTCTTTGTTACACAGTATGAACGCAATAAAGAACATTTATTAATTCATTCATTCCTATCAGAATGGAGTTATAGGTACTCCACGCCAAGCTGTTATCCATTAAAATTCCTGAATATATATAGAGTTGTTTTTGTATCAGTAGGAGAGATACGTTTATGGACAAAAATTATAGCCCCCAGTGGGCTTTACACGAGCAATTATTAACGACTAGAGGTTGCCCGCGGCTTCGTACGTGCTAAACGAAATCTCGAGGGAACCGTACATTTTGCCGCAATAAAAAGTAGCCTAAGTCCTTCTCCGTTGTCTATTCTATATATGTGCCAAATTTCATCAAAATCGATCAAGTAGTTTCGGAGCCTATTCAATGCAAACAAACAAACCTTTCCTCTTTATTATATTACAGTATAGACAAATAGCGACGTATTCATATACGAGTATACGTTGCTACTTGCTCGTGCTAAGCTGACCACTGACTTATAAATAAATAAATAAATTAGGGTAAATACGCTAAATGTCGGCCACTTACGGATTTTCTCACTTTAGATCGCTCCGGATCCATCAGTTTGCAACGAAAGGATAGCTTGTTATACGGTTTTAGACAGGTTGATAAATCTATTTTATATTTATAGGCATATGGTTGACTTTTCTACTAAACGAAAGAAGTATAAAGGTTTAAATGCGTCGAGAACGAAAAAACCTTAAATTCGGCCGTTCACGGCCCATTGGTCGGTCGCGTTTTTCCCAAATGTCGGCCGGGCCTATTATAATATTAATAAATTATATTAATACATAATTCAATTTTGAGACAGCAAGTTTTCATAAATAAATTGAAAAAAGACTACCCAGTACCTACACAAACAATGAAAAATACAAAAGTAATCAGCCTGTAAGTAGCACTCGATTCTTAGGCTGGCCGACATTACGATCTTTAATATTTCCAAAGTCGGCCCCTGTTTCGTATAGCTTATTTCTCGAGATTCAGCTAATACCACCCCGGCCGGTATTTGGCGATTGAACGTAAAATAGATTTATTAACATAAAAGCGTTATAAATTTTACTATTAAGACAGTGGAATTCGTAGTATTGGACTTTATAAAACAGACTGCATTTATCTTAAGTCGGCCCCGGCCGAGATTCCGATTTTCAGTCGAAACTGGTATTCTAATGGCGGCCCCCTATTTTTCCCTAAAACCAATACGCAAAACGTTGAAAAAACTATCTCAAAATATAGTAAAAATATATTTTTAGTGATAGCAAAGCTAAAAATCAAAAAAAGAAATGTCTTATCGATGTAATATCAATCCCCGAATCGTCGGTATTCACAGCAAGTAAGCTGCTTTGACTACGAACTTCAATGCTTCAACGGCGCTATCGCTTCTGACGCTCAGTGTGCGAAGAGCAAGTGACGTAATCGTATAGTAACGGTTTGCACTTGAAGAGTATGAACTAAGCTTGCAATTTTAGTGGTAAAATTACCACTTAATTACCTTTTGAATGAATGCAAGCTGAAAATGTGCAGACGGCCGAGGATTGGAGGGGGGCCGACGTTTGGCGTATTTACCCTACTTATTTCAGGCTGCATACGCCCATATTATAAATACCTTACAGACTAACATACATATTATATACTTAAAAACTACACTTTCACATGTGATGACGGCGACGTGATGCGCGCTTCGTTCAGAAGTCTCCCCCGGAACCTCCGGTAGACCACACCCGCTGGCCAGAAATCCTCCACCTCGAAGGTCGACTGTAGATGCGTCGGTACTCTCACAACAAAGGAACTGAAGTTGACCTTGTGGCGAGACTCCAGACGCTCGTCCCTTAAGGCGAGAGACGTCTTCTTACGGATGTAGTCTACGACATCCTCACCCTCCATGGACCAGTGCAGGCGGGATACTTACATCACCTAACCAATACTAGTGTCATTTAATTTTCGCGCCGTGCTTTAGCCCGTTGTCCACTGCCGTGCGGCGCGCGGCGGGACGATTATGATGAAAGCCGAGGTAGTTTCAGCGAGGACAAATTGTTTATACAAATATTTGACCGCAGTTATGCAACGAGCTTATAGAATAGATATGCCATGTTTAATGGCCAATAGGTAATTTATGTATCGAACCGATCCGTTATAAACGTAACGTATTTGTTGGTCAGCTAAAACGGAACAGTTTATCCTGAATGTCAGACAGGAATTTTAGGAAAGTAGAAATATTTTTTTGGGATAACTAAAATATAAAAATTAAATATTAGGTACTTAATCCTACTACTATCTAAATGTGAAAATTGTGAGGATGGATGGATGGATGTTTGTTACTCTTTCACGCAAAAACTAATACTGAACGAATTTCGATAAAATTTGGTATGGTAGTAGTTTAAGCTCTAGATTAAAACATAGGATACTTTTTATCCCGAAAAACTACAGCGCTCCCGTGGGATACTGTATTTACGCGGGCAACAGCTAGTTACAATAAATTCATATTAAAAATGAAATGCATCAAGTTGTTGTATTGGAACTGTATAAATACCCTATATCTTAGATGAATAACGCCCCCTATATAATATTATGGTCGTTTCAGACGGCCATATCATTTTTCGGCCCATATTAGCCGCATTATTAGGAACGTGATTGTATTTTGTTATCCCAGTGTTTTTCCATGACAGTTATTGCGTGTTGACATAGTGGGACATCGAATATTTTTTTATATATTAGCGGGCAGGTCCTAACGATATCTAAAACATCGGAATTAAATCCCACCTCAATAATTAGCAGAAATGACGACATTTGCACAGGCGCAGGCCTCTACAGACGCTAATGGTTTGCCACTTGCAAAAAAAACTTCTTAATTAATGCAATAAACAGGCTCAAAACAGATAACAAAGCAAATAAAAGTTCAAAAATCCTAACGCACGATTGCAGTGCTTTTCCACTGCTAATGTTTTAAAAGTTGCAAAATATTGATCACTAGATGTTGCGCGCGACTTTGTACGCGACAAAAGGAAATCCCGCGGTAGGCGTACATTTTGTTCTTTAAAAAGTAGCCTATGCCCTTCCCCTATGGTCTATTCTATATCCGTGCCAAATTTCATCGAAATCGGTCCTATAGTTTCGGAGCCTATTCGATGCAAACAAATAAACTTTTCCTCGTTATTAGATGTTGCCTGCGACTTCGTGCGCGCTAAACCGGGAACCGTGCAATTTACTCCAATATAAAGTAGCCTATGTCTTTCCCTGTGGTCTACTCTATACCTTTTTTTTTTTTGTTTCCGGGGGGGAAAATTCATTACGCATACCACCCAGGCGCAGGGGGCACCCGAGTGGTTATGTGGGACTCCCGTATAGGCTAATGAGACCCACGGTATACGCACTAAAAACCACCCCCCACCTTCCTCCTCGCCGCCCTGTGGCAGGGCCACGGGAACGATAAACACATCCGCGACCCCGCCGACGACAGCCGCCCACAAGCGGCTCCATCTAAGGCCCGAAGGCCCCAGGCGCACCAGATGGTAATGTGCGCCTCCCTCCTCGGCCTCCACCAGTACTGTAGCAGACTCCCCCTGAGTCTGCTACTAGGAGGCCACGGATACCAGCCTCATCAACCAGTACCCGGTGGCAGATCAGGTCTGTGGTTCTGCCACCGATCACATCTCGGTCGCAGAGGATAGGGCAAGCGGCGCACCGCAATACCGACATGCCTCTTCCTCTGCGGCCCCACCAACGCCGTTTCGACGGAACGGCCCCGCCAGCTCGCAGGGGGTAGGGAGAGTGGCGTACCGTAATACCATCACGCCTCTCCCCCTGCGATCCCTCCACGGCCGCAGAAGATAGGGAGAACGGCGCACCGTAATACCGGCACTCCTCTTCTTCTGCGGTCCCACCTCGGGCCAGCCGGCGGCAAACAGGCCGGCCCCGGTTGCCTCTTAGCTTCACCGTGGGTGACCAGTCCACGGTTACTAAGCCCCACCGCCACGACAAGGCGTGCAACCATCGGGGGGGTCTACTCTATACCTATGCCAAATTTAATCAATATAATTCTAGTAGTTTTTGAGCCAATTCAATGCAAACAAACAATCAAATATTTCTTGTCTATACCTAATACTTATATGTAAAGAGGTAGGTATAGCTATATTGACTGACGACCAGATTGACGTGGTGCGAAGGCATCCATAGATATCTATACTAATATAATAAAGAGGAAAAGTTTGTTTGTTTGCATTGAATAGGCTCCGAAACTACTAGACCGATTTTGATGAAATTTGGTACAGATATAGATTAGACCACGGGAAAGGACATGTGCTACTTTTTATCGCGGCAAAATGTACGGTTACTGTGGGATTTCCTTTTACGCGCACGAGATCGCGTGCAACACCTAGTATTGTATACATTGATCAAACACACTAGTATTGTGGTATATTATCATAATATACCTACCGATAACTAAATATACAAACCAAACCAGTAGGTGGGTATATTGCTTGTGTGAAAGTTCTCTAATTAACTTTAGTTTATGGCTAAAAATATTAAAATAAATAATTAAAAGAATAAAAAAATCCGACTGCAAAAAAAAGAAACACTTAAAATGCACTTAAAAGTCCGAAACAAGATTGAGCTATCGCATCAGCATGAAGTGAAATAATTGACATTATGTTTGGTAGCAGGCGGGACCCATTTATTATCGTACGAATATAATTTATTAATTGCTAATGGGTCCCGCCTGCTATCAAACATAATGTCAAATTATTTCACTTACGGTTTCAGCTCAATCTTGTTTCGATCTTTTTAGTGCTAAGCAATGCACTAAAAAGAAAGAAATATGTTGTATATTTGCAGTCGTGGTATTTAAGTTATTTATTTTTTTAAAGATTTTTTAGTTTATCCAACACACATATGTGAAGATACGTGGGAATAAAGGTATTTAAATACATACATACATACGTAGTACATACATACCTACATACAAGATACGCGCGAAAAACATAACCCAATCGCGTCGGGTAAAAAGTGTTACTACTAAAATAGTGTCACAAACTAAGTCCTATGATATTTGAATGTTAATTTTAAATAATACTAGCTTTTCCCGCGGCTACGGCCGCATAAATGTAGTATCGGGTATCCCACAGGAATACTGTGCTTCTCCGGGATAAAAAGTAGCCAATGTTTTAATTCAGAGCCTAAGCTATTACCATATTATTAAATCTCATCGAAATCCGTTCAGTAGTTTTTGCGTGAAAGAGTAACAAACATCCATCCATCCATCCTCACAAACTTTCACATTTATAATATTAGTAGGATAGTAAGATAATTTGTTTAATTAAAAAAAAAAATACATTGTATACTGTAAACGTCTTACTCATTCTCCCAAAACATACCTACTTATAAATAAATTAATATTATTCGTTTTATTGTAATTAAATAATACAGTAAATTATGTTAATGCATGTTTTAATAAGTCCATATATATTGAAGTAGATATCCCACTATGTATTTTGTAGTATTATATTACTAGCCTTTGTCCGCAGCTTCGCCCGCATGGAATAGTGCTTTAGGAGAAAAAACTTCTTCAGCAAGTAACAGACAGACAGACAGACATGACGAATCCATAAGGGTTCCGTTTTTGCCATTTGGCTACGGAACCCTAAAAACCGCATCAAAATTCGTTGCGTAGTTTTAAAGATCTAAGCAAACATAGGGACAGACAAAAAGCGGCTTTGTTTTATACTATGTAATGATATTACTTTGGATACGGTAATGTTTCGTGCGCATGCGTAATGAGTATGATATATTGCTGTCTTAAGTACTGTTGCTTACCCCAATTCAAATTTTTAAGGCATTTAAAATGAAAAAAAAAGCGTATGGCAAAAGCATAGTAAGTTAATAATATTTTAAGTATAATAGGCAAGCGGACTGATTTTTTTTATTGCATAAATGAATAAATAACTTCTCAGAAGAAACCGTATATCAAAAGTCAATATTTTCAAAGGTACAGCGATTTGTATACAAAATTTCGCGAGTCTTTACCAAAAAAAAAAAATTTTTTTTTTGCGAAATTGGTAAACAAAACCTACATCATTAGTTTACTCACATCATATACAAAAACATTCATTATGGTAACTATGAACTTAAACGCACAAATATCGGAGATATTTACAAATATATTCCTGCGGCCGTATACTTTATACCTACTTAATACACTTTAATCCAATAGTGACGTCATTTGTGTGGCTATTTTAGTATGGAGCGTTTTTAGGAGGCTCGCGAAATTTTGTATAAAAATCGCTGTACCTTTGAAAATATTGACTTTTGATATACGGTTTCTTCTGAGAAGTTACTCACATTTAAGAGTACTATTCATTTATGCAATAAAAAAAATTGTCCGATTGCCTATTAGTAAATCTTAAGTCGTATTTTTACTCATAATAATTCTGTTTCTTCTTGCGATGTTTTAGAAATATCTAGATGGCGATTATTAATAGCGTCTAAACTTTTAGTTTTTTGAAATTATCCTTGATTTGATCATTGTGGCAATCGATAGTTTAGTAGATTTGCACAATACACATTCTAAGACGTTATAATAATTTATTATTTTATTATATGCAACGTTTTCTGGCGGCACTCCAAGATTAGACATTGAGATAGACATCCACACCTTTCTAGACTTTAACTGGGTAAATTAAAAACCTTGATGAGTTTCCAGCGTCTACCGACCACAATCCATCGTGTGGCCGCTACAAGATTAAACACTGAAACTTTTGGGTTGATGAATCTTACGAAAGACTAAAATGGGTAGACCAAGGAAGAGCTAAATATTTTCATGAATAAATTGCAAAGTAACTTCTACAATAAACTGCAAAGTACTCTAAAAAAATCCGCAATTGCATAAGTTTTAAAATATGATTACAATATACAATATTATGGTACCTATTTTCACTAGCTATTTACGCCCGAAATTAATAATCAATTTTAATCTTATTTTACCTATCTGAGATCAACATTTCAATACATTTTAACTATCCTAGGATTAACTTCATGTCAATTTACGTCAATTTTTGTTTGAAAATCTGAGATTGAAGTCAATTTAAAGTTTTAGATACGTTATTTATTTCGAGCATGTATTGATAGATTTCGGATGCAGTATTAATGCTTAGTTATTTGTACGTTGCATTTAAATTAAAAAACGTTAGTTATTTTAACCATTTTATTCCCATTTATTATTTAATTCCTACAGCATATAATTTAATATCTTAAGAGTTACCGTAAAATTAAAAAGTACGTTCGTACGAATTTTATACAAGCGTTTAAAGAGAAGGATGTAAAACCTAATTTAACGCTAGCGAAGCCACGGGCAAAAGCTAGTTTAGATATTAACATATCGATAGTATTGTCGCACTAAATACGTATTACAGGCTGTTACATAAATGAACAAACCAAGATGTACGATAAATATTATACAAGATTTAAATAAAAGTTAGTGCCGTGATTATAATTAAAAGTACCTTGAGAAGCCGATCGTCGGATGTGCGACGTTCGGAGGAGGCAAATCACGAGCCGACCCATAGCGACAATCATACAACTAGAAGTTGCCCGCGACTTCGTGTGCGCAAAAGTTAATTTCGCAGAAATCGTATAGTTTTTCGTGACAAAAAGTAGCCTATGTCCTTCCCTGTCTACTCTATCTGTGCCAAATTTAATCAAAATCGGTCCAGTAGTTTCGGAGCCTCTTCAATGCAAACAAACACAAACTTTTTCTCTTTATTATATTAGTATAGAATAGATGTATTTTATAAATTATTTGCTCGATTTTACGGAATACCGAGAGTTAAAATGCTCGGTAGTTCGTAGTTCATTTGGCGACAAGCGAGCTAAAACTTTCGCAAAATCCTGCTACAAATATTGTAAATGTGTAAGGGGCCCCATACATGGTCCGGTCTACCTTCAGTTCGGCCTGAACGGATGCAAAATCGTATCGTGTGTGTGCAATTTCGAGATCGCATCAGGCGGCCGTACGGACTGAAGCGATTCGTTCCAGTGTTGCCAGCTCTTTTTTTGTGAAACTACTAAACTCGTATCGATTTCTACTAAAACTACTAAAAAACTACTAAAGAGGCTACTTAACTTAGGAATTCCTGAAGCCCCCCAAAAACCACTGCATTTTAGGTTTTATTATATTAATTTTTTTTCATTAATTGAATTTGATTATAAATTTTACCATTAAATTAAAATATACTAGGAAATATTACGTATTTAGTAGCTATTTTGCATATCATTACTGTCTGGCTCTTTCCTACTTAAACACTACTAATAACTAAATTTCTACCAAGGAGGGAATAAAATACTCAATTTAGTAAAATTTTGTAAAATAACTAAGTTGGCAACATTAATTCTGGCCTGACCGATCGGCCTGAACGCGCGGCCTGTCCTGACCGTGTGTGGACAAATCGCTTCAGTTCTTGCCCGACCCGCCGCCGTGCGGGCGTGTATCTTGTACAAGCGTTGTATGAGTTTTCGCGGTGTTTAAATACAAAATTGATAAACACGACCGTAGCGCGCGGCAAACCAGAATGGACTGATGCGACTGTTCCGTGTGTGGGCACGAATCAGATCAGGCCGAACTGACGTAAATTGGATTGGATGCGATTTTTTCCGTGTGTGTGCTCGAATCCGTTCAGGCCGAACTGACGTCAGTTCCAGCTGAAACGATCGGCCTCTCGTCTGTGGGGGCCTTAAGTTTTTTAGGCTGTACGGATTGGTGGATAGTTGTTTATGACTCCTTCAAGCAAAAACTACTGAACGTATTTTGATGAAATTTAGTACAGTAGTACAGGCTCTAGAATATACCTAGATTTACTTAAAGGCTACTTTTTATCCCAAAAAGGAAAGTATTTCCGCCGAATACTGTTTTTATTTAAATATGTTTGACTATCATTCACGCCCAAAGGGCTGAACAGTTTTGAATAAAAATTGGTTTGGAAGCAGGTTAGGCTTTGGATTAACACATAGGCTTCTTTTTATCATAGGCTGCAAAACATTTTGACCATTTACTTTCATGTCAAATTAAGTACCTTGATCATCATGTTTTTTACACAATTTATCTGCTATTTATAAACCATTCGCTAAATCCACTTCAATAATATGAGAAAATAGATATGTTTAATAGACATACGATTAATATTATACAATATGATATCTTAATGTGAAATAATATGTGGCATAAAGATAATTTCGCAAAATATGTGGTGTAATTTATTCGGCTTCTTTTCCTCTGTGTTCGTTATGCTCACGAGTACATTTCCATTCATGCAGATTTCGGCAAAACGAGTTATATGTTTACACTCGCTCCTAATTTATCAGTTCACCTTTCGAGTGAACAACCGAAGACCCTTGCAATAAAATTCTAACGACTGCCGTATCAAAAGTTTACGTTTGCGTGTAGTAAAGGAGGCCAAGAACGCTAACTAGTCTTAAATAACTAAAAACGGAACCTAGATCGTATGCACAACAAAAACGAACCTTGTGCGCCTCTTATGATCTACTCTGCCAGGGGGCAGTCTGTCGCAACTCGATCATATGCTTTATGACGACATTGAAGCTGAAACTACCAAAATTACATACATACATACATATAATCACGCCTTTTTCCCGTAGGGGTAGGCAGAGACCACTTCTTTCCACTTGCTACGATCCTTACATACTTCTTTCGCTTCGTCCACTTTCATTCTTACCACCCATTCCTCCACTTACATTCAACGTAGCCAAGCGGCTCTCCATGGTCCGCTTTTCGCCTCCGCGGGAAACGAGACGTGATGGGTGGCGAACCACATCGCCGCCATTTTGGATAATTAAATTATTTTTGATTATCCATTGCGTTTCCACGGATTGGTGGAGAGGGAAGGAATAGGGAAAGGGAATGATAGGTGGTGTGGAAAGGAAGACTGGTAAGTTAGAGTGGGAAATAGGGAATGTAGGATATTACCGCCCAGGAGGACAAGGGATAGGACAGTAATAGCTACGGAAGCCGGGGTCGCATACCCGTATACTATTCCACAACTACCGGACAGGTAAGTTGGGAAGAGTATCCCATGACATATTATTACATATACCAAAATTTAACTTATACGAGTAAAAATTATTGTTTTGATATCGTTGCAATATTTTAAATACTTCGTTCAAAAATTTACTTGTTTGGTCAGATTAGCAAAAAATTGTTTCAGGGAATAACTGGGTCTTAAAAAAAGCTGGAAAAGTCTGGAAAGCTCTGGTCTATGTATAATTCGATTAATAATCGTAGTATATTATATACATTGTATATTGATAAAACGATGATGAAAAATTACGATAATTGTTAAAAATGTATTATCAGTTTCAGCGTTTCTATGAAATTCTATAATTTAACAAAACATTATTTCCCGTAACTATCTTAAATAAATAATTGGTAACAATACTTATTTGAAACTGGCAAAATTGTTAATACCTTTATCAAATTAAAAACAACACATAATTTATATTAAGTACCTACATATTATCTATACTAATATAATAAAGAGGAAATGTTTATTTGTTTTTTTGCATTGAATAGGCTCCGAAACTACTGGACCGATTTTGATGAAATTTGGTACAGATATAGATAAGCCAACGGGGAATGACATAAGCTACTTTTTATTGCGGCAAAATGTACGGTTACTGTGGGATTTCCTTTTGTGCGCACGAAGTCGCGTGCAACATCTAGTATTACATATTTTGAAAATATTGTAACAGCATCGATTATGTGAGCATAGGCATAGCATAGCACATAGGCATATGTTAACTGAAATATTTTTTACTCGTGTTTAATTTCGTCGAGGTCGCTGTACACCGGAATTAATTGAAAGCTGCATTTAAAGTGCCCCAGTTAAAGTGCTAGAACTTTTCGGAAGTTTTTATTATTCTGGTAACAATCGTAAAGGCCACTACGACCTTTTGATTTATTTTTCAAACACAACTTGATCATTGATATCGTATTAATTTTTAACCCCCGACGCAAAAAGAGGGGTGTTATAAGTTTGACGTGTCTGTCTGTCTGTCTGTGTGTCTGTCTGTCTGTCTGTGGCACCATAGCTCCCGAACGGATGAAGCGATTTCAATTTAGTTTTTTTTTGTATTAAAGGTAACTTACATACGAGTGTTCTTAGACATGTTTGATGAAAATCGGTTGAGCCGTTTAAAAGTTGTGGGGGGTGAAAGCGGGGAAGAATAACCGAATGTGCAAATATACTCGAGTGGGGTCTCAAATTAAAGCGCACTGAAAGAGAATATTGATGACTTAATCGAGTGTTCGTACTTCGTAGCTTCGTTTGATGAGAAAATTGGTGGTGGGAAGATCAGCCGTTTGAAGATGATCAGCTCTTTTCTAGTTGATGAGGGGATCTGACTAACTTTCTTATGTCAGATCGATTCAAAATTTGGTACCGTGTTACTTCAACGATATTTAAAGAACATGGTAAGGTAACCATGACCTGATTAGCCGTTTGAAGATTATCTTTTCTTTATTAGTTGATGAGGGGATCTGACTATCGTCCACATGTCCTATCGATTCGAAATTTGGTACCATGTTACTTCAAAGATGTTGAAAGTATGTATATGGTAAGGTAACCATTATTTATACCTACTTTAAAAAGGATAAAATAAAAATAAAATTAAAAATTTTAAAAACCCCTGACACAAAAAATAAACTCTAAAAAATTATAAATAATATTTTAAACCTATTATAATTATATTATCACATATAATATTATGTAAGTTGAAATAATTTTATTTTCCAATCGTCGTCTCGTCGGGGGACCGCTATGTGAGAAAAACAGGTGTAGTCGCAGAATGAACAAAAGAATTTACTCCGAAAAAAATACGCTCATACCTAAATGTAATTCGTAATAATTAATTAGCTGTTGTTGTAAAAACACTTCATAAACTTTAGCGGTCCCCCGACGAGGCGACGATTGGAAAATAAAAATATTTCAACTTACATACCTAATATTATATGTGATAATATAATTATAATAGGTTTAAAATATTATTTATTATTTTTTAGAGTTTATTTTTTGTGTCGGGGGTTTTTAAAATTTTTAATATCTTATGGATTTCGCACAGACTATACAGTTGAGGTTAACTTTTACGAAATGTGTTGTTTGACAGCGGGATACATTTCGTAATGACATTTCTTTCGTTTTTTGTGCAATAAATCCAGACACTAACCAAATAAAATAAGCCTTATTGCCACCCAATAAGATTCACGCATATTAGCAAAACGTTAAAAAAATAACAGACATTTTGTACCTACTTTTTCCAAATATTTTTGTAATAAATTCTTTTGGTATTTTTAAACAAAAAAAGTTTTCCTTTTTCTGCTCTTGAGTAGTTTATACCTATAGAGCAGAAAAAGGAAAGTGAAGACGTTCTGAAAAACTGTTTTGCGAAACAAAAAATCGTAATTTTCATAACGTTTTTTAAAACTCATTTTAAATAAAAAGTAAGTACTCGATTTGTGACAATTGTTAGTTTTCTAAGGCTCGGTTCTATTTGGTTACAAAATGAAAAATAGCCAATTTATATTATGTCAAATTTCTAAACGCGCCCCTTACATTTTTATAATCGAATAGGTACATGGTACATCTACATGATAATATTATAATATATCTTTATAATTGCATATATCTTTAAGAAACAGATTTATGTCTACGGACTACGTCAGAATGTATCTACGACACTCTGTCTTGATACGACTACAACATAGATTGTAAGTTCATTCATGAGTTTCAGTGTTTGCTTGCAATTTAAAATTATCTAATCTGAGGGAGGGAAATAGAAAATACTCGTACAGGTCGCGCAACGAATTAAGATCTTTCGACAAAAGTAGAGGGGGTATGCGCAGAAGTCAGTTTTTCTGTGTGTTTGGCGGTAGCGGGCTCGGGCGGGGAGGTGTGGATGCGCCGAACGCCGAAGTTTCAGTGTTTGCTTGCAATTTAAAATTATCTAATCTGAGGGAGGGAAATAGAAAATACTCGTACAGGTCGCGCAACGAATTAAGATCTTTCGACAAAAGTAGAGGGGGTATGCGCAGAAGTCAGTTTTTCGGTGTGTTTGGCGGTAGCGGGCTCGGGCGGGGAGGTGTGGATGCGCCGAACGCATGCCAAACGTGGCTGCCGACACGCTATTGGTTCGTTAGTCATATATATTTTTTGCTATTGGTCACATGCGCGAACGATCCCCACCACTTTCACTGAGCGCTCATAAACCGTTGCGCGACCTATACATGGGATTGACATAATATTTTCTGTTACATAGCGCGTGATACGTCAATAGTCAATACCATACATTTTTGATTTTTAACTCACTGTAATCAGCGATAGCATCTTAGCTAAAGGGCCTGCTATACTTACGTGTATCTACAATGTCTATAGTACATCCAGTATCCACGTTTCGCCTTTGTTTAGGTGATATCGAATCTATCGATAACGTAGCTAAGCTGTGCGCTGACGAAACTCCGTGGAAACGTGGAAGTGCAGCCGAAGCTATCCTCTAAATACAAGACCGCCGTGACCCAAAAAGTCGAAACCGAGTTACGTCGCGAGCGACCTAGGCCTTGCATTCTCATATACTTATATAACAATTACGACAAAATCCCAAGGCGAGGCGTATCCACGACCTGATGATCGATGGTGATCTTCGCGTCGTAATACCCATAACCCTTAACCCTACGCTATGAGGTACTTGGGTACTTGTTTGATACGCGGAGGCCCCGTAAAATATTCAGTTTAAGACTATTGTTGGGATATCTATTGATATTGACTAGAATTTATGGATTTGAATCGATCGTATTATAAACGTATTCAGATATAAACTTATTTCATGTAAATGTAGTCTGTTAGTAGACATTTTGTTAGTCTATCTCATTTTAGAAAAACAAGGGAAAACTTTTCCGTGGAAAAATATTATAGAAATGAAAAATAAGTTGTTCAGTTTTTATGAATTAATATGGTGTAGAAAAATTAATTAAAGTGTTATTTACCGCTTAATAACATGAGTCACTTATTTAGCAATGAAAAAATTGTCGACATAATGAAATAAGTTTACGCGAAAACGTGAGCCAAGCTTACAGTCACGTGTTTAATATTAACACATTTCCTGCAGTAATGCTGTAAATAACATCAATCGTTTAATGAAATACTTGGTCACGAACGCAGAGAGTGCCCACTGCCCACTTAATAACACAATTTGAAAAAACAAAAAAAGAAATAATTATATTATCTTTGCCTACCTGCAACCCGTAATTTGTTGAGGTACTTGGGTTTCGGGTGACAAAGCACAAAGCTGAACGGATGTTTTGATGATTTTTTCTTTTGTTGCAGCTACAATTTGGATCTCGAAGGAACGGGTATATTTTGGTATGTATATAAATGAATTATATTATTTTTTTTGTTTTGTCCTTATTGATATGGTTTGGGTTGGTTTTCTTGCTAGTCACAATAAGGGTTAAGCGCGGATTAAACTAAAGTCAGATGTCCTAAATGATTCAGTGACTAAATTCAGTAAAGTGAAATAACATTAAGGAAGTACCTAAGCATCCTAATTAGCATCTTAAATCGGAAGAAGTGTGGTTTCTGACTGACTAAATTCTAATTCTTTTTAGCATCCTAATTAGGGCGTCTGAATTTAGTGAGGTAGAAGACGCGCATTGGTAATTTATACTATAAGCTACCTGTCAGTAATAGTGACAAAACCTAGTATCGAAATACCTCCAGCTTGGAGTATTATGAGCGAGGTGTGTAAATGTTACGAGAGCGTTTGACATATCCGAGCGGCTGCTGCGCTGGGCTGGTTTGTTTTGATTACTAAACCCGGCTCGCGTGTTCTGCTCTCGCCAATGGCGGCTGGCCATAACGAGGTTAGCCATGTTGTAATATTATATATTTTACACCGACTTTCGTTAAGTGACGACCTTGGCCACCGACCCGGCGCAAACTACCCCGGACGGCAGTTAAGGGTTACCCTCGATATTTCGGGCTATTTTTTTTCCAAAATTTTTATAACATTATATTTACACTAATAGTAGTCATTAAATATATGTAAAATATAAAAATATATATCAGGCTATATCTATACTAATATAACAAAGAAGAAAAGTTTGTTTGTTTGCATTGAATAGGCTCTGAAACTACTGGACCGATGTTTATGAAATTTGGCACATATATAGAATAGACCACGGGGAAGGCTACCAAGACCAGGCTACTTTTTATTGCAGCAAAATGTACGGTTCTCTCGAGATTTCCTTTTGTCGCGCACGAAGTTGCGCACAACATCTAGATTCTAGTCAATAATATAAAAGTACTAAGTATGTAAGACTAATAGATATTAGGCGTAAAATTGTTCTGTATTAATAGACGATTAGACGCGTTTGACCCGCTTCATTATTATCAAATCAATAAATGCTATGAACACACGTAACGTAATAGTCGTGATCTATTAAGCCATTATACTGTGGGGCTAGCACGAACAATTGAAAAGTATGCGTTCGTGACGTTATAGAAAGAGTATCGTATAAAAATCATTATTTTTATACGATTCTCTTGCGCCGACAGCGGCTATGCAATTGACATTCGATAGCGTTACGAATACGTACTTGTTATTTGTTCGTGCTTACACCTCTATTATAATAACCAGCTAGATAATATAAGTAGGAGTATTCGCTGAATGATATTAGCGGATTAACATCGGAGATACCTACTTAATATATTATATTATAGTACTTATGTCTTTCAAGTTCAACTGTAGCAACTTAGCGGTAAAATGATTGAATAGGGGCCGGTCGCTGTGGATATGTCGAACAATCGCCGAATGGCTGTATCGCAAAGTCGTAACTCGTAGCGTCACATACCTAATCACAGTGTCACACTGTCAAAGGGCGCTTTCGCGGTGTCGCACTGCCGTAGTGTCACCATGTTACACTGAGTCGCGCCATTGTACAGTCGCGGTGTCGCGGTGTCCAAGTGTCGCGGTATCGCACTGTCCCGGTGTCGCGGTGTTCTAGTGTCGCGGTGTTGCGGTATCCTAGTGTCGCGACTCGCGGTGTCGCCGTGTCCCGGTGTCGCCGTGTCCCGCGGGCTTATTACGTATCTTGCAATAGCCAAGCAATAGCAAAAATTGCGCAATTTTTGCGCAAAAATCGCAAATTCGTATTACGTATCTGCAAAAACCTAGCAGAAGCAACCTAACGACAGTGCTGCCTCTACTGAACAATCGAGGAACTATAAATTGCAATCAAGCTTTAGATCTCTTCACTGCTGTCTGACTTTTTGTATTACGTAAGACTTTTACAGCAAAGCGAAAGCAATCAGCGAGCGATTTGAACTGTCAGTTAGCAATAATAACCGAAAATGAAGCAAAGTGCATTCAAACACAACAGCGAGCGATTAGCAATCGATCGCATAGGTAATACGATTTTATTTGACGTAAAGCGATCGACTGCGCGTCTATCGCGCGATGACTGCAAGATTTTTGCTAATCGCTATTTTTACGTAATACGGCGGCCGGTGTCGCCGTGTCCCGGTGTCCCGGTGTCCCGTGTCCCGGTGACGCGGTGTCTCGGTGTCGCGGTGTCTGTGGTGTAACCTGTACGGTTGCACAACCGCGCAGCTTCCTCGTCTCACGCATGTAACACGTTGCGATACCGTACGCCCCCGGCCATATCCCCATCCCAGCACCTGTCATCAGGTTAAGCAGTACCAAAAGCTCATTGTAGCGTTTTTACCCTATTGTGGGCTGCGACGTCTTAATTCTTGTGGATCCTTCTTATTTTAGAGTGGTGAAATAAATGATACAACAAATAACATATTCTTCTTTATTGGTACATATGAGAGATATTTAACCAGATACGTATTACATAGGTATTATGAGAGATGCTTGACACAGATATTATACGTCTACAGTCTACACTATATTATATTATAGCCTTTTGGCTAACTGAAATAAACTAACTAAATAGGCTCTATTTGTGACATCTGTCAGTAAGACATTGACATTTTGTGTTTTTTATAATTACAAAAATACTATACAACACACGACTACAGGAAACCAAGGAAGGTAATTAATGATTTTAGCAGTCCATATGTGTGTTTGTTTCATCGTAGCGCCTAAACTACTGATCTGATTTTAATAAATGAGGTGTCAATAGATTCGTAATAATCGCCCGAGTTACATAGGCTATACTACTTGGGCGGGTACTTGGGTACATAGGTACTTGAGCGGGTTATAGTTTTTTATGAAAATTATATTAATTTGTTAAATAGGAGGCAGTTCATAATCAAGCTCTGACGTCACTGCGACCCAAGTGGGTCTATTGTATGTCCTTCGCGTTATACCGTCCCCAGCCCTATGCTGCTCATAAACTGAACGATATAGTTGAGGTTGCTGTATCCTCTGTGGTACTCGTGCTGCCCGAGGTACCTGTTTCTGTTCTGTTGAAGTGCTAGACAGTGGACAGCCAAGGAGAAAGTATTTGGGGGTCATTGTACCTCCTAGCGATTGTGATTTAGAACCGATCATCTCGTCGATTGATGATAAAAAATAGATATCTAAGTTTTAGACATTTGATAAAGCACCTATAAGTTTCCTAAATCGTAAAATAATAAAAAAACACACTAATGATAATATGTACCTATAATTACTAGCTGTTGACCGCGGCACCGCCCGCGTAAATACAGTATCCCACGGGAACACTGTATTTTTTTCGGGATAAAAAGTAGCCTATATTTTAGTCCAGAGCCTAAACTACTAAGATACCAAATTTCATCAAAATCCGTTCAGTAGTTTTTCCGTGAAAGAGTAACAAACATATATCCATCCATCCATTCATATATCCTCACAAACTTTCACATTTATAGTATTATATATAGTAGGATACTACTATCCTATAATACTAATACTATAATCCTACGATATTAGTAGGATAAAATTTTGATAGCTGTGATATATTATTATAAAGGATGAATTTTTACACCTTTAAATAATACTTTAGGGCCAATAAAGGTAACTACTCCAAAAGATAAATACTGTCATAATATTATTGTATAAACCTTTTTACCGAATAACTTGCTGACAAAAAATATGCTCGTTGCAAGCGGACCATTACGACGAGGCCTAAGGCAATGTTTGCGCTTTTCCTTATTTATTTAAAACGTTGAGCAAATATAACAAAGGCAATCGAAAAGTCACTTAGAGCTGTTTGTAGGTATTAATTTCAGGGAACGTAAAGAGAATATTAATAACTAGCTGTTTCTCGCGGTCTCACCCGCGTAATTATATTAATATCGGATATCTCGCGGTAATACTGTACTTTTCCGAGTTAAAAAGCCTAGCCTATGTTTAAACACAGAGCCTTAACTACTACCATACCAAATTTCGTCAAAATCCGTTCAGTCGTTTTTGCTTGAAAGAGTCGCAAACAATCGTCCATCCTCCCAAACTGTAACATTTCACATTTGTAATAGAAGTAGGATTTTAGCATAAATTTACCAAACCCCCAATTCTCGTTCGTCGTTTTTTTCTCCATACAAACGCTGTTGGTGATACCTATCGATTTTTATTACACTTATCTAGGTCGGTATGTGCTTATATTTATAAAATTTAAATTAGTTTAGAAGAACAGTGCAACTTTGACTTTAAATAAAAAACAAACGAAGAATGAAAATATAAAAGCAAGCACATATAGACACAATTTGATTATTCAGCAATTGCGATAACTTTACTTCAGACGAAAATATTATTTAAATTTTTCATAAATTAACACCAACAGCTGAGTGTCGATTTGCGTAATTTGAGGACGCCTTTTCTAAAATACTTTTACGCCTTTTCTACAAAGGTATTATAAATATGTGTACTATAGCTTCTCTTCTATCTTAGAAGTATATGTAGATTACTATTTTATGCGTATATCCTTTTTTCCCCGAAGTTAGGTGAACTAACAATCATTTTCCCCGCGCGCCGCACTTAGTTCGAGCCGTTGACTCGAACTAAGTGCGGCGCGTCTTAGTCACTCTAACTTAGACTTTTATTCTAAACTCTAACTAAACGTCAAACCGACATTAACGCGCATAATGTCAGTTTGACATAATGTCAGTTTGTTATGAGAACACCATTTTCCTGTTTTGCAAACCACTTCAATACCAAATTTCATGGAAATTGTTGAAGCCGTTTCCGAGATTCTGATTATTTTTGTACACAATAATTGCTCATTTACGGTATAAGATTTTGATAGCTAGTTTCAATATCATCTCCGACATTCACTACTTCACAAGTGTCGAACACGGGCTGACAGGTACCGGGCGACTTGCAAAACACAAGTGTGCCGACCGCCGACCGGCCTGGCCACTTTCCCCCTCAACCTATTGCGGCATGCGGCCGGGTCACCGGTGCTGAAGCGACCGTGGCCTAGTGGTGCGTGGGGGGGTAGGTTCCCGGGTAATGCCAACGTAGGTATACGCTATTCCGACGAAATCTGAAAGTAAACAAAAAAAAATGAAATACGATTAAATCGATGTATCATTGTATTTCTTTATTGAGCGGTGAATGAGTGACATTTAAGTTGGAAGCATTGTAGTTTGTAGCTGCCCATGTAAGGAGCCCGAGCTCTAACAATTTGCAAAAAAGGGCTTTTAGTCAAGATGAATTTGATAATTTCGACAGCGAATTAGAAAACAAAATGTATGGGATTTGACATAACGCATCGCAAGCGACACGTCACTTAGCGATGACTATTATGTGATGCATAACGAAATTATCGAATGCTTCTTGACTAAAGGCTCCGTATCGTTATCGAACGATAATTTGATAGGTACTGTCGTGATTTTCATAGAATTCTCATTCGATAACGTTTCAAATAAGGTGTTATCAATATTGTTCGTGCTTAGTCCACTGGTAGATTGTAAATCAACGTATAGGAAAACTTCGCGAGAAAACCGCCAACAAACTTCGAAGGTACGTAAACCATGCTATAATATTAGACTATCATGAAAAGATGTCAGGGATACTCATCGCAACTTACCTGTCCGGTAGTTGTGGTATAGTATACGGGTATGCGACCCCGGCTCCCTAGCTATTACCGTCCTATCCCGTGCCCTCCTGGGCGGTAATATCCTACATTCCTATTTCCCACTCTAACTTACCAATCTTCCTTTCCACACCACCTATCCTTCCCTTTCCCTATTCCTACCCTCTCCACCAATCCGTGGGAACGCAATGGATAATCATAAAAATAATTTAATTATCCAAAATGGCGGCGATGCGGTTCGCCACCCATCACGTCTCGTTCTCGCGGAGGCGAAAAGTGGCCCATGGAGAGCCGCTTCGCTACGATAAATGTAAGAGGAGGAATGGATGGTATGAATGAAAGTGGACGAAGCGAAACAAGTATGTAAGGATCGTAGCAAGTGGAAAGAAGTGGTCTCTGCCTACCCCTACGGGAAAGAGGCGGTCTCTGCCTACCCCTATGGGAAAGAGGCGTGATTATATGAATGAAAAATCATAGAAAACCTTACCTTCTAAACGTTGAATAGAGTACTACATATTCTATTAGGGTTAAGAATGCAGAGAATCATGCGTACATGTGTCTAAATGGCTTACTTTAGTTGATTAATGTGAATAATGTGAAACCCTAGTTCATTCTTGATGTGAATAGATCATAGTAGTAGACTCAAATTAACACCTATATCGTACTTATCGTAGATATCCCAGCTACTAGCAAGAGAAGAAACAAATATGCATTGTTACTTATCGCACATGCTTACACTTATTGAGAGTGACTCAGAGTCGTAATTCCAAAGTCGAAAAAAAAACCCATAAAATCACAAAGTCGGGACAACCTTCGTAAAAACCTAAAAGGATATGCTTTCTCTTTCACCTTTATAGGTTTTTTGCCATTGATATTTTGGGAGATAGCTGCTTACAGCTTCGATTTAAGTGCTCCTTCCATGTATATTCTTCTTCAAAGGTAGTAGATAGACGCATAGTTGTTATTAATGACTAGCATTTCGTGGCATAGCGGCTCCGCCCGCGTAAATACAGACACACTGTGTCTTTTCGGGATAAAAAGTAGCTTATGTGCAAATCTAGAGCTTAAGAGTGCGCTAGTCAACGGCTCAAACTCGGCAAAATGTTTCTTATTTCGCCTAACATCGAGGAAAAAAGGATATAGCCATAAAATAGTAATCTATACTTATAAGAGCAGCTATAGTGCATACATTTGTACAGTTTTGTAAAGTATTTTAGAAAAGGCTTCCTCAAGATACATAAATCGACACTCAGCTGTTGGTGTTTTATGAAACAACTATACGTATAAATTTTTTGTCTGAAGGAAAGTTATTTCATTTGCTGAATAATCCAACTGTGTCGGTATGTGCTTGCTTTTTTATTTTAATTTTTCGTTTATTTTTTATTTACGGTCAAAGTTGCGCTAAAAATCCGATCTTCTAAACTAATTTAAAATTTACAAATGTAAACACATACCAACCTAGATAAGTGTCATAAAAATCGATATTAGAGTTTCGGTCTACAATATTTGACATTAGAGTAAATCACGAACAGCATTTGTATGGAGAAAAAACCGACTAGCGCAGCCTTAAACTACTAAAATATCAAATTTTGTCAAAATCCGTTCAGTAGTTTTTGCGTGAAAGAGTAACAAATATATCCATCCATCAGCTATTTATCCTCACAAACTGTTAAATTTGTAACAGTAGGTACCAAGTAGAAAGTAGTTGAAAATGTGCTGATGTGAGCGCTTGACTCTATTCTGTCTCTATTGAAAGGTAAGGTAAAAAATAACGTTGCAGAGTTAGCGTTTTTGTGGGTCGACGCGAGCATGTTACGTTGGACAAATATTTACCTACACGCTCTTCATTTCTTACTAATATGGTCAAAGTCCGTTCGCAATTCAGCTGGTATTGCTTAAACGGTACCATGCTAAATAATAACGCCTGTTCAGTATTCCTAGCCGAGATAATTATATTCTAGTGATACCAACTACTAACGATTATTTTTGACAAAACACACACGATTTGATGCGTGGGCCAATGCGACACTGTCAAACCAATATATCCATAATACTTATATCCATAATAATAATATCTAATATTATCTATGGCCGCTTCCACATCATGTTAGTCTGGTCCTGTACTGGAAGAACTTGTATCACAGGTAGACAGGTAGAATAATAAAAATCTTTAATATTATATAATAAGGAGGAAAAATTTGTTTGTTTGCATTGATCAGGCTCCGAAACTACTGGAAGGATTTTGATTAAATTTGACACAGATATAGAGTAGACCACAGGGAAGGACATAGGCTACTTTTATGTACGGTTTCTGTTATTAATATATACGTAGATATAGCCGTATATATAATTTAATACACATCCAAGACCAAGGAACACAAAAACTTTTTGACTTTTGGATTCGAACCCACGAGCGCCGACGCGCTAACCACTGAGCCCCAGAGGTAGTCGATTGTTGCTATCTTTGTCTGTCGAGTGACTTTTCCAGCGATACAGACTACAGAGGCAGCAACATTGATTAGCGTATCTGTTTAAGTCCAGTTTCTGACCTCTTATAGATAAACTACAACTAGCTTACCTGGCGCAGAGTTTCTGAATCCCAAAAGTGTCATCTAGTGACAAAATTAAAAACAATATTTTTGTTTAGATTTATTTAATTCCTTTCTGTATCAGCGCCATCTATCAGTATCTATGTCAATTACGATTTATGGAATCGATAAACTCACAACATTGAGCAGTTAAGTTAACTTTATTTATTGTTACCCGCGGCTCCGCCCGTGTAAATACAGTATCCTAAAGGATCACTATACTTTTACGGGATAAAAAGTAGCCTATATTTTAATACAGTAGCCTAAACTACTACCATACCAAATTTCATCAAAATCCGTTCAGTAGCTTTTGCGAGAAATAGTAACAAACATCCATCCATCCATCCTCACAAACTTTCAGATTTATAATATTACAGTATTAGTAGCATCCTCACAATTCACAAACTTGCACATTTATAATATTATAGCATTTGGATTAGGATTGTCACTGTTTTGTTCAGAAACCTGTAATCGGTTCAATATCGCTAACAAATAGATTATAGAGATAGAGCTGGTTAGGATTGAACCGGTAGCACCTACCTAACTTTTCCCCTAACTTTCGAGAAATGCTTATTAAGTTTCAATTGGACTATGATTCAGTGGCGTAGGGTTCCTATAACTCCATTCCTATTGGCTTCCCTTGTTACTTATATTTTGCAAACCTTCATAGAAATCCCTACCATTCCGGCTTCCCTATGAAGGATAAGCAGCCTTCGCCACTGCTATGATTATTATAATTATTTTCATTTCACGCGGTAGTGAATGATAAGGAAAAGTATTAGAGTTAACGGCTAACCAGCTAACCACACACTTGACCGATTTTTAACCGTCATATACTCGAACGTAACCGCGACAGTGATTACCATCACCTGCACCGTCATTCGGTAATGAGTAAAAAACTATGTACCGTAGCAGTTAACTGTTTTTACTATCACTGTGCTTGATGTATGATTTTGTATAGAATCTGCATTAAATGTTACATAATTTAGATTGCAATAAACAGGTATTAATTGCTCGAATACATAAATTAAAATTATAAAAACAATTTAATGTGTAGCTGCTTGTAATAAATGGTGTATCTTTGATTAATATTTTGAGTTACATTCTTGTTTCATTCTATAAATAAAGGCTCTGGTTTCAGTACTCACTTTAAATAATAACTCATACTTGACAATACAGAGATAGAACTTATGGATAATTGTATAAACATAGTATTATATTATGTTAATATTATGTTTAATATATGGTAACACACACACTTAAACATAGTTATAGTCACACATGCATCCTAGTGGTAATTAATATACTGATCCCAAGACCTTGTCGTAGGGCTAGGGTGCTACTCACCCCACACACACTTGCACATAAACCCATTATATCAATACACACACTCATACACATATTTCGAGTTACACTCTGGTTTCAATCTGTGGATAACGGTGTTGATGTCACTTCAAATAATATGTTATATGTAAGCACTAGTTTTTAAGTTTTATTGTGAACACTGTTTGTTGTCCCTAATAGAGAAAATAAAGAAAATAAAATAAAACCTACGTTTACTTATTTATTTATTGTATCGTATTTTAAGCATTAGGTACCTACTACCTACCGAGATTACGATTTACGATATGTATCCAAGAAAATGTTTATTTATTTGTTGGCTTTTATTACCCAATAAACGTCTCAGTTTAGTTATAAATTCGCAGCACAAAATAAAACTACCGTATTTCGTTAACTTTACGGCTATTTAACTAAATGTAATAATTTACTTAATCTTTTATTTTAGCCCACATTGGTCCATATAGGTTTAGGGTAAGTTAACATCGAGACGCGACTATTTTTAAGATAGAGATTAAAAATAGATCTTAATTCACTACATCAGAAGATAGACGTTTCATTGCAAGATTATTACTTCCCTGAACATTTATTTTAAATCACCTAGACCTTTGTAATATGTTACAAATCTTTTTCCAAATTTAACAAGGTTATGTCTGGTAGAAATCGCTTGTAGCGATAAGACCGCCTTTTCTTCCTAGTTTTAGTACCTGTATTGTTTGATTTTACTGTTTGGTGCACAAAAAGTGTTCATTCATTCATTCAAAAGCGACGCCTCGCTACGCAGCCTGTTGCAGCAATTATGACCTGCAATGACCTTAAAGAAGGGAGCGTATTCCCTCCTAAAAGGCCGGCAACGCACTTGCAACTTCTCTGATGTTGCGGGTGTCCATGGGCGACGGTAATCGCTTTACATCAGGTGATCCGTTTGCTCGTTTGCCCTCTAGTTTTAGAAAAAAAAAACAAATTCAAACTGTTGCAATGAAAACGATAACTTTCAATTCTGAATCGCTGTCTTAAAAAAGCAACGCTGTTTCGTGTCGCGTCGCGTCTCGTTATAATCTGACGCTAATTTCACCAAACAGTATTTAGTTAATATTCAGAAAGGAATGCATCAGATTTTAATGTATAAATTAAAAGTAAGACAATGAATGCCAAGGGTTTAGCTTGGTGTCATAAGGTTTCATTTGTACCTAGATACCTAGGTTTTTAGTTTTAATCGTGCCAAAATTTATATATGCAGTCTAGTTCAACTTATATAAGTACTTGTAGTTTCTTATATTGTAATATCTTGATAATTATCAACGAATAGCTGTATTCTAGTCTGGATAATATGATCAAAATTCGCACCAAATTTATGGGTATATTTTTTAAATTGAACTTTAGATACGAAATAAACATTGTCTATTAAATGTGAAAGAAATATCGACAAACGCCAGCACATCGTCAACGTCTGACAAAATTGACGTAAAATTGAATCAAACGCATGCGTATGAGTTATTACTCTGAAGTCTGACGACTACTCACATTATTAGAAAAAATAGTTCACTCCTCCTTATAAGCTTGTCCAATATCCATAAAGAGGTTTACATAGTTTTCGTAAAAAGAGGCGCAAAATTTTTGCTTTACGTATTTTTATAATATTATGATTACAATAGAAATTAGAATTGTCGTATCTCACCGTCTATTCAATAAGCGAGGAGCAAACAAGATTACATTATTTAGGGCACTGTCAAGTGTAAGGACATCGGGCCTATCATTGAGGCCAAAGGACGTGTTTGGTATATGATAGTAGACAGACAAATATAAGTGTCCGCAAACATTTACCCACTGGTGCACTTGAATGTGTACGCGACCTTCTTTGTGATTGTCACAGATATAATTACAGTGCGATGCGATGTAAGCGAACACATTGTAGGTGAAATTAAAAGTAATGAAAACAGTATTTTATATTAAGTATGTATTTTATGTTAGTAAGTTCCTATACAATATTTAAATTTAATTTTGACGAGATGAGACGAGCATCTATATCTTATACATCATATCTTCAGTAAAAACTATCGCGTGTCGTGAATGATTCGATGAGACATTGGTACAGCTGTATACCAAAATATATCCTATGCCCCTCTCTTTAGGTCCAATATCCAACGCCGAAGACCACCTGACGACACCCGGTTGCTCAGCGTTGCATAAAATGTCAAATAAATCGATAACTACTCGGATTCGATCAGTTACAATGATCTTAACTGCATCTCGGACCTTGCCTCGTTTAAGGCGTACCGATGGCATTTTACGTGGAGAAAACTCTGCGGCTGGCGTGCAAATTACTACCTTGTTTAATGTCTTCATACCATTTCAATCTGATCCCAAAAATACACGTTTAAAAATATACATTCTCGCTCATCACTACTTATACGACAATAAATTTAAGGGCGCGTTTACAAATTTCCGTTGACATAAATTGGCTGTTTTTCGTTCGATCTTGCGACCAAATGTCAAACAACACATGGAGATGCGTTAGTTAGAGGATAATAAAACACAATACACATGCTCAGCACCATTGATAATAATCATCAGATGACAAAAACAGAATTTTATTACAGTCAAAGTGGACGCCACAAAAACGTATCGATACAATCAGAGGACAGTCATAATGTTTTTAAATACTATGATAAGTTGATAGCCGATGTAGTAGAAGCAATTAATCGCGGGACATAATCGTCAGTAATCGCGGTAATTATGTGCACGTGTGAACCCCCGTTGTCATCTACGTGCAGATAGGCACATCTGTAACCTTGGACATAACGATCATTGACGAAGAAAGGGCGGTGAGGCAGTGGCGAAGGCTGCTTCTCCTTTATAGGGAGGCCGGAGCCTGTATAATAGGTAGGGATTTCTATGAAGGTTTGCAAAAGGCAAGTGACAAGGTAAGCCGATAGGAATGGAGTTATAGGAACCCTTTGCCACTGCGGTGAGGAGATCTATGTTGAACCTTAATGCTAAATACTCTTAAGGTATATTATTTTGAACTAAATCGGATAGTAACTTTTAATGTTATATAAAAATAAAAATAAACTATTACGCGTTGACAGAGCCTACAGAACCCTCCTTAGACATGTCCTAACAATATGTTCTTGATAAGGTTATTTTTCTAAAGTACTACTCAGCTGATGACCGCTTGTGGCTTCCAAATATTATTTGATCGAACAACACAGGGTTTTTTAATTTAGAGTGTTCAAAATATTTGCTACTTTTCTTGACGTCATATTTTGGTACCAGTAATACCAGTTCTTCAGAGTTCTTTGCACGAGATAATACTATCTAATATTAATATTATTAAAAAATGTTTATAATATAAATTAAATAATTTAGATAACTATCCATTATAAACATAATTAATAAAAAAAATAAGTATTATAAAATTATTTATCGTGTTTTCGCAACGGTACAAAACAGGTCGAGTGCGTACTTCGCTACGCTCAATGTAGACGAAATTACGTATCATGATAATAAAGAAATCACTAAATATGTATTATTCATTCATTCATTATGTTGTAATTTTAATTTTGGTGTAAACACCTAATCTGTTTGCTCGTATTAATTAAAGTACCATTAATGAATGAACCTGTTACTAACCATGATTTTATTGCGGTAACCACAAATTTTGCATTATGCTATATCTACAATATATTTTGTTTATTCGACTACGGAACCACAAAACGGTTCATGTGAAATACTTATGTGTCTATTTCAAATAGTCATGACTATAAAATTTTATGTTATTAAGGTAGGTACTAATTTAAATGTCAAGCGATGAATGACGAGAGACAGACTGCGTCACGCAAGATGCTCTGCCAAAATAATGTTGACCTTTTGCATTAAGGAAAATGGCGGGAGTCACCTAGTCGCGTTGACGGTTGACGAAAATTAAAGGCCCTCATTTGTCGCATTTTCGCCGCACGATTTTTGCCGCACGGCGACAATTTATAGACTAGACGACTGATTTTTTTATTGTATAAATTAATAGTCTTCTTGAGAATACAATATTATGAGTACTTTTCAGAAGAAACAAAAATCATTTTTTTCATAGGAACAGCGATTTGTTTACAAACAAACTGAATTTGTTTCATAAACCAGTTCATTATTAGGTTTTAGACTTTAGAGGATAAAATTATATAATTAAATATAAAACAACGAGTTGCACTCCAGGAGTGCTGGTAGAAGTGAAACATCTCAAAACATCTCCCATATAACTGGAGACACTTTTTCTCCGTAGTGTTTTCACCATACGTCAAATTTCAAAATGGCCCCAAAATCTCAAAAGTGTGGTTAAGCGTCGCCACGACAATTCTCGCCACGCCAAAAATCAGGTTTACACTCGCCTATAGATGTTTCACATCAAAAACTGTGACATTACTATTAGGTAAAAGTGTATCAAACATAAATGGTTATTTGTAAATATCTCCGAAATTTATGTGTTTAAGTTCATAACTATAATGAATGTTTATGTATATTAAGATGTAACTATGTCAGTAAACTAATGATGAAATTGAAACCCTTTATGTTTTTTTTAGAAATATCTAATTACTACATGTAGTCGTTTCCCTAATCCGGCTAGGTTGCAAGGCAATTTTGCCAACAACAAATAACAATGCCGCATGAGATAACTTAACACTTACATACTGGCCAATACATCGTATTAAAAATAGAATTTAGTAACAAACCACGCCACTATGTCTGTCTTTTTATCATATTGCATAGAACCTTTTTAACCAACAAGGATCTGTAATAGATTAAAAACTATGGCTTTTTATAATGGAATTACGCCATGGAATTACTAATTCCATGGAATTACCTACTGCCAACATTATAAAAAGCCATAGTTTTTAATCTATTACAGATCCTTGTTGGTTAAAAAGGTTCTATGCAATATGATAAAAAGACAGGTAACAGCTTAAAAAGCCTACGAGTGTGCTAGAAGGTCACACCTGTTTAGATTGGAATACAACATGCACCTTTGGAATTAGAATAAACATCGAACGAGTTTCCGCAATGTCACATGTGTACGTTCTAACATCTATGACTTGCTCGTATTGTCGATAAACTACGAATCTGATGACCTTGCCGAGGCTATTAAATATTAATAAATATACAGACAAAATAATACCCAAACTTATTTTATTATAAACATATCATTTAATAAAATAAATAAATAAGCACCCCGGCATTCAAAGTTAAAATTACAATAATTGATTTACATACAGTTAAACAATTATACTGTACAGAAAAAAACAATATTTTTTGTTAGTGTAGGAAATTAATACTAATAAATTTGGAAAACAATTATCATGGAGATAAAAACAAGGAAGGTGACAATACAGACGCGATACGAAAATAAACCCAGGACCACCAAGAGCGAGCCGGTCGTTCGAAGCGGTTCCGTATATCAAATTATAATATTATGATTCAAAATTCATTTGTTGTGCTTATAGTTAGCATATTTCCGTTCATGTCCTAACATACATACATACATATAATCACGCCTCTTTCCTGTGGGGGTAGGCAGAGACCACTTCTTTCCACTTGCTACGATCCTTACATACTTGTTTCGCTTTGTCAACTTTCATTATTATCATTCATTCCTCCTCTTACATTCAATTTCAACGTAGCGAAGCAGCACTCCATTGGCCACTTTTCGCCTCCACGAGAACGAGATATGTCCCAACAAATAGTAAATAATAATTATTATCTAATGCAAACAAGAGTTCGAATGAAACAGACGTGTACAGTACCTAATATGAAACTACATAACATAACGTATTGCAATGTAAAAAATAATCTTCTATACAAGCGATTGTTTTTTGTTTCTTTGTATGTTTGTTTGCATTTATTAAAGTTCGAAACTACTGGAACGATGTTGATGAAATTCGGCACACATATTATAGAGTAGGTAGTTTGCGGGGAACAGGCTACTTTTTATCGCAGAAATATTTACTATAAAATATACCTGCGAGATTTCCTTCCGCGCGCACGAAGTCGCGGACAACATCTTGATTTCAAATAAATGGTTTTTCAATTATACAGAGGATCTCCGAGGAGATGATTTAAGTATTTGCAGTGGCAAGGTTACGCTTACCCAAGACAATCGATCAGTTTTTGCCCGAGGCTCGGTATGTACAACTTTAAGTTTTCAATTTACATCAATCTTTTGTTCATATTGTTTACTGCCATTGTGTGAAAATTTCAGCTGCCATACCTTCCTACCATACCATCATACCTACTTGCCATGGTAGGTATGATAAGGTTCAAATTGCGTAGATTGTTGGATGTACCAATAATAGAATAGAATCGAATTAGAAATATTATTTATTTGGTGAAAATAAACACAACGATCATAAAATTAACTCAGCATATTGTTGCGAAATCGCACCGCTTATTTTCAGTGACCACCAGAACAAACAAAAAAAGTAAAATAGCATGAAAATAAAAACGCCCATGTTCCAAACTGAAAATGAGATCAATTAAATAATCGATATAAACCATAGCATGGACGTGAGTGACGTGAAGCTATCGGTGTGAAGAGTTTGTGAAGTGCTCACCACATTTATGAATATAATTAGGTATATCAATGGCTAGAATACAGATTTTTTTGTATAAATAAAACATAGTACTCTTAAATATGAGTAACTTTTCAGAAGAAACCGTAAATCAAAAGTCAATATTTTCAAAGGTACAGCGATTAGTTTACAAAGTTTCGCAAGTCTCATAAAAACTGTGACGTCACGCCTAGTTAAAAATGTATGAAATATAAGGCCGCAGGAACAAATTTGAAAATAATAATATTTATGGACAATTCACACCACGTCAATCTGGCCCCGTGATAAGTATCCGAAGAACTTGTGTTACAGGTACCAGATAACGGGAAGTATATTTAATACTTTTATACTATACACAATAATATATTTAAGATTTTTGTTATATTATACACACATTTAATACACATTCATGATCCAGAAACACAGAAAATCATTTTGTTCCTTCGGCGGGATTCGAACCTGCGACCCCCGGCAGGGCCGGATCTACCTAAGGGCTACTTGGGCTGCAGCCCAGGGCCCCGAGATTACAAGGGGCCCCTAAACCCCGCTAAAAACAATAGGCGATAATTTGAATTTAAAAAATGGTTGCCTGTAAAGTCGGTTTACGGGCGATATTTTTACGTGATATTGTCATAAGAAAACATTGTAAAAAAATTGCATACTTCTATGAATTGAGTTAAGGCGGAAAATACGCTTGAAAGGATGTTTTCATGCTGATTTTCATTAATTTTTAAGGTATTAAAAATGAATATTATTTATTGAAACTATTTGGTTATTTTATACAATATATTCCTTCAGAATTGAAGTGGCTTAATGTAAAATTCTTGATTTTTGTTAAACGCTTAAAATGTAATTGGAGAATAGGCCATTTTTTGGTTTCTTTGACTATAATAGTTAAGTGTAAGCCTTTTAAAAATATGAGTTTAAATAATTAGAATCTTTGTTAATTAATCATTAAAAGAAGGTGTCACTTTTTTCCAAAAATTTTAAAATTTTATTGGCTTATTAGCTTTGTATCTATTTTTTACTAAAGCATTTAAAAATAAAACGTAACTTATTTTAAAAATAGGCTATTTATTTCTAATGTAAAATTTATTTTTGGTGACTAATTTTGGAATATGCTAGTTTATTAATTTGACTTTTAAAATTAAAGGTAAATTAGAATAGAGGACACTGAAAAAAACTTTTATTTTGTGCGTTATAAAGTTAAACTTATACTTAATTTGTATGTATTAGGTACCTTATATTATTTTTCTATATTTACCGTGTACATAAAAAAATAAGGTACATAAGTTACCGTGGCGTTTTCCTATCAAAACAATGTTTATTATGTAGGAAAAGGAAATTCTTTTTAAACAAGCCTTTCAATATCAGAGGTCAATATTAATTATTATCGACGGGGAAATTTCATCATCATCAGCCTACGGACATATGGATAGCCCACTGCCTAACTTAGGCCTCCACTAATGAGCGCCAACCATCCCGATCTCGCCCTCATCTATCTGCTGCCAGCCAACTTTAAATCGTCGGTGCATTGTTCCGCAGGTCGTCCTACACTACGTTTGCCTAAGCGTGGTCTCCGCTTGTCTGTGTCATCAACCATCTGACCATCTGCAAACATGGCCGGCTCACTTTCAGTTCAGCGTGCTAATTCTATGAGCAATGTCAGTGCTTTAATTCGTAGTAGTTGTCCCGGAGCTTCCCGAATGCAACCCAGCCCAAGCTTATTCTTCTATTTGCCTCGTTCTCAAAGTTATGCCGCCCTAGTTGAATGAGAGTTTGCCCAAGATATACCTATTCTTGCTTCTTAACTTCAAGACTAGTACCATTTACGACGACAGGTCCTTGGAGAATATGTTCAATATGCATAATTTTGGTTTTGTTAAGGTTCATCCCGAGACGCACCCGTCTTGAACAATCGCTTAGGCTGTTCAGCATCTCTTCCAGGTCTTGCAGATATTCTGACATAATGATTATTTCATCCGCAAACTGCAAGTGTGAGATGTATTGGCCGTTTATGTTCAGTCTCAGGCCGTTCCAATCAAGCGACTTGAAAACGTCCTACGACGCGTTAGTAAACAGTTTCGGAGAGATAACATCTACCTGTCTCACTCCTCGACGAAGTTGGATCCGTTTTATGGTCTGTTCTTTTACTTGGACGGTAATCGTTGCGGCCTTGAACAGAAATCTTAACAACTCGAAATATTACTGGCAGTCAACGAGGCCTTTCTGCATGATTTCCAGCACAGACCAGAACGTCAATAATTCTCGTGTTTAAAGTAGAATTTAAGTTTACTTTATGACGTTTCGACCAATCAGAGCGCGTTTCACGTTGGTTTAACGTTTATAAAAACACCGTTTGAAATTAGCGTATTGAGACTTGATTGTATTAATGCAGGTTTTATTTAGTAGAATTGCCTCTCAGGTCTTGACGGTATCGAAGGCTTTCTCATAGTCCACATACGCTAAGCAGAGAGGCTGATTATACTTCTCGATGTATGTATGTGGTTCCCGGTCTGCTCCACTGGCTGAAAGTCGTTGAACTTCTGGGAATGATGATTAGAGATAACCTTCGATAATAGCTAATAAACGTGGCTCAGGAGCGGAATGGGACGGTAGTTTCAAGTCGTGTGTTATCGCATATTTTAAAAATGAAATCACCATGTTCCTGCTCCATGCTTCCGGGGTAGTGCCAGTGTGAATGACGGAATTAAGGAGCTCAGTCAAGACAGGTGTTCCTCCTGCCTTGAGCAGCTCTGTGGTTATTTCGTCATCTCTTGGTGCTTTATTATTATGAAGCTGCCTGAGAGCTATTCTAATCTCACCCATGTCAATATCAAGAATCTAATCTGTAAGGTGGCGCATAAGTATGGCTCGTGAATCACATGCAAGATGGGTTTAGGGTAGGCTCGTGTTTTAGGTGTACTGTTCCCCATTTCGACTTCATCGAGAATCTCCGATTTCGTGGTGACAATAGTGTCTTGCAAGTTGCGGCTGCGTTTTGTCAAAAATGACAACCTGAGTCATTGAGTTTAGCAAATACCTTCGAGCCCTTGTTTCGCACGCAAGCATAGTTTGCTTGATGGCCCTAAATACCCAATATTTTTATATTTATAGAAAATCCCAAGCCTTAAATATTATATTTTATACGTTTAGGTTTTGCTGAAATCATCTTTTCTCGTATTGTATTGTCATTCCGATTATATTTTAATAGTAATATAACATAACTGTCACACACATAACCTGTCAATTCTTTTACTAATTCATAATAGAATAGAATAGAATAGAAAACGTTTATTTCAGACATAAATATATGCCCATAGAGTTGTTAGTGTGTTAGTCGCAAAAATTATAATAATACTTATAATTATGTTACTAATGTTAGTAGTATTACATTCGTTATACAAACTTAAATTTTTCCCATTATTACCCTCACCCAATGTCTTTGGATGGGGCAGTCAAGCAATGACTTTCAGGATGCTGTTGCTAGCTTTTCGCAGACGCTGAAACAGCGAGGCTGTTTTTTTGCGTATTATCGCTTGAAAGCCATCGGTACGCGCAGTAGCAAACATACCTGACGCACTACAGCGCCACGGTAGCCCCAACAGCATTCTGAAAGCATTGTTATACTGGACGCGCAGAGTGTCATAGGTTCTGCTCTTATACCTCACCCACAGGGCACTCGAATAGAAAGACTGGCAATATGCTTTAAACAACATGGTCTTAATTTCAGTTGTACACCGAGTGAACCTGCGGGCGAGCATGTTGCCTCTCACCGCTAACGCTCTGCGTTCCCTCTCCATGTCTTCGTCATCCCTGAGATCCTTTGTCACAATATGACCTAAATATTTAAACCTGTCAACCTGTCTTAAAGCAACCCCATTCAAGTATACGGGAGGAACAGGCTCAGGACTATATTTACCTGCTTTGAAAATAAGCAATTCACTTTTTTTAGAATTATATTTGAGTCCGTGTGCCTCCGCGTATGACTCGCATATGCGCAGGACTTTTCTCAGGCCACCTATCGAGGGGCTCAGCAGCACCATGTCATCTGCATAACTGATATTGTTGACACAGATTCCGTCAATAAAGAATCCAACATGTGTGCTGCTGAGTCTAAGTTGGTTAACATATAAGTTAAACAGGATTGGTGAGCTTAATCCGCCCTGCCTCACGCCACATTCCAGCTTGTACTCGTCCGACAGTGTACCGGCCCATCTCAACACTCATAAATAAATAAAATTATTTTATTGTTTTTTTATATTCTTATCTATTTCGGTTTCTCTCTCGTCCAAAGGTTACCTGGAAGAGATTGATACCACAGCAATATAAAATTTATGTTTTTTGTGCGATAAAGAATATGAAATAATATAATTATAGAAACAGGTTTTTGACATGGCTATTAGTTGAGTACCTACTTAGATAGGCCCCTAAGTAGTTACAGCCCAGGGCCCCACAAATTCACGATCCGCCCCTGACCCCCGGCTTGAGCACCAAAGCGCTGAACCACTGAACCACAGTGGTCGTAAGTATCTTCGATATATTATTCATACTTACCATAATGAATGTTTTTGTGTATGAAGTAAGTAAACTAATGATGTAGGTTTTGTTTACGTATTTAGCAAAAAAATTAAACTTTTTGTAGATATTTTTTAGATGTATCTAATAAATAAACTACTCATAAAATATTATATTTTAAAATATTATGTTTTTACATTTAAGAAGTTAATGCCTCAATATTTCTAAGTACATATAATAATAATGAAACTAAACATTTTAGGTGATTAATCTACCCCATTTTGATCTGCTAGAAGTCCTCTACGAGACGAGAATGTTGTACCTACTGTTTAACAATCGGCAACAGCTATGTAATGTTGTTTAAGCTTTGAGTAATTATTACATAGATATGTTATACCCTTAAAACCTGACAATATTTCTGTGCCGCGACACACATTGACACGGGACGCGTAATACGTATTACTCCTCAACCAGCTCTTCGCACACTAACACAGAACATATTATTACTCGCGGAGCACACTTACCAAAATTGGCCCGCAACTTGAGTCTTCACTTTTTACGCGCAATGCCATATCTACCTCTTTTTAATATAATACATCTATGTATTGAAGGTAAAAGTTTGACAACGTACAAGTTCGTAACAATTTGGGCACTCGAGACTGGTCGCACTTTCGTATTTTGCCTGACGTAAATATCTATTTTATTAGTTATTACAATGTCAATAAGGTCTAAAATAGCTACACCAGGTATTTTGTCACCCATCACATATTACTCTGTCTTAAAGTAATATGTGATGGGTGACAATTGCACCATTAGTGCGTTGCGTTACGTTGTCGCAGCGCTGACGTTGCTCCGTTTTTCGTAGCTTTATTATGACATGCCCCATTAATCCGTTGCATCGTAGAACACGACGTTTGAACGGAACGCAGACAAATGTAAATACAGGAAAAGAGAGACTTTGCATTGTGATGTCGTACGTCGACGCAACGTAACGCAACGCACAATGAGGCCTGAGTCTAACGAGAGCTCTTCAAGACGAGGCCTCAACTCACTGCACGCTTTCACGTCACTTCCTCCCCAGTTTCTGTCGGCAATGAACTTTGGCAAATGTTTTTCCTGGTTTTTGAGGACATCTGCATAATTTAGCTGTTTAGACACGAGAGTCGCAATCTATTATAATAATAACGTAATTGTTGAAATGTTAAATAATACTCAAAATACATAGATTGTCACTTACGGTGCTTACATAGATTGTGTCGGTGCGTGAATTTCATAGACGACTTACTTTAACTGAAGTTTAAAATATTTAAAGAAAATTTGAAGAATAGTCAAAAGAAAAATAGTATCTTCTACCATATTTAATGTAGCAGTTTTATAATTACTATGCACCGACTTTTAAATATAATAGGTTTAATGTCCAGGATTTATCAATTCGGGACCTTCATAAGTTTCCTATAATTATTTTATAATAATACTTGATGTTTGCCGCGACATTTGTCCCAAAATTCGCATATGTCCCTCCCAAATGCCAAATTTCATCATAATCGGTCCAGTAGTTCCGGAGCCTATTCGATGCAAACAAACCTTTCCTCTTTATTATACATATTAGTATAGACTATATAAATTATATTATGTATATTTATTACAGCAGTTTAATAAACGTCATTGAATAAGTGTACACAATATTTCTTTATTTTTTAAATATGTCATAAATTATTATTATTATTCATTATTAAATGTACAAATATCATTAAAAGATTGTAAAATATTATTCAATTTGTTGCTTGTAATTACACAGTTAACACATCTGTATTTTCACATGTTTATGCTAATGAGCTAATTATCTATGTATGTATAAACTATACTTAGGTTGAAATTATGCACAGATTATACTTAAAGTATTGTTTACTATTATTGTCCACTAGTAGCGACTATTAGCAACCGAGTCCAAAAGGTCACAATTGTTGTGACGGTTGACACCTAAGTGTACGACGTATCTACTACAAGTTCAACTTAAGGCTCTTGCAGTCTTAAGGCTGCGCTAGTCGGTTTTTTCTCCATACAAACGCTGTTGGTGATTTACTCCAAAGTCAAACATTGTAGACCCAAATTCTAGCGTAATATCGATTTTTATTACACTTATCTAGGTCAGTATTTGCTTATATTTCTGAAATTCAAATTAGTGTAGAAGATAATAGCCTCCAAACATCGCATTTTTAGCGCAACTTTGAACGTAAATAAAATTTTTATGAAGAATGGTAATAAAAAAGCAAGCAAATACCGACACGGTTCAATTATTCAGCAATTGAGATAATTTAACTTCAGACAAAAATATTATATAGTTTTTTCATAAAACACCAACAGCTGAGTGTCGATTTGCGTAATTTAAAGACGCCTTTTCTAAAATACTTTACACAGCTGCATAAATGTGTGCAGTATAGCTTCTCTTATAAGTATAGATTACAATTTTATGGGTATATCCTTTTTTCCCCGATATTAGGTGAAATAACAAGCATTTTCCCCGCGCGCAGCACGTTCGAGCCGTTGACTAGCGCACTCTTAAGGCCCCCACAGACGAGAGGCCGATCGTTTCAGCTGGAACTGACGTCAGTTCGGCCTGAACGGATTCGAGCACACACACGGAAAAAATCGCATCCAATCCAATTTACGTCAGTTCGGCCTGATCTGATTCGTGCCCACACACGGAACAGTCGCATCAGTCCATTCTGGTTTGCCGCGCGCTACGGTCGTGTTTATCAATTTTGTATTTAAACACCGCGAAAATTCATACAACGCTTGTACAAGATACACGCCCGCACGGCAGCGGGTCGGGCAAGAACTGAAGCGATTTGTCCACACACGGTCAGGACAGGCCGCGCGTTCAGGCCGATCGGTCAGGCCAGAATTAATGTTGCCAACTTAGTTATTTTACAAAATTTTACTAAATTGAGTATTTTATTCCCTTCTTGGTAGAAATTTAGTTATTAGTAGTGTTTAAGTAGGAAAGAGCCAGACAGTGATGATATGCAAAATAGCTACTAAATACGTAATATTTCCTAGTATATTTTAATTTAATGGTAAAATTTATAATCAAATTCAATTAATGAAAAAAATTTAATATAATAAAACCTAAAATACAGTGGTTTATGGGGGGCTTCAGGAATTCCTAAGTTAAGTAGCCTCTTTAGTAGTTTTTTAGTAGTTTTAGTAGAAATCGATACGAGTTTAGTAGTTTCACAAGAAAAGAGCTGGCAACACTGGAACGAATCGCTTCAGTCCGTACGGCCGCCTGATGCGATCTCGAAATTGCACACACACGATACGATTTTGCATCCGTTCAGGCCGAACTGAAGGTAGACCGGACCATGTATGGGGCCCCTTAAGGTAACATTCCGATCTTACCGCGATCGTACTAAGCCACTGCTTAGTGAGTTAGGAATGGGACCCACTGGTCCCGCGACTCGTTCGTGGTCTTATCTATATCCTTAGTCTATCCGGAACAAAACATATTTTATTTCTACTGTGAGGATGGGCCCAGATATGTGAAATGAAACACTTGACGACTCGTTAACGACTGGCTTTATTAAATGAAATGTACTTATTTATATGACAATAACTTACATACTACATTACATACTACACCTTCCCCGATGGAAAAAAAATAATTGATTGTACACAATTATTTTATCACTTACCGACACTTAAGCAAAATTTAAACATAAAATTAATTTCTAGGTATAATGTTTTATAGTAACTAACACAATACAATGATAATAAAGATTTAAGACTTATATAACTTAGTCCTATTCTTATGAACTAGATCTATTTTTCCATTTTTTAATATTTTAACATTTGGCTCAATGTCTTCGATGACCTCATATGGTCCGTTATAAACACACTGCAATTTATTACCTGTCTCATTTTTAATTAGTATTAAGTCATTTTTCTTATAAGTTATAGGGTTACAATTTTTGTCATATTTTTCTTTTCTAATAATTTTACTTTTTAATAAATTTTTGTGTGCTTCTTTTTGTGAAGTTTGTAGCCTAAACTTTAATTCTGAAATGTAATCATCATTGTAAAGAGGATCGACAGAGTTTTGGGTGAAATTAGATGGTATTTTACATTTCTTACCAAAAACTAACTCAAACGGTGTAAAATTTGTAGAGGTATGAACGGAGGTATTGTAGGAAAAGCACCAAAATGGCAACCAAGGGCTCCATAACCGTGAATGATTTTTAGTTTGTATCCTTAAATAATTTCCTAAGCTTTTATGAGTATTTTCTAACGATCCTATACTTTGATGATGATAAGCAGTAGAATTTAATTGTTTTATCTGTAACAACTTACAAGTTTCTTGAAAAATTGATGACAAAAACTCACTACCCCTATCAGTAGCAATTATATCTGGTATCCCATACCGTAATATAAAGTTATTTACGAAATTCCTTGCTATCTCCTCTGAACTTTTAGTAGTCATAGGATACGCCTCTACGTATTTACTTAATTCGCATTGGATAGTTAAAATATATGAATAATTATAATCGTCCCTCTCTAAGGGTCCTACAACGTCAAGAAAAACTTTTTCCATAGCGGAATTAGCCGTAGTTGTAATTACCATTGGTTCCTTTACATAGTGTGTACTATGCTTTTGCTTTTGACATTTTTCACACTTACTAATAAATTTCTTAACATCATTCTCTAGACCAGGCCAAAAGTAATATTTTTTGATATTTTTATACATTCGTCTTATTCCAGCGTGGCCACTAGTTGGAAGAAGATGAAAATCATTCAATATTACCTTTTGGTCATCTTTATCTTGAATTATTTCTACGTCATTTAAAATACATAATCGCGGACCGGTCCAATCTTTTTGTATCTTTATTTCGTTAGCTAACTTTTCTATAAACTCGTCGTATATTTTACTTTTACATCGTATAAAAATTAATTCATCCACGAATATTCTTTCACAAAAATTTCTCAGATCCCTCACAAAAGCGGCTGGCGTCAGTTGTGATCGGGCAACTGGATTTATATATAAAGACATTCTTTTCGACGAGTAACAAAATACATTATTTTCAATATCTATTTCTTTTAACTTACGTAAGTCTCTTAATTTATAATAGTCAATAAATTTAAGTTCAACAGATATTCCCGGTCTACTATGAATTTCTACAACTCTTGGTTGCGCAGGCCAATCGTCAGTAGGAACCATAGCACACGGAGAACTCTGAGACTGTAGAGCTTTCCTATGCTGTGCTCGTGTCATAACCGAGATGATGCTCTCATGCATCGCTTTTAAGTCTTCCGACGTGATAGGTAATCGTGACATCGCATCAGCTGCAACATTTTCGGAACCTTTAACGTATTCTATCGTAAAATTATAATCTTCGAGTAACAGCCTAAATTTTAGAAGTCGACTCGATGGATCTCTCATCCCAAATAAATATATTAATGGCTTATGATCCGTTTGTATTACAAACGACCTACCGTACAAATAAGGACGAAAATGTTTAACAGCCCACACAATTGCCAAAAGTTCTTTCTCTATTGTGGGATAGTTAAGTTCAGATTTATTTAAATTTCTACTCGCAAATGCAATTGGCTTACTATTCGAATTACACAAAACAGCACCCAATGAATGTTGTGAGGCGTCAGTCTGTAACATAAATTTATGATCTAGTGCAAAATTTGGATATTCAAGTATGGGAGGTGATGAAATTAAAGATTTTAAAGTTAAGAAAGCTGACTGACATTTTTCATCCCAATTAAATTTAACATTTTTCTTAGTCAACTGCGTAAGAGGGTATGCAATCATTGCAAAGTTTTTTATAAACTTCCGGTAATAATTTGCAAACGCTACAAATCTTATTAACTCTTTTAAATTATTTGGAGTTGGCCAATTACTTAAAACTTTAATTTTTTCTGGGTCGGGCAAAATACCTTCACGGGATATAGTATGGCCTAAATATAAAATCTCTTTTCTTAAAAAGTTACATTTATGAGGGTTTAGTTTTAAATTTACTTTACGTAACCTAGTGAACACATCTATGAGATTTTTTGTATGACTCTCTAATGAATTACCAAATACGACCAAATCATCTAAATAGATTAAACATTTTTCGTACGTCAAACCTGACATTGCAATAGTCATCATTTTTGAAAAAGCTGCGGGACTAGTTTTTAGTCCCATGGGCATTCTTGTCATTTGATACTGTCCTGAAAGAGAAGCAGCACCATTGCCTTTGACTGAATCTATAACTCCAAATTGTCCAGTATTAAAAGCAGTGTATTTTCGGCTACTAGGCTCAAGGTCACATTGATAGTAACTATTTGAAAGATCTAGTGTAGAAAAATATACAGAACCTGAAAGAGAGTCTAAAATTTCTGTTATATTTGGAAGAGGAAATTTATCATCCTGTATATTATTATTTAACTTTCTGTAATCGATGACTAATCGCCATTTTTTACTTCCTGAATTATCCAATTTTTTAGGAATTAATATTAAAGGTGATGACCAATCTGACTGACACGGTTCTATTATACCATCGCGTAACATGTCACTAATCTGTTTGTACAGCTCTGATTTTTGTGAGTATGGTATCCTATATGGTTTACTGAAAATTGGCTGAGCATTATTTTTTAAATAAATACGATGTTTGTAAATGTTTGTAGTCGTCAATTTGTCACCTGGTAGTAGAAATATATCCGAAAATTTGGCACAAATGTTTTCAATAATCGTTTGCTCTTCTATGTTTAAATGGTTTAAATGAAGTAAATTTAGTAATTTTTTAACACGATCGGATTTAAAATTTTTACATCGACTGAAATCACATAATTCGTAATCACTAATTTTGTCTATTTTTGGATCAATTTTCTCAAGGCGTATCTCCTTCTCGCTAGTATTTAAAATTAAAATAGGTATCATACCATTTAAAGGTCTAACAATAATACTCGCTATAAATACTTCGTTTTGTAATTCTGAAGAAAAAACAAGACATTCTTCTGTATATGTAGTTGGTATATAATGTATAGATTCCGATCTAGGCGGTAAAATATAATAACTACTACTACTTTCAATCTGAGAACTAAGCGGCATTACGATATTATTGTTATTCAATTTATTGTTCAAAGTTAAAGTCGAACATTTAAGGTTCAAAATTGCATCAAACTTTGTAAGAAAATCTTGTCCTATAATAGCATTTGCTTTGCACGGCAAAGTATGAAAAACATAAAACTTATGTTGCAACACAGATTCCTGAGAATCATGCATGTTACTAAGCGTCAAATGAACATATCCGATAGCTTGAATCGCACCGCCTATTCCTTGTATAGTTATGCACTCGTTGTGAGTTGGTATATTTAATTTTTTAACATAATCATATTTTATGGCACAGATCGATGCTCCGGTATCTAATAAAAATGACAAAATATTATATTTACTTTGAAAATGACTATTTTCATTGACATGATACAAATGTACACAACACGTGCTATTAGAGGCGTAAATAAATTCATTATTCACGAAAAAACTGCCGGGGGATCGTGGGCGAATCGCTACCATCATCATTGCTATCAACTATCTGAACGGCCTCCTCGTTCATGACACGGATGTTTCCTCCTCTACGGATCCCGCGACCCCTAAAATTATTATAATAACTATTGTACTTACCTTTATGCGATGCTGTCTGACCTCGACCAAAAACACGACCATGACGTGGCGCATGGCCGGCCACAGCAGCGGGGCTGTTGGTGCTATGAAAATATTTGGGAGGTCCTCTCCACGATCGATTGTACCGATTATGAAATTTACCCCTGTTGTAAAAATTATTAGTACCACGTTTTCTATTATAAAAATTAAGTGATAAGTCATCAGCTGATGATGATGATGACTGAAACGGCATATCGGTCTCCTCGTCTACCGCGGCTTGTATGGCATCCTTCAAGGAATCAAAATTTCGTGCGGCTATTATTGTGCTGAGTCGTCTATTGCGTAAACCGTCAGCAAAACGTTTTATAGCTTGTTTTTCATTTAAGGGCTGTAAAATTTTAAGATTTTCAGTTTTGCCACCTGCTTGCGAAATGGTAAGGTCTATAAATATTTCCGTTAACTCCTTACCAAAGTCATTAATAGTTTTAAAATCTTGTCTCACTGATTGCAATTTATTTTGCAAAGCTACGGAACTCTTTTTAGGCAAAAGAATGGCAGACATATCCTGTAATAATTCTTTTATAGTTGCATAGCTAGATTTTAACTTTAACTTGGAAGCTTGCGAAAGTCTACTTTTCAAAACAAAGTTTATTAAATTTAATTTACAACTATCTTTAGTCAGAATAGATGCATAGTAATCTATTCCGTCAATTAACTATCTTATCGAAGACTCATCGGTCTCGACGGGCAATAAACTTAATGCAGTTTTTAAATCGAAATCCATCTTGGAAAATTTATTTTCGATAGACGTTGCGCCAAACTTAGTACAAAAGTCCTTAATTTCTAAATATAATTGCCTTAGAACAATAATTATCAATTAACGTATTCTAACATTATTTATTTAATTCAACCTTAATTTTATTTTATTTTCTAATATTAGGTACCTAACATATTAAATTTATAACATTATTAGATTACGTAGCGCTACATCCAAAAATCTTGAAATGAAATTTCTCAAACCATCAAATACATAATTAAAGTAATTATAAAAATAAAAGAAATAATTGAACTAAGGTTCAATACATACATAATTTTCTGGGAGCTAGTTTTCCACACACATTAATTATTGTCCACAACCATTTCTTAATTTTCATTCCTGGCTCCTGGGTTTGATTCTCTCTGCGCAGTCGGCACACCTGGCTCCTTCCAGACTCCTCGGAGTGTTGTCCCGGCGAGCAAAAGATCTTCTCAATGTTTGGCCAATAATTCGATTGTCAATCCAGTTGAGATGACAATTTTGATACCACTTGAATACGAAGTAAATTGCTAACAATACCAGCAGGGCCAGAATAATCATCATTATGATACTGATGCTCGACAAATGGTATTGTAGTTGTTCTGTAGTGGCACTAAGAGCTGATCCGATCCCATTTTGATTAATTATTACTTCTTTTTTCTTTGGATAATTTGAATTGCACATGGTAACTTAAGTCTTAGATATTATTTTATTTATTTGCACACTGTTTAGTACAACTGCACTGGATAGTCACGGAGACAGTCACGGCATTATTTTATTCACAGTTTATTGAAATGCAATTCACACGCGCGCCCGCAACTTGACGCCTGAACCTGAGACCCCATGGCAGGGTCGCCATGTGAGGATGGGCCCAGATATGTGAAATGAAACACTTGACGACTCGTTAACGACTGGCTTTATTAAATGAAATGTACTTATTTATATGACAATAACTTACATACTACATTACATACTACACTACTTACTACTACTACCTATGTGACCAATTTTTAACCCCCCCCCCTTTCCTCATCACGTAGTACCAATGGCCGTTGCGTGAGATTTTCCTTGAATATGTTAATATGTTGACAAAAGCCTAAACACCCTCCACCCACCCGGTGACCAAGCGTAGTACTTTGAAGATCCCTCGCCCCCAAGAAGGTCACGTAGTCGCATACGTATCATACAACAATGTTCCCTAAGCAGAATGAACCAAAATGAAAGAATAGCTTTCATAGAATTTTGCATGCACGACTTGTGACCATGAAGAATAATCACAATAATTGCAAGTTAAAAAAATAAATTTCCTTAACCTATCGGCATTCGGCTATTGCGCTTTCTTACACCCACTACACACGTAACGATAAAACTGCAGAGTTCAGTTAAACCAGTGGTCGGCACGCGCGGGCCAGCGTATATATATTATTTTCTACCTTATGCAAAGAACAGGTCGGAGGAGAGTAAACACCATTAAAGATATAGTCTTGAGAATAACGAAATGTTTTCCTCCAATTTAGCAAAGAGCTATTACTAATTCAAGGCATCCGCGGCGTCTGCCCCCTATGCACAATTTGCGGCATTAACGGCTGTATCTTTTGATTGCGTTGACTTAGAAGTTTGATTATTTCACAGCTCCAAGGGATAGTAGACCTTAGTACTTGATACAAATTCTAGCTTGATACCTCCATGCGTTCCTGAGAAAAAGGGTCTTGACAGACAGACAACAAAGTGATCCTATAAGGGTTTCGTTCTTTCCTTTCGAGGTACGGAACCCTAAAAATGTTAAAAATCGTTACAATCCCAGATCGCAAACGATTCGAGGCGTATGCGAGTGACATACAGCCCGTTTACAGTTATTTTACCTCCGACAGGACCTTACAGCCAACGACATCAGGGTCACACTTTTAGGAATTGCGAGGTAAAATAATTCTGAACGGACTGTAGAATGACCTGGGGGTCGAGGTGCCGAGACTGAAGTATGACTGCACTTTGACAATGAATAGAATCGTCAATCGACCTTCTGATATTCCGATCCACTAATATGTTCATTATGTTTATCACTTTTTTAATCTCACCTTGTGTGCTGACTTATTTACTATAACATAACGCAATATTAGCAATAAATTAGTTGAGACAACATTGATAGTATCTATGTTAATATAAGCATAATAGTGCAATAGCTTTATAAATATAATTGTGGTTTTATAAGTTAATGATTTTATAAATTTAGTAATTTCCGTGGATTATCGAAAAGTATTTAATTGCTTAGGATATCGTTCCTACCACATTTCTATACTGAAACCATAATCTTGTAGTTGGTCATATATTATAGGTACGTTATTTTAGAATACCAATAAAAATGGTTGATCTTCATTACTTTTTATATGAGTATTTAAACTGCTGAGAGAAAATATGAATATCATCTACCAATCTACATTCTACATACATAAGTGTTAAGTGTATTAGGTACCTATTTAAGTAGGTGCAACATCAAAGTGTAATTGGAGTCGTGGATATAAATAATTCAAGTAAATTAATATAATAACTGTGGCCGTACATTGTAATCTGTTTACATAAACACCATCGCATACTGCTGTCTTTCTTTAATTGCATACAAGTGAGAGAGAAGCAGGATGAATTATTATCATTCAAACAGAACCATAAGAAGACAGTCATCTGAACGTTATATAATGTGCAATTAATAAAAATATTTCAAGGGCCTGTTACACACTCGCCTTATAAGTGACGAATAGCTTTTCCGGAAGTTTTGTCGTTGCTTTAGTTTATAACGAGCGACAGAGACAAAACTAGCTAATAAGCTACCTAAAACTTATCAGTAGATTGTGAAACAGGCCCTTAATTTTTTTTTAAATAACTAAACTCAACTCACTTAACTCACTTCACGCCATCTCTTATTGCTAACTTCATATCCCACATGGTACGAAGCTACGGGGTACTAATATATATCTGTATTATCTATGCTACGGGGTGCTACGGGTGTACTCAAAAAACCCAAGCGCGTGGAACATTTAACCCCCGATGAAAACAAAAGGGTGTTATAAGTTTGGCATGTCTGTCTGTATGTCTCTGTGTCTGTCCGTGACATCGTAGCTCTCAAACGGCGGAACCGATTTTGATCTAGTTTTTTTTAAAGCTAACATGATCGAGAGTCTTGCTAGCTATAATCAACTCGCTCACTGCTAGACATGAGAGATTTTTTTAATGTAATGTAAAGCTGTCTCCATAGCCTTAGATGCAACGCGACGCGACGTAATAAATTTGACGACCTCTGTGGCTCAGTTGGTTGAGCGCGTTGGTGCTCAAGCCGGGGGTCGCGGGTTCAAATCCCGCCGAAGGAACAAAAAGTTTTTCTGTGTTCCTGGGTCATGGATGTGTATTAAATATGTGTATAATATAATAAAAATATTAAATATGTGTATAGTATAAAAAGTATAAAATATATTTCCGTTGTCTGATACCCGTAACACAAGTTCTTCGAGAACTTACCACGGGATCAGATTGACGTGGTGTGAAGCGTCTATAGATATTATTATTATTATAATATATTACTCATTATATCGGCGTGAGAGAGCTTTGTCGTCTGTGTTCGACATATATCTCGCAACTTCGCCAATCGCGCTGCGGGGGCTTTAACAATAAGCAAATGAGATGACACGTCACAGCATTTCCAATGTATGGTACTTTACGTTAATAATATAAATCAGCGTATACTCACTTCCCCGAAGGCGGTATCTTGCACTCTGTAAGCATAGCCTTAAAATGGTCCGTAATATAGAGCAGCAGCTCAAGTTTTATTTTGATGGAATCTACCAGAAAACGAGCTGACGAATCGCCTGATAGTGAGCGATTACCTCCGCCCGTGGACACTGCGTTAAGTTTGTGACTCATATTATGGTGTTGCGCACTTGCGTTTTATTGCATGTTAATGCAATTATAAAAAACATGATACGTCAATGACATATTGACGTAAAATTTTAAAAGCCGTTAGATTATAATAAAACTAGTGAAATCGTAAAACGTTGATAGACTTCGGATGCGAATATTCTGCCTATAATTAAACACATTCTTTTTCGTTAGATTATAAATATATAGTTATGAATCTTTCGACATATTTTTACAATCTGGTTAGTTATTTTACAAACTAACGGTTTTTACAATTTTATGGTGACATATATCTCGCATATGTACCAATAAAGAAGAATACCAGAATACCCTATTAGTTGTGTTATTAATATATCCACTACCTAAAACATAAGAAGTCCACAAGTTGTTCAAGACGTCGCAGGCCGCAGCACCTAACACGTTTCTGGTCCTTAAAATCAATACCCCCTTGGACCAGTGGCCTAGCGTAGGTGTCTGCCGCCCGGGGCGGACGTCAATTTTGCCGCCCCCTTACTTGGGTTTTGCCGCCCTCTTACTTAGGTTTTGCCGCCCCCTTACTTAGGTTTTGCCGCCCCCTTAAAAGTGCCGCCCGGGGCTGGCCGCCCCCCCCCGCCCCTACTACGCTACGCCACTGCCTTGGACCTCCGGTAACCACACTCACTCGGCGAAACACAACGCAACCAATGAAGCCGTGGTATTTATCCGGTCCAACCGGCCCATTCATGCCGAAGCTTGGCTTCTACGTTTAAAGTTTCAAGCACGGCGCTAACAATCCAAACTATTCCAAACCACGATCAACCTGCTTCATCTAACCGCAAGTTATGCTAACTATCATAATGTTGTTCTGAGAATACGTTTATTAGATATTACATCTATGTGGCCTCGCTCGCTAAGCGCGGGATTCCCGCTTGTCGCTCGTGGAAATTGGCGCTGAAGGTGGTCTACTGAGTCAAAGGTCTTCCTACTTAGCAACATTGTTGTGTGTTTTTCAAAGTAATAACTGTATTATAAAGTATTAGCTCTCCATGAATCACATGATCACCATGACTATATTGTGGGATATACACTTTTGTTTCGTATCCTACTATACCTACTATTTTTAATTGAGATGTTTGTGAGTATTGATGGATGGATGGATGGATGGATGTTTGTAACTCTTTCATGCAAAAACTACTGAACAGATTTTGATGAAATTTCGTATAGTAGTAGTTTTGGCTCTGGATTAACACATGAACTTTTTATCCCGAAAAATTACAGTACTTTTGTGGCATATTGTATTTACACGGGTGGAGCTGCGAGCAAAAGCTAGTACGTTTATAATGTACCTATCTATAGTCTATACTAGCTTTTTCCCGAAGCGTTCGTTTATTCAAAACCTAAGTACAGTAAAGCCATGTTTCTAATGTTTTTCGGGAATCATCGTTTATAGTACATCTGTCATTTTCACAGAAAAATTATAATTACCGAGGCCATTTAGCAATATGGTCGTTCTATACAGCGTAAGTATAAATCTTCCTCTTAAAATACTCGGTTGGATGGAAACGATATCAAAATCCGTTTCGTAGTTAAAATTAACTTTTGCCCGCGGCTCTGCCCGCGTAAATACAGTATCCCACGAGAGTAAAAAACGCGTGTTTTTCGGGATAAAAAGTAGCCTGTGTGTTAATCCAGATATTTTGATATCTGGATTAACACACATTCTACTACGATACCAAATTTTATCAAAATCCGGTTAGTAGTTTTTGCCTCAAAGTGTAACAAAAGTCCATTCATCCATCCTCACAAACTTTTACATTTATAATAGTAGTACTAAGTAGGATTGTATGTTCCTCGTCTCCTTCCCTGAACTTCCTCGTGTAGGATCATTGCTCGGCGACATAATATTGCGTAACGTGCAAAAAGTTTTCGCATTCCGCCAGTATCCGCTGTATCATCCACATGGTAATTATCTGTTTCGCGTTCATTTATTTTGAACCGTAGTTTATGCGAATTAAGGTCCGAATTCGGTGTCCGTAGGCTGACTTTCCATCATTACGAGCGTGCTTTCTTCAAATTAGTTAGATGTATGATAATAATAATTATAGTTTAATATTAGGAGTAGGGTACGTAGAGACGAAGATTATCTTGCACTTCAAGCCCAGCGTATATTTTTTTTATTCATTATCTTATGATCATTATTTTGTTATGAATAATTTTAATCACGACATTGATATTAATTTTAACAAGAGGTCACCCGGTGTTCGAAATTTGACCAAAACAATCCTAATTCCTAATGATTTTTAAGTTTGAACTCTATAAGAGTTCATTTTTTTTATCTCAAGAAAAAAGCCTCAAGATAGAAAAAAAAGTTGGGAAATGTTGACAAAGACTGAAGTGTAATAAAATTGTTTCGAATTTTCGCGATAGTGTGGGTTACCAACTGTTATTTTTATGAGTATTATGTATTGTAAGCATAGACTAATTGGTCTCGCTGGGCGCTATACCCCAGCGAGACCAATTATTCATCTATGATTGTAAGCATTATTTAAAAAAAATTAAATCCTCCACATAAACTTAAGCTGTGCCAAATTTAATTCTCATCCATTCGCACAATTTGCTTCACGTATTCATGTAATATGATGATGATGATACTTCCTGCGTATTTGTAATTATTAAAATTACCAACTAATTTGCAATATAATTAAGCTTGTCCTCGTGAGAGTATAAATCAAACGTTCATCACAATTATTTATCAAAAGTATATCATGAATCACGGCTTATCGGCCCATCATCACTACATCGTAATATTCAGCAGAATATTAAATTTGATGTGTGACCTCGTGTCTTGTGCTCAAGGAGCTGTGCCTCTTCGCTTTAGTAGGTACGATATTATACTAACCTTCATTGCAATGACAAATAAAGCACATCTAAAATAGCTCCCAACACCGATTTCGGTGACGGTCGCCGGTTTCATTGAAACCAGGCCCGCTACGCAGGAGTAATTTTATAGTGCCCAGGTGTGTGCGTAGTACACAAGAGCACTCTCTCTTCCTTTACTCTCGAAACCCAGCGGGACGAATGACCGACATGACTGGCGAGAGGCGCAGGTCCGACTTTTTACATGCCAATCCGGCGCATGGATCGTCTCTCTTGTCAGACATTCAGGTGATCAGCCTGCATTGTCCTAACTAAACTTAGAAACAAATTTTTTTGTTACTCCTGTGGTGGACCAATCAGCGCACAGTCCTGAATCACGCTATCGAAGTTTTCTAAGATCGGCGACATATATACGATATCTGAAAACCACTACAGTGGGCTTCGGCCTGACCGAGCATAGCACTTCGCTCGGTCGGAGATCTCCCTTTGGGGCTTGCCACCATATTCCCACACTCCAATGCGGAATCGAATCCATGACCTTCAGTCGAGAGCCATGCTCTAAACCACTGGACCACGGAGGTTGTAAAGCATAACTATATATTCATAATTTGTATGCCAAAACAAAACAAAAACAAATAAGGGTCGGTTCACAATGAAACAAAACAATACAGGACGCGGCGCTACATTTTCAAGATAGCTATTCAAAATTGTACGTTATTATTTACACAAGAATATACACGTTTCATTGTAAGAGTTCGAATGTCAAGTTACACAGCGCTGACGATGACCCCTCTAGTGACGTGCATTTGTGTCCCTTGTAAGATCCTCCAATCCCCAACCAACCCCCTTGGGCCTCCGGTAACCTCACTCAGCGAAACACAATACATGCGTTATTTCGCCCCGGTTTTCTGTAAGGCCGTGGTATTTATCCGATCGAGCCGGTACATTCGTTCCGAAGCATGGCTCTCTCACGTATTTCAACGTTTTCTCTTTTTTTTAAGGTTTTAAAAATTGAAGTGTCTCGTCGCGTTCCCTCATATTGTACCTTTTTTCTGTTTTATCAGGTTTTAAAAAGTTACGACTCGAAATAACTGTAGAGCACGGTAGAGTAAGAAGAATTTAGTTTTGTCAGGTATATTGTGTCTAAGGTAAATTAACACTTCACATACTTTGATGTACGAAGCTCTGACTGTAACGGTTGGCCTTAATTCGCTCAAATTTGATAGCAAATTCGAAAGTAGATATTCACTTACCGTCAAAAAAAACTACACTATCTAAGCATACGGAAAAAGTATACCGCTGAAAAAAAACAACTATAACTAACACTAGATTCAGAACCAAGTTCGTAAATATTATTATAGAGCTTATATTATGCCGTATATATGTCACCGTAAAATTGTAAAAACCGTTAGATTGTAATATAAGTAGTGAAATTGTTAAATGTTGATAGACTTCGGACGCGAATAAAAAAACTTAGGCCTTTGCATCCGTTAATGGATGATTTATACAGTATTCTTCGAGCGAAGTAACCACTCTTGAAATACTGTAGTGCCTGGGACAGTTGGTTTTTAAATGTCGTATGGTTGCTGTAGTATTCTAGCACGCAACAATACTGGCTCGCCGATGCTCTGCCATTGACACACACCCTGCCCGCATGGCCTCTCTATCAGGACTGATATCTTAAGTGTCAATGTCACTGTGACAAGTCTACTGTCATCTCTGGCAAGAGCACTCGAGACAGTATAATATCTATGCTACATACACAGCCATACACTACATCCCTTTCTTGTTATAATTTATTTTGTGCATTTATATTCTACTTGTATGCTGTCAAAATTGAATCAATAACCATGAATAAGAATGCCCTAAATTTATGCTGTAACGTCTCTATTGTAACGTCGTTATTTTATCAGCAGTTCAGCATCATATTAAGTGACCAATAAAGTATAATTTAGAAAACACAAGTAATCTGCTATCAATTCAAATCAATACATTCACCTTCCTAATTATTTCCACACTCCACCCTTTATCCGACCGACGTGTATTATACCTTCCTCTCTTTCTTTTAAAACCTTCCATTGTCATATAAAGTATACTACACTTCGTTTTGGTACTTTTTCCCCTATTAAATTATTCCAAACTTCTATAATTATCTCAATTTGTATTTTTTCCAGATTCGAGAACCAAATTAACGCTTAACTTGGTTTCTTTATTAAGATTATCCCTTGGCCCTACGTAGCACCCTTCTTCTTACCCTTTTCCGTCTCCATAGTATTTTCAGCTTTTATGACCATAAGTCATTCAAATTCACGCTCAACTTCCCTATTTCTGTGTCTAACAGGGCACGGTACAAAAGAGTTATATTCGTTTATTTTGGTTATAACTACGGAGTTATTTCCGATGTATTTCCTTAACGACTGCATAATATCTGTTTAAGATTTTGTGGAACTTAAACTGGAAATTGTACAGTAACATTTACCGTTACGTCTAACTTGATCCGCCTCAAATGACAAGAAAATTCCACTCCGAAAAGTTCCCATTACATTGATGTCTTAAGTCTACCCCCGGCACGCTCGGTGGTTCTCACCTTTAGTGTAGTTGTAGCTTATACTAGAATGCATATTTTATCCTAAAATCTCTGATCTTGTTGCCGACTCTTCCTTCGGTCGTATTCTGTAGTGGTTGTGAAACCGGGATTAGTATGTCATTTTGGATATTTAACAACTGTGTACAATGTTACTGATGATGTTGTCTGTTTGCCCCCCTGAATGCCTTGTCACAGAAAACCTATATTGGATATACCATCAATTAAATCACTTTTGTACTGTGAGTTCCCCAGCCTATATCACATTACAATTCACTATCTTCATCAATTTCCAATACCGAATTAAAAGTCGAACTGCAATTTTACTTTCTAATCTAATCTAATAAAATAAATCTAATCTCTTTACTTCTATCTTGTAATAATAAATCATCTGTTCTCCATCCCACAACTATATGTATCATTTCCTTTTTCAAAAGTAGCTAATGTATGTAAGCAAAACTATCTGAAATTATGTTCAACTTGCACATTCCTCAATTTAAATGAATTTAAAAATTTCCTTTCCCATCTTCATGACTCATGACTTTCACTTGTCAAAGTCATTAAGCGTACTTGCCTGATACGCATATATTATTGAAGCAATAACCCCGAAAGAGAATAATAATAACCATACTACAGATCGTCCCATGGTCGCAACTCACCCATAATAAATCTTTTTTTTTTTTGTTTGAACTTTATGGCCATTTTGCCTCTTAAATATAAATTATTAAAAATATGTAAATATTGTAACTTGTGCATAGAATAATTTACTTTATGGATTTGTGACAGACAGGCAGATTCACAAACATCAAAGTGTAACAAAATTGAATCTATCCAACGCGCGGTAGTAACTGAGGTAGTGCGTGTTGTTGTTATTTTCATTAAAGTATTTATTTCTAAGCATTATTTAAAACAATATTAAATTTCTTTCCACCTAACTCCACATAAACTTTAATTTACTGGTCAAATTTCATACTCCTCCATTCGCACAATTCTCGTATAAATGTTTTTTATATACCACTCAACCCAGAGTAGCTTATCATTGTCATTCGAAAACAATATTAGCAATTTCACTTGGACGGACTGTAGTCCGTGCGATTATTATCTAGCGTCTGACATAATATGAATTGACAACCATCGACAATACCCCATTTTTCCAGGTAAATTTCGCAGGTTTATAATTTAAGTCTATGACAAAATGACGAACCTCACAATGTTGGTTAACATTTTTTCCTCGTCTCATGAACTCCACTTCACTAAATGTTAGAATCTCCTATTCGTAGCATCCTCGCTCCTCCTCATTTTCAAATCAAATCTTGTGTTCATAATGTTTTGTTATGTTGCCTAACTAGGCGAACCGGAAACTGGACCCTGCTTTTATGCAAAATACGGATCAACTATAATCGGCGATATTACAAAAACTTTTTGCTAGTTCTAGCAACCAAGAAGTAATAACCATTTATTGTTTTTAAACAAAGTAACATCAATCTTATAATCACTCATACAGTGTTTTATCTCACATACTTGTCTGTAATTCTTATGACCTTACCAATTACTATATGATCACCTTTGTTGCTTAGAAGTGATACTTATCAATTGAATGATCAACTATATTGCTGACATGTCTTACATGTCAATTTCAATAATCAGCCCGCGGCTTACATGTCATGTAATTTATTACTTTATCAATTCGCTTATTAGCGTTGCCACTTTCGTGTCACCCTTATGGCCATAATTATTTAATGATTGGCTATACCACTTCCAAGTCATATTTATAACGTAATTTAATGAATATTATCATTTAGTATACTATTATATTAATTAATTACCAGCTTTTATGCTGCTTTTTTTACACTTTTATAACGGTATCAATTTAATGATCAGCTATATACTGCTTTATGTCACTTTTGTGACGTTATCAATTTAATGATCAGCTTTGCTGCTTTCATAAAATTTTAACCGTCATCAATTAAGTGATGCGCTGTGCTAATTATCAGCTTTGCTACTTTTATACACTTTTTAACCAATCATCATCAGCCAGCTTTGCTGCTTTCATACGTTTTTTAACCGTCATCAATTTAATGATGCGCTGTGCTAGTATGTAACCTTCATAACGTCATCAATTTAATGATCAGTTATACTGCTAAAATATCACTTGACATTATCAATTTAATGATCAGTTATACTGCTTAAAACCTATATGTTACATTCGTGACATTACACATTTAGTAAGTCAACTTTAGCTATGCTCATAAGCAGTAGACTCAGATTTATAAATAAAGCCCGGACAAACATACACACATCAAAGCCTGCACTCGCGAGGCGCTGCCTTTTAAGCTTCGCGCGAGAATTTACGCTTTCACGTTTCCCACTGGTGGCATAATATTATTATATTGAATTAAATTGAAATCCTAGTAAATTTCCCACTATTGAACCTTACCCTGTGGGTATAATTAGAATATACCCATTACCCACCATAAGTAGAATTTATATAACTTCTACTTAAGTTGTAAGTCACAAAAGAGATGACAATATAATGCACAATTGTATGTTATTGATATTATGATACAATAAAGCAATGTAATATTTTTTAATAATATAGCTATCAAACGCAACATTTAAACTTTTTAACAATTATTATTCATCAAAACTATTAGGTTTATTAAAACTACATACATTTTACATATTGCATTCTTATTTGATAAAACAAATGAACTTGTATCGTTATGTGGGCTCGTGTAATATTTCGGAGATTTCATTTGTTATAGTATGTTAAATAGTAAACATCTGCAGTAGCAGAATACTCTTATCTTACTTGGTTATCGGTAACAACATATTACTTTACATTTTTTCACTTTTTCTTTATTTTTAGCAATACATGATGATTGCAAAATGATTATGCAGTAATACGTAAGCAAATACTGAGGTTATTTACGTTGCCATTTCATTACTATGCAGTATACCTAGTATATAAATCACTCGACTTGGCGGGAGCACTGCCGTGCCCCCCGATCTAATAATATATATAGGTACAGCGACATGTCGCTTCTATATCACAATCCTTACAGATGTGCCTACTGAGCAGTAACACTAACTCAGTCAAACAATTGTTTTGCAATTGGTTTTATGATTTGGAAACCTTAAATTATTACCTGATAATAATATTTTATTATTTATCCCTTGCACTGAAAAGTATAGTTTGGAGTATAAACTTAATATAATAAGGTCATATACTTCAACACTTTAAAACCTACAGGTAACTGCAACAATTATCTGCTACTATAGATTCTGTTAATTCACTAAGTTTTGTAAGTAGCCAGTACTCATTAGTTAAAATACATCAAGTACAAAATGCCTGTGTCAATATAAAACATGGTATCAAAACTTACAGTAATTATGCAAGTTTCACTAACACTTAAACTGTGATTAGTTATGCCTAGTGATATTTAGATTCTAGTTCTAATATTGCTTATGTAACCAACATATTATAATATATTATAATAATTATATTTTAAACATAATAATCATAGTGGCCTTTGGATTGGAGTCCTGCTTACTTACCACTATTTAATGTCGGTGGCTTTTAATAAACCATAATAACGTGAAATAATTATTGTAAATATAACTCTTGACATAATCAACAACTTATTTTCATTGTAAATAACAATGTATTAGTAATAAAATTATTGCCATGGAATCTTTTAGTATACTAACTGATGCGACACCTACTTGGCACATTTTGCTATATTTAATATAAAACTCCTACACCGATTTCGGTGACGGCGACTGGTCTCATTGAAGCGAACCAGTTACGCAGGAGTCACCTTACTGTGCCCAAGTGTGTGCCCGGCACACAAGAGCACATTCTCTTCTTTTACTCTCATAACCCAGTGGGACGGACATCCGACACGACTAACGAGAGATCAGGCGCAGGTCCGACCTTTTACATGCCCATCCGACCGTTAACCGTCAGACAATCAGGTGATCAGCCCGCACTGTCCCAACCAGACCCGGAAACAACATTTTATGCTGCTCCAATGCGGGAATCGAACCCACGACCCTCGGGTCGAGAGCCAAGCTCCCACCACTAGACCACGGACGCTGCTATATGCCTGCATGGGCAATACGATATTCTTTGTTTTAAACAATCTACAAGATTGACTGCACCTACAGCCTACAGGCTACAACTGACTGGTCCCTCCATTCCTTCCCTCCTTTGTTATTTTCAATGCGGATTTGTAAGATACGATAATCTTTTGTATATTTTTGTAATTTTAACCACTGACCTTTTTTCCTCGTCGCCACATGTAGTATTCTAGCACGCAACAATACTGGCTCGCCGATGCTCTGCCATTGACACACACCCTGCCCGCATGGCCTCTCTATCAGGACTGATATCTTAAGTGTCAATGTCACTGTGACAAGTCTACTGTCATCTCTGGCAAGAGCACTCGAGACAGTATAATATCTATGCTACATACACAGCCATACACTACAGTTGCCCAAGCACATACGGCATTCTCACAACATAGTCAGCCTAGTCCAGAGGAATGAACTAGTCAATACATCTGGGGCCAACTATGTGCGGGTTTCCTCACGATGTTTTCCTTCACCGTTAGAGCGTCCGTATAATGTACTTGAGATCTGAAAAAGTCTCATTAGTACACGCCACAACCTGGGATTCGAACCTGCACTCTCTCGAGTGCGAACCAAACGGTCTACCCACTAGGCTACGGAGCTTATAATTTAACGGAACGGACGCGAATAAGCTGCTTATAATTTAACACATTATTTTTCGTTAGATTATAATAATTATATAGTTATGAATCTTTCGACATATTTTGTCAATCTCGTTAGTTATTTTACAATCTAACAGTTCTTACAATTTTACGGTGACATATACACTAAACTAGACTTGAAAGAGTCGTAACATATTATCTTATACCATCTTGGGATTAATTTAAGAAAAAACTAGCCAAGAGCGAGTCGGACTCGCGTACAAAGCAACGGAAAAATTACATTCGTTGTATGTGAGCTTTTTTAAAATATTTATTTTATTCTGTTTTTAGTTTATATTTAATTAACATTTATTTGTTGGTGTAGCGGCATCAGAAATACATAACATGTGAAAATTTTAACTGTTTAGCTATAACGGTTAAGGAGATACAGTCTGACGACAGACGGACAGACAGACAGCAAAGTCTCAGTAATACGATCCGATTTTTCCGGCTTTGCATGGAACCCTAAAAAACACTGAAAATTGAATGTAAATAAAAACCGACAGAATATACCCAAACAATGCAGGTATCAGCTCCACCCGCTCTTTATCTTCAGATTAATGGTCCATCTAAATTAATTTTATGACCACTTTATGATAATGCGTGCGAAATACGAGCACTCGCCGGAATTTGCATCACTTGTAAATAGTCGTTGCCCGCTTTATTACTGTAAGCTATGGCTATGTTTGCAAGGAATTTTTTGGTTAATTTTTCATTATCTTTGTTCATTTGAAAGGGTATTGACGACCTCTGTGGCTTAGTGGTTCAGCGCTTTGGTGCTCAAGCCGGGGGTCGCAGGTTCGAATCCCGCCGACGGAACAAAAAGTTATTCTGTGTTTCTGGGTCATGGATGTGTATTAAATATGTGTATAATAAAAATCTTAAATATATGAATAATATAAATATAAAAGTATTAAAATAATATACTTCCCGTTGTCTGGTACCCGTAACACAAGTTCTTCGGATACTTAGCACGGGGCCAGATTGACGTGGTGTGAAGCGTCCATAGATATTATTATTATTATTATTTTCCACTTCATTATCCAATCCATTTGTGTGAAGTAGTCACAACTAGCTTTTGCCCGCGGCTCCGCCCGCGTGGTATAGTGTTCGTGGCAAAAAACTTCCTTATCAAATAACTCTACCTACTGCAATATAATAATATTATGTAGTAATAGACCGTTGAATCGTCGCGTCGCGTCGCGTCGTGGCGACTTGCATCGCGACGGGTCGAGTGCAAAACTACTTGAATTAATTTTTCTGTATATTTTTTTATAGAATTTAAAACTTTTATTTAGTAACAATTAAAATAATATATTTCTCTATATGATATTATTTTAAACTATATAGTGTAAAGGGCTACTATAATTTGTACCAAATGCTTCAAGTGATTAACGTATATTTAATTTAATAAAGATTTTTTTTATTCTTCTAAATAGCTTCTGAAATTACCACATTATTATTTAATTGTGATCATTTTTAAAATTATTAAGAACAGGTAAAGTAAGCTATTCTTAAAATATAGACCTAATATTATGCCATTGTGGACTGTTTTGTAGACATATAAAAGAGAAATAATTACATTGTCCTTTCATAATACAGTGTAAACTCTTTATAACGTCGTTCGTTATGAGTTCAATTTACACAAAACCCGTATACTAATTCACTCTTTACAACGCAACTTTTTCACTCTCTATAACGAAGAAATATTTTCATATCAGACATCAACAACATATTTAACAGTATAGTTGTTTTTATAATCAGCTTACAAAACTAATCTTTTGGAGTGCTGAAATTTCTAAGATACTTGAGTTTATAAACAGCCATCTCACTTTGTTATTGTTAATTGCCTTAACACGTGTGCCATTATTCTTAGATTACATTGTCTGTAGGAAATTGTTATGTTGAATATGAAATGTTGGTCTCAGTCGTCACATATCGTGTATTATCGTTTATCAGTCGTAAACCACCGTTGTGAAGCCACTAAAAGTAAAAGCGTTATGTGCTAACGAAAAGGTTACCTGTTGATAGTAATAAAATTAGAAATTGATGTAATTGGTTAAATTTGGATTATTTTTTCTCTTCCCTCCGTATAACGAAAACTCTTTATACCGAAAAGAAATGTTCGGTCCCTTGGGATTCGTTATAGAGAGTTTACAATGTATCTCCAACGAATTATTGATTGAAGGGCCTGTGAAGATTGTAAGAATTGTGATAATATAAAAAGTATTTTCTTAACGCATACCTCACTATCTATTTTTAATTTACAAATGTTGATGCATTCCACAGTAAGGCACCTTTTTGATGAGAGTTCTGAGACGTATCCTTACGAAGATTGTTTGATTGAAAGGCCTGTGAAGATTGTAAGAATTCTGATAATATTACAGAAGAAATAAATAGTATTTTCTTAACGCATACCTCACTATCTATTTTTAATTTACAAATGTTGATGCATTCCACAGTAAGGCAGCTTTTTGATGAGAGTTCTGAGACATACATCCTTTCGAAGATTGTTTGACTGAAAAGCCTGGGAAGATTGTAAGAATTCTGATAATATTACAGAAGAAATAAATAGTATTTTCTTAACGCATACCTCACTATCTATTTTTAATTTACAAATGTTGATGCATTCCACAGTAAGGCAGCTTTTTGATGAGAGTTCTGAGACATACATCCTTTCGAAGATTGTTTGACTGAAAAGCCTGGGAAGATTGTAAGAATTCTGATAATATTACAGAAGAAATAAATAGTATTTTCTTAACGCATACCTCACTATCTATTTTTAATTTACAAATGTTGATGCATTCCACAGTAAGATTGAGGATGAGTCGTACAGTAATGTCTGTAGTCGCGTTGTCACGTATCGAGCATAAAGGTGTTAATTAAAAAACATATTGTCAGTAATCACTTTATTTGCAATTCATATTGTCCTCGAAGGACCAGCCGCTAGTGTCATAAAAGGGGAGGGAGGGGGGACTCGTCTTCGCGATAATAGCTTGACGTGCGTCTACGTCAAAATAGGTTGTACGTAGGTATTTGGTTCCCCTAAGTTCTTACTGATTTTCATAGAAATCAGCCGTTGCACTTCACGAGTATAGGTTTAGATACAAAAACATAATTGATAATCTAGTTCTTATGTTATTTTTAATTGACACATAATATTAATGGTTTTTATTACAATCCTATTAATATGAAATAGGTTCTGTGAAATGTGAATTTACAAACAAGTCCTATTCAATCAGTAATAACAAATAACAGAAACTATTATACAATATCGACAAAGCTCTTGCTAGACCAGTTTCTAAACAATCCTTGCACTAGGCCGCCTCAAAATATTTATGCACAAAGGAGTGACCGCAACGACTGCAGACGTGGTTGAACTACGTATTTATACGTGAGTATGTGTGCGTGTCCACGATTCAACAGCGATGTTAAAAGCGATTTCATCGAAGTTTTCATCTTATGCCTGGCCATTCGGCGACTCGTTCGATAATACATTTAACTCGTAATTTGGCCGTTGCCCCTACATCACGCTTACAAGTAACAAGTTAATTTGTACAACAGCTGTTCTCACTTCTCACAATGAATTTTTCTCTGTACCTACATGTAAACAAAGAATTAATGAAAACGTTTATTCAGAACCAAATTAGCATAAATTATATTTTATTACCGTTTTACACATTAACATGCGAAAATATTAACTTCAGACTGCTTGTTACAAAAAGTAACAAGCTCGTAGTACAAAAAGTATTTTTAATTATTGAAATGCTTCCACTTTTTTTTACAAAAATCCTCGACTCCTGAGTGGCACCAGGTCGCACTGTAAACTCAAACTCAAAATTTTTATTTCCATGTAGGTTTTAATATAACGCTTATAGAATTGTCCTACATGATGCCTACCACCGGTTCGGAAACTAGCCCGGCGAGAAGAACCGGCGTAAGAAACTCGCAGTTCAAAAACAGGAGACTTCATAATAACTTACCTACATAGCTTTATTATATACTAGATTTTGCCCGCGGTTCCGCCCGCGTAAATACATTATCTCGCGGGAACACTACTACTTTTTCGAGATAAATAATATCCTATGTCCTTTCCCGGGACCCAAAGTATGTCTATACCAAACTTAATAAAAATCAGTTCAGCAGTTAAAGCGCGAAGAGGTAACAGACAACAGACATACTTTCGCATTTATAATATTAGTGTAGATTGCGATATGCGATATTCCGTTTATTTCAATTATTCGAATATAACACTAACAAACTGGTTACTTGGGGCAAGATACTCTCTTTACTTAAAAAAAGTTGATAAATTTTTTACCAGATCAAGAAGGACACTTTTTGTATGACAATGTGTCAAAATGACAATTTCTACCCATTAACGATCTTACCCTAATTTAAGCCTACTGCATACCCTATACTGTATGTAACCTACAGGTTTTAATAAATAGACAGTACTTAAAAAATTATCACATAATTATCCATATTTTTTCCGTAATGTCTTATATGAAATGTCACATATTTTATAGCTACTAATATCGCAAAGTCATCATATTTCCACCATTATCACAGAGTAGAAAATCCATACTAATTTTATAAATGGGAAAGTGTGTGTGTCTGTCTGTTTGTCCGTCTTTCACGCCAAAACTACTGAACCAATATAAATAAAATTGGGTACACAAATAGTCTAGAGCCTGAGAAAGGACATAAGGAATGAAGGAAAATGTACGATTCCCGTGGGATACTTTATTTACAGTTTCATGTAAAAACTACTAAGCTGATTATCATGAAATTTGGCACAAATATAAAGTAAACCACGGGGAAGGACATAGCTACTTTTTATCGCGGGACATATACGGTTCCCGTAGGTTACTGTACTTACGCGGGTGGAGCCGCGGGCATCAGCTAGTGTATATCTGTACGTACAGAGAAACGGCTTTCACACAACTCCCCTCGATCCAAATCGATCCTTTTAAAAATTATAACGTCCCCTTCAACGGCCCACAATTTTTCCACACAACCGTGGACACACCGTATGCTTGTAGTAGTGCTTACCGAAAGCTAACAATGTTTAATTGTTTATCTGTTGATCTCTCTTTGATCTGTGCCATTTTTGCACATGGGAAGAGCGCATCTTGTCTCTACGCAGGAATTTACACAATTTCCTCTACAAATAAACCTCTGGTATTTTCTTACCATCAGCGACCTCTACTCGTTCGCTGGTTTTATTCCATAAAATATTATAGCGTGATACAATCGAGCAGCAGTTGTTGTCTTCGCGGCCAATTTCGTCACATAATAGGCATAACGTGAAACGGACTTTTACGCGGACGGGTTTACCCCAAGGCTCCATTATTTATTGTTATCATTGCCATTAGTTTTTGTTCTAGCTCCGCGTGAGTAATGCGTTGATCGATAAATCAATATTTACATTTAACCGTCAGATAAAACGCCCAGTTACCGCGCCGCGCACGCCACCCGGCCGCAACCTCGCGCGGATAGGCGCGTTTGAACGTAAATCACGCATACTCCACCTGTCACTAATTTTACATCTATACGTCACCGTAAAATTGTAAATACCGTTAGACTGTAATAAAACTAGTAAAATTTTAAAATGTTGATAGACTTCCGACGCGAATATGCTGCCTATAATTTTTAACACATTATTTTTCGTTAGATTATAAATATATAGTTTTTAATCTTTCGACATATTTTTACAATCTTGTTAGTTATTTTACAATCTAAGGGTTTTTACAATTTTACAGTGACATCTACATAATATAAAAGAAAGTCGTTTAGGTTAGGTACCCTAATTACACTATTTAGTTGGTAGAGTGTTAGTAACACTATTTATAACTCAAGAATGACTCAATCCATTTGGCTGAAAATTGGTAAGCTTAGAACCAACGTAGGAACCAAGAGATAGATATATAGGATACTTTTTAATCCGTTACTGAGGGACGTGGAATAATGTAGCTGAACCGATTTGGCAAATTTTGGTCTTGAAATAATTGTTATATTATGTCGTAAAACTTTGTTTTGACCATTTTTTAGACGTTTTATTTTAAAAATTTTAATCGGGTTTATTCTTCGACAAAAATATTCTTAGAGCAATTATTGTAATTTTTTATACTTGGACAAGTTGCCTACAAAGTAAAAATTGGTATTTTAAGATCGATTCTTTATAGTTAAGAACCATGTCTGTGTAATTTATTCCAAGTAACAATTAACTGCTAATAGTTAGTTGATAGTTGGATCGCTAACAAGGGATAGTTAAAGCCTATCAGACGATAATCGCTGGCTGCATGCCACGAAGATAAGAATCTAAGGAAACTGTAAGGGCATTTACACATTAAGACACCATAAACGATAGAAACGGATAATTTTGTGGTCCGCACTAAAGTCATATTCTGAATATTCATTTAATTGCTTAAAAATTGGCACATTTGGTGTTGGTTATGTTTTATTCTCTAACACTTTTCACTTATAATGCTATGGAAATAGTGATAAATGATAATAGAACAAAAATTATGGACGACATCAAGCTGACACCCAGCGTCATATATTTTATTGCTAGTTCCTTTGCTGTTCTAGTGGCTGAAGATCTAGTGGTTATTTACTAAGCTAAGGGCCAGACTGGTCAATTTGACCGAGTCCTTCCGTGATATTTTATCTTTTTGAAAACAAGTTTAACACTGACCTGTATTGTTGCAGCTACCACCCGGATGACCTAAGTGAGATGGGCCACAAGAACTACCTCGCGGTGGGCCAGTCGGCCCGCGACCGGCTGTTCGGCCTGGCGCGCGCCGGCGACAAGCCCGTGCCGCTCAACATGCTCATCTCGCAGCAGGGCAAGATCAGCCACGGTGAGTGCTAGGTCCTGGGCCTCTAGTCAAGATGCATTCGATAATTTCGACGGCGAAGTTCGAAAACAAAATGTATGAGATTTGAGTGACATCAGGCAACGCAAGCGATATGTCACTTAGCGATGACCTATGTCAAATCCCATACATTTTTGATTACGAAGTTCGCTGTCGACTTTATCGAATGCATCTTGAATTCTTGAATTTTGCAACTCACTGGTCTGATATCAGAAGACTATTAACTCTCGTAATTAAAAATGTTCAATTCGGGGTACGGCTCCAGTCTCAGTATTGTCTCACTCGCACGCGCACCATTGCCATTGATGCGGGATCGAATACGACCGCTTTGCCCAAATTAATTATTTTCTATCACGTGAATTACTACGCCCTTAACATGGGTTTAACCCAACCTGGGTTAAAGTTTGGTTAGGGTAGACTTTTTTTGCTAGGTGAGGAGCGCCCCCGGGGTTAGCCACTAAAACCCCATGGTGCCTTCTCCGCTGCAGTGCTAGACCGCTGGACCCACAAAAGCGATAACAGCAGCGGAGGTTAGAGTAGCCTAACCTAACCAAACATAACATACTATCAGACACGACGATAAAGAAATGAAGCAGGTTTGACCTCTAAAACCAGAAAGTAGTTTTGGCTATTTGTCATCGGTAGGCTTGTGTTTATTACAGATTTTCTTTTCCGGTAATATTTCTATAATTTGTAATCCTTAGAGCGTGCAAGCGCCTTCTTAGCTCATTGACTAGCGAGCCCAAGGTCTCGGGCTTGCTATTGTTTCTTCACAAACAAAACTCTTTGCACAGTACATACCGATCTGCACATAATCTATGAAATCAGCTGCTCTTTACGCCAAGTGGAAGCTTTTAACTAATCGCTTTTACGAAACGTAACGTAAACGCAATAGTTAGGGGTATCACAGACGGCGAAGATACCTACTATAGTATTTTATTTTACGATACGTAAAATGAAAATATAAGTAACTTATCCGTCTGTGATAGTTAATGCAAACTGTACCTATAGCTAGCAATATTTTAATATGACTTAAATATTATTGACACCGCGATGATATGTGACGATAGCTCATTAGCTATCCAAAATTAAACTTTATTCCCTACAAAAAAAGTTACGCGTTTTATATCACATTAGTCATAAACTGCTCAAGCGCTGTGCGGTGCGGTGCAACCTGACATTCGAACTCTTATAATGAAATGTGTATCTTCTTGTCTAATGAATAAAGTTCAGTTTTGAAAAGCTATCTTAAAAATGCAGCGCAAGGTCACGTATCGTGTCGGTGTGAACTGACCCTTAGGGTTTGGCGCAAACGGACAACCGGCTGTAGTTAAGTGCGCTACACGATTTTTATACATACTCACCCTTATTAATAAACTATGATTAGCGTCAGAACAACTTTACTCCAAGACTTACGCAAATGTTAGGCAATATCACCCTTATGAATAAACTATGACTAGCGTCCTAAGCTAGCGTCAGAACAACTTTACTTCAAGACTTACGCAAATATTAGGCAAAGGGATTAATAAACTAGGAGTAAGGACGGAGTTAACTAATCAAAATTTACTCCCGGAGTAAAAGTTACTCCGCGGAGCCACATGGTTTAACGCTTGAGTAAGCATAGATTTGTATTGTATTTCCAACTTCCATTGAGTTATATATACTACATAACCTAAATATATTATTTTCATATTTGTTTGGTGTTCATTCGAGTATTTACTAGTGTCAGATTGTGAATTAAAATGAATAGAGATAATTTCATTGACGATTTGAGAATGATAGAAGGAATTGAAGAAATTTTACCATTAATAAGGTATGTGAAATTGTATAAACCTCGTAATAACCCTTTTTATATAAATATAAAATTTTATATAAAATATCACAAATTCTAAAACCACTATCAACAATGGAAGTGCAAAATTTACATATTATGTTCGCTTGTGATAGCTGTTGTGATTGTCAAATAAAAGTGTAAGATTTCAAAATTAACCATAACTCTAATCATAGTTTATTAATAAGAGTGTTGTCTTTTTATTCGACCGGGTCATTTTGTTCAAGTTTTGTTCATTCTTTTGACTTTCACTATCAGTGGGTTGCCAACTTGCCATAACATACACCTTAATCTCAGTGTAAGAATTGTATTGTTACTACGAACCTTCTGCGTATTTATTAATAGCGTTATTAACATTTAGCTATTCCGTGACTAATCTAGAATTAACCACTCTCGGTGTAACTTTGGAGTAAGAGAAGAATAAGCGATTTTTATTAATAAGACTGACTAAGTTTCCTCGTTCGGCCAGTAGGTATACCGCGCTATCCTTTTAAGTCAAATGTGTGACAATGTAGCTATGACAACCGGTCGCGATTTTCGGTAGCCCGTTTGCGCTGTTGGAATTAATGAATATGTCGGAGAATGGAGTGCGAGCAAACCCGAGCGTGTCGGAACATGCACGAACGCAAGCGTGACGTCACATGGAGTCGAGCTTGGACATAGCCGTAGAACGGTTGGGGAATCAACTTGTAGAGCCCGTGCCGAGCGGATGTGTCTGTTCGTTTGCATTTCCTACTGTGTTTAATTATCGATTGCTATAATAATTATTGTTGTACATAGTTTAATTGTCATCCTGTAAACAATTAAACGCGTAGAAGATATACGTCTGCCTATTTATTGATGCTTGAAGCTACCCACAAAGTATGTCTGTTAGAGAAGTCAAGCCCACCGAGCCCTATACTACAGGAGCCTCCGTCATCAGAAGTGCGATCACTTCGAGCACAAACGAAAGGCAGAAACATGCAACCTGGTAATGAAGATTTAATTCAGAAAATTTTTGAGCTACAAAATAACAACATGTTGAACTTGATTGAAGCCATAAAACAACCGACGAGTACCAGTATGATTAAACTTTCAGAATTTGATCCTGAAAAGCCAGATGCCGATGCACGTGCTTGGTGCAATACCGTCGACCTTTGTTTTGATGAAAACCCGCTACAAGGAGGATCGTTAATATTAGCGATTAGCGGTGCTTTGAAAGGAAGTGCTTCGCAGTGGCTATCACAAGTATCTTTTCCTGGAATGAAGTGGTTGCAATTTCGTGAATTGTTTGTGGCCAGGTATGATCACAGTGAGACTCCGGCAGCTACTCTTATTAACTTACAAAGTAGCAAGCCGAAAGAAAACGAGTGTTTATCAGTTTATGCCTCTAGATTAATGACGTCACTTACCTCAAAATGGCAAAATATGAGTGTAGAGGAGATTGCCGTATCAACAGTACTGGCTCATATTACTCAATTCGACAAACGTTTACAACGTATAGCGTTTACGACCGAGATTGTAACAAGAGACAAGTTACAACGAGAACTTAAGGCAACTACCTTCATGAAAAGAAAAGTCCTGCAAAACGATGATCAACAAATCACTTATGTCAAACGCAACAAAAGTGTACTGGCTTCGAAGTGTTATCATTGCAGCAAGTCAGGACATCGAGCGTTTGAGTGCCGATCGAAAACTAATGAAAGAAGATTTTTGGCCCATTCGGCAACCTACTCCAGCAACCAGCCGTCACGTATATGCTTTCAATGTGGCGAAGTCGGCCACTTTGCTTCGAAGTGCACGCGCCGAGCGGGCGCAACCAGTGGCAGCCAGGCAGGCGAGGCGTCGGAGTCGTCAGGAGCTGGCAACGTGGCGCCAGGACCGTCTACGGGGTACTTGCGCGACCGCCAAGTTAACACAATAAATAGTGTGGCTAGTCCTTATGGTCAATTTTAAAATAATGGTGAGTCATACTTGTTGTTTTGATTGTGGAGCTAAGACCTGAGTGTTCCCTTATCAAAGAAAGTATTGCAACTTAATTATCTGGAAAATGGTTAAATAATATTGCGTTACTAAATGGGATCGCACAACACAGTATACCTATACAGTTCATTGCAAGTTTTAGCGCAAGTAACGACAGGAGAGTACTGTTTAGAAATTTTATTTCATGTTTTGCCTAATAGTAATTGTCTGAGCGATAATATTTTATTAAAAAGTGGAATTTGAACTCAAATTTTAATGTGAATGTGACTGTGACATTCGAGAGTGTGATTTTATCACGCAAAGATATTTTAATTTGTAAAAAAAAAAATCTTATAACACACCAGTGGCGTGCGGTGCTTATAACTCCATTATTATCGGCTTCACTTACCACTTGCCTTTTGAAGACCCTCATCCAAATCCTTACCTATTATACAGGCTAGGCCTTCCCTATGAAGGAGAACCAGCCTTCGCCACTGTAACAGACCGCATGTGTGTGAACTACTAGGAGTTGAGCACTCATGAAGGCGCTGGGGGACTTAGGTCATTTTTATGTTGTGGCATATGATGTCGATGACTTTTTGATTTTAGCCTCAGAAGTAGAGTAGAGGTTAGAGCGCTTAAAAATTGTTTTAAAGGCACTGACAAAGACCGGTGCCTTGCTAATAAGGAGTTTGCCAGTGATTGAGAGAGATTTAATATAGTAACATCTGATATTTACGGGTGGCAGTTGCGCTAATTGTCAAGTTGGAAGAGTTAAGGAAAGTCTAAAAAGTATACTCACTGCGGTAGAGCCCGGTAAAGATTGGTCATGGCAAGTACTGATGCTTTGGGTGACAACTTGCGATGAACTCTACCATTAACCGAGTTACGAAAGCCAGCCTGCTAGGCTTAATGGGCACTAAGATACCGTTAAGATAGATGTCACTAAATAATTATGGGAATATTTAACTAAAATAATAAAACTAATTTCGATAAAATAAGGTTATTGTTAAGAGATTAAAAATTAAAGACTTTGTTCTCGTGAATGAGGAGGGAAATCAAACGAAATTATTTAAGTTCTGGAAAATGTTCGGTATCGACTATTGACTCAAATTTTAAATTCTAAGGTGACGTATAAGTACCCACACGATTAAAAAAAATTGGATTCCTGATGAGTCAGCTCTGAGAGAGAAGTTGATTGAATGTTTAAATGAACTTTCTATGTAAAAATACAATCAAATTGTGCCTTATTTATGCCTCTACAACTTACAAGTGAGGGCCGTTGGTGCAGCCGCATTGGTATCTTATGGTTATCCTCGTTACGTTGGTGCGCTAATGAGATGAGTCGTTGAAGCGACGATAATGAGTCGTTGTAGCGACTATGGCGTGTCGTTGTAGCGACGATAATTAGTCGTTGTAGCAAATATGGAGTGTCGTTGTAGCGACAATATCTTATGGTTATCCTTGTTACGTTGGTGCGCTAATGGGATGAGTCGTAGCGACTATGGAGTGTCGTTGTAGCGACAATATCTTATGTTTATCCTCGTTACGTTGGTGCGCTAACATGATGAGTCGTTGTAGCGACTATAGTATGTCGTTGTAGCGACGTTGATGAGTCGTTGTAGCGACCTATACTAAGTCATTGCAGCAACCAAAATAACTAGGCTACATAACATACTAGTAGAGTCAGCATGACCGAGCGAAATACTGTGCTGAGAATATTCTTGCAGGCTCCACACCCGAGGACGTGTGAAGATCAGAGATGGCCGTGTCGGAGAATGGAGTGCGAGCAAACCCGAGCGTGTCGGAACATGCACGAACGCAAGCGTGACGTCACATGGAGTCGAGCTTGGACATAGCCGTAGAACGGTTGGGGAATCAACTTGTAGAGCCCGTGCCGAGCGGATGTGTCTGTTCGTTTGCATTTCCTACTGTGTTTAATTATCGATTGCTATAATAATTATTGTTGTACATAGTTTAATTGTCATCCTGTAAACAATTAAACGCGTAGAAGATATACGTCTGCCTATTTATTGATGCTTGAAGCTACCCACAAAGTATGTCTGTTAGAGAAGTCAAGCCCACCGAGCCCTATACTACAGGAGCCTCCGTCAAATAAAAGGTTTTATGAACGCAATTTAAGCCTAATGAAGCTCACACCTTTGATGCTGATGCTCGGAGACTCGACGACCGCAGCGACGGCCGCCACGCAGTATTCGTTGTGCTAATAACATACATATTTCTTAATTATGCGTTTCTGCAATAGCTCGCTAGACCTCGGTTAACGTTGCGTTAAGATACAGGAGGTAGCGGGCAGTGGCGAAGGGTTCCTATAACTCCATTCCTATCGGCTTCCCTTACGGCTTACCTTTTGACGACCCTCATCCAAATACCTACCTATTATACAGACTACGGCTTCCCTATGAAGTAGAACCAGCCTTCGGCTTCCCTATGAAGGAAAACCAACCTTCGCCACTGGTAGCGGGTCCAGCTTGCCCGCAATATAAACATAAAAAATATCTTTGGTTCTACCATATAACCTACTCCATTTTGAAAGTCGCGAAAAACATGCTTTATTTTTATTTTTTTCACATCAATATCGCTGTATTTTATCCAAAAGTAAAGCTTAAATATTAATTTACCAAAAATAATTATATTTATAATATGTAGATACAAAAATCTAAATACTAAAGATTTTAAATTTTATTCCTAAATATAATGTAAAGTAAAATATATTTAAATTTGTTAAATTTTTTGTTAACAAAGCTATATCTATAAGTAATTTTTATGAGGTTTACTAAGTTATTTCTTGCAAACCATAAAGAAACGGATATTGCAATCTTAACCAAAGTAAGTTTTTGCTCATTAATCAGTATTCTAAAAAGCTACAATTAAAGAAAAACATTAGTCGCAATTTAACCAGAAATTATTATTATATTGCGTATTAGATGCATAATATTAATAAAACACTTTACCTATGTTCATGGAAATTATATTGTTGTTGCACTTTACTTCGTTGACGTATTCAAAGTATATTCACCCTTTGAAAAATCTATAACTACCTTTTGCCAGTATTCAGATAAATAGTTTAAGCTTTTAGATCAATCGGTAGTTTATCTAGTCAGTAATGTTTATAAGCACTCATGAAAATATATACAAAAGGTTTTTTTACGATCACGATGACTACCTATATAAAATAAATAAAAACTTTTTATTCAGAATAAAAAACAAGGTTTTGTTTTCTGAACGTCAAATAAAGAAAAAAGAAAAAAAAATATTACAATTACCACCAGTTCGGAACCCTAGCTCGGCGAGAGGAACCGGCGGCGTAACAAACTCGCGCGGGTGCCACATTTAAGTATAAAGGATAGCCAAAATTGTTATTTTAAAAATATCTACATGTATCATAGAATACAACAAAAACAAAAGATATATTATAATACAATATCTACAATATTATATTATGGTACAGAAGAACATTGTTTAATTAGTAAATTGAAATTTATTCCCATTTTATTCCCAGGGTGTGCTGTCCTCAATGAAATCTTTAACTTTATAATGACTGTATATAAAATATAATATTAATACTATTTTAATAAAAATGCATATTAAAATAAATATAGTAATAAAGTAAAGTATACTTAGAAACAGTCTAATTGCACTTCACTGTAAGATGGGACTGTAAAACATACATACATACATATAATCACGCCTTTTTCCCGTAAAGGGGTAGGCAGAGACCACTTTTTGCCACTTGCTACGATCCTTACATACTCGTTTCGCTTCGTTCACTTTCATTCTTACCATCCATTCCTCCTCTTGCATTCAACGTAGCGAAGCGGCTCTCCATGATCCGCTTTTCACCTCCGCGAGAAACGAGACGTGATGGGTGGTGAACCACATCGCCGCCATTTTGGATAATTAAATTATTTTTATGATTATCCGTTGCGTTTTCACGGATTTGTGGAGAGGGTAGGAATAGGGAAAGGGAAGGATAGGTGGTGTGGAAAGGAAGATTGGTAAGTTAGAGTGGGAAATAGGGAATGTAGGATATTACCGCCCAGGAGGGCAAGGGATAGGACAGTAATAGCTAGGGAAGCCGGGGTCGCGTACCCGTATACTATACCACAACAACCGGACAGGTAAGTTGGGATGAGTATCCCAACTTACCTGTTGGGACTGTAAAAACCATAATATAAAATACAGAGTGCTAAGTGTGAGTTTTTCTATTCGCATTCGATAGTGAGCGCGGTTGGTGTCTGAATTTGTATGTGATTTGACTTAGTTGTACACGCGACAACTAGATGGCGCTATACAAATCACATACAAATTCCTGTTTAACGCCAAACGTGTTCAAGATCCGCTGCAGTCTGTCACACGGGCCACTCGCGTCATACGATTTGGAGCGCACCAATATTAGTAATTACTGGCAACACGCCTTCGCTAAACGCCGGCTCACCTTACACCTTACCTGTTACTGACGACGTAATCTCGTAATAATATTATAAACTTTATAAAATGCTCTAGTTTGTTTGCATTGAATAGGCTCCGAAACTACTGGGCCGATTTTGATGGAATTTGGCACGGATATAGAGTAGACCACGGGGAAAACATAGATATTTTTTTATCCCGAAAAGGCTATTAAATAATAAAGTAATAAGGACTATGATTTATACGCTTCTTTTTTAGTAGAACAACCTATGGTTTTAGTTCCGGGAAAATGCATTTTCCGTAGCATACTTAATATTATGAAAATTCTTGGTGTAATGTGAAAATTTCATACGAACCTGTAGGTATAAGCCAGAAAAATAACCACATAATAAAGCAATAAATACAAAAATATTATGCATTTTGCTGTAAAAAACGTATTATTAAATTAATAACACTCAAAATATAAATAATGGATTTATTTCAATCGTGAATCTTCCTTGTTTCTTAAATTATCGGTAATTTTATTAATGGCATCTTAAAATTAAATAATTAAGGGGAGGATCACTAACTTAAAAGGCACGATATACTTAACGTGTGCTCATTAAAGCTTTCTTCGTGTCCGGTACTTCCGGCAGCCCGCGGTCTGGGCGGCCCCGCTTACTGAAAGCTGACAGACGACATATCACAACCAGTGATGTACCGATTAATGTTTCGATATCAATAAGCTTAAGGTAATGCTGTTACTTATCAAAAATGACATTAAAACTTTAAATCAAACAATAAACCCAATGATATTAATTCATTCTAAGATTTATAATATTTTTAGGAACCAGAAGAGGATTTAAATAAAAAAATACAAAAGCAGCCGATAAGCGGCTTTTATTTAAAACTAAAAACAATTTAAACAAGTACAAAAATAACGTCTTAACTATTTACAATTTAAAATTATGATTTACAAAATAATTAGAAAACTTAATACAAAACTACAAAGAGCTGATTTAGTAAAACAATCATAAAAATCACAGAACACAAATCAAATATCATTAGGTACTAAAGTTAACAAGGAAAGATCTCACCAAGCAGGGTTACACCCCCTCGGTCTCCAGTCCACGAGCGAAATAGGCCCGACACTATAAACCGACGGGTTTATATACCCAGCGTGGGGAGGTGTTGCCTTACTTTAAAAAAATATTTGACTTATCAACTAATACGGCCTATCTTGACGGTGCAACGTCCCGGTGCCAGTTGTGGAGTCTCCCGAAGGTCCAGCAGCGGTGTCATCTCGTGCATGCAAGTGACGAGTTCCTCTCGAGGTTTCTGCATCCTGCCTCTCATTGCTTGCACTGCATCTGCTGCATCATCATCTGAGCCATCATCTGAAACATTATACACACGCGATTAATTAAACGTTCTCAGGCCATAACAATACTCCTAAACCTTTTCATCCTTCACTCTTTCAAGGCCCTCAAACATTTATCACACTTGTAAACCAGCTATATAAAACAAAACATTCAAATCATTTCATGTATCATTCTTTCGTACAATTCATATCAAGTATCAACATACTCAATAAAATAAAAATAAAAAATAAAAAAATATCAACGTCATCATCATGATCATAAACGTAGCGGCACAAACGACAAACAGTACGCCTCAACTGCGCATGTCTGCGTTACATCGTGAAGCAGGGGCCTCTTTTACCCGTGCCTCTCATCATCATCAACGTAGCGGCACAAACGACAAACAGTACGCCTCAACTGCGCATGTCTGCGTTAAATCGTGAAGCGGGGGCCTCTTGCCCGTGCCATCATCATACAAACCATCGAAAAAGGCTGCGCATCTTTCAGGGCACCATTTCCCTTTCCACAATATAATATGCTGCGCCGCGGCTTGTGTCGACTTCCCATAAGCTCCAGTCAACAGCAACTCGTATCGTCCACTCGGTAGCACACCGGCCGGTCCAATTTGCCAGTAGACTGCGCAACTTTGACGACAAAAACCAAGTCATCAAACTGGAACGTGGAAGGGTTACGCCGATGTTGGTTGGCGTACTCGTCCTGGCGCCTCTGGTTTCTCCGCAACAGTTCGGTAGCTCTGTTGCGACATAGCTCGCGCCATGCCTCGCGATTTGGCGCCTGTCCTTCGACAGCCACATCGCGCACGAGCGAGCGTATGAGAGGAGTAGCAGCATTGATACCTGTCAACAGATTTAAGAGCAGATTTTTGCGTTGTTTTTCGTTTAGTCATATTTAGCAACAGTTGCAGATCCCAGAGAGAACTCGACCACTTTGCTTTATTGCCGTTAGTTTCGATGCGTTTCATGTTCAACACCGTGCGGACATAACGTTCAACCTGGCCGTTGGCATGGTGTATCTCCGGGTTGTGTAGCACCTCGGTTGATAACTCCTTTGCCAGGTTGGTGAACTCGGCTGACTCGAACATTCTCCCTCGATCACACACAAGTAATTGTGGTGCACCGAAAAGAGAGACCGCACTAAGAAAACAACGTTTTAGTTCATTAACATCTCAAACAAAACTTTTGAAAAGGTATCGACTTTAACGAGTACAAATTTAAAACCATTTGATTTAGGCAGAGGGCCTAGCACATCAACATGTATAGTGTGACATGGTAAATCTGGTTTACTACAAGACTAGATGATTTGTAAAAGAGTTTTTTGAGATTTTTGCATACTAAACTATAACAATATTTCCTAACAAACTGTCGTAGATGAGGAAACAAGAAGTGCTTTAAAATTAAATCAATTGTTTTCTCGGAAATAATATGACCGTGTTCATCATGAAAAATTCTCAAAAGGCTCAAACGGTGTCCTTTTGGGATAAAACATAGCAATCTAGTTTCCTCGCCTATAGCAGTGTACATAAAGTGTTAGATATCATTTTGGCTTACATAGCGTTGAGCATCTATTTTACGAGGGCTCGGCTTTACCTGACCCCGACCTACAACTCTTCCCAAGTATTCAATTTCCTCAGAAACTGAACACTTGTAAGCACTCGTTAATGTGAATTCACTCAACAATCGTATGTACCATCTTGGACGGAGTCGCTTAAAACCAACATAAACATCAGTACACTATAGGGCAGTGCTTTTCAACCTGTGGGTCGCGAAATATTTTTTTCATACAAGGGGGGTCGCATCATGAAAAAGGTTGAAAAACACTGCCATAGGGGAATTCGTCAGGCCATAGGGCATCTTGAGGTACTTATAATGACCCTCTGGTGTGACGAATCTCGTCATGTGAATAGACTTTCATGTAAAGAGATCTGATGGAACCCTAAGACCATGTCCAAACTACTGAAGTAGTTACAACTTCCGAGGCGATTAATACATTCATCTATCAAAGGTAGTTTGTACCTTTCTTTGATAGTCACTCATTTAAGGCCAGGAAATTTACACACATGCGGTCACTCAGATCCTTTTTAACTTGAATGATTGGACTGGAATATGTCGATTCCGACTTCCTAATTATACGCTTTTCCAATAAGTCATTTAAGTATTATCTCGCGCACTTCTAGTTTTCATGATAAGATAATTTGTAAGGATGATAAACAATAGGCGTTTAATCAGTTAGTCGAATACGCATAGTGCCAGTTTTAACGGTTGTAGTTGCGGTTTCGAAAATAAAGTATTCCTTAAACTCATTTATGACAGCCTTTAAATGATGTAACTGACTCTCAGTTAAAGGCGTATTAATATCACTATGCGCATTCGTCGTTACTGACGAAATTGTTTTATGCGAATGTGTAAGGTACTGACGGTCGTAAGTACGCACGGAAATAATTCTATCTCAACACATATCATAAAATTCAGTAGTTAACGTAACATACGACGCTATAATTTTTTCCCGCTCACTAACTTCTTTGACACGTAAATAATTTGGCATATGACAAAAATAAAGGGTAGTCTGATAAAATTAAAAATACGTCCAACGCGCCACTATCTATAAGAACGTCCATAGCTATAGGTACCTTGCATTACCGCAGACGTAACGTTCTGCTCGAGTGCACTAGGCGAATCAGTATGAGCTTTAGCGAAACATTTATCCTCGGGAGTGTCCTAACTTATTGCAGAACGCGCAATATTTTTATCGTTAGGTAACTTCTTATTTTCGGGGCAATCTAAAGCTTTGTGACCACGCTTGTTACATTAAAAACACGTATGACTAACCGGTTCAAACGCGGGCCGCATAATATTGTTTCTGTTTGAGTTATTGAAACTTTAATTTTTTCAAAACTTATTTGGCAGCGGTTTACTATGGATTGACAAAAAGGAAACTATATCAGTTGTTGCAAGGTTCGCGTTTGCAGCCGCGACTCGCACTTGAGGTTCGGTAATGCCCCTTATAATTTGTACTATAAGCTCCTCGCTAAGACCTTTCACTATTCGTAGCCGCAAGAGGGTACGTCGTACATATTCCGCGTAGGTAAGATATTTATCGGACGTAGTCTGCATAGTATCAAAAAGTATAGACGCAAAATCTAACCGCTTGGGACACAAGGATATGAAATCGTTTTTGAAATTTGACCACGACCTGTTTTTAGACAACCCGCCACACGAAAAAGGCACTCATTATCGTCCCATCGTTTAAATAACATCGCACAATCTACCTCCTCGAACCAGGATTCGGCGTCATGTAAGGCCGGGTCAAAGTTAGATACGTAATAACTTTGTGGTCTCGCAGAATTAACCTTATTGAGAGCATCGACTAAATTATTTGTTGAATTCATTTCGGAAACAGACTTTTGGGATTAACGTTACACTCATTCGAAACGGGGGTAGTAGAAGAAAAGTTTTTATCCTCTAAATTATTTAACCGAGTTAAAATAGCACTTAAGGTTTCGTGTAAACCGTTATCTTTACAAGATTCCAATACACGTGGCGAACGAGAACGATTGCGGCGGTCAACATGCACTAGAAGACCCGAACGAGATCGTAATCGTGATTTCGATTGTCTCGAGCTGCGACGCCTTTTGCGAGAACGTTGATATTTTGAGCGATACGATCGTACACTATCACTACGCACCGTATGGGACAGAGACCGCGACCGTGATCGTCTCGGAGTTCACTATTCTTAGCGCAATAATCACGTGGCATCGTTACAATATACGATTGCACTAAACCAGCTCTTTAGTTGCTTAGTGGAGGGCGATAACTAGTACAGAATGGAGGTTCATATCCCAATTCTGATTTTAGGAACCAGAAGAGGATTTAAATAAAAAAATACAAAAGCAGCCGATAAGCGGCTTTTATTTAAAACTAAAAACAATTTAAACAAGTACAAAAATAACGTCTTAACTATTTACAATTTAAAATTATGATTTACAAAATAATTAGAAAACTTAATACAAAACTACAAAGAGCTGATTTAGTAAAACAATCATAAAAATCACAGAACACAAATCAAATATCATTAGGTACTAAAGTTAACAAGGAAAGATCTCACCAAGCAGGGTTACACCCCCTCGGTCTCCAGTCCACGAGCGAAATAGGCCCGACACTATAAACCGACGGGTTTATATACCCAGCGTGGGGAGGTGTTGCCTTACTTTAAAAAAATATTTGACTTATCAACTAATAATATTATATTTTAACGACCGTGAAGTACTTAATTTGAGCGCACCGAATATATATTTCGAGCCATTATGATTTTATAATGACTGTATATAAATAAATACCTTCGCTGTAGAAAATGTTATTTTCGAATTAATGTTAGATTACTGTGATACAGTCAACTTCGAGGCAGAAAATTGCTTAACTAGTTTACCATTAATAGATGTTGCCCGTCACTTCGTACGTGCAAAAGGAAATCTAGCAGGAACTATGCATATGCCGCGATAAAAAATAGCCTATGTCCTTACTTGTGGTCATTTATTGTGGTCAACAAACAGACATACATACAAACACACTTTTCTTCTTTATAATATTAATATACTGCATAGCCTCGTATAGTCATTGTTGTACAAATCCGGAGTTTAGGTACAAAAAGTCTATAAATTTTGCGAAAGTGTAAAATATGGACTCAGCGTGTTGTAATGAACAGTTAAATATTTCGCAAGCTCAGTATTTGACCCCTCGCTCCTGAGGCTAGAGCCTTGGCCGTACACGGGTTAATCACGAGTGGTTACATCTAATAGTTAGCATAATAAATTTCTGAAATGGTATTATGAGATAAATTACCTTAAACCGAATTCGTTATCCTTGTACTACCTACTATAAATGTGAAAGATTGTGAGGAAGGATGGATGATGGATATTTTACTCTTTCACGCAAAAACTAGCAAACCGATTTTGGTATGTTACTAACATACCAAAATCGGTTTAGGATCTGGATTAACACAGGTTGTGTTCCCATTGGATAATATTTTTACGAGGGTGGACCCGCGGGTAAAAGCTAGTATTATAATATTCAAAAGATTAAATGATTTATTCGACTCAATATTACATCACAGGATGTCATAATAGGTTGGGGAAAAAGTCTTTTCGCATTATAGTATGTATGAACTTGTCATAAAATATCTTGGGCTATACCAATTGTATCTGGCTGATTTTGGTATCATTAAAAAGTTTTAATTTTACAGAAGACAATTCCAAATTCAAATTAGGTAAATTTGAGATTTTCATTTGTTTTTCTTATTGTTAAAATGAGTGATTCTTATGAAGAATTTCGATACGTTTTAAAATTTTATTACAAAAAAAGTAAAAATGCAACACAAGCCGCGAAAAAAATTTGTGATGTTTATGGACCTAATGCAGTATCTGTGAGAGTAGCGCAAATTTGGTTTAAGCGTTTTCAATCCGGAAATTTTGATATCAAAGATGCACGTCGCTCTGGTCGCCCTGTTACGGACAAAACTGTTGCCATTTTTGAAAAAGTGGAGCAAGATCGGCATATTAGTAGTTACGATGTAGCTGAAGAACTGGGGATTGACCACAAAACGGTTTTGGCGCATTTGAAAAAAGCTGGGTACACAAAAAAGCTCGATATTTGGGTGCCTCATGAGCTCACTGAAAGAAACCTAATGAACCGTGTACTCATTTGTGATTCTTTATTACGACGTAATGAAACCGAACCATTTTTGAAGAAGCTGATAACTGGTGATGAAAAGTGGAACACGTACGACAAGAACGTGCGAAAAAGATCGTGGTCAAAGGCCGGTCAGGCTTCACAGACTGTGGCGAAACCCGGGTTAACTCGCAACAAGGTGATGCTGTGTGTGTGGTGGGATTGGAAGGGCATTGTTCATTATGAGCTGTTACCGCCAGGCAGGACCATCAATTCTGAACTGTACTGCGAACAACTGATGAGATTAAAGCAAGAAGTTGAGAGAAAGCGGCCGGAATTAATCAACAGAAGGGGTGTGGTTTTTCACCATGATAACGCTAGACCTCACACATCTTCAGCCACTCAGAAAAAATTACGGGAGTTTGGCTGGGAGGTGTTAATGCATCCGCCGTATAGTCCTGACCTTGCACCTTCAGATTTCCACCTGTTTCGGTCGCTGCAGAATTCCTTAGGCAGTGTCAGGTTGACATCACAAGAGGACTGCCAAAACCACTTGTCGCAGTTTTTTCATCAGAAGCCCCAAAAATTTTATAGCAATGGGATCATGTACCTACCAACAAGATGGCAAAAAGTTATCGAAGAAAATGGCATCTATATACTTTAGTCGCTTGTAAATAAACTTTATAAAAAAACCTTTTGAATTTTTATATAAAATGCGAAGAAACTTTTTCCCCATCCTAATATTATTAAGTCATTTACTTAATAATATTTTTATTAACAGCCTCCGTGGTCTAGTGGTTAGAGCATTGGCTCTCGACTCGGAGGTCGTGGGTTCGATTCCTGCATTGGAACAACAAAAAATGTTGTTTCCAAGTTTGGTTAGGACAATGCAGGCTGATCACCTGATTGTCTGACAAGAAAGATAATCCATGCGTCGGATGGGCATGTAAAAAGTCGGACCTGCGCCTCATCTCTCGTCAGTCGTGTCGGTTATCCGTCCCACTGGATTACGAGAGTAAAGGAAGAGTGAGTGCTCTTGTGTACTGCGCACACACTTGGGCACTATAAAATTACTCCTGCGTAACTGGCCTGGTTTCAATGAAACCGGCCACCGTCACCGAGACCGGTGGGGGAGGAGTTTGTTATGTTAATATTTTTATTAATAATATTAGCCTTGTGAGTACATATTATAATTAGGAAACCTTTATAAGCTTAGCATCGAAAAATATTTTAACCGTTTGTCATATTTTAATAATCTTCTTTCATAAAAAAATGAATTGCTCCTCTGTCTCGCTAAAACTCGAGAACGGCAGGACCGATTTAGCCAATTTGATCTTGAAGTTGAACGGTGAGAATTATTAGAAAAATTATGAGGAAAATACCAAAAACATGAAATTTGAAAATTATATTGGTCGGGACTCGGGACAGCTAGTATGTAATAATATATTTTTTACTAGCTGGTGCCCGCAACTTCGTTTGCATAGAACTAACGGAAACGGAACCCTAGTTTTTAAACGGAACCCTAAAATAAAAGTTGCCTATGTTAGAATTTATAACATCAGCTTTCTGCCAGTGAAAGTTCCGTAAAAATCGGTTCAGCCGTTTTAGATATTACCCGGAACAGACAGACAGATGAACAGACAAAAATGAAAAAAAAAATGTTTTATTATTGTAAATACCGTATATACTTACATATGCATTTAATGAAAATCTAATATTTTAAAAATACAAACAGACACTTCAATTTTATTTATATGTATAGATGTATAGATATCGATGTATGTCAGCGCAGCCCTACGGCTCATCTCCGCTTGAAGGTCGCGCTTACAGGTGGCCGCGCAACTTTCGGCGGCGACCAAACCGAGTGAACTTTTACGAGCTTACATTTCACATTTCACCTGTCATCTGTCACTTACACTTGCCTATAGCAATATATACGTTAGTAATATAGGTATATTCTTTGCCTATAGGTAGCTGTGGTTGGTGCGGCTCACTTCATTGTATTGTAAACGATTTGGCATTATGTATTACACTTTAAAATATTAGCGTATACTTGCTACATATCTCTCTATCAATACAATATTTGTAATACAAAAATTATAAAAAGATATAGCATAAAAGGTTCTTTCTAAAATTATTGAAGCTTTCTAAATTAGCTAATCTTTAAAATTTAAACATTTTTGTCTCCGAAACCTGTTTCGAATATTTTTTCTGATTATAAATTTTTCAGAAAAACAAGTTATGATTCCGTCATAACTTTCTCTGTTCACGCGCGTAATGGAAAAATAAGAAAACAGACATCTAGTATTATTATCATCGTCCAGCCAGCGAGCATACATACATATACCTACCTACACTAGCTTTTGCCCGCCGTAAATACAGTATGCCACGGGAACATTACTTTTTCGAGATAAAAAGTAGCATGTTTGTCTTAATCCAGAGCTTAAAAATTCTACCACGCCACATTTTGATGAAATCCATTCTGTAGTTTTTGCGTGAAAGAGTAACAAACATCCATTCATCCATCGATCCATCCTCACAAACTTTCACATTTAAAATAATAGTATCTAGTGGGATTTAATCTACATCTTACGCTCGCTCTTTGATCAAGAGTCCAGATTCTCTAGAACTAAATGAGTGCTTTAGTTCTTGAGGAGCTTTTTTCACATACATAATTGGGAAGCTGACAAACAAACGAACGCACATTAATCATCATTCAGCTCCATTACCGTTATCATGTCGCCGGCCGGCGAGGTCTTTTATTTTTAATAATTACTTATCACTTTCACGTTCCTGTGATAAAGGATGGCAGATACGGCGATGGACGTGGACGATGAATGCCACACAGCGCTGACAGACCCAGATTTAGCTCTGACAGACCCAGATTTAGCTCTGATATATCCAGATTTATTGCAAAAAACCCGTCATCCAGAGTCCCGATAGTGTCGACAGCCGAAGGTCTGATGGGCAATTTATTGGGCTTATTGACCATAAAAATGGATGATATATTACATGCTAAAAATAAAGTTTTGTGCATTCAGTATCGACAAAGTTCCTGCTCGACCAGTTTCTAAGCATTCTCCTTTGTACGGCTCAATATATTTAAACACAAAGAAAATGACCGCAACGACTGCATATTTAGTTTTACTACGTATTTACACGTGAGTATGCGTACGTGCGAACAATTCATCCGCGCTGATAAGCGATTTCATCTGAAGCTGGTCGAGCAGAAACTCGGGAGTCGGGTGATATTATTACATGCATGCTAATAGTCGTTAATTTTGCTAATGGTCTGTAGCCACTACATAGATGATCATAAGCAACAAAGTCTATGACCAATAGAAAATTATAACCAAAAAGGTTATTCTTGAGCAGCCCCGGATCTATGGGGGGGCAACTGGGGTACTTGCCCCGGGCGGCAGTTTCATAGGGGCGCTAAATCGGCCAAATCCTTGAGACAAGAATTCAAAATATCGAACGAATATCAAATATGAATCCTCTTTTCCCACAATCTTATAGGTTTTTATCAAGTAATCGAATCATAATATTATTATGTTTGAAAAACGAACTTTTCTATTTCCATACGCCCAATTATTTTTTGAACACATACTAAGTAATTTATGAACGCATCATATTCATAATACATCACGTAATTTTCTTTTTGAGGGCGAGCGTAGTGTGCAGGGGGGGAGGGGGACATATCTAGGTTTTACCCCGGTTCGAAAAAGTCGTAGATTCGCCACTGTTCTTCAGTCCAAAAGTTAAGCGGCTTTCGGCCCAGTGCGGCGCGGAGGGGGGACTGTCACCGTCGAAATGTCTCCAATTTCGCTTGAGGGCGTTTCGCTACTCGTCTTACTTTCACTTTCTATCTCCGCACCAATAATCAAAGTACTCAAAAATACCAGCAAAAAGTTAAAAAGACTGAAGTGGCAGTAGGTAAGTGGGTGACACAGAAACGTCTGCTGATCTAGAAATGATGAAATTCTTACGTCACGGATTTACGAAATATGAATTATTAAAAATATTATGTCGAATGAATCATTTATGATAATTTATGTAACTTTGTGTAGAACAGTGAGCTCCAGCGCCGTGCACCGGTACCGTTTGTGAAATTCTTTCCTCAGCGAATCTTATACAAACACGTGAATTTATTATTCAACTTCCAACAACATTTGATCTTATAAAGTAATAAGCTCTTACGGATCGTTAACGATAGTAATTTATACAAAACTATTTTGCAAGACGTATTGGATAAGATTAGAACAATTGTTAAGCGTGGTTGTAACCACTGACTTTAATATAATTAATCGCGGTAGATGCAGTGATTTAAATATTATAATGTAATAATATAGAAATTCTTAAGAAAGCTCTATGAAATTTAAGGGATTTGCTGTGATTGTTGAGAATAATAATTTTAACTTCTCCTTTAGCTTATACTACGGGCATTCCTGTGTTCATATTATTAAAGCACGAAAAGAAAGGGAGTGATAATATATGCGTGTGACGTCATGATGTGCCACCGCTGTATAACAATAGTTTGTTATACAGCGGTGGAACATATTTCTCTGTATATCTGTATATATATAAATATGTTCCTATATACATAGGAACATATTTATATGTATCTCTGATATTTATGCGTTTAAGTTGATACTTACCGTAATTAATATTTTTGTATTTAAATAACATGATGTAAGTAAACTAATGATGTAGGTTCTGTTTACTAATTTAGCAATAAAAAAAAATAACCTTTTTTATTATATTTTTTTACATTTACCAAGTAGAAGGTAATGCCCCAATATTTCTGAGTATATTAATAAAACTAAATATTTTAAATGTAGTCATCATCCGTAATCGTCAAAATTAATAACTTTTTATTGTAGACTAGATGTTGCCCGCAACTTCATGCGCGCAAAAGTTAACGTCGTGAAGACCGTAAATTTTTCCGCCTTTAGCCTATGTCCTTCCCTACATTTATGCCACATTTCATCAAAATCGGTCAAGTAGTTTTGGAGCCTATTTAATGCAAAACAAACAAACAAACTTTTCCTCTTTATTATATTAGTATAGATTGATGTATTATTATATTAGTAAAAATGTGATAATCGACACTAGGGAACATCTCTATTGTGCGAGGGCTGCTACTGGCTACTACTGTACGTCATGGAAGTCATTGTCCGTCAATGATGATGGCCGATGAGAAAGGGCTCAGCTATGCCGAATTCGACCACAGACGAACAGACGAATCGATCGGCGATTTGTCACCACTCATTACTGGCTGGAATCCAAATAATACCAATGAAGGACGTCGGGACAATGAAACGGGGCGCGACCACGGACAGTTTGGAGTGCGGACAATTATTAAATAAAAAATCAAACATGTAACATGCCAAACTATGTATCGAAGAAGTAGGACAAATCTTTTAATGTCTTTGATTGAAATAAAAAATAATTTATGTTTGTTTAAAAACGGATGAAGTTGCAAAAGCTAGTAAGTATTGGATAAGTAAATTGTAACATAATATAATATACTAATAAGTAATTTAACAGAGAAGAGAAGTTGTTACAAAAACCATGGTTAATCTGGTTTAATGCTAGAGTAGGTATACACTGTAAACTAAGCTAAGATACTTTTGCACTCTAAAGGTTATTTCGCTATTTCGCTTGTTACAACTTAACAATAATAAAAACACAAAAAGAGGTAATGACGCACTAAGAATATTTAAATTTGTTACCTACAAAATAAACCTAAGTATTTACTTACGTAGTTATTATTTTTACAAAGGATTATCACTTACAATAATATACCTATTTAACTTAGAAGTCAAAAATAATTCAAATGAAATTTGTATTACATTAATACAATAGTTACCTACTTATTGATACTGATACTAATTTTATTAACACACCAGACGTTGCTCTCGACTTCGTGTGCAAGAAATCCTGCGGGAACCGTAAATTTTGATGTCGTTTCCCGTGGTCTACTATACCACGTGTAACATATTAGGTATATCCATCCGAAACCCAGTTTTTAACCCATGAAACTGAACAACTTTTTCTAAGGAATACAGGTGAAATATAAAAAAAAAATTGGATCTCCCATACTTATTTGATTTGGTGACCGTACGTGGTGGTTTGTATGGGAGGTCCAATTTTTTTTTTCATATTTCGACCTATGTTCCTTGGGAAAAGTTTTTCAGTTTCATGAGTATTATAATTTGGTTTCGGATTGATATACCTAATATGTTACACGTTGTATATGTGTCAAATTTCATAGAAATCGGAACAGTAGTTTCGGAGCCTATTCAATGCAAACAAACAAACTTTTCTTGTTTATTATATTAGTACGTATATAGACAAGAATATGAGCTGATCCCTTTCTCATCGGCTATCATCAGTTTAGCTACTCAATGTTGCTATCCTTGTGTGTCAAGTGTCAAGTGACTGTTCCAACGTATCAGATAAATATGGCAACATCGAATAGCTTATTCATAGTATAAATATTTTTATTAGCAAGGGGGTAACTGTGCAAAATTTCATACTTTTCCGTTTACACAATTTCCGTAAAAAGTATAAATATTATAATATATTTTAATGATTAAGCTGTATGCATAATGATTAATATTGATAAATATTATGATGTATGGCAAATTGCAAGGTGATCGCCAGACAAATGTTTTTTTAATAATAAATAAAAAAAAAAACTTCCGATATCAAATTACAATAACGCTCGTAGTTTTCCACTAGTCTAGTCTAGTCTATAGGTTCAATTTTTTATATTTATGTATGACTATGACCTTGATTTTAAATAGTAATTTTGATGCAAATAAATATTTTAATCAATAACATAATAGTAATTTATTATTGATTGTAAATATCATAATATAGTCCGTTATTCAATACCGGAAGGAATATAAATTATAATTTTATTTCTAAACCAATAAATTGGTTCAATCAGAAAAAAATACATAATTAATAATTATACGCGACAAAATTAATAAGTTGGCAAAACAATATTATTTTAAAATTTGCTATCCATGGAAATCTTGTGTCGTTAAAAAAACATCGTTAAAAAAACAACAACAACCGAATGTTAAAGAATCGTTATATTTTTGTACTATCAGGGAATCTTCTTCTTAATACCTAGGTTGACCGTTGTTAAGCTTAGAATCCCTGATAGCATTGTCTCGCTTTTTTTAAATTGTCGAAGTTCCCAGTGTCAGTGGCGTCAGTCAGCTGGGGGCTGGGCCGACCTTGACGGCGGTCAAGACAATAGAGTTCCCATCACAGTTTATTGATGTTCATTTCTTTATTCACATTTCACCGAATCGTCGAGTTGTCGAGTTGAGTCGACACAGTCGAGAGTGCTAATATATTGCATTCGCGGTTTTTCATTAAATGTACACAACATAATATTAACTATCATTAATTGTCCGCGGCTTCACCCGCGTGAAATTAGGGTTTAAACTTTCATTCCCTAATACCCTAATTTGGGAATTGAATTTTGAAAAAAAAAATCCTTAGATGCCAACGTCTAGAAATACGTGTTCAAAATTTTAAATTTTTATCCTCAAGGGTTTGACCAGTGCATTGATACATAATATCTATACTTAATATTATAAATGCGAAAGTGTGTCTGTCTGTATGTTACCTCTTCACGCTTTAACCGATTTTTATAAATTTTATGGGTCCCGGGAAAGGACATAGTATATTTTTTATCCCAAAAAAAGTAGTGTTCCCGCGGGATAGTGTATTTAAGCGGGCGGAGCCGCGTGCGATAGCTAGTGTATATATAAAGTAATCAGCCTCGCCTTGTAAATATAGACATGAAAATAAAAGCATTTCATGTAACATAATAAGAGAAATTGGAGTCTTTATTTCTTTACGAATTTTACATAATATTATATACTTGTGAACCTGCCAAGTACCTAACATAAACTATGTAGAGAAATATTCTGAAGAGCTCTTATTTATTTTAACGCATTATTAAGGACACATTTACAACATCTTTTGTTTGACAGCCGTCTAGTACGAACTACGAACTACCAAAGTAACCAAACACAATAAATCTAATTCGTGCATAATAGATAGAAAAAGACGTGTAAATGTTGTAGAGACTTTAACTTATATTTTTTCCATTTCCATTAAGGATCCGAATTCCGATCCGCTATCTTTGAGTATTTAAAAACAAACAAAGAAAGCTACATAAAAGCAAAAAAACATAAACACAACCTCTTTTTGTAAATTTAGGGTGAAAAGGTTGTGAAAATTTGTTTTTGCTATACTAAACATCTTATTTTTTGTTACATTTGAAACCATTAATTTTATTTAAAGGATCACCTACTCTGTATGTGGCAATTATTAGTTTTGTATAATTTGATTTCATTTAGTCGCAAAACAACCGAAAAACAGACCAGCTAAATAACATTTGTAAACTCGCCCTTATTACAAAACTCATTCGTACGAACTGAAATCGCTTATTAGTTAATACTCGTGTAATGAATTATGAAGAATAACAATTCTAAGAATGCATTTATTCTAGAGTAGAACGGTCGCCGTCTAACATGAGTTTTCCTCGTGGTTTACTGGAATTGATTCCTGTTATTGTGTTTTATTGTTAATAACATTTAAAACCACGCTATTAAACCATATTATCGGTGACAATTATAATAATAGCATAATTTATTGTATCTAAGTGGGGCCGAGTATCTAGCGTCACATGTTTTATGGCGAAACTGAAGCGTCATCGACGATGTGCTAAAACTTGCAAGTTGCACGGAAATGTCTATGTCACCGTAAAATTGTAAAAACCGTTAGATTGTAAAATAACTAACGAGACTGTAGAAATATTATGTCGTAAGATTAAAAAGTATATTTTATAATCTAACGAAAAATAATGTGTTAAATTATAGGCAGCATATTCGCGTCGGAAGTCTATCAACATTTTACAATTTCACTAGTTTTATTACAATTTCACGGTAACATCTACAAGACCATAAAATACTACTGCAGTAGTAGGATAAACTTAGGCCTTTACATCCGTTAATGGATGATTTATACAGTATTCTCCGAGCGAAGTAACCACTCTTGACATACTGTAGTGCCTGGGATAGTCGGTTTTTAAATGTCGTATGGTTGCCCAAGCATATAGGTACGGCATTCTGACAACATACTCAGCCTAGTCCAGAGGAATGAACTGGTCAATACGTCTGGAGCCAACTATGTGCGGGTTTCCTCACGATGTTTTCCTTCACCGTTAGAGCGTCCGTATAATGTACTTGAGATCTGAAAAAGTCTCATTGGTACAGGCCACAACCTAGGATTTGAACCTGCACTCTCTACCCACTAAGATACTACCACTAGTAGTAGGATACTAATAATATAAATGTGAAAGTTTGCGAGAGTGGATCGATGGATGTTGGACTCTTTCACGCAAAAACTACTTAACGGATTTCGTTTAAATTTGGTATAGTAGTAGTTTAGGCTCTGGATTAAAACATAGAATATCATATATCCCGAAAAAGTGCAGTATTCCCGTGGGAAAGGTACCCGATACTACATTTACGCGGGCGGAGCTGCGGAAAAAAGCTAGTATTGTAAATGTGAAAGTTTGTAAGGATGGACGGATGGATCGATGGATGTTTGTGACTCTTTCACGCAAAAACTACTGAACGGATTTTGATGAAATTTGGTGTGGTTGTAGTTTGAAGTCTGGATTAACACAAAGGCTACTTCTTATCCCGAAAAAGTACAGTGTTCCCGTGGGATACTGTAATTACGCGGGTGTAGCCGCGGACAAAAGCTAGTAAAAGATATTTTTTATGAAATGGACCAGGAAACGATTACCGCCGCCCATGGACACCACAGGAGTTACACTTGTTACGTATCTGGTGTTGCGACTTACGTTCCCAGTCCCCCCCCCTTGGGTGTCCGGTAACCTCACACTCGTGCCGAAGCATGGCTCTCCGACGTTTGAATGGAATATTAACCATTATATTTATATTAAAATAAATAAATTAGCTTGCTCCCAGAAGTACGAATTTCGATGCAAAATATTATAATCCTAAATCCCTTCAAAAACCGGACAGGTCAAACTCGCACACCGAAGGTTCCGTACAAATTAAGAGAGACGGATGGACGGACGGACAACACTGTGATCTAATAAGGGTTCGGATTTTTCCTTTCGCGGTACGAAACCCTATAAACAAAAGAATATATTGTATTAGGATGTTATATGTAATCACTAGGCAGCTACAAACGCAGAACATATTAAAGCGCACAAAGCAAACCTTCACGCCACAACAATGGATTAACAAATTGCGATTATTGAGTAACCACCGATCGGTGATCAATCACCAATTAGCGCACTTCCTCAACTGTTGCAGCGTCTCTGTTGAGACTCTTACATTAATGAACGTAACGTTTCACAATTCTATAATGAGGTTCTATAGCGTTTATCCAAAGGAGATTCTAGACAGTCTGAAGTATACATATTGTAGTGATATTACAAAATGTATACAGAAACACGTATTATTGGCGAGATATCTGAATATCGGATATGTTTAATGAAACATCTGTATCTTGTACTTTAAACGGTTTAATCTTGTATGTAATCGGAATTTCGATTACGGCTGCAGCTATTATCATGAAACTCAGTACGCAGGGAGTTTTGGGGGAGAAAAATCGATCTAGCTAGGTCTTATCCCTGGGAAACCGCGAGTATTTAAGTTACATATGTTTTTTTCTTTCGTCGTGCAATAACATATCGCGCTATCGAAGTTTTATAAGATCGGCGCTATATAATATACAACATCCTAAAACCACCACAGTGGGCTTCGGCCTGACCGAGCAAAGTCAAGGTCGGTCGGAGATTTTCGTTTGGGGCGACCACAAATTCCCACAATACCAAAATTTCGATTCTGATATGTCAACCCGATTGGTAGTTTGGTATGTGTATATATAATTTTTGCGTTGTTCGGTAGTGGGTTCGTTTTTAATTTACTAGAACTCGTTACCCGGGTACCTTATCGTCACATAACATATCGCCCCGATATCGCATATCGTTATCGCGTAATCTAGAAACGCTCTACGGCTCCAAGCAACTGTAATATTTTTTTAATCGCTTGATTCGTCTTCGTCTGAGTATAAATCTTCTTATTAAATAAAGTAACAACGCCTGACTGATTCATCAAAGCCGAGGCAAAACTAACTGAAGCTATAAACGTAAAATTTGGACCGTGGCTTCTTTTTGTGACGTATAGGTCCACAAATAATGGATTTTGTGAAATTCACCCCCTAAAGAGGTAAAAAGGGGTAAAGAGGGGTGTTAACTTTTGTATGTAATTTTCTTGTGGTCAGATCTGTTTGGAATTTCGTGATTCATTGGCATGATTTAGGTACTAAAATTATTCTAATTAATTTTTTTTTAATTCTATTTTTAAAAAGGGGTAAAAAGGGGTACTAAGCTTTGTATGGGGAAAAATATTAAATGAGCTTCGGCTTGAAACTTAGTAAATGTAGTCTTAAAAGAAAATAATGATGAACGGGGGTATGAATTTCCACGCAAACGTAGTTGCGGGCATCAGCTAGTACCTATAAGTACCTATAATATAGCACCATAAACAAAAGCACTTAATACTTACTTCGTAAGAAAAAGAATGAAGGATTTTTATCTAGTTTAAGAATCTAAAGCATAACCGCGTAGAAGACAACTCACGACCTTTAGGATCGTAAATCTAATTCTGATTAACAAACAGCGAAAGTAAAATTATCAAAATTGACGCATCCGCTTAAGAGAAAGTACAAAGTACAGTAGAATTTTTTTATAATTGCTCATGCGGTGATGAGAACGTCTCAAGTCTTGACGTCTTTGACGCTGGTCTCGTGCTGCACTTAGGTCTGACCCGCCGACCCTGACCGACGTCATTATGTCATTACATCTCGCTCTAATGACGATAAAGACCAAAGCTCATATACCTATCGTCGCTAGATTATTATCAAACAACAAGGTACAGAACGACGCAGTTCCGTCCCCAAAGGAAGATGACGTTTCCGCAAAATTTCAGAACAGGAAGTGACAAATTAGTTGTCATTGCGAGCACTTCCGATGAGCTGAGTTAAGAATTAAATGTTTTTAATTTGTTGAGAAGCAATTAGCCGTAATTATTAAGCAGGTATAATTTTATTTGTGTTCATATCTACGGTTTTGGATAGGACTACATTTAGTATGATAGGTTTCTTGAGAGACTTGTAGACGTTTACGTGGGAAAGTTAAGCTCAGGTTATTAAAAGATTCTTCATCCATTTCTTATTCTGTTTTATGATTCGAAATCTATAAAATTAATTTCTGTTGCAGGTCGGCTCGCAGTGATCACGTTCAGCATATGCACCGTGGTGCTTGGCATCGTCTTGTCCTTCGTGCCTTGGCTGGACTATCTTATATTTAAGGTAAATATTTGCACGAGGTAAATGAATAAAAAACTCCCAGTGTATAGTACTTCGTCACAACATAAGTCTATAATAGGTACTTGGTAACAGCATATAGAACTATCATTCAAATTATTAAAATTCAAAAAAATATTTAGTATGTTTTACAATGGTCAATATACTATGGTCAGAAAACTAAGAGAAACCGGCTAAATGCGAGAGATTCCGACTTCCGTATTAAACGACAAAAAAAATCAAAATTTGAATGAGAGCCGCATATAAATATATTTTCTTCTGTTTTTATTAGTATATTTTGTTATAGAAATACATCACTTGAAAATTTTAATTGGCTAGCTATTATGGTTCATGAGATATAGCTTGATGACAGACAGACAGGCGGAGAAACCACAGTGAAGTCAACGGGTCCCGTTTTTACCTCATGGATACGAAATCCTAAAAAATAATGTACAAGGAATAATTAACTAATTCTTTAATTAAAAACATAAGGTTGAACGTTCACATTGGAATATAAAAAAATAGATTTAAAAACTAGTTAACATATCAAAATTATTATCTAAACTATATACAAGTTATTATGTAAATAAAAAAGGGCTATAGATGAAAACTAAATCTAGCTCGGAGGCTGCGGGTAGAGTACCTAAGAGGCTGGCAGCATTGCCTCGCTGTATGGCCAAACTTAAACGTTGGTCAAGGTAAGCGCCAGCCTAGGGTCAATGGTTTTGTCGACCAGACTTTTGGCAAAATCTTTAAAAAAATATTATAAAATAAATATTTACTTGCATTATGTTACAATGGATTCTGCTTGTTGCAGTAATCGTCTTATAGAATATAATGATAATGACGGATAATTGTTATCATTTTCATGTAGTACGTTTTTATTGCTTGGAATTATATTATTTTTACTGCATCTAAATTACTGCATGGCGACATCCGGTCCGTCCAATGATAAATGTAAGGTACAGAACTATCTAAGACGTCATAGCCGCTACGATGTCTTATGATGAGGTGACACCGCTATGGGTCGAATTTCCTTAGTCTAGCATTTTCTGAACTACAGCTTAAAAATATTCGCAATTAAAATGGTACCAAAAAATAAAGATTGATTTACATAATAATCTAGTTCAATTAAGTTAAGGTATTATTATTCACAATTACAAACAAAATACAATAAGAACTGAAAATCGAAGGCACGAATCAAAAGTTAAGTCAAACGCCAATGTCAAATCTGACAACTCAATACTCATTTTCAACTCTATCGAATCGTATTAGAACTGTGTACTTACTACAAAGTTATAATTTCAATGTTCGGAATTTTCTCCGCCCTTCCAGATTTCGAACAATATGGTGCCCAGACTTATAATGCTGGGCTGCTATTCAAATTTCACTGTCGATTTCGTATTGGGTGTGATGTTACTATAGCTACGTCAATGGTTAGATGGTATAAGCTATATAGCTATAACTTCGTAAATAGTTAGATATTATAAGCTATACCTAGTTGTCAATGTTTATATATTATTATAAGTTACTAGCTGACTGGGTAAACTTTGTTTTGCCATATATAAAAATAGATTACGACCATGCATCGGTAAAGCCGTTTCGGAGGATTGTGTGGGGTAACACTCTGTCACGAGAATTTAATATATTAAAGTTATCTATAACTTCGTCAATGGAAAAGATATTATAAGCTATTTATATGTAGCCGCATTCCAGGAACTGAAACTATGGAACGGCTCCCTCAGCTACAGCTACTGGCAGAAGCCCGGGGTGATCAGACTGACCAAGGTGTATATCTTCAACATGACAAACCCCCAAGGATTTTTGGACCACGGGGAGAAACCGAAGCTGGTGGAAGTGGGGCCTTTTGTGTACAGGTATGTTTTTTCCATAAACAACATTTAATATAGAACCAACGAGCAATTTCATTTTAACACATAAATAATTATAATTTGGAAATTGAATTTGAAGACGTCGGTAGTTAATGATGATGATGATAATATATTATGTTATCAGAGAGGACATGGAGAAGGTGAACATAAAGTTCCACGACAACGACACAGTGACGTACCAGCACAAGAAGATCCTGCGATTCGTGCCCGAGATGTCTGTGGACAAGAGCCAGAAGCTGGTCGTGCCCAACATACCGCTGCTGGTGAGTTGGCTCCTAGACTACTTGAATCACACACATACCACAGTGATGATGATGGAAGTGACGGTATCAATGATAGAGGTGGTGGTGGTAATGATTATTATTAATAATACAGAAGCTCAAGAAATTATTAGGACGGTAAATCAGATCATGCTGTTGTAGCTATTCTAACGTTTGAGAGGTATGACCTAGAAAGATCAAATAGTTCTGATAGCTTAAAGAAGCACATAATAGAAATGTAATTTTTACGATTTGCTAATGGATTATATTTTGGTGTAGACGGTGACATCGTTTTCTCCGAACCTGGCGTCGATGCTGATCAGCCTGTTTATATCGGGTCTATCGCTGGGTAACAGAGAGCGAGCCAAACCGTTCGTGCACATTACTGCTGAAGAACTTGTTTTTGGGTAAGTTTCCTATGGCTATATTTTGTGTATGATGTACGTATAAAGTAGATAGTTATTCTGCATTGTTATTGGTAATAAGCATTTTTTACCCGACTTTGGCGAAGGCTTAAGGAAGGGTTATGATTTTGACAGACTAAGGCCCACTTGCGCCAATCTGGGTTAAAGTTAACACTGGGTTAAAAATCATGTTATCTCTCTCGTTATTCGTATTTGTGAAAGAAAAAGCATGATATTTAAACCCAAGGTTAACTTTAACCCGGATTGGCGCAAGTAGGCCTAAGGCCCACTTGTGCAGATGTGGGTTAAAGTTAACCCTGGGTTAAATATCATGTTATCTCTCTCGTTCTTCGTATTTATGAAAGAGAAGGTATTATATTTTAACCCGGGGTTAACTTTAATCCAAATCTGCGCAAGTGGGCCTAAGTAGTAAGTATGTAAGCGCCTAAACAATTGATCCGATTTTGATGAATGAGGTGTTAATAGATTTGTAATAATAGGCCGGGTACCATAGGCTATATAATTTACATAGTCGGGTTTTTACAAAGTTTTTATTTATTGGAACAAATCTATTACCACAACTAACCGCAATTTACATGCTTATTTCTTAAGTACGTATGTAATGCCAGTGTGTAAAATATTGATAAGCAAACGCCTGCGAAGTACGTTATCTATTCAGTAATAATGTGTTTCATACTGTCAGCACTATCAAATACATTATTACTAAATAAATCCTGCTATTTTGCATTCGTGGAATGCTATGCAATATTTTTTTCGCAATCACAAACAATGATTTTAGTAAAATTTTAGTCATGGTCTACTAAGCCATATTTCGCTGTTTAGTTTACTTTGACTATCTTAACTAATTTTATTTGCAGTAAAATATTCCAATTTCTTTCGTGTGAACATCACACGAATGAGAATCGAAGTTATCTATCATCTGCATCTCAAAAAAAAAGTAGTTTTAACTCAGCATTATTTTAATTTCAGCTACGACGACCCGCTAGTAAATCTAGCCCATTATGTTTATCCTAAGGGTAAGAGACCTAACAGCCAGATGGGACTGCTACTCGCCGTAAGTATTTCTTTGATTTACCTTTTATACAAATCTATAAAATAAGTATCTATAGATATAAAACAACCTAGTCCATTCAAACAAAGAGTAGCTAAACTGTTTAGTGCACGTATTAATTTCAAAATAAAAATATATAAATATTTGTTGTGAGTAAAAATACTTTCTAAATTCTAAGAGCATTTTCTGATTAAGAAATCAAGTAAGATTGGACTACAACACATAATAATATATCAACTGATGATTGATAACAAAATAGCAAAACCTTATCAACTTACGCCAATAGAAACAAAATCTAATCAAGAAATTATTGGCCTTAACCTTAGTAATAGAACTCGTGACATTATAAAAGAGATCTGCTTTTCTTAGAGAAACGGCACGCTGGACGAGGTGTCGACGATCTACGCGGGCGAAAAGCTGGACCGCTTCGGCTACCTGGACCGCGTCAACGGCATGGACCACCTGCCACACTGGAAGGACTCTCCCTGCAATGATATTAGGTAAGTCTCCCATTATTAATTATTTCTCTCTACCTACAATTACATATGAATGTGAGTTATGTTTGCTGCCGAAATTTTTTACTCCCTCTGTAACATCATTCGCGTTCACGGGACACGGTCACATAGATCGGAAGGCTATGGTAAGACTGGGTACGATGTTTATTTCGTCATCTTTATCTCTTCTTTTTTCACTCGTAGATACTATCATTAATCGTAGTCAATAGACTACGTAACTTGTGAAATGGTCTGTGTTCAGCAAATTTTTAACGAATCATCATCAGCGACCACTTAGGTCCTACGATCTACTACCACCAGTTGGACCCTAAACCCTTGGGTTCTTTCTAAATGTTCCTTAAGGCTATAGTTAATTTCAGCCGATTTAATTTAAAATATGCGATGCTAATTGTTTTTTATATGATATATAGGCCGACCGTGGATGTGGGTAAACCACAGACGTTAAGCAAGTCGTGAGATGTTCGTCTGATAAAGTTTATCTGCTGATCGGAGAGTTCCTCCACGTTGTCAGTTTTTGCAATGTAATTGTCGTTTTCAAATTATCTAATTTAACATTTGGAATGCTAACAAAAGTAAGTATAACATGGCTTTCAAGACTACGATACCGTTAATATCCAACAGAAGATATTCGAATTGCAAAATGTTTATTGCGTGATGATTATCCATGAAATTATAGTTAACTTAGTCATCTTTACTTGTCCTTGTTTGTTGAGAAGGCTTCTTGATAGAGGAATACAATCTTAAAACTTTCCTACTGTCCCGCAAACCTCCGGCAGATGAGTCAATGTCTAATGCGTTGAACAAATTCGTGGGAAAACTATTGAGTATATTAAACTTATTGAGGTAATTCCCCGGTTCCATAGAAGCACACGCACGAACTGACACGAGATGAGCTAGCCATTGATATAATAATAAATAAGCAATAAATAATAATATGTCTATACCATAACAAGAATCCCATCAACATTGTAATTGGCTATAATTGTATTAAGTTATTTACTTATATTGATATTTTAAACGACTGATCGTAGCAAAACTAACGTGTTTTACCGTATATGGTATTTGGGCAATTCTCAATATTATTATATTTTATGGATTCTATAAAATATATTGAAATTAATGGGTGTGACGTATTATTTATTATACGTCAGTGTTATTTGTTTCAGTATATAATATACAGTATATAAATTGCGTATATTTTATTATTTCAAGATTAGATACGTCTAATCTAACAATTAATAATAATAATAATATCTATGGACGCTTCACACCACGTCAATCTGGTCCCGTGGTAAGTTCTCGAAGATCTTGTGTTACGCTTACCAGACAACGGAAATATATTTAATACTTTTATATTATACACATATTTAATATTTTTATTATATAATGCACATATTTAAGATTTTTATTATAATATTATACACGTAATATGTTATACACATCCAAGACCCAGGAACACGGAAAAACTTTTTGTTCCTTCGGCAGGATTCAAACTCGCGACCCCCGCCTTGAGCACCAACACGCTCAACCACTGAGCCACAGAGGTCGTCAACATTATAAAATATAACGTTACTAAAATGTAATTAAGGGCACATATAAGCAACATTATCATTTAGGTCACTCAGGTACAATGTGATGTTGAACTAAAATTGTAAGAACGCCTGTAATTATAATAATGAGTTGTTAGTTCTTAGTGTCACTAATATGGAGTGTGTGAACATAGAGCTTGAACTCTGTACAGCGTTAGTGCTTAGGTATTGTGGACTGTGGTGCACGGCTAATTGTCAGCCTTATACACAGTTGACAGTATTAACCTCGTACCACTAGCACTTGTCACATTATGTTGTCTACCAGAATAATATAGTGCAGCACTTCAGCACCTTATTGGAAAAATACTAGGGCACACATACCTGGGTTGATGAATAAGCTCGGCTTTAATAATAATAATAGTAACTACCCACGCTGATTTCGGTGACGGTGGCTGGTTTCATTCAAACCAGGCCAGTTACGCAGGAGTAATTTTATAGTGCCTATGTGTGTGTGCAGTACACAAAAGCACTCTTTCTTCCTTTACTCTCGTAACCCAGTGGGGCGAATAACCAACACGACTGTCGAGAAATCAGGCACAGGTTCGACTTTTTACTATCGACTATCCGATGCATGGATCATCTTTCTTGTAAGACAAGCAAGTGATCAGCCTGCATTGTCCTAACCAAACTTGGAAACAACATTTTTTTTGTTGTTCTAATGCGGGAATCGAACCAACGACCTCCGAGTTGAGACCACTAGACTACGGAGGCTGTTAGCCGTGTACACAGTATTAACCTTGTACCACTATTACTGGTCCCGTTATGTTGTCAGTCAGAATAATATAGTGCTGCACTTCAGCACCAAAATATTTGTAAAAAACGAGGCCTGTAATAATAATTTTGGCTCTACATAACTCTACATAAAGGCTCAGAAGGCAAAGTTTTGTCCGTACAATTTCCGCATGAAATTCGTGAGGACATTCTTGGCTGTTTCCAGAGACTGAGAAGATTTTTTGATAACATAATATAGGGTAAATACGCCAAACGTCGGCCCCCCTCCAATCCTCGGCCGTCTGCACATTTTCAGCTTGCATTCATTCAAAAGGTAATTAAGTGGTAATTTTGCCACTGAAATTGCAAGCTTAGTTCATACTCTTTAAGTGCAAACCGTTACTTTACGATTACGTCCCTTGCTCTTCGCACACTGAGCGTCAGTAGCGATAGCGCCGTTGAAGCATTGAAGTTCGTAGTCAAAGCAGCTTACTTGCTGTGAATATCCACGATTCGGGGATTGATATTACATTGGTAAGACATTTCTTTTTTTGGTTTTTAGCTTTGCTATCACTAAAAAGGTATTTTTACTATATTTTGAGAAAGTTTTTTCAACGTTTTGCGTATTGGTTTTAGGGAAAAATAGGGGGCCGCCATTAGAATACCAGTTTCGACTGAAAATCGGAATGTCGGCCGGGGCCGACTTAAGATAAATGCAGTCTGTTTTATAAAGTCCAATACTACGAATTCCATTGTCTTAATAGTAAAATTTATAAAGCTTTTATGTTAATAAATCTATTTTACGTTCAATCGCCAAATACCGGCCGGTGGTATTAGCTGAATCTCGAGAAATAAGCTATACGAAACAGGGGCCGACTTTGGAAATATTAAAGATCGTAATGTCGGCCAGCCTAAGAATCGAGTGCTACTGTACAGGCTGATTACTTTTGTATTTTTCATTGTTTGTGTAGGTACTGGGTAGTCATTTTTCAATTTATATACGAAACTTACTGTCTCAAAATTGAATCATGTATTAATATAATTTATTAATATTATAATAGGTTACATACTATGCCCGGCCGACATTTGGGAAAAACGCGACCGACCATTGGGCCGTGAACGGCCGACTTTAAGGTTTTTTCGTTCTCGACGCATTTAAACCTTAATACTTCTTCCGTTTAGTAGAAAAGTCAACCATATGCCTATAAATATAAAATAGATTTATTAACCTGTATAAAACCGTATAACAAGCTATCCTTTCGTTGCAAACTGATGGGTCCGGAGCGATCTAAAGTGAGAAAATCCGTAAGTGGCTGACATTTAGCGTTTTTACCCTACCTAGTTTAAATTAATAAAAATAATAGTAGGTAAGTAAACTTCTAACAGCTGTCGGTTAGCTTATTCGGAAGTTTAGTCGCTGCTTACTTTATAGCGCGAGCGACAGAGAAAAAACAGAGTAGATTATAGGTATGTAACAGCCGTAATCTTTATTATACACTAATATAATAAAGAGGAAAAGTTTGTTTGTTTGCATTGAAAAGGCTCCGAAACTACTGGGCTGATTTTTATGAAATTTGGTACAGATATCGATTAGACCACGAGGAAGGAGCAGGGTTACTTTTTATCGCTGAAAAATGTACGGTTTCTGCTAAATTAGGTACATCTCAGACAATAGTTTCATATATTTTTTTTTAACATATAAATTAATCGCTGAACTAGACAACTTCCGTATTAATCGCTAATAGTATATTACCACATCCATCATAAAGTTAATTAGACAAGTGTAGAATTAACTGGAAAATTGTGAGTTGTGTTTTCTAATGCTATACCACAAAGTACATAGGTATTAGCTAATATGTTTGAATAGCAATAATTTATCAAATAGACTTAAGTATTTCTTAAATTTTAGGAACTTGATTTACAAAGGCGGTTAAGGCTTATGACTACCAATAATATTCATACACACTCCAAATCCCAATCTAGGTGTCAAATTTGACACATAGATGTATCTTCTGACTGCGGTCCGCCAATTCAGGATCAAGGATGCATCTTATTTTATTCCCTGTTATAAAAAATAATTGTTTCAGTTGATTAGGTACTAAACATATTATTGTGTATTGCTCTGATTTTCGTCAAGGCGCTTCTCATTAAAGTAAATATTTTTGGTTATAACCGAAAAGGCTTATTAAATGAGTACCTAATTATGTAATATCATTAGGTACTCATTTAATGAGCCTTGAAATTATAATTGTCCTCACATTAATTATAAAACGAATTACTTTTAATATTTTGGGTGATATTGTGAGAGTCAACAGACGCGTGTTTGCGTGGATATAGGTATTTGCTGGTTTCCTGTTTGAAAAGCTAACTAAATATCCGGTAACGCTTTACAATAAGTTTAAACTCAATTTTAAAACTTAAAATACTTTGCAATCACTTTGTAAAAAATATATGTAACCTAATGTTTTGTAGCCTCGCTCTGTATCTTCTAACTAATATCTTATCTTACTAAAATTATTATAAACGTGAAAGTTTGTGAGGATGTATGGATGGATGTTTGTTCATCTTTCACGCAAAAACTACTGAACGGATTTTGATGAAATTTGGTATGGTAGTAGTTTAGACTCTGTATTAAAACATAGGCTACTTTTTATCCCGGAAAAGTACAGTGTTCCCGCGGCATACTCGATAGTATATTTACGCGGGCGGAGCCGCGGGAAACAGCTAGTCGGTTATAATGGGGATTGCTCGGAGGAATTATTCAGGTTTATTAGACACGCGACTACATCTCCATCCTTATCACCTAGTGGTGTGGCAGTCCTCCATCGTGCGCTTTTCCAAGAGTTTTCTGCCGCGCGCAATAAAACTCTGGAATGACCTTCAAGAAGAGAGCGTATTCCTTTTTGAATGGCTGGCAATGCACTCGTGATCTCTCTGGTATTACAAGTGTCCATGGGCGACGGTAATCGTTTTCCATCAGGCGATCCGTTGGCTCGTTGCCTCCTATTTTTTAAATATATTATTTAAGAAAGAAATAAATAGTCTAGACAATAGTGGCCGCTAATTATCTTTATTAAAACAAAGCAAAAAATATGACCTATTGTTGCTATCCCTCATCCCCCCAATTATTGGCCTCAAAGGTAGTACATACTCTGTGTTGGCCACCCTTCATTTATACACACAGAAATTAGGAAAAAAAACATAATTAAGTGTCTACGGGTATAAAAGATAAACAAAACGAACCCGTATTTTATATGTTAAGGAGGTAGCCACTTAGCCAGCAATTATAGCCAGCAATTATTGGCGGTTCGGGGCCAACAATTGGTTGTTTTATCCTATATTATTTTAGTATCTGTTGTTTAATTATTTTTATTGTATTCGGGTTTCTTCAATAAGAACCACCAACCAATAATATTTAAATTTTTCTGCAGAGCATCGGAGGGTTCGTTCTTCCCGCCGCGTTCGGTGACGAAGTCGGACATGCTGTACGTGTACGACAAGGACCTGTGCCGGATCCTGCCGCTGCAGTACCGCGAGGATGTATACAAAGACGGTACGCTCATTGGAACCTCCTCCGTTGACTTCCCTCCATCAACCCACGACCTTAGGCTGGGACTATATTGTTGGGAATACAGCCTCCGTTGGTTTAAGACCAATGTATACGCCTATACAATAAGATCCCAGAACGCATTCGAATTTTTTCAATCAATAAATTTAAAAAAGTAGTTAAAGAACGATGTGCTAAAGCCTATTATATAGTTAATGATTTTATGAATGATAGCACACCTTGGGAATCAGGTGGCTCCTGCAAGGCTACTTCTAAATTACATAATATATTATTGTAATCTTGCTAAGTAGTTTTAGGCATAACATTGTTATATACCTTTTTTGTTTTAAAAGAACAATTTTTCATCTTTTTGGTAAAAGATGGCCCCGTGCGAGTTTCTTACGCCGGTTCATCTCGCCGGGCTAGTTTCCGAACCGGTGGTAGGCATCATGTAGGACAATTCTATAAGTGTTATATAATATTATAACCTACATGGAAATAAAAATTTTGAGTTTGAGTTTTGACGTCATAAAGTAAATATTCGCTATTATGCGACCCTGGACTTACCCTGCATACGTCAACGTAAAAACAGCAAACCGAAGAGTCATATTTGATGACCTCATTGTAAGAAAATACTATGTGCCTATTGCCACAATATGCCTCTGTCTTTCAAAGATAATTTGCTTTCTTACAAATCAATAGGTATATATTTAGTATAACGACCTCCGTGGCTCAGTGGTTAGCGCAGTGGCGCTTTAGCCGGAGGGAACCCGCCCAGGGAACAAAAAAGTTTTCAATGTTCCTGTGTCATGGATGTGTTTTAAATATTGTTTGGTGACTGCAGGCATCCAGACCGGCCTGTACACGCCGCCCAGCTCGACGCTGGAGACGGCGGACGTGAACCCCGACAACAAGTGCTACTGCCAGAGCGAGTGGTGTCCGCCCAGGGGGCTGCAGAACATCAGCCCCTGCCAGTACTGTAAGTGAACCGCCCACCAACTGTACATCCGATTCACAGAAATTTAGATACATGCAGTAAAACGAGTGACCATTGTTCTTCTCCAAAGTTAAATAAATGTTTGTTCTAAATTTCATAACGACCAGTTTATTGTACCTACTAGTAAGAAAGTTATCGTTCCGTTTACTGGCCAGAAGGCTGTTTAATATTATATACATTACAAGTACCTGGGAGATCAAGCGGTGTTTGGAGTTCTAGAAAAAAAGAGCTGGCGAACAAGCATTGGAGCACTGCAGATCGCTAGGGACCCTAAAGTTTGATATAAAACCGCCGGTCTGGCGGATCTAAACCTGGCAGATTTTTTTTATTGACCAAAATATATGTACCAAAATGTGACCATTTTGATCAATAAAAAAAATCTGCCAGGTTTTGAACCGCCAGATCGGCGGTTTTATATCAAACTTAAGGGTGATCTGGAATACTTGTTCGCGATAAGCTCCTTTTTCTACGGCAAGCTCTAGCTCTATATCTAGTACGGAAAAAATTAACAGATGGCGATAGGTACTAAAAAAATATCACAAAAATATTAGTCTCATAGAACCGGAGACACCAATTTTCCAATAAATAACGCCAAATTCCTGCTCATACACAGTGTGCATACACACGCACTTTGATAGTAAGGGAGCGAAATAACCTTGAAATAATAAATATCTTATTATGCAATGAAAAATAAAATGTACCTAGTTATATAAAATCAAAAATTCGTGGTTTCCCTCGGATAAGACCAATATCGTTTTTCATCACCAGAACCCTTGCATATTATATTTCGTGGAAGTATTAAAGCTGTTTCCGAGATTCTGATTATAGTACTGTATTGATCGTTAAAAGTACCTATAACATATTTTATTTGCAGATGCGCCTGTGTACTTATCATACCCACATTTCTACGACGCAGACCCGTCGCTGCTAAAAGATTTCGAAGGACTCAAGCCTGAAAAAGAAAAGCACGAAAGTTTTTTCAAGATCCAACCGGTATGTTTTAATGTTTGAAACAAAAAAATACTGTCCGCACCTTAATACCCATACTAAATTTGCCGACTAAAGTTAATCAACTTAAAATATCACTTGCCATGTGCTGCGGATTTCTATTTACAGAAGAGGTCGCTTGCCTATTATTGCCATCAGAGGGACCTAATAATAATATTTTGCTTCATAATATCAAGTTACAAACGTTTCCAGAAACTGGGAGTGCCTCTTGAGGGTCAGGTGAGGGTTCAGCTGAACCTGAAGGTGGACCAGGCCAAGAACATTGCCACCAACGGCATCAACAAGTTCCCTAGCATCATATTTCCGGTCATGTGGCTGCAGGAGGTAATAATCTATGAACGTATTTCCACCATCACAATCTGGTCCGGTTTAAAATAATATATTCGAATAACTTTTGTTACGGGTACCAGAAAACTTGTATCTGCTTGTGATGATGATATCTACAAAATGAGGAGAGATTTTCTTAAATATATGAGTTTTACATGTAAAATATGTGTGATAGAGCAGACTGCCTATCCTCGTACCAAATTTTTTACTTCTGAAGACGCCCCCCGCCTCACCAATACAATTTATTTTCTAGGGTATCGAAGGTGTCAGCAATTCGATCTGGTGGTGGATCTTCTTGGCGACGCGAGTGGCTCCGGTAGCCGGCCCCGTCCTGGCGTACTCGCTCATCATATTTGGCCTCAGCATCCTGATCACACTCTTCATCAAGGCCTACAGGAGCTTCGTGATAGGCGACAAGCCTATCGAGATCGTGGAGATGGGCAGAGAGACGATCCGACGAAGCTCTACCCTCATCATAAACAGCTCGCAGAAGCTGCTCCATAACAATACCATGTATCAGCCGTTAAGTCAGTCCGACCCTTCGCCGGATGAGGGCAACGAGGACGGACTTCAAGAACTTAACTTTGTCAAGAAAAGAGACAGTCTAACTCGGGGTATAGACGAGCTGAAAGGAAGACTGAATAGAGACTTCGTCAAGACCAACTTCTCTGAACCAGAGAGAGAGTCTCTCATAGACTCAGATAACTCGTTCATACTTTCGGAACACCATCAGCACAGACTATATTCGGTGCCGGATGATTACTATTGATCTGCTGAAGGACCGTGCGTTAGTTTTTAAATGATGTAGAGGATTCGAACACTTTAAGTTTCATCACCGACGTGGTGAAGTTATCGAACAATTTAGTGATATTATAGATGGCGCATTGCAATTTTTTCATTGCAAACCCAGTACTTTCAACGTCCTGCGCCAGAAATATGATATGCCATGTACTAATAATTCCTGAATAATATCATAGTGAATATTGTGCGACGTGCCCGACGTTTTAATTTTGCTCAATTTTTAAATGACATGTGGTATATGGTGCCTCCAAATATAAAAATATGTTATATATATGTTAAATTTTACATTGTTAAGAATTTTTAGGAATGTGTATTTTTTATAACAAATTTCAAAACTATAAACAATTTTATTTAGATGGAATCTTGTATTGCGAATATTTCAATTCTACTACTGCAATTTCAATTTTAATTATAAGATTTATAGGAATAGTCGAATTAAAGACGCGAACATTTTAACATCCTGCGAAAATGTGCAATGCTAGTCCACTGTTAGATGTTATGTCTATTGCATTTTCGCAGGAGAGGAGACTGGGGGTCATCGAACGAAATTTACGAAACATTCGATAGCTATGTCGCTCGCATAACACATCCAACTCTTATGCTCGGGCTAGACTACAGACAGACCTTAATCAAGAGTCCTTCCACGTCAGTTTGGACCCAGAATTTGAGATTCTCTGATTCTATATTATATTAGATAGATTAGATAAATTTTCTCAAGAATCCTATTGTGATCGTAACGAATTCGATTTGTAATGCAACGAAATTGTTTTTATTTTCTTTTAAAGGACGCAATGTACAAATATATTATGTAGTAGCGGGTAAGATAGTCCTATTAGCAATCAACCCACGCGGCACACAGATAAAACAATTTGTCCCCGCTTTGTCTCCCAGGTTGACAAATGAGAATAGTATAAAGGGATGAACAATATAGAAATTCCCATTCGTCCCCTCGGGAGACTAAGCTACAGAGGACGAGAGGGAACTCGAGAACAATCATTTATGTAATCTTTATTTTAATGTTTTACTCGTGGTGTTGGATTATTTTTCTAAAGTCGTTTCAGAAGGTGTAAGGTGGGTCTTGGATCTGTTCGCTCAACGCAACATATTATAATTTTAGTGTCTGGATGCGACAACGTTATTTATTCATTAATTTTATTATTTTCGTTTAGAGTTACCCAGTGTACCAATGTACCACCGACAATGTTCACGCTCGACCAGTATCTAAACATTCACCTTTGCACAAGGACGCCTCAAAATATTTAAACGCAAAGGAAGTAACCGCAACGACTGCAGACGAGGTTGAACTACGTATTTATACGTGAGTATGTTTGCAACCCCACTATTCAACGGCGCTGTTGAGCGATTTTCATCTTATGCCTGGTCGAGCGGGAACTTGTTCGGTAGTACGTCATAAGTGAGTGAATCATCAATTCATCATTATATTCTATCAGCTGTATCGAGGTAAACTTCCGATGCATGCGATGCACGACGCGTGACGCGACCCGAGGCTGAAATAGGGTCATGGAGCTACTGCTTAGTATGAATTTGTATGGAGCACTAAATAATCCCCGCGACCGTTGAGCGGAGCCTGAGAACCTGATTAGCTGGCTTCGCGGTCGCGGGCCGCGGCGGTCGCATAGATCGGAAGGTTACCTTTAGTGACACTTGCTTGTTCATTTTATAAGAAATTAAAACAGCAAAATCTTTCGTAAACATCAAAAGACGTTTCTGCGAGTCATCGCTGAATCGAAGGTCGTAGAAATTGCTACGACATAACAATGTCCAGCCGAGCTTCTATCGACTGCCGGCAATAGGATTTCTATTTCCTAAAAAGATCGTTACCAGAAGTAGGGCATATTATTTTTATAATAACTGATATTCCAAGGTGTAAATTATACGCTTAACATTTAAATATAGCGTAGAGTATTTTACTATTTTAACTAGCACTAAATACATACTTGTCCTACATTAATATTACCTGAATTCTGTTTTTAAAAAGGTTTTATCTTTATATGCATAATTAAATTTTTATAGGCGAATATTTTAAATACATACTATAGTTTATATTGCATCAACTATTTACAAGCTCTGACGGCAATATAATATGAAAAGTTTGCATATCATGAACAACAATATTAATTGCTCAATTTAGAAATATCTTGTAAAATTGTCTTTCGTGTGTCTTCCGATGTGATGGAGCCGAGGCAATATTATGTATTATGTGAATATATTGTTATGTTGTGTACTGTGTGATGTTGTGTGGCCGTGTCCATATGCCACTACTGAACACCAAGACCATTTCGCATTGGCAGTCTGTTGCTCAACTGTGGACCAACTGGCTGCGATGTCGACAGCCGGGGCATATGGACACAAGAAAATCTCTGTGGACTAGTTTATTATTATATTTTCGCAATCGATGTTCTTAGATGGATGACCATAGGGCTTGCCTTTTTCTAAATGTACCCTACAAAAAAAATGCAGTATTAGAAACGTTTGCCATATTGTTAGGAATGAAGTAGCTATCGCTGATGATGATGACTAGTCCACAGAGCGCGTGAGAGACTGCGAGCTCATATTAAGCTTTAAGTGTAAGACGAGAGGGAACGCCGAAACATTCCATAGGGGTTGTTGTCCACGGAATATTTGTGGTATTTTGTAAATATAATTAAGAGATTTTGTATTCGATACTTGTTTATAATATAAAACTTGAAAAACTGACATGTTTTATTTCTGCATCCTAAACGTGTTCTAAAAGATGAGAGTCATAAAATGATTTGGGTTGGAGTAAATTTCATCGTTATAAAAACACGATAACTATATTTTTATATTTTTTATTAATTTACCTGCTTTTATAATTTAACCTTTTTTAATATAATCACCACACGATGAATACGACTGTGTTCAATTCATTCAGAATCGTTAGAGGAGTATAGTGAGGCTTCGGACATATGCAGCAGTGTCAAATCCTTGTCCTTTCCGGGTTCAGACTGAGAGCTTTGTCTGGAGCGCTTGTGAAGAAGAGTGTTGAAATATTTGACGATATTTTTTGAAGCTTTATTTAGTAACTCTGTTGATTTGTTTTTCCCTGAATTAGTCGAGAGCGTGTACTTTGACAAATTTTCGTCGGCTAAATAAATATTGCGTTCGGAAAGTATAGCATCAATTGAATCCTTAGAGAAATTCGTCTGGGCAGCCTTTTCACTTGACTTTGATTCATAAGCCACAGTTTCTTTCTTCTCAATAGTTGATTCGGAATCTACTTGTGTATTGTAACAGCTGTAACTGTGATATTTTTCTTCCTTGTCTGAATAATTTAAATCTCTTTTCTTATTCTCACTATCTACTAGTTCTGCACTTGCGACTGCAGAGTCATTATTCTCTATTGCAATATTTGTATCTAGGTTTTTGTGCTTTGAATGAACTTGAACTATTTGGCTGTTTTGGCTTTCGCCCTTAATACTTGCATTTTCATCACAATGTTTATGATTTTTCCACTCACGTCTATTTATAAACTTTGATAGAATATCATCGGACATGCTTATTTTCGTATTTTCACTTTTATTTTTTCCGCAAGCCTTGTAACATTTCAGGTTTGCGATAGTAGTTGAGGATTCACTAATAGATTGATTCTTTGAATTGTCAATATCCATAGCACTAGTACTTATCAACGGCGTAGTAACTGAATCCTGTTGGTGGGTCCTAAAAAAGTGACTAATAACTCGTTTCTCACCGAAACATTGGAATCTTCTCCTCATACATATTATGATAATCAAGATACACTGAATTATAGTGATAGCAACTAGAAAAGCCGTTATTCTGTATTGTTTAAAATATTTGTAAACAGATTGATCTAACGTCAAGTTTTTTGAATGAATAACCTTTTCATGTTTCATTTTGACGTGTTTCTCACTAGTTTGAGTACATACATCTTTGGTATCAGGAAGATCAAATGGTTGAGTAATTTTGACTACTGCAGTTTCACGCAAAACCCCATCTTTCTCGTGATCACTACTGGATAATGGTGCATATCCTTTGCCCATTTCCTCTATATCTCTTTTGAATATCGCATGTACAGTTAATAAATTACTTACAAGTTTATTGTTTTTGATATTCGTATCTAAAAGAGTAGGCTCACTGACACACTCTTTTAAAGCATTTTTATAATATTTACTATCTTCAATATTAGTTTTATCACATTCTGCAAAGTGAGAGCTATTCATAGTATCCCTATTAATGTTATTGCAATTTACAGTAATAATTTCTGTTTTGTTGTTACCTTCTAGTAAGGAAATGTGAAAAATAATTTTAACCATCTCCCTTATATTTTTGAAGTTGTAAGGTTTTAAGTGCACGTAAATCCAAAATTGATCTTCCACTGCTGCACTCTCACGAACTATGGCTTTAAATTTTATTGTTTTTGTTTGACCTATAAACAATATTTAGAATTAATATTCCTATATCTCCTACGCAGGTGTGTGACTATACAGTTTCAAATATGCTTTGAGTGATGAACCTAATTGAATTAAGATTGGATCAAGGACTAAATTGAATGTCAAAATTGGTTGAGGTTGGTCAAAAGACTGTTAATTGGCAAAATTGATGAAAACATAAACGGGAAGACAGCGGCTCAATAGTATTGTATATTTTATTCCAATTTACCTTTAGGCACTACAGTTTTGCAGGCTTCATCTGTTATGTTACCCTCTGTCTGTTCCGTGAGTCGGCAGTCACCGGGAATCACCTTCACGTAGTAATCATCAGTAGAAGTATTATTGAATGTAATGAAAAAGGCAATTCCTTCAAAATCTGTGGACGCCTTATCCACTCCTGCATCTATTGAGCTAAGTTTTGCTTCAAATGCATGAAAAAATAACGTAACAAAAATAAATTCGTAAAAATACATCTGTCATCATCAAACAAAGAATGACTTGTGTTTGATTGTGTCCTTGTAATGTCATGTCTTCTACGATGTTTTTTTAGTTATAAAAATTAAACAGAGCACGAAATATATACCAAAGTTTTTTGCTATAATTGTTTTAAGCTTTGATTAATTATTACATAGATATACGTTATATCCGACAGGACAATGTCATGGGATACTCATCCCAACTTACCTGTCCGGTAGTTGTGGTATAGTATACGGGTATGCAACCCCGGCTTCCCTAGCTATTAGGTACTGTCCTATCCCTTGCCCTCCTGGGCGGTAATATCCTACATTTCCTATTTCCCATTCTAACTTACCAATCTTCCTATCCACACCACTTATCCTTCCCTTTCCCTATTCCTACCCTCTCCGCCTGAATCCGTGAGAACGCAATGGATAATCATAAAAAATAATTTAATTATCCAAAATGGTGGCGATGTGGTTCGCCACCCATCACGTCTCGTTCTCGCGGAGGCGAAAAGTGGCCCATGAAGAGCCGCTTCGCTACGTTGAATGTAAGAGGAGGAATGGATGGTAAGAATGAAAGTGAACGAAGCGAAACAAGTATGTAAGGATCGTAGCAAGTGGAAGGAAGTGTTCTCTGCCTACCCCTATGGGAAAGAGGCGGTCTCTGCCTACCCTTACGGGAAAGAGGCGTGATTATATATACGAGGGCGGCACTGAAAATTTCGGGAATCAAGGAAGTGACACAACATTACTATTTAAAAATATATTTATTGCTTTTCGAAGTATTCTCCGCGAAATTTGACACATTTTTCCATACGATGGAACCAATCATTGAAGCAACCATTCCATTCGGAAGTTGGGGTCTCCAAAATGGCCGTTTTGTAGGCGTCCACAGCTTCTTCAGGTGATGAAAATCTCTGACCACGCAATTTATTCTTTATTTTAGGGAAAGTATAAAAATCATTAGGGCTTAGGTCGGGGCTCTACGGCGGATGGTCTAATAATTCTATGATTTCTTGCTTTAAAAGCTCTTCTTAAAAGTTCTGTCTCTCTCTTAAAAGTTCTGTGCGCGGTGTGAGAACTCGCATTGTCGTGATGGAGGATGATGCGGCGGTTGCAGTTCTCTTTACGGAGTTCAGAAACGACCTGTGGCAAACAAATGTTAGCATACCATTCTGCATTAACCGTTATTTGTCCCTCAAGAGGAATAGTCGCAACATGGCCGGTTTTGGACACAAACGTGGCCACCATTTTTTTTGCAACACTCAGTTTTGCAACACGAACAATTTTTGTTGGCTTTAACTCATTTTCGAACACCTATACTCGTGACTGGTTTTTTGTTTCGGGTTCGTACGCGTAGGCATATCCAGAATTCGTCACCTGATACGATGTTTTATACAGCATTTGAGGATCCTGCGTGGAATCTTTCGAGAGTTCTGACGCACCAAGTAACGCGAGCCGCTTTTTGCTCTTCACAGAGCAAATGCGGTATCCATCGGGAAAACAACTTTTTTACACCTAATTATTCATCTGTGTTATTCATGCAAGATTATTTGTATTTGACTCATGCCAATGTCTAAAGTTGCCTGAATTTCGCGGTATGTCACATGTCGATCTTTCGATTTTCTTGGGTGACTGCAGTTTTTGGACGACCTTGACGGGGATCATCACTGAACTTGACACGTCCACGTTGAAATTCAGCAAACCAGCGATAAATTGTGGTTTTGGATGGGGCTTCATCACCAAATGCAGAAATCATCCGGTCAACACACTGTTTTTGTGTTAAACCACTTCGAAAGTCATAATAAATCATCGCTCTAGAATTTTCTCGAGTCAATTCCATTTTCTCAACGACTAAACAAGTTTAACAAGACCTTGTGACAAGACCGAGAATCTGTTTTTAAATAAATAAACGGTATTCGATTTTTAAAACCAAGGAGTTTTAAATTTAAAAGATTTTAATGAAAAGATACAGGAACAGTGGAAATATTCCATTCCCGATACTTTTAGTGCAGCCCATAGATATATTATAATATTAAAAGTGCAGCCTATGTATGTATGTTATATCCTTACAAAACTGACAATTTTAATTCTGGTTATAATATCTGGTGAATAATAAAACATCATCTAATTACCATAACATTTTTATTTTATTATTTTAAATTTTACTACATTGTAAATTGTCAACATGTTTGTTCATAGTGTGACTATATTACTTATTTTGAGCAATTTGTCCAGTTGTACAAAAATTAACTAACCTAACTTACAACCTAAGTTTGTACTCAGGGCCGGATCTACCATATGGCTTTTTGGGCTCCAGCCCAGTACCCCGTGAATTCAAGGGGCCCCAACTAAGTTAAGCTAAAGTCAAAACTATACGATAATGCGAAAAAAATAACAATAATTTTATTAAATAAACAGATTTTAGTATCTTTTTTTCCTATACGTACTTTGAGTAATTATTAGGGCCTCTAAAAAATTAAAATTACGGTCCGGCCCTGTTTGTAGCAAGAAATTAGATTCATCAAGTAGGTATAGTGGATAGTAATAATATAATAATAATAATAATAATATCTATGGACGCTTCACACCACGTCAGTCTGGCCCCGTGGTAAGTATCCGAAGAACTTGTGTTACGGGTACCAGACAACGGAAATATATTTAATACTTTTTTATACTATACTTATATTTAAGATTTTTATTATATTATACATATATTTAATACACATCCATGACCCAGGAACACAGAAAACTTTTTTGTTCCCTGGCGGGATTCGAACCCGCGACCTCCGGCTTAAGCGCCACTGCGCTCACCACTGAGCCACGGAGGTCGTCAAAGTAAAGAAAAGTACTTGAGCTTCAAGGCTTTCGCTGATAGTTACAGTATGTTGGCTTGTTGTGCAAGAAACAATAAGTAAGCCACATTAAATGACTGGATTTTTTGTTGGCTCTACTACGGCCTAAGAAGCTACACTATTGTCATATATACTAATATAATAAAGAAGAAAAGTGAGTTTGTTTGATGGTTTGTTTGTTTGTTTGCATCGAATAGGCTCCGAAACTACTGGACTGATTTTGATGAAATTTGGCACAGATATAGAATAGACCACGGGGAAGGACATAGGCTACTTTTTGTTGCAGCAAAATGTACGGTTCCACGAGATTTCCTTTTGTCGCGCACGAAGTCGCGCGCAACATCTAGTTGTAATATAAATATGCATGAGCTTGTTTAATATAATAGATAATGCTATTGTTTAGACTCTAGAGACAGGGCTAACATTACACCAATCCCTTATACAATGCCTATGCTAAATATATTATTATTTATTATGATTTAAGGAGGGCTACAAAAACTGTACAAACATATAAGAAATATGAGGTACCTACACAATAATTTGAATAAGCATAAAATCTAAATTAACTAAAAAAGCACACACACAATTTTCACTAGGTTTTTCTTTGCTGAAATAACAATATAAGATTACAATAATAACTAAAATAATAATTAAGTATAAAAAGGTGTCAAAAACAAATCGCTAATTTAAAAATCTTCTAACCAGAAATAAATTATCTCGCAATCATCACGTTATCTTACAATAATAATTATATTTATTAGAATATTAACTAAAATGGCTCCGTAGAAATATAAATTTCTTAGTAAAGTGTTCTCGTAATTTATTTGCATAAACGACATATCAGTTTGATATCATATTAATAACATAATACAAACAAATTATGACAACAGTCAACCTGCTTGTGATTCCCTGGTAGTACATGGCACTACTGCTGCTTAGGCACTCGACATTTTCAAATTGTAGAACTTCATGTTGGTCATCGTGTAATGCAGATGTTGTCAAAACTTCATAAAGCTGTTCAGGGTCTAGCTGAGGTTATATTTCTACCATTGGTGTACCTAATACAATACAATATTCATCTAAAACAACAATTTGAACAATAAATAAACAAACTGTAATAGCATCACGACGAGTACAGTCCAGACGAAATAGTGCGCCAACCTCAGCCACTTCTGTTTGCGAATACCCTCAGCGATGGTATCCACTGACTCCTTGATGAGGTAGAGCCTGACTCCGCTCATGTAGTCTATGGAGTAGTGGTTCCAGTCGATCCTGCTGATGTCGAAGTCGAAGACCTGCCTGTCTGTCTTGTTCATCTCCTGAAGAAGACTCTTGATGCCGTCGTTGTGGAACACCCACTCGCGTTTGCTGAAGTAACTGATCACATGGACGTACTTCTCAATCTTGGTATACGTGCTACGTAACCTGTAAGAACATTTAATTTTAGAATAGCAATGTGCTTGGGAGCAGCGATCGTACAATTTAAGGTTTGTTGGATGATATCTAAGGATGATATTATATTATTATACTTAAATTTATTTTGAGACTTTTGACACGTTATCACATTTTTATGCATCGATTAATAATATTAATAATAATGCGACAGCCTCCGTGTTCTATTGGTTAGAGCTTGGCTCTCGAGTCGGAGGTCGTGGGTTCGATTCCCGCATTGGTATAACAAAACATGTTGATTCCAAGTTTGGTTAGGATAATGCAGGCTGAGCACCTGATTGTCTGACAAGAAATCGGTCCTGCGCCTGATCTCTCGTCAGTCGTGTCGGTTATCCGTCCCACTGTGTTATGAGAGTAAAGGAAGAGAGTGTGCTCTTGTGTACTGCGCTCACACTTGGACAGTATAAAATAACTCCTGCGTAACTGGCCTGATGGTTTCAATGACCCAGCCACCGTCACTGAAATCGGTGTCCTACACCGAGTTATTATTATTATTAATAATGAAATAAGGTTGACCCTTGAATGATAACATCCGTATTTTGTTCTGAATGGCGCACAAGATTTTGTCGGGTAGTTAGAGATTTTTTGTGCGAATAGCAAATGTCAACCTTATCTCGAACCCTTTCTGTAATTCTATCAAGTAATTGTGTTCTGTGAATTCTATGCTCGAACCTTATAATATTATCTGTGCTGTTTATGCTGGGTATGACGGGGTATTATAAATTAGGTGTACGCAGGGAGTTGACTCTCGCCATCTACTTATTAAAACTGTTGCGGGGCAAAGTGCACAATCCTGCCGTTCACGAGGCAGTTACACAGGAGTTACACTTGTAACTCCTGTGGTGTTTGCGTTCCCAGTCCTTAAAACCCCCAACCCCCCTTGGACCTCCGGTAACCTCACTCACTCGACGAAACACAACGCAAGTGTTATTTTACGCCGGTTTTCTGTGAGGCCGTGGTATTTACCCGGTCGAGCCGGCCCATTCATGTCGAAGCATGGCTCTTCCACAATTACTGACTGGACACAGCCGGTTCGCCTTCTACTTGAATCGGTTCAAGTTAAAGGACCCGTCGTCGTCAGCCCGCAGTTACTCGAGTGCCAGACATTAAGCAAAAATTGTGTACCGCGATGACAGATGAGAATTTATTAATTTATGAGTGGATTTCAACAACTAGCATTTTTTTACTAATTTTGGTGGAAATTTTTGTTTATGATTTTTTTCTATTAAATTTGATTTTAGGTGTTAGAGAGTACTATCTTTTAATTAAATTATCAACAAGAATAAGAATATTCCCTTAAATAATCATGTTATTCCTGACACCGAAATTGACCTCCCACCAAAATTGGTTTTTTGACACCAAAATTGAAAATGATACCACCAAAATTGTTACACCCCACCAAAATTATATTTGGATGGAAAAAACCTTGTACCTACTGCAATAAAAAAATAAAAAATAATAATAAAAATTACCTTTTGGTAACATATCTACTGACTGCCTTGGCCCTTGCCTGCCTGAATAACTTTACCTTAAAATTCATGTCATGTCAAGCTAGCGGGCAGCTTTAAAGATGGACATAACATGTACTTCTAGCATATAAAGATGAATCCTAATGGCTGTACCTACTTATATATTTTAAAGACTAACCGAATATATAGCATATTTTAACAAAATATCATCTTAATATGATTGTCTAGTTTGAAAGATGATCCCATGACTGGGCAACATATTTTATAATGTAACATTTTATTATTCGTGATAAAAGTATAAAATAACTTTTTGTGATACTAACCGAATGAAATAATATGTTGGGCATATAATTTGTAATTATCATTTATTATTAATTATTCCCACAAGTTACAACTAATTACAGTCTTTAATTTTCAACAGTCCTTAAGAGCATTGATCGGCGCGCGACTCAGATTTCACGAAAAACGCTACTTTTCAAATGCGTCTATATCTAACAAAAACTGGTTATTCTGATTTATATGTAAAAAACACTAGAAAATATTGTATTCTAATTTTTCCCTTATCATTTATTTTAAAATAATTTCAAACTTTTGAATAAAACTGACAAAACTAACCAGAAGTTTTTACAACTTTAGGTACAGGGGCATTTTCAAAACATATAATAGCTAAAACCGCTTCCATTTTTTAAAAAGAAAAAATCTTTACAAACTTGATGGATCCTCTTCTAGATTCTCTATTACTCAAATTATTTTTATATATGTTTCTATCTCATAAAAATAAAATTTAAAGAATGCGAAATTATCAGGAATTATAGTTATTTAAAATGATGATATTTATGTATTTTACTCGCTCCTTTTGTTTCTTACTTACATAATCTATGAGAAGAACCTTTTATCATTAATATGCTATTTAAATTTTTAACTAAATTAGTTTGACGAATTTTATATGAATTTTTAAAACTACTGTATTTATCGAGGCGCACGAGCGTTTACAAATACTGTTGTAAACGCTCGTGCGCCTCGATTTATTAGGTACAGGGGCATTTTCAAAACATATAAATGTTTTGAAAATGCCCCTGTACCTAAAGTTGTAAAAACTTCTGGTTATTTTTGTCAGTTTTATTCAAAAGTTTGAAATTATTTTAAAATAAATGATAAGGGAAAAATTAGAATACAATATTTTCTAATGTTTTTTACATATAAAATCGGAATAACCAGTTTTTGTTAGATATAGACCCATTTGAAAAGTAGCGTTTTTCGTGAAATCTGAGTCGCGCGCCGATCAATGCTCTTAAGCTCTTTTACAACGGAGTAAGGAGTGTACTTAAAAAATAATTTCTTTTCTTCTCAGTTCTTCAAGCTTGAGAGGATCTTTTCTAATGTTTTCTTTTCTCTTTCTTTCTGACCCTCTCTTTCTTTGTAACTGCTCTGATCTAGTTTGTTTAGTTTTATTCTTCGGCATCCTGTAACAGAATACCTTCTTAATTTGAAAATATCTATCTACAGGATAAAAAAATTGTGCTATGTAGGGTCCCTTATAGAGTTTACTGTGAAAGTATCAGCATTTTTTGTGATTTGTATGGGCAAGTCCCTTAGCATTATGAGTTTGCTCACATAAAAGTAAAAAAAATACTCTTTCAGCGCTGTTATCTCGAATAGGTATAGTTAATAGCCAAAGTAGAAAAGGGACACAATTGTAATACGACCTATGTCCCAATATCTTCCTAAATATTTTTTAATAAAGTATGTACTAAAGAAACCATATAAATATCCAATTTTAGGAGAAAAGAACAAATATCAATGATGATAAATTAACTTCATAAGATACGTGCGAGCGCGCTCAATTAGTTCAAAATTCAATGCAGTTAAATAATCAATATTATAGACAGGAAAGTATATAATAAAATTACGAGGCAAGGGAAAAGAGGGCACAAGGCGGTACATTGTGCTATTATCATAATATTTCGACTCATTCGATTTTATAGTAATTACATTAATATTTAATTCGATTTATCAATTGATTTTATAATTTTGGTCTCATGAAGCAATGTTGGTGTTAGTAAATAAACATTTTTATTTGAATTTTCTAATTTTGGTGTAAGGAAGCAATTTTGGTGGGTCTAAAAATGCCACCAAAACCACCAAACTTATCCCACCAAAATTGGAAATTGCGAGAAAAAAATTCTTAAAAAAAACTACGTGTACTAAAATAATAACATATGTACTAAACAATAAACAAACTAAAACTCTACCATTACTCAAAATAACAATAAAATATTACTGCCACAAGTATGATTATTTAAGTACACCAAAATTGCATAAAATCGGGGGTGTTGCAATGAAACAGTTTACTTACATTTTTGTCGGGAAACTGGTACGACACAGCACATAAACACCTCCTAAGCCGGTTAGCGCGTGACTAAATGAAGTGCATGACGTAATTTGTATGCTTTAGGAATCACTGGTGTTTTGTAGAAATATCGTTTTGTAAATGACACCAAAATTGGAAAATTCTCGGCGACAGACCTAAATTGTGCCTGTAAAACTATACTACAGTATTTAATATAATAAAATTGATACATTTTGAATGGTCAACTATTATAAAACGACTACATAAAAATTAAAATCTAATCCTACGTCTAGTTTTTAGTTAATCGATCTTGATATTGAGTGAAATAGGTCGGCGACAAGCCACCAAAATTGGAAATCGCCTATATTTGCTTAATTTTATTGGAAAATAATTATTATTTTTAAAATATAATTATAGGGCCATATTATAAACGTTGTGCTTTACGATTAAAACAAAAAATAAAAACAATATCTTGAAAAAATAGCATAGTTTTCAGCCTTGCCGCGTAAAAAAGCGGTTTGGGAAATCCAGTCTTATATTATTATATTATTTGGCAGAAGATTGCTAAAAATAACAATATTTATTAATTTATGTTATGGATTTCCGCAAAGTAACGCCTGATTCTATTAACTAGATGAGAATCTGCCTGACATACTGGAAAAGCGGAGGGAAGTGTTTCTGCGTTATTGCACTAAGATTGTGGAAATTGTAAACAAAAGGAATTGTGCGAATAGCACATTGAGAATTTTTAATATTTTTTCTGTCGTTAGGGGGCAGACTCAACAAACACATCTGGTGGCGTAAGTTTTATCAAAAACGGTCAATAAGAATTTTCGATTCTTTTTCTGTCCAGGCGGCGCTCGGTAGCATGACGGTCCTTGTCATGTCAAAAAGCTGTCAGACGTCACGATTTTACAAGCCCTCAATAAATTATTAGTTTTTAGCGTAGTTTAATTACTGTACATCTTGTATTGTAAATTATGTGTATTATTTTAATTGTAATTTTATTGTATGTTATTAACTAATTATTACTATTGCACCATTTTTTAACTGTATTTTTAACAAGTTATACAATATCACCCTTACCAATATAAATATAAATTACACAGGGAATAAGCTATACAATGTTTTGTACTTGCCTGTCAAGCGGTTTTTCTAACGTATCAGACAAAGACAAAACATTCATAGCTTAAAATCCGTTGTGTGAATCTTTTTATTAGTAAGGGGGTATGGTATGTGTAAAAAAATAAGACAATGGCTGTCCACGACAGTATAAAAAAACAACGGGTAGCACTCCGGGGTGCCGGCAAAAGTGGAAACTTGAACATTAACGTTGTGCATTTTTGAATATTGGAATGGTTAGGGAATAATTTCGTACGAATTGCTATAATTATCAGTATAAAAAGTACATACTATCATTTATGTGGTTAAATACAATATTCATTTATTACGCTATCGTACAAAAACATGTCAATTTATATTACATAAAAAATTTAACACTTCAGAACTATTACAATTATTTTGCATTAAAAAGTTTATCTCTCAGAAAAATCAACTTTCATCAATAGCAGGCATACATTTTCGCCGCGCAGTAGAAAGAGAGCGGTATATTACTTCCTCTCCTACGCCGCGCCGGAGGTCTACTCTCCCTCCGTCTGACGAATTTTCGATAAGGATTAAGGTCACGTGTCCTGAGCCTGACGCGAGTTTAACATTTTTAAACATCCCAAAAAAAAATGCACAACGCCGCTAAAGGAGTTTTCACTTAAAAAAATGTAGGTTACTCAAAACATCGATGCGAGGGACTAATAATAATCATAGCACCACATGTGATAATATTTTATATTTAAAAATATTTAATTTATACAATTAACTTTTTTCTCTCACTAAAAATATACAAAATCAACATTTTTAAAACATCACACCTAAGATATGCAAAATTGATCACCTCTGACAGTTAGTTCGTACCCGCGACTTATCGAGTTATACGGCATCCAGACTCATGGCGAGAAGTTTCGTGAGAAGTCCTGCGAGAAGTTATTGCGTGAAAGCAAGAAGAATAAGGCGATACACAGCCTACATTCACATGTCTCGGGCTTCTCGGCGAGAGACTTGCCGAGTCTGAACTCTGAACTTCAAGTTGCGTTAACATTCAATAAATTCGATTTAAACTAAACATTTTATTTCATTTTTAAATTTACATTATTTAAGAAACAACATACTTAATATAAATATTTGTAATGACTCTAACACCGCTTCCATACCATACACTTCTGCCTCTCCACTTAGAAAAAAAAATGATCATAATTTATATATTATGACTAATTGTAAATATACAACAAAACATGATTCTAATTACACGTAATATTATACAAATACTTGTTTAAAAGCCATAGTTGCATGTTTGAAAAGTTCTATAAAATGGCAATGTTCAATCTATTAAATGTAGATAATATACCATCAAAATATGTGAGTACCATTTGGTAAACAACAAAAAAAACTTAAGACCGGGACTATGTTGTCCGGAATCCTGTAGTACGAGGAAAATTCAGAGCACAAAAAAATAACTCTGCGCTAATATAATAGAGCTGAAAATCGAACACACAAGCGACGAGTCAAATATCAATGTCATATATTATGACATTTTGACACTTCGATTTTCAACTCACAGCGCAGACTTCTATTTTCAGTTTCCCGGCCCGAACTCCGGATCAAACAGTTCCATTCTAAACAAGACTGAATAAGTATTTTCAATGGTGCTGTTTGTCGCGTCCAGCATACAGCAAGGCCATTGCTAAGTTAATATAAATAGTTTGTTCACAGATAGGCGGGACCAACTATACAACGTAAACCTATATATACAGTCCATTGATATAAACTAATACAAAATACATAGAAGCTTATAACTTATATACAGAAAGCCTACGAGTACTAGGTATTTGAGCGCGTTGTGGACTATTTTGAGCAGGAAACTCTTTCTTCTAGCGTATTGGAGGTTATCTTCGGACTCCTTGAGCAAGTACTTCCTGACGCCCGATACGTAGTATTTGAAATATTCATTCCAGTCTAAGGCGGCTATGTCGAAGTTGAAGGACTCCTGGTCGGCCGGACACATCTCTCGGAACAGGGATTTGGTGTTGTCGTTCTCGAACCTCCACTCCCTGACGCCGAAGTATTTGATCACCTTCGAGAACTTCTTGATCTTGTCGAACGCGTGGCGAAGTCTGGAAGGTAAGACACGTTGTTAGTAGTTAGCACGGCATGGTTCTGGATGGATGGATGGATCACAAGAAGACGTCTTTTTAAAACAAATAACATAGATTAAGTTAAAGCATCGATCTACCTGACTTAGTAACGGCTGAGTTCAAAAATTTTAAAACAATCAAAAAGTGTAAGGTCGCGCAACGAATTAAGATTTTTCGACAAAAGTAGAGGGGTTATGCGCAGAAGTCAGTTTTTGGGTGTGTTTGGCGGTAGCGGGCTCGGGCGGGGAGGTGTGGATGCGCCGAACGCATGCCGAACGTGGCTGCCGACACGCTATTGGTACGTTAATAATATATATATATATTGCTATTGGTCACATGCGCGAATGACCCACTTTCAATAAGGCTCATAAACTATGTAATTGAAAACTATGAAAATATGTTACTGTATTGTATTATGTTACTGCTGAGTAGAAAAAAAGTTTGTGAGGATGGATAGATGGATGAATGTTTGTTACTCTTTCACGCAAAAATTACTGAACGGATTTCGATGAAATTTTGTATGGTAGTAGAATAAGCTCTGGATTAAAACATACAATACTTTTTGTTACGAAAACGTACAGTGTTCCCAAGGGGTACTGTATTTACGCGGGCGGAGCCGCGGCCGAAAACGAGAGAGAGAGTTATATCTGAAGGTTGAGATCGATGCTTTACACTTCACAATAAATTAGGTACGGACGGATTGTATAGTACTGTTGTTCAGAGCTATGTTACCTCGAAGTTAGTATGTCAGTGATATTTAATATGTCGTTGGCATAAAGGTGCTGTAAAATAACTCCGAACGGTACTGTTAAGAGATTGAATCAGTGTCGGGCTTTCTGTCAGAGAAAAACCCTGAAATGTTAGACATTTGAAATCTTCGGAATTTTATGTTAATTATTGGAGACAATTATTAAACAAACAGAAAAACATGTAAAGTAAGATTTTATTATTAGTCATATGACACAGATTTGATAGACACGTTTATTTTATTAATATAACACGTATTGTTATAGCTGTTTATTTTCAGAAAACTGATGTTACAACAATTATTGACGGTTTGTTAGTTACTTTGTATAAATATAAAGTTTGACCGATACTTAGCTTTCAGCGATCATATTTTATCAATAACTTGCTTCTAAGCAAATTATTATAAATCTAATATAATATTAACTTAAAAATAACGAAATACGTAAACTTAAATCAAGCCAAAACGGCTTAGATTTTTCACGAGTTTATTGTCTTAGGCACTAATATATTATTATAGTGGACGTTTGTTGGAGTGGTGAAGGCTGGTTCTCCTACATAGCCCTAACTTGTATAATAGATTGGAATTATAGGATGAGGGTGTTCAAAAGGTAAGTGGTAGGTGGATCCGATAGAAATGGAGTTATAGGAACCCCACTACACACCAGTGGCGTACTCACATAGGCTTCTTCCCCAGCACGATCGCGATGCCGTCCACGATATACGCGGGCACCCAGTGCAGGAAGAAGAACAGCAGCTCGTACAGGATCTTGGAGTTGGTGAGGATCAGCGAGTAGTACCAGATCGCGTTCGCCGGGGGGATCGGGAGACCGTTCACCTCCGATATCTTCATGAAGTTCTCTGGAAAATGGAATGTTAACTTTAAATTAAGAGAATAGGGTTGGAATATGTTTGGCAAAAGAAAATAGAACAGAGGGGCAATTCTGCTTAATAAAACCAGCATTAATACAATTACAATCAAGTCCCGATACGCTAAAACTCTCAAACGGTGTTTTCATAAACGTTAAATCAACGTGAAACGCGCTTTGATTGGTCGAAACGTCATAAAATCCGTACATGGTAACATATCGCTACTTCACTTTCAATCCAATCAAAGTAAAATTTATTCAGATAGAAGGTTTAGGATTAATTTGAATGCAATGGATTTTTGAAATGGAACTTAATTCACTACACAATAAGATACACGTTTCATTGGTAGAGCGACGCCTGCGACATTGACTTTGATTAGGGTTGCCATCCGTCCGGGTTTCCCCGGATTTGTCCTAGTTTAAAGGGCGTCCGGGGAGTATCCGGGCCGGATTTTATTTGCTATCCGGGTTTTTGTAGGCAGAATTAGGCCTAAGTTTTTTTTTTGATTTGCAGCAATAATAAATCTTCCTTTCTTTTTGACATTGCCGTACTCGGGTAAAAATTGTTCTATGTCCGGGTTTCGTACTCCAAAATCCGGGGTTTTCACGCGTCTTATCCGGGGAGTCATATGTAAGATATGGCAACCCTAACTTTGATTGACTTGACGTTCGAATTGCTCGCAATGAAACGTGTATGTTCTTGTGTACCTCACTGTATTAACAATGCATCGCAGCTTCGCGTATCGTCTCGTTTCGGTGTGTACTGAGTACTCTGACCCTAAGACTTTACTCTAAAACGTGATAGGATAGAGGTATTGCCAAAGATTTCAAAACTCAAGACAGGCTATAACGTACATTTGACAGAACAAATCTTCATACAAGAAAATGTTACGCCATCTTGGTTTTCACCATATTTCAAATGTCAGCGATCTCGTTTTCACCATAATTCAAATGTCTTTGTTCTAGGTTCTAGTTTCTTCAATAGACTTTACTCAGTTCACTGTACCCTTGTTTTTCTATAAAATCAACTCATAAAGCAGAGCCTTCGCCTACACACTCTGACATTGGCGATTCACTAAGAACTAAGAAGCCATTTTGAAAGAAGAAGAAGGAGAAGTACTTCAAATGTCAAAATGGCCTCTAAAATCTCAAAGGTGGGGCCATTTAACTGGAGACACTTTTTGCCTCAACATGCCTCGCCTATAATATGTACGTCTATGCGTCTTGGTCATTGCAGTTGGCTATTTTTGCAGACTCGAACCGGAAAATATACAGTATATACTATACAGTTTGTGAGTAAACGTTTAACGTACCCCAAAGCAGCGGCTTGTCCACCGACGACACGAAGTTGTAGACGGCGGGCGCCTGGTCCACGGGCGGCGCCTCGTGGTTGCGCGGGAAGTCGCGGGCCGTGCGCCACGCGGCGGCGATGGCGCAGTTGACCACCATGTCGCCGGGCACCAGGTCCGCCACCGCCTTCGGGTTGCAGTGCAGGACGTGCATCAGCCCCACGGCCGCGCTCACCACCACCTGGGGACCACCGGACGATGTACCGTTGAGGTCGAGCTCACGAGACAAAATACTACTTACTGTTATAAATGTACGGTATAATAATAATAATAATAACTTCCACCGATTTCGGTGACGGTGGCCGGTTTCATTGAGACCAGGCCAGTTACGCAGGAGTTATTTTATAGTATCCAAGAGTGTGCGCAGTACACAAGAGCACTCTCTATTCCTTTATCCAGTGGGACGGATAACCGACACGACTGGCGAGAGATCAGACGCAGGTCCAACTTTTTATATGCTCATCCGACGCATGGATCATCTTTCTTGTCAAACAGTCAGGTGATCAGCCTGCATTGTCCTAACCAAACTTGAAAACAACATTTTTCTAATGCGGACATCGAACACAACATCCGAGACGAGAGCCGAGCTAAACCAGACCACGGAGGCTGTTAAATGTACGGTATACGGGCGAAGGCGCAGGCAAAGGCTAGTCATTTATATACAGACTTGGATCCTAATTCCTACTATATAATACTAATTAAACTACTTTAGGTATACTCGTTTGTGAATAATAATATTATGTATTTGTAGGAATAGATGCATGGATGTTTATTACGCTTTCATGCAAAAACTACTGAACGGATTTCGATGAAATTTGGTATGGTAGTAGTTTGAGCTTAACACATAGGCTACTTTTTATTCCGAAAAAGTACAGTGTTCCCGTGGGATACTGTTATTACGCGAGTGGAGCCGAGAGCAAAATCTATTAAAATATAATCAAAATTTTCAAGCACTTCGTGGGGGTTCGCAACGGGGAAGGACATTGGCTACTTTTAATTGTACCGCTACAAAATGTACGGTTCTTGTAAGATATTTTTTTGCGCGCTCAAAATCGAGGGCAACATCCAGTTAATTTATAAAGCACCGGGTCTCATTATGTAAACTAAAACATAGTATTGCCGCACGATGACTTACCCCAGTGGGACCGTACACGTTGTTGATCCAGCCCGGCACTGGCTCCTTGGCGGTGGAGATCACTGGAACAGACAGACACACATCAGAAGCCCAATTATCTTAACTTATCGATAACCGTTTGGGTTAAGAGCAGGGTGTTTCTGCAATATTGTATTAAAATTGTGAAAATTTGAAAATAAAAGAAATTGAAGTGGTCATATTGAAATCTGTGATAGTAGTTCGTAGGGTATTATTTTTACTATTTAAATGTTTTTGTATTTTATTGCTATTGCAACACTTAATTGTATTTTGTATTATTTATTGTAAATTGCTATTGCGTCATTATTTTGTATTAAGTATTAATTTTATTATGTAATAATGGTAAAAAACGAGCCCAGTCCATGATATTTAATTTAAAAAAAGCGGGACAGCCTGAATTAAACCGGGTTTTAACCGATAATATTTACGAGATTTGCCCCCCAGACTGTATCGATTTATTCATCAAAATGACCTACAAACCTACAATTGTTAATTTAAATATTAATTTAAATGAATGAATATTTATAATTCGTTGACCTTCAATCATTAGTTTTAAATAATATGAAACACCAGACACAAAATTATGCTGTTATTAACGGTAAAGGAGTTCGGCAACATTTTCGTGCTCCCAATTCCATTAATCTAGTTTAAACAGTAATTATAATCAGCTGATATTTAATTTTATTATATTAATAGAAATAAATGTGAGAACTGAGATGCCACAAACAATATCATTTTAAATACGTTACATGTAATTTTACACATGACTTAACCACTAATACTAGGTAGCATTCGTATCTCTGCGACCGCGGCGCGCGACCGCTACTCGCGACCGGAACCAGCAAACCAACGAATCCCGCTGCCGTATTACGTAAAAATAGCGATTAGCAAAAATCTTGCAGTCATCGCGCGATAGACGCGCAGTCGATTGCTGAACGTCAAATAAAATCGTATTACATATGCGATCGATTGCTAATCGCTCGCTGTTGTGTTTGAATGCACTTTGCTTCATTTTCGCTTATTATTGCTAACTGACAGTTCAAATCGCTCGCTGATTGCTTTCGCTTTGCTGTAAAAGTCTTACGTAATACAAAAAATTTGACAGCAGTGAAGAGATTGAACGATTGATTGCAATTTATAGTTTCTCGATTGTTCGGTAGAGGCAGTACTGTCGCTAGGTTGCTTCTGCTAGGTTTTTGCAGATACGTAATACGAATTTGCGATTTTTGCGCAAAAATTGCGCAATTTTTGCTATTGCTTGGCTATTGCAAGATACGTAATAAGCCCGCCGTTCTCCGGCCACGTCCACCGGCAGGCCCACCGCTAGCTGTTTCGTCACCCGCGCAATACCCGATTATGCCGCCCTACGAATACTTAATTACTATGAGTTTTGTCAAAAAAAGGTGATGAGTCGCTCGATTTGCCGCCCCCTAGGCGAGCCGCCCTTGTGCGGTGCACGCTTTGCACGCCCGCTTACGGCGGCCCTGTCCACCGGTTGCGCGATGGGGTCGCGAGATTTGTTTAGTGCTCCAAATAGATTCACACTAAGCAGTGGGTCGCGCGATCATGCAAAGTCGCAGGCGCATAGATCGGAACGCTACCTACAACCAAGGCGTTTGGACCACAAAAAAAACGCGACGCAGCCGCCCACACTGCACAAAAAAATATATTGTCACTGAACTCACCTATGGAGGGCCTATAGACGACGACGGGTAGACCCTTGGAGTACTTCCTGACGATGTCTTCGGCTGCTGCCTTCGTGAACGCATACGTGTTTGGGAAACCGTTGAGTAGCCTGAAAAAAAAATTATTATGATAAAACTGACTACTTCAACTGTGGGAGTGCCACCCGTTGGCACGAATGGGCCGGCTCGACTGGATAAATACCACGACCTCACAGAAAACCGGCGTGAAATAACGTTTACATTGCGTATCGCCGAGTGAGTGAGGTAATGAGGTTACAGGAGGCCAAAGGGAAGGTTTGGGGATTCTGAGGACTAGGAATGCAAGTCGCAACACCAGAGGAGTTACAAGTATGATTCCTCTGGTGTTACGAGTGTCCATGGGTGGCGGTAATCTTTTACCATCAATCTATCCGTCTGCTCGTTTTCTGGTTCATCTCTTATAAAAAACAATAAGCTGTTGTGGGTTAACCGGAGTTGAGGATTTATGCCACGACCAGTATTAATTACTAGTTGTTGCCCGCGGCTCCGCCCGCGTAAATACAGTAAATACAGTATCCCTCGGGAACACTGTATTTTTCGGGATAAAAAGTAGCCTATGTTTAAATCCAAAGCCTAAACTACTGAGATACCAAATTTCATCAAAATCCGTTCAGTAGTTTTTCCGTGAAAGAGTAACAAACATCCATCCCTCCATCCTCACAAACTTTCACATTTATAATATTAGTAGGACTGCTCTGTTTTTTGAAGAGCTCCGTGGCCTAGTGGGTAGACCATTTGGTTAGCACTCGAGGTAGTGCAGGTTCGAATCCCAGGTTGTGGCGTGTACCAATGAGACTTTTTCAGATCTTAAGTACTTTATACGGACGCTCTAACGGTGAAGGAAAACATCGTGAGGAAACCCGCACATGGTTGGCCCCAGACGTATCGACCAGTCATTTCTCTGGACTAGGCTGACTACGTTGTGAGAAAGCCGTATGTGCTTGGGCAACCATACGACATTTAAAAAACCAACTGTCCCAGGTACTACAGTATTTCTAGAGTGGTTACTTTGCTCGGAGAATACTGTATAAATCATCCATTAACGGATGAAAAGGCTTAAGTTACTCTGTTTTAGGTCAGGTCCAGCAAAAAAGTCTGGTTCAGATACAGCCCGGCTCAGGCCACACGAGGTCCCAATGTCGAGTCCGGATTCAACTCACATGGGCGTGAGCTTGTTGAGCGTGGCGGCGTCGATGTTGTCTGTGAGGGTGATCAGCTTCTCCGCGTCGATGGGCGACTCGTAGAACCGCTCCTCGATGTCCTTCAGGTTGCAGTTACTGGAAATCACATTCACTTTATTAAAATCCTAGTTTTGACACATATTGAAAATCTCGAGACGAATTATTGAAATGACGTCGGTGATGACGGTTGTTTCTTCTAGAAAAAAAACCAACAAGTTGCGCTCCGGAGTGCCGGCAGAAGTGGAAACATAAACATTAAATTATTGGAAAAAGCACCATCTAAGTTAAAAGATACGAACTAAAATAGTTTAAGGGAAGACAGCAAACAGTTACAAGTTGCATCTTACGAATTTTCGATTAGGTCACGTGTCCTGATAAGTTTAATATTTTTTACTCATCCCAAGAAAAGTGCACAACGCCGCTTTAGTTTTCACTTCTATAACAGCCAATCGTCCGTTGGGCGTTGTGATATTACATCTGGGCAATGTGACATTACCTGTGGGTGTGTGACATTACCCGGGGGTGGTGTGACGTAGCCTGTGGACGTGTGACGCTCCCTGTGGGTGTGAGACTGTACCTGTACGCGGTGGAGACGTGCACGTACGCGCGCAGGCGCGGGCAGGCGCGCGCCAGCAGCAGCATCTCGCGCGCGCCGCGCACGTTGATGTTGACGGCGATGGGCAGCGCCTCGTCGAAGCGCACTGTCGCCGCGCCGTGGAATATGATGTCCACCTGAAAACAGAACCCCAATTTCCATATTTAACTTAGACTTTCAGTTTACTTTCAATGTATTATAAATGAATCGTCTTGATATCATAAACTGATTTTTGGAGTTTGGATCAATCAGAACGCGTTTGACGTTAGTTTGATGTTAATGAATCCTCATTGAAACATAATATTCGAGATATTATATTTGCCACTTGCCAGATACAACTTTATATTAAACTAGACGTTGCCCGCGACTTCGTGCGCGCAAAATGAAAACTCGAGAGAACTGTATATTTTGCCACAATAAAAAGTAGCCTTTCTTCCCCGTGGTCTTAAGTTCGTTAGTCAACTTTGTTCGCAGGTCCACTTCCTGAGGATGCTCCGGGTTCGGGGCGAAACGCGCGTCGAGTTTTGCAACCTGCATGGTGGTGTGGGGCTTTGCACGATCTTGCTGACATTGTTACTTGTGTGGTGGTGGTGTTTGCACGATCTTGCATCTGAGTGCACGCATATGCAGTGTGGGAGGAGGGAGGTGCGTTACGCATGCTTATGCGTGCACTCACACATTTGCTTGCAGGTTGTGGGTATTATTTGCAGTGGCGTAGCTAGGTGGATAAGGGCCCCGGTGCATAAGGGAAGAATCGGGGCCCTCATGCCCCTCGTCCCCTCTTTCCACGTAGCTTGAACTTATATTGACCTTTAAAATTAGTCATAGGAATAAGAATAGGAAACAGTGAGTTAAACTTATCCCTAGTAGGTAAAATCCATACGTCGTCTCTATGAGGGGTAAAATCTCTATGTGTTAAATGGAGGAAAATGGGAATAAATAAACAACGATGCACATATATGACGATATAGAATATTAATTATACAGATAACTGATGAGATCAATACAGGGAAAAAACGATTTTTAATAGAATTCCCCTTCCAATTCACAATCTCTTGCGCGCTTTAATTCATGAGTTCTTGGACGTTATTTCTCGATAGTGTTGTAATAAAAAAATGTTAAAATCTGAAGAGCCTTACGATTCCGAACATAGGGGGCATTTACCTTATAAATACCGCTACTGAACAAAGGGAGTTGATTTTAGAGTTAAGTGTACATATTACATATTTTGTATGTTGATGCCAAAAATAAAGTTTGTTACTAAATAATAAAGTTTTTACTTTTTTCTTCAAACTTTTCATCTTTACCTATCGTTTATCTAAATTTATCTATAAATAAATAATAAACAGAATTATCACTTTCTGTTTTTTCATATTTAAAGACGTTTTGAACGCAATAAAAATATTCTAATGTAACCCATTTTTAGAACTCCATAGTTGGGGAGAGTTGTGACAACGTTATTTCGCGCCAGGTTTTTGTGAAGCCGTGTTACAACTTTTACGTAAAATAGAGCTCTGCAAAGTTTTTTGATATAAAGCTATGGAAAACACGTAAATGTCACAGAAACGTTAACATGGCCGAATTCCTATACAATTTTCGAAATTTTATTATATTTTTATCTCGAAAACTACGGATCTTATAATTTTGAAAACTTGAGAAATTACTGCGACAGTAAAAGAACTTTAAGCGGTAAAATTACATAAACCAATTAATATTACAAATGTGGGATATTATTCTAAAGTTTAGTCAACATATCTAGGGAAATGAAAATTTAGTATGGCAACACCGGCTCACGCACACAATGTATAAAAACCGGCGTCACTTTGTTGTTCGTAGAAGTCCGTCTATGCTTTTTTTTTGGTCTGAGATAGTAGCTCATTCTTCGATTTCAACTTGAGTTTAGAAAAACGTTTTTTATTTTTCGTTGTCGATCAAGTTAAAAGTTTGAGAGTATGTATGTAGACTATACGAATACCGTTGTGCTGCAACCTGTATCCTGTATCATACATGTTTTGTCATCGGATTTTTTTTAGCGAAAATGAGTTCTAGCAGAATATGGTGCCAGATGGATGAATGTGCGGAATAGAAATAGTAGCATTTGCATTAGTGGTGATACTTGATGAAAGATGAAATAAGGCTGGTGCTGGTAGTAGGGAAAACGAATTGTAACGGTCAGTGACACACCTATTCGACCTAGCGTCAACTATTATAGACTATAGTGCATCCAGACCCCAGAAAGTTGAAAAAATGTAGAAAGTTTAAAAAATCGCAATGAATATCATAAATGAGAAGTGATGCAAGAGGGAATGAAAACTTGACGAAAAAGTTAATATGGGTGGAGTATGGAATTGTCGAATTGATCTCACGACCGTCAAGCACGTGAGCTTATCGCTGATCCAATGTGCTACGGGCGTACTCATCCCAACTATCAAATACCAAATAACTGAAATAACGCAATCAGCACATGCTCATCGAGGACGCTTAGCGCATGTGTTGAAAATCTTAAATCAGAAGTCTTGTAATTGTTGGTGTTTATTTAACAACATTAAAAAAAAATCGAGCCTCGAGTCTCCAGCCTGCTCACAAGATTTTTTTTCCTTTTTTCTTATATGCTCCTCTCTTTTTAAAGCTGAGGCTAGAGGGCACCTTAAGCTCCTGGGCCCTGGTGCACTGCACCACCTAGCCCTACGATAGCTACGCCACTGATTATTTGGCGGAAGATTGCTAAAAATTATAATAATATTTATTAATTTTGTGGTGTGAAGCGTCCATAGATATTATTATTATATTATTGTTATTATTATAATTATACCCTAGTTTCTCTGAAATGGCATGAAAAATCACACTGTAGTTAATCATTGTAAGCCGCGAAAACTCGTTTCTAGGTATTAGCACTTACTCCGCACTTAGCACTAACGATTGTAGCCTGCCTTGACAAGGCTGGGACTATATGATCCGGAATTCGGCGGTCCCAGGAAAATCCAGAGCACGCAAAATAAAACTTCGCATTAGCAGATACTCTATTATATTAAAGTTGAAAATGGAAGTGTCGAGCTGTATAAGACATTGACATTTGACTCGACACTCGTGTGTTCGATTTTCAACTCTATTGTATTAGCGTAGAGTTCTATTTTCAATGCTCAGAATTTTCCCCGGTCTTACGCATTCCGGTCATCATAGTTCCAGCCTAATACGCCTATCTCCGATGTATTGTGCACTTTGATGAGTAGAGTCATGATTAGGAGAGTAATCTAATGATTTAACATTCACATCAACAAGAAATCCAAGATAATCTACACTAATATTATAATGAGGAAAGATATTTTGTTATTTGTATGCGTTGAATAGACTCCGAAACTACGAGACCGATTTTGATGAAATTTGGCACAGGCATAGTAGGTTAGACCACGAGCAAGGACGTAGGCTACTTTTTATCGAGGGAAAATGTACGGTTCTCGTGGGATTTTCTTTTGTGCGAACGAAGTCGCGGCAAAATCTAGTGTCTAATAAATGTCTCGTAAAATCATTATCGTAATAAAGGTAAATTTGTGTTGGCTATTAAATAGTGTGACCTTAACCGTAATAGCGTTGTGACTTTGTTATAATAGCTTAACTTTAGCTTACATGTAAATTATTATTTTATTTATTCTAATCATCCATTGTTCAATACTCTATCTAGGGGAAAATCTGGATAGTTTAGATAGACTCAAGGAAGGGCACTTCCAATCATAATCAAGCTCTAATGCAAAAACATACCTAACAGCGAATTCAGAACCGCGGCAAGTATCTTTTTAAGGCAAATATCCGGATTTTACCCTATACTCTATTAAACCATGTTATCTAACTCTTTATTAATAGATCACTCTATCTTTATTCTCTATTGATTTCTAGATATCTATATCTCTTTTCTATCGATAATGATCGTAGAAACTTAAGTATAATAATATCTATGGATACTTCCCACCACGTCAGTCTAGCCCCGTGCTAAATATCAGAAGAACTTTACGGGGTCCAGACAACGGAAATTATATATTCAATACGTATATACTTTACATAATATGCTTAAGATTTTTATTTAATTATACACATAATTAAATCCATGAATCATGAGTTCATGACCTAGGAATAAAGAAAAAGTTTTTGTTCCTTTTGGCGGGGTTCGAACACGCGACCCCCGTCTTGAGCACCAACGCGCTCAACCACTAAGCCCAGATGTCGTCAAGGTGTTCTCTATCTATCTATAGTTCGCTCTATCTTGTTCTATTATTTTCTCTCTTTGTCTCCACCCTATCTATCTCTACATTTACCTCATTGACGAGCTTGGCTCTGCTCTCCTCGCTGAGTCCGACGTGCAGCTCGCTTATGTCTCCCTCCACCAGACCGATCTGGTCCAGGAAGTCTGGCCTCTCCTTCCTTAGTCTGTCGTATAACTGGAAAAAACATTAAAATTCTATATTGTTTCTGCGTAATCATCAGGAATATGCTTTATACTTTAATACTTTATAAATGTCGGCTAATAAATTATTACATTTTATTATCTACCACTAGTTACATTAAAGGGCGTCACAGACGGCGAATATACTACATTGTTATATTTTTATCTTAAGATGGCTGGATACATTTTTTATCTACACTAATATTATAAAGAGGAAAACTTTGTTTGTATGTTTGTTTGTTTGGTTGTAATGAATAGGCTCAAAAAGTACTGGGCCGACCTAGTTCTTTCACCATTCGAAAGCTACATTATCCACGAGTAACATAGGCGTAAATATTATTGTAGAAAATTGTATATTTACACGAGTAAAATTTTATTGTAGAAAAAATAGGGTTCCGTAAGATATTTGGGGTTTTCGGACACAAGGTGTAAAAAATCAACCAGAAAAGTTACTTATTTTGCGTACGCTGCCTAAACTATAAAAGATAGAACTATAAAATGTTCTAATTAATTGTAGATCTTATAAATATCTACAAAAAAGTCCGCGACACACTATACCTATCTATGTCGAGTGAGGCACAACAACAATTTTTTTATTTAGAAATCTTGATTTTTTTTTGACTACATTTAAACGCGTTTATTTTACTCATGCTTTTAATCCTTATCAAAATAAATTATTTTATCACTAAGTACAGTTTATGTAGATAATATTTGGTCTTTGAATGCTTAAAATTGGACGTTTGGTTTTGAAGTTATGGCGAAATTAAAATATTACGATTTCTGCTCCACGGCCCGTTGCGAAGTCTAGGCGTCACCAAGGCGGGTGTGCGTGCGGGAGGGGAGTTTAGATCCATGAGGTAGGATTAGTATCAGTATTGTACCCATAGATTATACAGATATATACATTGTACCCGTGCGAAGCCGGGGCGGGTCGCTAGTTATATTATATCTATGGACGCTTCACACCACGTCAATCTGGCCCCGTGCTAAGTATCCGAAGAACTTGTGTTACAGGTACCAGAAAATGGGAAGTATATATAATACTTTTATACTATACATATATTTAAGATTTTTCTTATATTATATACATATTTAATACACATCCATGACCCAGGAACACAGAAGAACTTTTTGTTCCTTCGGCAGTATTCGAACCTGCAACCCCTGAGCACGTTTTGGTGCTTGAGCACCAAAACGCTGAACCACTGAGCCACAGAGGTCGTCATTATTAAAGTACATAAATATAATGAAATAGTAGATTATGCACCAAGGGGATAAAGCAGTGTCTTACGTCACGGGCAGCATATTGGACCCTGAGCGTAGCGAGGGACTCTAGAGTTAACTCCCGAGCGAAGCGAGGGAGTTATTCAGTAGAGTCTTGAGTGAAGCGAGGGGTTCAAGCTGCCCAAGACGAAGACAGGCTTTATCCCAGAGGTGCATACTCTACTTTTCATACCTACTGCGAGGCAATAAAAACCCAGGGCGACATAAATAAAACATTAATTTTGTTAAAAGATAATATTGATATTGGACACATTAGTCCAGTTATGGAGGGACAGAGTAATATTTTTATTAGGAATATTTATGGAAGTTGTGGTGGAGTTTATTCGAGCGGTACTTAAAGATTCAGGAACTTGTGACTGACGATTTTGACACGTGAGAATGTTAAAAATATAGGTGGCCAGTTCGATTTTCGAATAAACTCTCTTTGCAATGCTATTGAAAGATACTTACCTATCTATTAGGAGTTTTCATAAGAATTTTCACGTTCCAAATTCAAATCACTTTAATCCCTTGGGAGTTTCATACAACATTATCTCCCTTGGGAATCAATGACTTGCTTTATGTTGAGATTTTTTTTTCTATGTTCCCCCGACCATTAGCCAGGACAATTGTTTAGATTTTTATTTCTACAATTTTTATTTTTGTTTGTTTACAATTATCTTTTACTTTCTATTTATATCTATATTGTTTACATTGTACATGCGTCTTGATTTTATTTTTACTTTTTCTATTACATTTTTTAATATTTACATCTTTTGCTATAACATTAAGTACTGTCCTATGCCTTTACTTTTACATTTTTATTTCTACAATTTTTAATTTTTGTTTGATTACAATCAGAGGCGGCTCGTCTCCCACTCCTCCCACGTTGCAAAAATGTATTTTTTAATCTGCTACCCACTTATATATTTTTAACCATACACATGCACACATAATAGTATTTATTAATTACTAGAATTAATTAACTACGTAAGAAGTTAAAATGTTTTCAAGCATATTTCAAGATTTGCTAAGTCGTTACTCACGGGAGGGCTCGCGATTGCGCTCCTATGAGAAAAAATTCAGTACAACGCCTAGTGCTGAAATCAATGAGTGCGAAAGAGAAACATCGACACGGCCCGGTACGTGAAACAAAAGATTTCGTATGAGAAATTAGCCTAAATTGGAGCGCCGCTCCTACGACGCGACGTTGCCAGATCGCGGCGAGATGAAAAAAAATATTGCGTCTCATCGTCACCGGTCACTACACTAGGTACTCGCGCGAATACGGCAGTTTTGTGATATTCCGCTATTAAAAAAATAGTTTATGTGCGTTATTTGTAAAAATGCAACAATACAATGTATATTTTATTAAATACTGTGAAAAGACTATAGAAAAGCGTCTCGAACTAAAAGCAAAAGTTCCAAAATGTGCTAAAAAACTAAAACTTTTACGCGTGTGTTTAAACCCGAACAGTATTTATAAACACCTTGGATGTGTGGTTGTGAAGAAACCAATAAATTGTTTGCATGCATTGTGTATGATAAATTGATAAGCATAGAAAAACGCTAGATAAATTCCATATCCGATTTTCACGAGAAAGTGATAGAGGTCTTCGCTCAAGATTCGCCGGCGAATGGATTTTTTATACAAATAAATGGTAAGCAACCCTTTTTGTTTGTGGACACCCGAAAAAAAAGGTCACGAGCCGCCTCTGTTTACTACTATTATTTATGTTACTACTATGTTACTACTATGTTTATTACTATTAAATACTGTCATATACCTTGTCTTTAGATCTATTTTTACAGTTTTATATTATTTGTACAGTATTACACTTCTTCTTTTATTTCTATTTCTTTTACTTATATATTTATTGTTTCTTATTAATATTTAGTTGAATATATCTTATTACATTTTTATTACATATCTGTTTCTATTTCAATTACATGATTCTGTTTCATACCCCTACATTATTTCATTAACTATCTGATATTTTACAGTTGTTGTACACTTCTATTCATCATTAGTCATTACTACTAACTTACATTACTTTACAAAGTTTTTATTATTTTCTACAATTTTTATTCCACTCGCACCGAGCGCGCAGCGTCCGGCCGGCGGTTATTTGCTTAATTTACGTTGAGATTGCGTGATATATAATCGGACATTGTCGAGCAGGTGATATGAAAATATATTTACTTAGTATCTTAGCCACATGTTACTTAGTGTTAGTTCATACAAACTGCATAGCAAGCGATATTTTATCTTAACATAAAATATTATTGTATCATCGCCGTCTGTGATACCCTTTATGATGTAAGGGAAATACCTGAGTAACAGACTATTTTATGGACTATAAACACTAATGGAGGGTTTTGGTAAGTAATGCTGACATTTTAATATTAATTAATACGTGAAGCAAAAAGTTTTAGTATCTACAGCCTTACGAGAATTGTGTAACCGGAGGAGTATGATATTTGGCCGGTAAATTAAAGCTTATGTGGAAGTTGTGCCGAAAGCAATTTTTTTTAATTTATAAAAATAATATACGTAATAAGTGTATTATTACGTATATTATTTTCCCTCCCTCAGATTATCAACACACTACCGTGACTTTGATAGATCTTCAATTTTATTAAAGTGCGCGCCAGATAAGTCTGCGCACAGTCAAAATCCCCGGGACGCACTACCAAATTGTATGTATACTCGTAGTGCGCGCCAGATAAGTCAGCGCACAGTCAAAATCGGATACTAATTTTTCCTATTAGAACTTAGAGCTTAGAACAAAAAAATTACTGTTATAAGCAAAGAAAACACCCCAGTCACGCGCAGAGTTATCTGACACGCACTCTACACATTGACTTTTGTCAATCTGTCAAATTTTTTTATCTAACTGTCAAACTTGAAGATTATATAAATTAACATGGGCAAATCCAAGTGTAAAAAGAACCTTCCATATTGTAGAGCCCACTAACCACATTTGTAATCGTGTGTACTTGTGCCTTCAACCGACTAGGTTCAGTAAAGTGTTTGAAGAAGTCAACTAATTGTAGTTGAATTGTTTGCCGCTAGGGGCGTTATTTCGATGCCATACAAATTGTTGTATAGCATCGAAACAACGCTCCTAGCGGCAGACAACGGTAACTAATTCGATGCCATACAAATTGTAGTTAACTTCTTCACAGCAAGAAGAGACAAAACTCGCACTCCACACAGATACCCTCCTCGCCTCACTCACCACATCATTGAACTGTTCTCGTATCCTCTCGTTGACGTCTTTGTTCTTCTTGGGCCGTGCGAGGATGTACACTTTCTTCACGTCCGGACACGACCTGTAAACAATAGACTTTGATTAATAAATACTGATACACTTTCTTATTTTAGATGATAGGATTCTTACTGAAATTACTCGCATACCTATACTAACTAGCTCTCTGTAGGGTAAAAAGATTATTCCTTACCTATAAAGGTAATTGTCCTAGTGGGTAGACCATTTGATTCGCACTCGAGAGAGTGTAGGTTCGAATTCCAGGTTGTGGCGTGTACCAATGAGACTTTTTCTGATCTCAAGTACATTATACGGACGCTCTAACGGTGAAGGAAAACATCGTGAGGAAACCTGCACATGGTTGGCCCCAGACGTATTGACCAGTCATTTATCTAGACTAGAGTGACTGTGTTGTGAGAATGCCGCAAGTGCTTGGGCAACCATACGACATTTAAAAACCGAGTGTCCCAGGTATTTAAGTATTTCAAGTAGTTACTTAGCTCGGAGAATATTGTATAAAATATCCAATAACGGATGAAAAGTTTATTAAAACGTAATGTAAGGCATATAGATGCTGGCGGGAAAAATTCCGAATCATTCCCGTCGAATACTTCGGAAATATTCCGAAATATTCCGAAACTTTGGGAATATTTCAACTCAAAAAAAAAACGAGAAAAATTGCGCTTGGAAGTTGTAAACTAATACCCCCTTACATTAGTAAGGGGGTATTAGTTTACAACTTCCAACTTTACAACTTTATTAAAACGCTGTATAAGCTTTGAATAGACTATACAGTGTTTTGTTCACATCACACAAGTGACATTTTTAATTCGATAGAAGAAGACACTGTGTAACTATTCAAAGCTTATACAGCGTTTATTAGTAAGGGGGTTTATCTTCAGTTGTGTTGTGAGCGGTAGGTATATTTGAGTTTATGGTTGTGACTTGATTGCACGTCTCATCATTTAATAAAGTCGTCAGAGCACCTCTTCAATAAAGTCTTCGCTTGGTGGTGGTTTGAGGTCAATTGAGGTGTTCCGGCATCATTGAAGTCGGTTCTATTGGTATCTACAAAAGTTCAATTAATAAAACCTCTGTATTGTATAACAGTTTAAAAAGTGAATTAATACTTTGACTTATATTGTCAATATTTTTTTTTTATCTTGATACTAGCTTTTCCCCGCGACTTCGTCCGCGTGGAATAGTTACTTTGGGATATCGCTAAAATTTACCCGCGACTTCATTTACGTAGAAGTAGAAGCGCTTCCACCTCACGGTCACGACTGCCCGCCCACGCCGTGCGCCGTACTTATAGCGCGCATGATTATTTTATTACTGCGATATCTTCTAAAATACTCATTGAAATCAAATGATGTAAAGGCAAATTTCTTCTAGATTAAATGCTTGTAATGAATAACGTATTTACTTGAATAAGGATTAATATAATCTTTATGAAAACACTTTCACAAATAATGCTTACTTTTAGAACAAATTTGGTTAGTATAAAAAGGTTATAGTGAGCCAACCTTAAAAGATAGACATATACCTACTGTCGCGGACTTTTTTTAGAACTTTTACAGGGGAACAATTCTGCCATACATCATTTTATCGAAACTTCTGTTTCCGCAGCGTACGTAGCGAAAGCTCTCAAAAGGAAAAAACACCAAGGAAGAAGTTTGTAACATTCTTAATTGGTGCTCCGCTCGTATTGAGTTTAGCATGATGCTATATAGCCTAAAGCCTTCCTCGATAAGTGGACTATCTAACACAAATAATTTTTCAATTCGTACCAGTAGTTCCTGAGATTAGCGTGTTCAAACAAACAAACAAACAAACAATCTCTTCAGCTTTATAATATTAGTATAGATATTGGAATACATATTCTAATTCGAGCTAAGCTCGTCCTTACTACAGGTTCCATCTTTTTACTTATTTAAACATTATTTATTTCAACATTTTTTTATGTCACGTATACATATAGTAGGTACTAAATAATATTGTTCTGAAAACTGCATCAAAATCGATGCGTACAGAGCTATTGTACATACAAAAAATATCAACATTATATACTTAATCAATCCCATTTATAATAAAATAAACATTTATATTTTACTTACGTACGTATGTGCCACTGAACAAATAATTCATTCAACCACCATACACCATAAACTAACACCTAGGTATATTAACCATTGAATTATTCCGGCGAAATATTCGATGGAAACATTCGGAAACATTCGATTTGCGGGGTACGAATGTTTCTCGCGCGGGGGAAAACTTCTCCGGGGAGCATCTCCCTCCCGCCGCCCGCCCCGCCGTCTCGCTCGTGTGGCAGGCGGCAGCGGCCGGCGGGCGACGTATAGACTATAGAGTGCGGCGCGGCGGCGATCGACGATTGATGCAAAATACGATTTTTCAGCAAAAATAAAAATTTTAATTAAATTCATTTTGAATAATTCAAATTTAAAGAAACTTTCCCAGAAGTATTCCGGAATTATTCGGAATATTTCAGAAGTTTTGCAACTATAGTAAGGCATTAGGCCTATAAAGGTAGAGCAATTACCTTTATATACCTTACCTACCGCCATCTACCGCCTATATTTCGAATTTACAATTCAATAGAATATGCGAGAAGGATATAAAAAAACATAATTTTATTTATTCCCAATCATTATATCAGTATAAAATCGAAATAAAGAATCTTAATTCGCACGTGATCGCTTGTTTGTTTTGACGTTTGCATCCATAGATGTATAATATTAAAAAGAGGTTTGCATCTATTTCTGACTAACATGTTGTCGAGTTAAGACAGGTTATCTGCGTCAATGGCTTTACCCGGAGATGGCGGCCGAAGAATGTGCGAATGGAAACTTTATCAACGCAGAACTCAATAATATACTATACAAATAAATAAAATTGAAGTTCTCCTTGTAATTTTCAATTTACTTATAGCTTTTCACTAAATGCATAATATGAAAGTATATATCTTTTCTTTTCTTTTCTTTTTTTTCCGTCTGAGTCACAATTCTTTGACAAATAATTGTATCCTCGGTGTCCCCACAGGACAGGCATTGCCTAGTGTGGGGATCTGGTATAACTTTTTGTAAATGACTTTCTGGACAATAAATATTTGTATTTGTATTTGTATATAAGGCAATATTTTGATTAATTATTACATATATAGGTACGTTATATCCTTACAAAACTGACAATATTTTTGTGCCACGACACACATAGACATGGGACGCGTGTCAATGTGTCAACGTCGCATAGTAACACAAAACACGCTAATACTCACGGAGCACACTAACCTAAATTGGCCCGACGTCGGGCCAATTTAGGTTTTCACTTTTTACGCGCAATGCCATATGTTATATAGCTGTTATTTGTTGTTTGCAATGCCATATAGCTGTTATTTGTTGTTTGTATTAATATATTGGTAGTTAATTATGTAGTAATAATGTATTATGCCGTATGCACCTATTTTATAATATTATTTGTAGTTATACCAAGTGATTAGCATACTACTTACCTACTTAAAATTCTTAAATTAAATATTTTAGACTAAATAAGTTAAGTTGTTGTTATAACAATATTGTAACAATTAGCTAGAAATTTAAAATATGTAAGTTGAGAACGCTATATAGGTATATATGTCTGGACAAACTCGACAAGAGTTTATAGGCATATCATAATTAATATTGTAATTAGTTTTAAGTAATGTACTTATATAAATAAATAAATAAATAAATAAATATCTACCTCTTTTTAATATAATACATCTTTGCGGCAATTACAATACTAAATCAATTTTTAAAATTTTTGTCTGTCCGTCTGTTTGTTCCGGCTAATCTCTGAAACGACTGGACCGATTTTCAAGACTTTCACTGGCAGATATCTGATATTATAAGGAGTAACTTAGGCTACTTTTATCTTAGGGTTCCGTTTAAATAGGGTTCCGTTTCTATTAGTTGTATGCAAATGTGGCGGGCACTAGCTACTTGTGTAATAAGACGCGACTCAAAATACTCTCATCCTGGATTTCTGGGTTCTGCTACGGAGTGGGTCAGGCTTAGCTTTAAAAAGAAACTTAATTACTCAAACTAAAATTTATTCACGAAAAATAACACAAAAATTGTGTTGTCGCGCCGAAGTTCAAATCGTTTATTAAAAATGAACAAAGGAAAATTAAATGCTGATATATGAAATTGTCCAAGCGTGAAACTGCTTGCTCAGTTATTTATTTTAAATATGATAACTATGGAAATAGAATCATAACAGTACCTACGTAGTTGGGTGTATTTTTGGCAATGTATGTGCCATTCTACAATTTATATTACCTATAATATGATATTATAAATGTGAATATTTGTGAGGATGGATGGATGGATGGTTTGGACGCAAAAACAGATTTTGATGAAATTTGGTATGGTAGTAGTTTAGGCTCTGGATTAAAATATAGGAAACATTTTATCCGGATTACAGTGTTCCCCTGGGATACTATATTGATGCGGGTGGAGCTGCGGGCAAAAGCTAGTCCCTTGTTTATGGTTTGGTAAAATCAATTATGGAAAAAATACGTTTATTTATGCAGAAAAAATATTTTTACACTCAAATTTGTTTTTTCTTCTTTATATGGGTGTGAGTTTGCGTTTTGCGGAGATTCACCCAGTCATGAAATGATTTTTTTTAGTTTGAGTATGACAATTATTTTTCTGCCCAAACGTCTTTACATAAGCAGTGGATCATATTGTGCCTGAAGTATCCGTAATTGATTTTTGGAGACATTATAATATAAAGATTTGGAATCACTGTACCGATACTAACTACCTCCTTCCCCGTGGTCTATTCAATATCTGTGCCAAATATAATCAACATCGGTCCAGTAGTTTGACTTAAGAGAATAGTCCTGAACTTCAAACCCCTACGTTTTGTAAAGGATGAAATGAAAAATGATAACATATAACTACAACTTTATCGATTACTAGCTTTTGCCCGCAGCTCCGCCCGCGTAAATACATGATCCCGCGGGAACACTGTACTTTTTGGGGATGAAAGTAGCCTATATTTTAATCCATAGCCTAAACTACTGCCGTACCAAATTTCATCAAAATCTGTTCTGTAGTTTTTGCGTGTGAAATAGTAACATACATCCATCGGACCATCCATCTACAAAAACCGTCATATTTATAATAGTAGCAGGAAGTAAATTACAAATTACTTTCGTGAATCGTGACTAGCACTAATATTCGACAATCATTAAAGATGGACATAGATATATACATAGTATAATGTTAAATATTATTTTACGATTGATGAATGTAATTACCATAACGACGGCATAACTCAAAGAATATTATAAGGGGGTTAGCGGCCTTGGGCAACTAACCGTAGTTCAACATCGAGTTGGACTGGTTTGGCGGTTCACAAACTCGTTAGAACCGCCGATTTATTGTCTTAAATCGTAACCTCTTGAGTCCCGGACTGTCAAATTTAAAAAAGCCGCTGCGCGACGGCTCGATATCGTGTCGTAAGGTGTAAATTGCCGCTATTTCTTTTCTATCAAGATTTTAATGATAATTTGGTTCTAAAACCATTGCATGTTATATATATTTAGAAACTAAAATGAATTCCCTAAATGATGAATGATGATGTCTTAAATTAATGGACGAATGAATCTTAATGGACGCGCCAGAGCGTTAGAGCAAGCGATCACTTCGGACACGACAGTCTTAAGACAGTTCTGTCTCACATAAACAAGACAAGCCCGTCTTACGACTGAAACACCCATAGTACAAAATTATACTATTTTTTTTTCTAAAGTCGCAATAAAAAAAATTAGGTACATTAACCGGATTAAATTAGGGTAAATAATTTAGCCTAAATGTATCCGACTAAATCTTGACGCATGGAAACCCTAGTGGGGGAGCTGGTTCTTAACCCCAAGTGTATGACAAATGGCTGGCTTGCTAATAATTGAGAGTTGTCGAATAAGGTAAATTGAAAAATCCACTTATTATTTTAGGTAAATTAAACACACATATTATATCGTTAAACATAAATCCGCTTTTTCTTAACATTTCGAAATATGAAGCAATTTTTGTGAATTTGTGTAGTTGTAGGGGGTAAATAAATAAATAAATAAATAAATAAATAATAAATAGTTTTTATTTTCGAACAACACAGGCTCATTTTTGTTAGTATCACTTACAAACTAAACTTAATAATACCTAATGTTAGTCATAGACGTTAATTAATATACCTTTGAGGCATTCCCTGCGGTATCATAGTCCGCACGAAATGTCTCAGGACATAGGACTTAGGATCTTCGGCAATTACTTTAAGGATGCTGTTGCCGCTCTCACGGAGCCTCCTTACGAGAGATGCTACTTTTTTTCCAATAATGGCGTGGAAACCATCAGTGTTTGTATACGCAAACATTTCCGAGGCACTGCAGAACCGGGGGAGCTTCAACATCATCCTATAGATATTATTGTATTGGACTCGTAGAGAGTCTAGCGACCGCTTCGTACACCTGAACCACAGACTTCCGGTGTACATGCTCTGACAGTACGCTTTGAAGAGCGTAATTTTGACCTGGTCAGAGCATCGTGCAAATCTGCGAGCCAGCATGTTGCCGCGGACCGCCAGCGCTCTACGCTCCCTCTCGACGTCGTCATCATCTTTAAGGTCGTCGGTAAGAATATGTCCTAAATACTTAAATATTAAAAGTAAGTAAAGGAAATATTTTGAAAATAATTTTACCAATATTTCATTTTTAATTGTCATATAAGCAATATAACAACCCGAAAAAATCCTTTTCGTGGTAGTCAAATTGTAAAATCAGTGGGAGAAAAATTATTAAAGAACGAAAACGTTTCTTACGCCATTTTAACGATGTCTGATACTTAATTGAGTTCTGGAGAAAGGTTTTAGAGCTTGATAATGCCTACAAAATAGTCGGGAACAGCAAAAAGTGGATTTGTATATTAAAAAAATATATTCAAATCATTTTATCAGTAATGATTTTATTAGTCCAATATTAATAATTTTTAATTCTTTTCAAAATAAGTTTTGCCGTCTCAAATGTTCAGTACTAATCGAACCACACACTTAATTTAATCGCAAGTAAATTTTTCTTTCGCCCAACAAAATGGGGTCGTCCGAAATATTATGCACGAAATGAAGATAAAATAAAATATTTTATAAAGTATGTTACTAATTTATTACACATATTTCTTTAAAAAATTATAACCTAGGAATGGTTATTTATATTATGTAGTTTTATTGCATTTTAATGTATTGCAGAAGGCCATGAAATCAAATTAATATGTACTTTATTTCAATAAATTCTTAATAAAATGGAAATGAATTCATGGTCGCCTGACTAATATTAAAATCAATAGACACGAGTTTGTTTAGTTAAGTACAGATCTATAGTTATTTATAGCTCTATAGTGTTTAGGTGTTGGCTCCTGAACTATCTGTTCGCGTCTTATGTTATTCCGATGTGATACGATTTGAAAAGTCATTAGTTGACAAAAGTACCTAGAAATAGTAAGGCGGCGTGATTCAACATATTTGAGTAATATCAGGTCCTCTTTTCGCCTCCGCGAGAAACGAGACGTGATGGGTGGCGAACCACATCGCCGCCATTTTGGATAATTAAATTATTTTTGATTATCCATTGCGTTTCCACGGATTGGTGGAGAGGGTAGGAATAGGGAAGGGGAAGGATAGGTGGTGTGGAAAGGAAGATTGGTAAGTTAGAGTGGGAAATAGGGAATGTAGGATATTACCGCCCAGGAGGGCAAAGGATAGGACAGTAATAGCTAGGGAAGCCGGGGTCGCATACCCGTATACTATACCACAACTACCGGACAGGTAAGTTGGGAAGAGTATCCCATGATTATTTTCTAAAATAAGACAACCCTAATATCACTAGAAAGGATAATAATTACGCGATAGAAAGAGACGCAACTTCTAGGTAAATATAATCGTAGGTAATTAAGCTCTGCGTTATCTGAATTGAACCTTATCGTATAGCAGCAAGAGTCCCTATTACTTCAAACGATTTTTCGGAGTAGTTCTTCTGTACCTGTAGGTACTATTATGTATTCTGTGGCTCTACTAAATACTTGAGTACATAAACTAAGTTGCCATCGCTAATTACGAATAAGTTCGAGAACAAAAATATAGTGGATTTGACATACGCAATGCTATGTCACTTAGCGATGCTTATGCTCAATTTATAGTACGCAATAGAAGTACGTCACACACATGACTACACTAATGTAATGAACATACAATGATACAACTGAACTGAAACTGAACAAAAGAACAACTGCCTCCTTTTTGGAAGTCGGTTAAAATATAATGCGTTGTTCTTAAACCATTTCAACAATTGGGTAGTAAGCAGATAAGTAGTAACTTTAAAGATTTGCAATACCAAACCCATCGTAAGTGCTTTGCAGATCCTGTCACGGCCCTTATGTTCCAGACTTTTTTAATTTGCAGATTATTGAACTCAATTTCGATTATCAAAGATAAGGTTATTTTACAATTAAACGCTTAATAACAGTGATCGTATTTTTGAATTGACATAATATTAAATGTATTTACCGTGCGTTGAAAAATAAATTAAAAAGAATTGGTGTAATTAAGGAAACAATTGTAATTTAAAAATGTGGGATTATCCAAATTAGCAGTCGGTGTTGAATTAGGGGGTTATTTTTTACATAAAATATTAATCGGGTACAAGTTTTGGATAACATTTGTATTTTAATATATATATATATATATATATATTTGGATATTCAAACTGACTTTGCGGGACCCTGATATGCATAAAATAAACATAATATACTATGTATTTAGCTAGCTTTAATAGCGATTCAATGAAATGCATTAGAAATAGCTGTCACTGCGTGAGTTACGGAGGACGTTACCTTGACATTCTAGTCAGTAGTGGCCAAATATTGAGGCCGATCCAATTAGCTCACTGATAGACGAGGACAAAGAAAGTGAGAGAGAGGTAAAAACTGAATAGGCTAATCAAGAGCATGTCAACATGTCTAAGAATCCGTACCTAAAAAAATCAAATAAAAAGTTTTATTTCCATATAGGTTTACTAAGTACCTACCTACCTTTACTAAGAAACACTTACGGAATTGTCCCTACATGATGCCTACCACCGGTTCGGACACTAACCCGGCGAGAAGAACCGGCGTAAGAAACTCTGACAGGGACATCTTTTAGCAAAAGATGGAAAATTGTTATTTTAAAAATATATATTTTTTACAATATGAAAACTAAGTATATCTATATAATATTGACAAAATTTAGGTACATAGAAGTAGCCTTGCAGGTGGCCATCCTATTAGCATAGTGTGCGAATGTCAATAAAATCATTGACCTTATAATAAGCTTTAGCACACAAACGTTCTTTAACTATATATTTTTTTAATTTATTAATGAAACAATGTTGAACGTTTTCTGTGATTCTATTGTATAGTTGTATACATCACATAAAAGAGATATTATTAACACCTTCAAATTACTCAATATTAAAAGTACTACTGATCTCTGGGGTATGTCTATAAAAATTATAAAATCAATAATTGACATCATTGCCCCCTACCTAGCCTTAGTTTTTAATAATTGTATTAAGAAAGGTGTGTTCCCAGACCTAATGAAGCATAGCAAGGTGATGCCTCTTTTCAAGGCTGGGAATAAATCTGACCCAGCCAATAATAGACCAATATCTATACTACCGACTTTCAGTAAAATTTTCGAGAAAATAATATTAAATCAATTGCTAGCTCATTTTAACATAAATAATTTATTACATAGCAATCAATTCGGGTTTACTAAAGGTCGGTCCACAACAGACGCAGGCATCAGTCTTCTATGCAGCATATTTGAGGCCTGGGAGGGATCGCATGATGCACTTGGTGTCTTTTGTGATCTATCCAAGGCTTTCGACTGTGTCGAGCATGCTACGTTGGTCAAAAAATTATACCATTATGGTATAAGGGATACGGCACTTAAGCTCTTAAGCTCTTATCTTAAAAATAGAAAGCAGAGAGTAGAAGTAAATTCTACAAGGTCTAATGGGACCAACATAGAATTAGGTGTGCCACAAGGGTCCATTTTAGGCCCATTTCTTTTTCTCATCTATATAAATGACCTTCCTTATCTAGTTAAAGATAAGCACGAGATAGTACTTTTTGCTGATGACACTTCACTAATTTTTAATGTGAAGCGACGACAGTCAAATTACGACGAGGTAAATAGTGCTCTCTCGAAAATGGTACACTGGTTTAATGTTAATAATTTACTTTTAAATTCCAATAAAACAAAATGTTTAAAGTTTAGCCTGCCAAATGTTAGGCAGACACAAACCAATGTACTATTAAACGATGAGAAAATGAACCTAGTGGACACCACTGTATTTCTAGGAATAACACTAGATTGTAAATTACAGTGGGGTCCCCATATTGCAAATCTGGCTGATAGGCTTAGTTCTGCAGCATATGCAGTGAAAAAAATTAGAGAAATTTCCGATGAGGACACAGCGCGACTAGTTTATTTTAGTTATTTTCATAGTATAATGTCATATGGCATTCTTCTATGGGGAAACGCTGCGGACATTAACACAATATTTGTGCTGCAGAAGCGAGCTATACGTTCTATTTATAAGATGTCATATTTTGAATCTCTAAGAGATAAGTTTAAAGAAATAGGTATTCTGACCGTCGCTTCTCAATACATTTTGGACAATGTGTTGTATGTCAGAAAGAATTTAAATAACTTTAAAAAGAAAAGCGACAACCATTGTAGGAATACTAGAAATAAGAACAAGTTAGAAATACCGGTGATCAGACTAAGCAAAGTAAGTAAATCGTTTAAAGGTTCATGTATACGCCTTTACAATAGAATCCCAGAAAACGTTCAAAATCTTACCATTAATAAATTTAAAAAAGCTGTTAAAGAACGTTTGTGTGCTAAATGATAAAATTAGAACGCAATCGGATTAGCTATTTTGATTTTTTTTTAATACGTTGTATGATGGGCAACACTGTTCTACTCTCTGTGGCACTGCCCCTTTTTCTTTTGCGATCGTTCATGTACGTACCTACTGTGAATGTTGAATAAAACTAATTACTGTATTCAAGTCTTTATTTGCTAAAAACCCTACATGGTAGCAGAGCGTGGTTCCAAATAAAGCAGAAGATTTGAAGAAATTGGCAGAAAACAGTAATCCGAAGTTTTACCGGCAACGTGCATTGTAGGTTATGTGCAACGTGCATGAACAAAATGGCGAACTCAAATATGTTTAATATCGATAAGTTGAACGGCAGAGATAATTTTTCAACGTGGAAATTTAGTGTGAAAACATATTTGGAGCACGAAAATTTATGGAGCTGCATAGAACCGGGTACCGGAACAGTCGATCCCGTGAAGGATGTGAGGGCGAAATCCAAACTGATTCTTCTTATAAATACTCAAAACTATATCCATGTTCAGGAGTGTAAAACTGCTAGAGAAGTATGGGACAACTTGCATAAAGCATTTGATGACAACGGGCTTACCAGAAGAGTGAGTTTGTTGAAGGAATTGATCAATACTTCTCTAGAATCAAGCTTAAACATAGAAGATTATATCAGCAAGATAATGAATGCCTCACATAAACTCAGAAATATTGGCTTTGAAGTAAACGACGAGTGGCTCGGGACTCTTATGCTGGCTGGTCTCTCCGATGAGTATAAGCCAATGATTATGGGATTAGAAAACTCAGGATTAAAAATTGGTGCTGACTTCATCAAAACTAAACTGCTACAAGAAGTGAAAACTGATAATTCAAGCAGTGTCTTTTATTCTTATTCAAAGAAAAGGAATGAAAATTTCAAGTCAAAGCCCCCCGTAGAAAAAATGAGAGGCCCCAGGTGTTACAATTGCAATGGTTATGGTCACTTTGCAAAGTTTTGTAAAAGGACAAAGAAAACACAAAACAAAGGAAAAGAAAGGAACGAAGATGGTTTTATTGCAGCTTTTTCAGCATCCTTAGGTAATAATTGTGAAAAATGGTACATTGACTCGGGCGCTTCCATGCACATGTGCAGTAATAAAGAATGGTTGTGCAATGTTCGTGAACCATCAGTAAAGACAATAACAGTGGCAAATAGGGAGCCATTGTCCGTGGAGTGTGTTGGAGATATCAGTATTAATATTTCACAGCACGACAAAATACAAGTAAGGAATGTATTATATGTACCAGGACTTGCAGTCAATTTATTGTCAGTCAGTATGATCACAAAACATGGGTACAAAGTGTCTTTTAATGAGAGAGGCTGTAATATAGAAGACTCTGCAGGAAAATTGTTATGCTCTGCCACTTTGATAAATAAATTATATATTCTGGATACTGATCTTAGTAACAAAGAAAGCGCCCACCTGGTATCTAACAAGGTAAACCTTAATGATATTAACTTATGGCATCTTCGGATGGCTCATCTAAATGTTTCAGCTCTCAAGAAGTTACAAGATTGTGCTGAAGGGGTCAGCCTTACACACAGTTTGCAGACTGACATGCAATGCTCTACCTGTCTCGAAGGGAAACAGACGAGATTGCCGTTCAAGCATCAAGGATCTAGAGCTACAAGGCTTTTGGAGGTCATACACTCTGATGTGTGCGGACCAATGGAGAACCTATCTTATGGAGGTATGAGATATTTTGTTTCTTTTATTGATGATTACTCAAGGATGGTTCATATTTATTTTATGAAAGATAAACGAAGTGTATTGGATGTTTTTAGAGACTTTAAGAACAATGTAGAAAACCAACTGAATCATAAGATTAAAATAATAAGAACTGATAATGGCAAGGAATATTGTAATTTGAACTTTGAAAAATACTTGACAAATTGTGGTATCATACATCAAACCTCGACTCCGTACAGTCCTCAGCAAAATGGACTAGCCGAGAGAATGAACAGAACACTAGTAGAAAAGGCAAGATGCATGATTTTCTATGCACAATTAGATAAACCTATATGGGCTGAGGCTGTTGCTACAGCTGCATACTTAGTAAACAGATCACGAACTAAGGTTCTGGGAAATACTACACCATATAAAATGTGGACAGGAAAGGAACCCAAACTGAGTCATGTAAGAATATTTGGCTCAAAGGCAATGGTACATGTACCTAAGGAGAAACGATCAAAATGGGACAAAAAGTCAAAGGAAATGATCTTTGTAGGTTACTGCGAGAACACAAAGGGCTACCGAGTCATGAATCCCGTTACTCATCAGGTCACTAAAAGCAGAGATGTAATTTTCTTTGAAAGTGTTAATAAGTTAAATAATGAATATCCAATTCCAGTTAATCCTGTAGCTGATGAACCAGTGGAAGGTCATAGTGACACAGAACAACCACAGGAGTCTGTTAGTACCCCTCAGTCGGTGGCATCTCCAGAATCAGGTGAAAATTCAAGTGAGTATGAAACTGATTTAGGTGATTCGGATGATACTTATCAGCCTCCGAGATACTTAATACAGCAAGACCCACAGATAAGTAACGTTACCCTCAGGCCCCGTGACAAATCTCACAAAGATAAAAAGGGATTATTCTGTTTCTATAACAATATTTCAGATCCACAGAACATAGAAGAAGCTTTAAAATCCCCACATGCCAATGAATGGAAGAAAGCAATGGATGAGGAATACAATTCTTTAATAGAAACTGAAACGTGGCAGCTTGAAGACTTACCTGCTGGAAAAAGAGCATTACCGAATAAATGGATATTCAAGACAAAGACTGACCCTCTTGAGACTTGTTATTAAAGGGTACGAACAAAAGAGGGGCATAGATTATCAAGAAGTTTACTCTCCAGTGGTAAGATACTCATCTATTCGTTATTTGTTTGCCATTGCAGCACAGTTGAATCTACACATTGACCAGATGGATGCTGTCACTGCCTTTCTTCAAGGAAATATAGATGCCGAAATATACATGGTACAACCAGAAATGTATACTAGAGGAAAACAAGTCTGTCATCTGCGGAAATCTATTTATGGGCTCAAACAGGCAAGTAGACTTTGGAATATTAAGTTATGTAAAGTTCTAAAGGAACTGGAAATTGAGCAATCAAAGACTGATCCATGCATTTATTATGATAATACAAAGAAAATTTATATTGCAGTGTGGGTTGATGACCTAATTATATTTAGCTCTCAATCAGAGTTTACAAAAGAATTAAAGGAAAAGTTATGCCAAAAATTAAATATGAAGGACCTTGGTCAAGTCAAACAATGTGTGGGCTTGAATGTAACTAGAGGTAAAGATACTATTATGTTAGATCAGGAGAAATATATAAAAGAAGTTTTATCAAGATTTAACATGACAGATTGCAAAATTACAAAGACGCCTGTGGAAGTTGGACTGAAGTTTAGTAATACGGAAGAAGATATATATAATTGTCCTTATCAACAAGCCATTGGTTGTCTTTTATTCATAGCCCAAGGAACAAGGCCAGACATATCATTTGCCGTCAACTGTCTCAGTAGATATAATAAAATGCCAAAATCTGAGCATTGGTCTGCTGTTAAAAGGGTGCTAAGATACCTACAGGGTACTAAACATTATAGACTGACTTATACCAAGAGTGTTAAAAATGATATCACAGGTTACTGTGACGCAGATTGGGCGAGTGATGTCCGTGACCGTAGATCGTGCACGGGTTATATTTTCTTGTTGCAGGGTGGTGCGGTGTCATGGTGCTCACGAAAACAACAAACCGTGGCTTTGTCTACAGCAGAGGCTGAATATATGGCCATGTCATCAGCAGCACAGGAGGCACTATGGCTGCAGCAGCTGCAGGGAGAACTCGGTGGACAATATGACAGCACACTAGCCATCCACTGTGACAACATAAGTGCAATCAAACTTACCACTAATGATTGTTATTTGCCAAGATCCAAACATATAGATATAAGGTACCATTTTTTGAGAGAACATGTTAATAATTTAAAACTAAAATTTTTGTATGTAAAGAGCGAAGAAAATGTTTCTGATATTTTAACTAAAGGCACTAGTGTAGATAAACATTACTATTGTATGTTGAATATGGGATTGCGTTCTGGGGTGGGTGATAAAATTAGAACGCAATCGGATTAGCTATTTTGATTTTTTTTTAATACGTTGTATGATGGGCAACACTGTTCTACTCTCTGTGGCACTGCCCCTTTTTCTTTTGCGATCGTTCATGTACGTACCTACTGTGAATGTTGAATAAAACTAATTACTGTATTCAAGTCTTTATTTGCTAAAAACCCTACACTAAAGCTTATTATAAAGTCAGTGATTTCATTAACGATTGCACACCTTGGGAATAAGATGGCCCCCTGCAAGGCTGCTTTTATTTACTTAAGTATGCTCTATGTACTTATGACTAATGTTATATAGATTAAGTTACAACATTGTAAAAATATTTTTTTTGAAAAGAACAATTTTCCCATCTTTTTGCTAAAAGGTGGCCCCGTGCGAGTTTCTTACGCCGGTTCTTCTCGCCGGGCTAGTTTCCGAACCGGTGGTAGGCATCATGTAGGACAAATTCTATAAGTGTTATTTCATAACCTATATGGAAATAAAAATTTTGAGTTTGAGTTTGAGTTTATTAACAATAGGTTTCATTATTTAGGTACTTCAAAAGTGATTGTCCGATTTCGCTCAAAATAATTTTCCTAGAGTTCTTAGCATAACCTATCATCATGAAAACTAACAATTTTCCATCCCTTATAGTTTAGAAATGCCAAAGGGGATGTTGATCCCCTTTGGCATTTCTAAATCATCAATAAATGCCAAAGGGGATCAACATCCCCTTTGGCATTTCTAAACTATAAGGGCCTCCAAAGTATAAAACACTTTGGAGGCCGATTACTTAAAAATTGTTGATGTTGTAAAAAGTAATGTAAGAAGTTTGAACTTAACATTTTAATAAGATCTATTCGATTTTATCCATCAAGATGGGGTAGAATGAAAAAATAATTTTCATCTCCACTTCAAATTTATGAAAAACCACCCCTAAAATATAAAAAAGATTATTTACATGATGCCAAAACTGAATTATATTAATATACACAATCTATGAGTATACCAAATTTCATCCATTTTAATTCATAATTACAGACGCTAGAACGGCTGATAGACAGACAGACAGACGGACGGGCGGACAGATGGAAACTATAAGGGTTCCTAAAGTGCTACGGAACCCTTAAAATAATTCCTCATGTCGCGGCTTTACAATGTAGAGCCGCGGACCGCGGTCAGAGTTGGGCTCTATGGTAAGTAAGCCTTCACTTTTGCCGTGAAGTTTCTTAGGCGTGTTTTAAGTCGATTAGGCGTGAACGTTCATGTTCACGGCATTTTCGCGCGTTGATTTTGTAGAACACAACTTTGAGGATAGGGTAGAGGCGTTATAAGTATTCAACATAGCGGCTGCATCTTCTGGCAAATTCAATAGCTACTTATGAATAGCAATCGCATTTACTGGTAATACACGTAGTAAATATGTTTGTCTGTGTTTAGTGACATCATGCTGACATCAGATGTTGTTGAGACAACTTGTCGCATTATTGATTGGGCAAATATTATTCAGATGCGTACGACGACAGAGGGTCAATTCTGATACATAAAACCTGCAATAATACATTACAATCAAGTCTCGTAAACTAAAACTGACAATCGGTATTCTCGTAAATGTTAAACCAGCGTGAAATGCGTCCTGATAGGGCCAAATTTCAAAAATAAATTTATGATAACATGTCGCTTCACTTGTAATACAATTAAAGTAAAATGAAAGTATATTTAAATACGAGAATTGAGGTTCAGAAATACTGCGAAAAATATCGGATTTCATTGCGGATTTCAAACCGCAACGCACGCTCATGATCTATGTTTCATACACGAGTTATCAAAGACAGGTACCTACTACATACATCATGAATCATCATGTACCTTATTTGATATCTTGTGTAAATATGTAGTTACATATTATTGTGCAATTGAAAGCAACGACTGAACTTGTAGACGTGTACAAAAAATAAAAGTACATTATGCGTCGAATTGCAATTTTTTATTTATTTTTTTACATAGGTTCTTACGCATCGCTATATTTATTTTTTTATCTTGAGCAGGAAGACGTTGGTCATCTCACGACCCACATGCACCGGAGCCCGGCATTGTATGCTAATCGCGGGATTCCCAGAGACCGGCAGAGTACGTCGCTAACTGCACCAGATAACACGGACATACAAAATATGTGCTCTGAATACTAACTTAAATGCGCGTGAGAATAAAATAATACCGCATTTTTCGTACCGACTATATACCTACTACAAAATCTTAAAACGTAGAAATTATTTAGTAAGTATGTAATAATTGATTTTTTAAAACTATTTATATTGATATTCAATAAATAATAATTCAATAAATTTAAATAATCATAAATTATTCAATCTTCTTAAATATAAAAATGAATTATAATTCCAATATCTCGCTAAAACTCGAGAACGGTTAGACCGATTTGCCTAACTTGGGTCTTGAATTCTCTTGAAATTATTGCGAAGGTTCAGGGAAGGTTTAAACGGTAAAGAATATTGAAAAAATTACGGGGAAAATGCAAAATTGTAGGTGTATATATGTAGGTGTAGTGTATGTGTAGGTGTAGTTGTATGCGTAGGTGTAGTTATTTATTTATTCCAGTCCATAGTTAAGACAAAACAACATTTATAATATTTATTTAGTTATTTTTGAGATTCATAATATTATTATTTTAGTATGTTTGTATATAGGAATCGCCTTGTCGCTTAGGCAACGAGACTATATACAATGATCGTCGTTAATGGTTTTTTACTCAAAACCTTCAAACCAAACACTATCGTGGCATTAAAGGTCAACGGTGTTTACAGACCTACAGCGAAAATTACTTGCTCAAACACACGCGATGTACGAGTAGGTAAATAAATATTTATACACGTTCGTGGACATCCTACTACGCAATGGTTTAAGGATCAGTGGCGTATCGTAGTAGGGGCGGGGGGGCGGCAAAACCTAAGTAAGGGGGCGGCAAAACCTAAGTAAGAGGATGGCAAAACCCAAGTAAGGGGGCGGCAAAATTGACGTCCGCCCCGTGCGGCAAACACCCACGCTACGCCACTGTTAAGGATTACGATATACGAATAAATAAGAACAACATAATATTTTGGCAATGAACATTGTTACGCGTTGATGTCTTTTTATTGCACGTTAGTTACATTGATAACTGATGTTAAAACTTTTAAAGTTATATATTAATTTAGTAGAAGTAAGTTTGACAACTAAAACCCTTTTCTTTGAAAATAAATCAAGAATGCTACTTTACAAAGTTTTACTTTACCGTACCTAAACTGTTGTAAGATTTTACCAGAATATGCATGTGGCACAGTAGGACGTCACATCAAGGAAGTTTAAAATTCTCTTTAAAATATAATTAATTCCAGAGCTAAAACATTAAGTTCCGTGAACCTACCCCACAAGTTAACTCATTAGGTTCAAGGTTGTTAAAATCAGCCGCTTCGTTGTTATTATCTGGTTTATTAAACGATGATAGCTGTGTTATCACCATTAAACTAGTAGGGCAGCTATTATTTTGGCAAAAATTTCCTTCCCTCGACCGTAGATTTAAGGTTGATTTAAATGTCGGTGGTCAACCTTAATTACGTTAACCTACGACAATGTTATCATACTATAGAGAACGTTACGAACGAACGATTACTGTAATGTATCCGAAATAAGGCAGCGGAACCCTTGATGAGGAATAAAATATTATGCTATATTTGATCATAATATTTAATTATGAAATTGGTACAAAAACGGAGAAAGAAACTAATATCAGATAGGGCGTGCGCAATAGGGGATCGGACTAGATCTGAAATATTTAGTAAATGAATATATTCAGCAATATTGAGGCATTACTACTTGGTAAATGTAAAAAATATATTATTTTGTGTAGTTTACAAATTAGATACATCTAAAAAGTACAAAAAAGGTTTCTTTTTGCAAAATTAGTACACCAAACCTATATCATTAGTTTACTAACATCATATACAAAAACATTCATTATGGTAAGTTTAAGTTCAACGCACAAACATCGGAGATATTTACAAATATGTTCCTGCGGCCGTATACTTCATACCTACTTCATACACTTGACCTACGAGTGACGTCACTCTTGGGTTGACCCAAGCGTGACGTCACTTGTAGGTCGACTTTAGTAGGTATGGAGCGTTTTTACGAGACTTGTGAAATTTTGTATACAAATCGCTGTAATTTTGAAAATATTGACTTTTAATATACTGTTTCTTCTGAGAAGTTACTCATATTTACGAGTACTATTCATTTATGCAATAAAAAATCAGTCCGCTTGCCTATTGCAGGGCCCTGATTGTCGTAAAGAATCTCGGTTCGATTCTTGCGTTGACTTATTCACACAGGCGTCAAATCATGCGCGCGCGAGCGAGACAGACTGACAATGGAACCGATATTCAAGGTACGAGAATCGGGGCCCAAATCTTGGCCGTAAACCACAATATGTCTACAAACAATATTGGAAGATTAAAATGTTGTAATTCATTGCCATTATTGCCACAGTGATTAGTATGCGGCACCTCACCCCGCGTAGTGGTAATTGTCCAACGTCACCGGGTGTGGCCACGACACAGGCGGTAGCGAGTCGCGACTAGCGCATATTTACCATGTACCTAATTATTAATACTGACGTTCTTATTTTGTTACTGGCTGGATTCTTGCATCTGTTTTGTCTAAATTCGTTGTATCTATCGTTCAAATAAAGATAGAAACTTATAATGTTATAGCCTTTATACTCATACAATACATTTAAAGGAGATACCTATTTTAATATTAATCCTAATCATACTTATATAGTTCCTATAATGGTCACCTACGTCAGTCTAAAGCTGCTTGTCCACCGCCATCGTCAACAGGACGTCAACGGAAAAGACATGACGGCACCGAAGGTGCGATACATTTGCTATAATATATAAGGTTTGGTAAAATCGATTACGGAAACTTTGGGTACGTCATATACTGCTTATGTAAAGACGTTTAGGCAAAAAAATATTTGAAACACGTGGATTTTTTTTTATACAAAATTAAATTATGTGGCAGGAAATTACATCTTATTGCATTATATCGACCACGCGCGTACAGCTGTTCAGATATGAACTTGAATGACCTTTCCTGATGTATGCAATATGTATCGCTGTATCTGTCGTGCTACATCTGCTGTCCTTGTCGCGCGTGGACGCTTTATGCAAAAGATTTAATTACTTGCAATATTTTAATTTAATAATTTTAGTTTCTATTTTTTTACACGGGGGTTTTTTTTTTGCCTACATGTCTTTAGACAAGCAGTATATGACGTACCCAAAGTTTCCGTAATTGATTTTACCAAACCTTATATAGCCGTGTGTCTGTCTACCGCACGCCCGTCCCGTTAATCTCATCTCTACAAATAATCTCGTTGTTACTTAATATAATCAGGCATTACTTTGCGGAAATCCATAGCATACAATTTAATTAAAATCCCACCAAAAACTTGGCGGGATATTGCTAGATATTAATTAAATTACAATCTTATTCTTGTTGACGTCCCGTTGACGTTGATGGTGGACAAACAGTGTTATTGGTTGTCACATGCTTAGCCGCCTCATAAAGCAGTTAGAATTACTATTAGCAGTTGAATACTCCCTGACGTAACGTAAACTCGTTTTCGAAAATTAATGTGTGTCACTAATATTCTTTTTTCCGAAGTTATTATCGGTTGACTTATGTATGTATCATGTATTCGGGTTGTAATGGACTTAGAAGAATAATATACATAGAATGAATACCAAAATCAATAGTTTTATTACTTTGGATGTGGTTTTGATGATTTTTCTAGTACGATGGACAAAATATTACTATTTTTTTGAAAAGTAAATACGTAAGATCATTGAATATAGAATATGTTATTTGTGTACGGAAAGCTTCCACAAAAGTGGCATGTCGATTGTGGATGGATTTACTAATTATTATTGGACTAGCTTTTGCCCGCGATTTCGTCCGCGTGGAGTTCGGTTTCCATACAAAATTTTAACCCACTTAGGGGAGGAATTTTCAAAAATCTCTTCTTAGCGGATGCCTACGTCATTACAACTACCTGTATGCCAAATTTCAGTAAAATCCGTTCAGTAGTTTCGGCTGTGCTTTGTTAGGTGAGTCAATCAGGTTTGCCTTTTATATGTTTAGATATCTCTTTCTCCTCTTAGCAGTGACGATATATTATGTCTTCTTCTCCTGCTAGTTAAATTATATGTCACCGTAAAATTGTATTAGATTGTAAAATAAGTAACGAGATCGTAAAAGTATGTTGAAAGATTTATAACTACATATTTATAATCTAACGAAAATTATTGTGTTAAATTTTAGGCAGAATATTCGCGTCAGAAATCTATCAACATACAATTTCACTAGTTTTATTACATATTACAATCTAACGGTTTTTACAATTTTACGATGACATTGTACATATATTATTTTATAAATTTTTATCTTAGTCAGTTAAAGGACAATTTTTCATGTTCACTCTATTTGTCGAGTAAAGAAAGAGCTTACAGAAAATTGATAGTAATATTCGGTTGTCATATTTTTATCAAAATGCGTATTACCCGAGTATGGACCATGTAGAGATGTAATGGATCAGAAACTTGCTTCCGAATCGACCTTTCTAAAAATATCTGGGGTAATTCATACCAACATTTTTAAGCGGTGTGAATCGACCTAAGAAGCAGTGTTGAGGCGATTGGCACCGCGGTTCGAACCGTCGCGGTGTGAAATGACTAACGACCCTTTATATCGATGGAATAATGAAACCCCACGTGACTGTACATTTTAATTTAAAAATAATTAAACCAAGTATCACATTTAATATCGTGGCGTACACAAAGTAAATTATTAAATATTAATATACATACAATACGTAGCATGAGATTATTCGGTAAAATATTCATTAATTTTTACCCTTAAAACCACTCAACTCTTAAATTACACATAAAATTAAATACAAATTATGTTTAAGGCTCGGTGCAAACAGGCAATCGAATGTCGCGCGAAACTGTGAGTAGTTCAAAGATATCCGTGTTGGTGCAAAATACTATTAGAAGTATCTACCTATTATATATATATATATATATATATATATATATATATATATATATATGAAATATGGGGGCAAACGAGCAAACGGGTCACCTGATGGAAAGCAACTTCCGTCGCCCATGGACACTCGCAGCATCAGAAGAGTGCGTTGCCGGCCTTTTAAGAGGGAATAGGGTAATGGGGGAGGGTAGGGAAGGGAATAGGGTAGGGGATTGGGCCTCCGGTAAACTCACTCACTCGGCGAAACACAGCGCAAACGCTGTTTCACGCCGGTTTTCTGTGAGCCCGTGGTATTTCTCCGGTCGAGCCGGCCCATTCGTGCCGAAGCATGGCTCTACCACGTAGAAGATAGAACTATATAATTATAATGTGATGATGTATGATGTGATGATGATGGTGATGATGATGATTAATGTAATTGACATAGTGGGATATACTTGCAGTTCTTTATACAATGACAAACATGTATCTATAAGGGTTACTTCAGAAAAAGTCAAAATCATTATATGCGTCCATATAAATTTCAAGTTTCCTCGATTCTACATGGATCCCATCATCAGGTAACCACTGGTAAAAACGGGACCGACTTGGAATTATACCCTTTACAGCAAAAAAAAGAATTTTAAAAATTGTTCCACAGACGGCGGAATTGTGATCTAACTAAAAAAAAAAAAAGCCGAATGTATAACCGCCTCCTTTTTTTGGAAGTCGGTTAATAAATAAAATAAATGTTTAAACTTTATTTCAGTTCAACGTGCAAAAAACCTGTTTCAATTATGCATTATCACATATCAGTAGCTGATAAAGCTCATCGTTAACAGTTTCCTGTCATTTGTGGCTGTTGCATCACAATTAAAGTCATTTAGTAAGACTGGCACCAGACTAAAAGAAAACACCATTCATTGACGCAATGATACCTACATATCGATTGTTATTTTATACTGGATCTACTAATTTAGTCTACAATTATTGTCAAAAATTTAACGAGGTTCTTTTAATCTACCGTCAGTTTAACACGTTAAGTTTGAGGTAATTTTCAGAAGACTTGCAGATAGTGCGTTTGAGACCTCTAAGATTTGTTGTTAAATAAAATTTAAATTTAATTTTGTTTGAATTTTAAAATAATTTATCGAATTTTAATAAATTACAATTTTTAGATGCTAGCACTGCACTTGCTAATAATACGTAATTAAGCATAGTTCTCAGTACCTGTTTAAAACGAAATTTTACTTTTTCAAGACCAAAATAAGCAAAATCGGTCCAATTGTTCTCGTGTTTTAGCGAGACATTTAATTACAATAATATTTTTTTTTAGATTCTGAATTAGTACAACAGCAAGGATACGATGGCAGCGTTTAACTACTCGGTCAAGGAACTATTTGATATCAACGATGATTAAATAAAGGCAGATGACTATATTTTTATGACAAGTTGCTTGAATATCGATATACATATTTTGTTCTACTGATTTTAATAAAATGAATGTTTGAATATTATTATTATCAATGATATTAATATTAACATACGTTCATGACAACATAATGTTATACTTTTAACAATCCTGCTATAAAATGAACTACGGTAATGTTAGGCGTACCGCATATATCTACTATAATAATAACATAATAAAGAGGAAAAGTTTGTTAGGATCCGAAACAACTGGCACATATATAAAATAGACCACGGGACCCACATAGGCTACTTTTTATAGCAGAAAATGTACGGTTTCCGCGAAATTAACTTTTGCGCGCACGAAGTCGAACATCTAGTTATAACATATATTAAATCTATAATGAGGGAAGGATATTGGGTTTTACCTTTATATTATCTTCAGTTCTGAATTAAAATATTAGGTCCTTACATAATATGGCTACTTTGATCTCAAATATATCTTCTTTGATTAGAAATTCCAATTTCAAATTTATACCGCTATTTACTCATGCATTTGTGTTTCGAAAACCGTAATTCATTTGTTTTTCTCTCTTTTGGTTTTTTCTTTGCGTCACTCTATTTACAAAATGGAAAACTTGAAATATCGTATTATTTTTGAGTATGAGTTCCACCGTGGCACCATTGCTGCAGAAACGGCTCGAAGAATTAAATATGTGTATGGTGGCGGTGTCGCAAAAGAAAACACAGTGCGTTTTTGGTTCCAACGTTTTCGTTCAGGAAATTTCGACCTGCAGAACAAGCCCCGTGGACGGCCCGAGTACAAAGTTGGCAATGAAGAATTGAAGGCTATTGTGGAAGTGGATCCATCGCAAACCACGTCCGAGTTTTCTGCAGGCTGCGGTGTTTGTGATAAAACTATTTTAATCCACTTGAAGCAAATTGGGAAGATGAAAAAGCTTGAAAGGTGAGTACATCATGAATTGAGTGCAGCAAACCGAACCCTGGCAAATCAGCCAAAACCTGCCCCAAGCGAAAATAGACTCAAACAAAGTTACTTGTGAGCGTTTGGTGGATTGGTGCCAGTGTCGTTCACTACAGCTTTCTTAGATCTGGCCACACGATTACGGCAGATGTCAGCAATTGCGAATCATGATGGAAAAGCTAGCTGCTAAACAACCCAGGATTGGTCATTCGATCTAGACCACTGCTGCTTCAGGATATCGCAAGACTACACACTGTACAACAAATTAGCTACCAAATTAGAGGAGCTTCAATTGAAATGTCTAAAACATCCACCGTACTCCCCGGATCTGCTCCAACAGATTACCATTTTTTTTTAATTTGGATAACTTCTTGCAAGGGAAAAAAATCAACTCCGATGGGGCAGTCCAAAGCGCCTTCAAAGATTTTATTGATGCCTGTCCGAATGGTTTTTTAGTAAAGAAATCAATGAAATACCTATGAGATGACAAAAGTGCGTAGATAGCAATGTATACCACTTTGATTAATTAAATATATTATGTTTAAAAAAATCGACTTTATGTTTCTCCTTTACAAGCCAATTTTATATGTAAGCACCTAATTATTGTTGAAAATGAAATAAAAATTTTAAAATGTTTACAATTATTTTGGTTAATGGCCACGACTTTATTGTAATGCGGTTATGGGGGTAATGAGGGTAATTGATTTTAAAATTTCTTTTACTACTAAAAAGCCACATTTAATTTAAGTTTTAAATAATAAAAATAATAATATGTTAAACCCAATTTACGGCGAACGAAGCCGCGGGCAGAAGCGAGTTATATATTTCTCTACTTATATATTATTATTATAGAATGAATATCGCTAGTCTTGCTAAAACTAAATGACAGCTGGATACCGTTATGAATGAAGGAGTTTACAAATATAACAAAAAATAAAGTAATAAATATGTATTAATTAAAAACGAAAGTTGACCAGGCTTAAAATATTCACTATATTCTATATCTAAGTACGAACTTACGTTAACGAATAATATTGTGCTATTATTTTCTTGCTTATGCAAAAAAAAAACTAGATAATATTAAGTCTTCGAAATTAGCGATTCTTATCTTAAACAAAAGTTAAAAGATATTTCATTCATTGCTGAAATTAAATTTAAAATCAGTAGAAGAGACCAATGGTCATCTAATTTTATATGGAAATCTTAATACTCCGGTAAATTTCGACAATTGAAATAACAATAATTCCGACAGAACCAAATATTGGTAGAGACCTTGGATTTACCCTAATAAATTTAAATTTAAAAGTCCCCATCAATCCCATGTGAGCTTACAAAGAGCTTTGCGGGGTCAAAGTTCAACATTCCAGGTTTTTTGAGTTTGTCTCGAAAACCGTAAGTTTTATCAAAAAATACTTCAGCTCTAAGTTGTAGATCTCAAAATTATCTACAAAAATGGTTCGTATGTTTTTTCCCTAATTATCACCGTTACTGAGATATCTAGTGCTCTCTAGTGCGAGGTGGACTTACTCTTGAAGACTTGATTTTCCTCGCGTTGTCTTTTTGCTGTTTGAACGCGCTAATCTCAGGAACTACTGGTTCAAATTGAAAAATTATTTTTGTGTTATATAGTCCATTTATCGAGGAAGGCTTAAAGCTATATAACATCAAGCTACGACTAATAGGAACGAAGAATCAGTGGAAAATGTGGAAAAAACGGGGAAAATTGTTCATCTTTGAGGGCTTCCGTTGTCTGTTTGAACGCGCTGATCTCAGGAACTGCTTGATCGATTTAAAAATATATTTTTGTGTTGGATAGTCCATTTGTCGAAGAAGGCTTTAAGCTATATTACATTAACCTGCGATCAATAGGAACGAAGCACCAGTGAAAATTTTTGCAAAAACGGGAAAAGTTATTCATATTGGCACAGATATTGAACAGATTTTAATGATTTTTGTTGTGTTTGTTCAAGTGGATTCGAGAATGGTTTAGACTTGCAATTGGACGCGGTAGGTGGCGCTGCTGCCAATACGTCAACAAATTTAATTCTAAGGCGGTACGAAGTTCGCTGTGACAACTAGTATGTATATATGTAGCAAATATGTGCATATTATGTAGAACGTGATAGTTACAATCACGATATCTCAGGAACGGTGAGACTTAGAGAAAAAATCATAACGACCATTTTTGTAGACAATTTTGAGATATACAATTTCAGTCTGCGGTATTTTTGATAAAACTTACCGTTGTTGAAAAAACCCCAAAAATCCTGAAATGTTGACCTTTGACCCCACATAACTTTATTAGCTCACATGGGATTCATGGGGACTTTAAAATTTTTATATTTTAGGGTAAACCCAAGATTTCCACCAAAATTTAGCTCTGTCGGAATTTTTGTTATTTGACCCCTATTTTCATGTCTAAATTTACCGGAGTATAATTTTAGTTCTCAAATTCTAAATCAAATCTCATACTAACAATGCGGTATCGGCTAGAGATGTGCCGAGTCAGGCTGACTCGAATACTGACTCAAATACCTAGCAGGTACTCACGTACTCGAGTACTCGAAATATCGTATTCGGATCCACAGTACTCGATTACAGGATTACACGTATTCGAATATTCAGTCAAATTGTTAAAGCGAGTGAATCGTACTTCTATAGAACTTCTTTGGTATACCTATTACCTTCTTACCTACATACACGTATTACCTACTGTAAGCTTATAGTTGAAGGTTTCATAAAATACTTCTAATTAATAATATGTAAACGTGCAATGAATGGTTTAAATGTGCATTAATATATAATTATTATTATTTGGTTATGAGATGAAATGATTTTATAGTTTATTTCTTAGGCATAAGAAATAATATTCAGTGCCATGTTCAATTTGTATAAAAAATGCAAGATCAGTATCGTCGCTTGTTTTGTATTGGCATTATTACCGGGAGACGGCCATGGAGGCACATGTTATGTTAATTTATGGAGAATAAATCCTGTATATTATTTATTTGAAGTTTTAATCACTGGATATGAATAAGGATTTCAGAGAGGACTTTACATTTCAGAAGTTGGATCGGCGAAAATTATATTTTTTTTCGCTCTGAGCCTACGTAAGTATCGTTGTTTATATCGACATTTATTTTGAAAATTTTTCTTTGTTTTTGTGGTACCTAACTACCTACCTAATAATGATTAATGTTTTGGTAAACTATAATTAATTGCTTAGATAATAGTAAAGTGAAAAATCGTAATATTATCTAAAGGGATTAAATTAAATTTTTGATGCATATCGTGAAAAAGGGGCATAGAGAATCGGAGGAAATTTGAAAATGGAATACATATTTTATTCTCGAACGTGCTCATGAGTCATGACGTTATATGAGTGCAAAAGAAATAGAATGATGATGGAAGAGATAATATTATTAAAATAATAATTTAATAGTAGTTAGTTATTAATAAATAGGTTTTGCGATTTTATGATATTATATCAGATACTTTAATCGAGACGATATTGTTTATACATAATGATTGTTTATTAATATGTAAGTACAATTGGTTTTTCGAAAACAGTTGCAAGTATTACCTACCATGAAATTTGCAGAGAAATGTGGGGGAGTAAAATCGATCTCACTAAGGCTTATATCTGGAGAACTGTGCATTTTTTGCTACATTATGTATATGGTTTTTTTTGTCTTGTGTAATGTAATATAATTATTTCTATAATTTTGACTATTATAATTTATAAATGTTATGACAACTTGATCGAAATAGAACTCAAAATAATAATATGGGTTTTTTCGACTGGAGCAAAAGATTTGTATTTATGTTTAAAAGAGCATTTATTAGTTGAACTTCAATATATATGATTTATTAATTTTAATATAGAATAACGCTTAAGATTCTTAATTATTTCTTTTTATTTGGAGTGACATGGTATTAAGCTGTATTCTGTCAGTTTCAGATCAGATGGAATTCCGATTACGACTATCTATTTTGGGTATTTAAGGACCCAGGGAGCCCAAAATGAGAGTGAAAGTCAGGAAGTTCCTAATACCATTAGAAAGTACTAGGTGAGAAATTAAATGCCAAAATTAATATGCCAGTTGACCAGGACGACCCGGGATGTAAGCGGTCAGGTCAGCCGGTGGAGCAATACAGAGTGATACCCAGGGAGCCCAAGGTTAATGGGACAGGGTCAGGAAATAGACTTCTGCCGGTTGCTCAGGATGACCCGGGTGTAAGTGGTTAGATCAGCCGGTGGAGCAATACAGAGGGATACCCAGGGAGCCCAAGATTATTGGGACAGGGTCAGGAAATAGACTACTGCCGGTTGCTCAGGACGACCCAGGTGTAAGTGGTTAGATCAGCCGGTGGAGGTGAGTGGTCAGGGGTGGCGCAGGAGAGTAGCGCTACCGAGACCAGAATTGTAAGGGGATCGGTGGAGGCCGATCCCAGGATTGGTGGAGGCCAATCCGAGACGAAACAAATTGTAAGGGGATTGGTGGAGGCCGATCCGAGACGAAACGAGACGAGGACTGTATTGACGGAGAGCACCTATCAGAGAGTATTGGTGGGTGCCTATTCAAGAGCATTGGCGGAGAGCGCCTATTCCAGACGAGATTTGAGGATGGGATTAATGGAGTGTGTCGATCACGAAACGTTTTGATTATTCATGGAGTATGAGGAGTGAGGATGGTGTATTTTTCTGCCGTAGCCAGGCCAGATCGTGGGTCTACCGTGGAACACCAAAAGTGTGATAGAGATCAATCATAATTATTTAAGAGCACTATATAGTACTTTCGACATAACAGTTCGAGTAGAGTGGAGAGAACGATATAAAAAAAAATGAATTTGAAACGAGGTGTAAAAGAGAAAAAGAAAAGGTGAGGAGAGAAGTAAGGTACAGATTTTGTTTGTATCAATTTTATAGTAAGGGATTATATATGAGATTTAAATGAGTTTACAGAATCAATATAGAACAAGGTTTTGACAATAATAGAGTCAGTCAATGGTTTGGATAGACAAAAATTTAGTAACCTGAGATTTAAATGAATTTACAGAATCAATATAGAACAAGGTTTTGACAATAATAGAGTCAGTCAAGGGTTTGGATAGACAAAAATTTATTAACCTACTTTTACCATAAATATTGAGTTGACCCTATGTCTAAAGAGCAGACAATGTATGTATTTTATATTTATATATGTATTTTATAACCTTCAACCCAGCTTAGAATAGTACAGTCATCAGTAAACTCAGTCCACTTATTATAAAAATACTTCAAACGTCCGGCAATGATAATTACCTATGTATCTTCTATCGTCTCCTCGTTTGCTGCCGGGAGTAGCCGGTGTGACGTTGTCGGCCTCGCGCTGCAGCCTGGCGGTTGTCCCGCGGCGGCGGCGGCGGGGGCGGCGGCGGCCGGCGGGGAGCGGGGGCCGTCCGGGGCTCCGTCGCCGCCGCACGCGAAGTCCCCCTCGAGTTTAAAGTTCCTCTCTGAGGCTGTACGACTACTGGAGTCCTGTATGGTGGTCGCGGCCTAGACTTCATCTCAGATGCAGTCTTCGTTATGGCTTTTGATGATTTTAGGTGCTCAGCTAGGTCAGAGCCAAAGAGATTTTCGTTGATCTTTGTGTCCTTAACGGTATCTCTAATATTCCTGTTTAGGACATTGAGAATCGCGTATCTACGAGATAATGACTCCCTGTAATGATTGTCGCAGAGAAGTCTCCCAGCGTCGCTCAAGGTTTTTATTATTTCGGGAGGGACAATATTATTAGATGTCAAAGCCCAGTTGAGTACTTGTCCGAGGGCTGTGAGACCGGATCCCAGTTGGTTCTGTTTATTTTGGCGGTATAAGTCCTGTTTCACATTTAAATCAGACAGGGCAGCCTTAATTTCTGGGTTAAGTTTGGGCGCGCAGATGTTTGTACAGTTGTCCGGCGGTAGGTAAAGTTTTAGTAAGTCCGCCACGGTCTCCTTCTGTAGCCCGTTAGTGAGGATATGTGCCCATCTTGGTACAATATCCTTATGTAAACCCTCACCATGACTTTTTTTATCAGCGGGATCTTCGCCTAAGAGGTTTAAAATTTCAGGTTCCAAGCTAGTCACCGCGTCCCCGTTACTAGCCTCTGGCTGTAGTTCTGGTAAGGTAAGTGACGGGGTAAGTGACGGGGCATCTGCCTCCATTGGGGTCGACACATTGTCTGGTATGACGACTACAGACTCCATCTGTGGGCGCTCCTCATCATTGTTAAGATCGTCCAAAGCTTCCTGATTTGGAAGGTCATCGACTAGAAGGGAAAATAAAGACAACGACATTTACAATTTTCGCCAATCAAATTTTTATTGAAGTAAGTAGGTAGGTAAAAATGTTGAACAGAAGACTAAATTTGGTACCTGGATAATAGCTATCGTATTCCGGTTCTGAAAAATCCGTCAAAGTGCTCGAGGAAACCGACGGGGAATGTTCTCGTCTTCTTCTTTTTTCTTTCAACTTATCTCTCAATCTTTTAACTTTTTTGGCCAACCTATTATAATCACTGTCCACGGAACGATCACGTTTTCTTTTCGACATAATCTACTGATCGTATAAAACCAAAAAAAAAAAATGAAAAATAACGATTAAAAAAAGAAAATTGTGTGACTCGGACGACACAAAATCACGTAATGAATTGTCACGCCACCCCCCACGGCCAGGTGGCGTGGGAGTGGTGGGATGAAACAGGTATGTTGTTTTCTCTTTCTAGCTCGTTACTTACTCTAAATGTGTGATAAGGATGGCACCTACTCATGTACTGCTGCAAGTAAATTATGTAATCGTCTTCGGTTAAGACCCGAAGTATAATGTTAATGTGGCTTACAAGTAAAATAAGTATTAGTTATTGGAATGAAAGTTCCTATGGGGCGTTGCGGAGAGGTACTCTAGTCGGCAAAAAAAAAAAAAAAAAAGGGTCTGTAACGTTAAATAAAACCGTAAGATTTTTATGTATTAGTAAAAAGCAAAATTCGATCGATCGATCAATTGACATCCTACATTATGGTCTAGTGGCAAGGATGCCTGGATTCTCACCCAGGAGGCTCGCGTTTGATTCCCGGTATTGGAATTAAACTTTTACATTATTTTAACTCAAATAAGTATTTATAATTATCACTTAATAATAATAATAATGTGACCTACACAAACTTTCTTCACATAAAAATAATATTTTTGCAAACAATGTTACGTAAAACGCCACCTGTGATCTAGAAACGGTACTTTATTAGGGTTCATATCGGAAGCGATCGTAGTTCTTATCGAGACAAAGTACAGTTTTAAAAGGTAAAACTGATCGACTGATGTATTAATTGCACAGACCATTGCTAGAAATTTGAAATTTTGCACATGTATTTCTCATAATATGACAGGAATTGGTTGCGGGGTTATTAGGGTGGAGGTTATTTTCATTATTTTTCAAATAGGATACACCGTTTCTGAGATAGAAGTATTATAGAAGAAAAAAATACGGCAATGCTCTACTTTGAGACACGAACGGTGTATAAATCTGTAGAAAATTTGGAAAATTCAGGAAGGATTTTTCAAAATTCAACCCCCCCAAGGGGGCAAAATATTGGATTAAAGTTTAAAACCTAACTTTACGCAGGCGAAGCCCCAGGAAATTAATATTGTTTTCTATAAACCTCAAATAGAACTTGAAATCAAAATTTTATAATGAGGAACTTCGTTCCTATCTGGTGTCCAACGACACCACACGGCTTTTTGTTCTAATGAATCGAATAGAACGACTAGGTATGTAAAAAAATTGTTAAATCGATGTAAGGTTGTGAGCTGTAGATTTTTAACAGCTGTACGGTATAAAAGATAGGGTGATAAAGATATGACGTGAGGCACTAGTAAAACTTTAAAGACTAAAATTCTTTTAAACATGTGTACTTGAACGATTACAATTTGTAAAACTTAAAGAGATGAAACTTTGGATAATTGTCATTATGATTTGAATAGACAATAACTACTTATCTAAAATGAAAATTTAACTAAATAATTATAGTTTAATATTTTCTTTGGGCTTTGGCTTTGAATATGGGCTTCTGACCGAAATAATAATCGAACTTGAGGATACCGAGCTGGCTGGTTAAAAAATAGACAAGTGATAGAGAAATTATATTTATAGTATACAATATAAATAATAACGTTTTCTTAGGTTTTTACAGTTTAAATATCACCTTGACCTTGCGGACTATGATACTAGATGCAAAAGACACCACTTATCGTAGGAACATCTCCGATCTAGTCTACTTATGTAAAATTATTAACAAAATATATGTTCCTGACTTACTAATTTGATACAGTTTAACGTTCCCACTAGGTAATCATAGTTGTATGCCTTTTTATGTCTCACCGTTTAACACCTATTATCGTCGAAACTCTTTCATCCTTAGATCAAGCGCTCAAATGAATACATTCCTTAATGAAAATCCACTTGAAGATATATTTTCATTAAATCCACCTAAAATGATAACTAACTAATACCTAACTGATACCCTTCTTCAATTGTAACTAAAAAACCATTTTAAATATTAATCTTAATAACTAAACAAATATAAGACTATCAAATAATTATGTGTACGAGTGTAGTTTTGAATTTTAATATTAACATTCATTCGGTTTATTATGTTTGTGGTTATGACTGCTTTTACTTTAAGGTATATATGGATATTTTTTTGACACATTTAGGGGCTTAACTTGAGCTTTGCTAATTTGTTTTGTAGTTGTGAAAACTTGTCATTGGTACTTTATTTTTTTTAATATGTTAATTTATTATCATTGTATTGGTTGCTGTAAGCTTTCATAACAAAATAAAAAAAATCGCCCAAGTGCGAGTCGGACACGCGCGCCGAGGGTTCAGTACAAACCGGTAGTGATTTTGTTACACCTTAAATGTACTTTAAACCTGAGTGTTTGATATGAATTTCAATTTAATATCTCTACGCGTTCATGAGGAAAGGGGTAGTAAGTTTAAAATTATTAAAAATATTTTTATTATATTATGTAAAAACTAAAAAGTTACGGTTTTCGTAATTTTTCCTTTATATATGTGCTATAAGACGTTACTCTATGTATTTCAAATTTCAAGATTCTGAGTTCACGGGAAGTAGCCTGTTGGTTTTGAGTTTGTGAACTTCAAAAATTTGCGGAAATTTGCGGTATTAACAGCTGTATCTTTTGATTGCATTGGCTTAGAAATTTGTTTTTTTCACAGCTCTAAAGGACCGTAGACCTTACCTCTACGTGTTCCTGAGAAAAAGGGTCTTGACAGACATTCGGACGGACAACAAAATGATTCTATAAGGGTTTCGTTTTTTCCTTTCGAGGTACCCTAAAAATGAATAAAAATAAAAATTAAAAAAATAATTATAGTAGTAGGAAGCGCAAGTAGAGAGGCAGATTCCCCACGATGCAGATGGTCAGTTTCAAAATTACTACTCAAATAAGTCCCTATCGGGGAGTGTACTGCAAAGTAAATGTAAATTATGTCATACTAGATGTTCATACGCGCAAAGAAAATTTTGTCACGAAAAGTAGCCTATTTAGATACTAGTGGTGACAATGATGTTTCTGAGAATGAAGAAGTGGTCCTAATAGTTATAAATATATTTTAATAACAATAGACAGTAAGAAATTCATAGTTGTTATCTTTGAGTATATAACCACGTTGTTATATCTCTACCTCTCAATTGTCAAAAGTGTCCATTTTGTATCTGTCGGACTAGATTTCGGCCTAGGTCTAGAAATAGCGCCCCATCGCATTAAAATGACGAAAACTTCCTAATTTTGTATGAAAGATATAATTATATAAAACATATGTTGTTAGAATCTGTGCAATGTAAACTAACAGAATTAATACAAGTTATATTCTTTTACCCTAAAATATTTTGTAATCCTAAGGAGAAAATAGGTGAAAGTAAGTGAAAGTATACGCGAATATTTCGAGTGATAATCTAAAAAAAAAATCATTCATTCAAATTTCTTATATTCTTCGTACAAATGGATATACTGTTTTACAATAATTCATTAAAAAAAACAACACCTTTACATACTGTGTTTTTTAAACCACAAGCTTTTTAAAAATATATATTTGGCACATCTATCGATACGCCTGTTTATAAAAACGCCATGAGATGGCATTCGACAGACAAGGGGATAATTTCATTAAATTGAGCGTTTTTTTGGTAGTTTCTCACTAGAGAAACTACCAAAAAAAATAGTTAGTAAACTATTACTAACTATTGTTGTATGTTATAATATTATGATTGTGTGTAGATAAAGTGTTATCTATCTATATAACTGAAGCGAAGGGACTCGCTTCTTGCAGGAAGGCCGAGCTGTAAGCTTATAGTTGAAGGTTTCATAAAATACTTCTAATTAATAATATGTAAACGTGCAATGAATGGTTTAAATGTGCATTAATATATAATTATTATTATTTGGTTATGAGATGAAATGATTTTATAGTTTATTTCTTAGGCATAAGAAATAATATTCAGTGCCATGTTCAATTTGTATAAAAAATGCAAGATCAGTATCGTCGCTTGTTTTGTATTGGCATTATTACCGGGAGACGGCCATGGAGGCACATGTTATGTTAATTTATGGAGAATAAATCCTGTATATTATTTATTTGAAGTTTTAATCACTGGATATGAATAAGGATTTCAGAGAGGACTTTACATTACGTAGTAATAGTAAGTTTCAAATTCTTTTAGTTTCTAGCTATAATTTGCCGTGCTATAATTATTAATTACCAAAGATGATTATAATATTAATAACCTAACCAAGAGCATGTCTAAGGAGGGTTCCGTAACTATAAACGCGTAATATGCTTTTTTTTTAATTACTCCAAAAGTTACTGTCCGATTTGGTTCACAATAATTTTCCTAAAGAGTTTTAAGCATAATCTATCAGCATGGAAATTTTCAAGTTTCTATCTCCTATAGTTTAAAAATGCTAGGGGGGATCAACTTACAAACTACTTTGGAGGCCGATTACTCGAAAATGGTCAACTTTATAAAAAAGTAACGTATGAAACCTTGCCTTTATTTTAAAAGACCTATTCTACGATACCCCACACGATGGGGTAGAGTGAAAAAATATGTTTCATCCCCACTTCACATGTATGGAGAGCCACCCCTAAAATATAAAATTATTATTTTTTTATGATCCCGAAACCGTGATCTATACACAATCTATAACTGCACCAAATTTCATCAATTTATATTCATAATTACAGGAGCTAGAGGCGCGGACAGACAGACAGACAGAGCGAAACTATAAGGGTTCCTTAAGTATTACGGAATCCTAATAAATGACTGCTTACACGTTTAATATATTATTATTTACATGTTTTTCTATTATTCATATAATATGACTTTTGCCATCAATTGCCATATTAGGTTTTGCCATCAAAAGCAAACTACAAGGTCCGATTCAAAAAATGCTTGATTCCAGTAAAGTATCTTCTTCTAAAACTCGTCCTAGTACTTCCGACTCCAGTCGTAATTCGAATACATTTTTAACGAGTACTAATTTACTCGAATACCAAAAATAACTGGCTATTTGCTGGCTGGCTATAACATATTATTAACACTACTAGTAGCGGCCGTTCATTTTTTTTTATTAGAAAAAAAATATTTATCATCAGGCTTCATGCATGCGTCATGCTTCAAGTAATTTGTGTTTTACCACATAAAGTTGTTTAACAAAATTTTCAATAAATAGGTACCTACAATTTTTTCTTCTTTAGTTTTACTTTGTCTTTTTTTTACAAATATATTTAGAAAAAGTAAGAAAAAGTAAATACGTACTATTTAACATTTATTATTGCGTTTTCCTCATCAGCCTGCAATTGCCGTGAAAACCTTCCCTCTGTTGTAATTGTAGCACACGGGACTGGCGCCATCATTTCCTCGTTTGGCAATTTGTTATGTTGTAATTATGTTAGATCTAAGTAGTAATTACTTGACTAATAGCAATCTAGGAAACATAGGATGTAGATTTTAGAGGAAAGTTTATTATATATATTGGTATCTATAAAATGTATTTAATCTATAATATATATATAAAAGGAGATGTCCCCACTGACTGACTTACTGACGTATCTAGACACGCGCAGCCGTAACCGCTAATACCTGCTAGTACTCAGTAGAAACGTTTTTGAACAGTAGTTATAATTTACGATGTAGACTAATTTTACTATTTATTATATTTACTACTTAAATTCACTAAAAATACTAAGAAGCGATTTTGAAAAATTCCACCAGGTTAAATGAGTGAAATGGGGGTTGGTGTGTGAAAAAAATAAAGTTTGATAATAAAATATCAACAGCTTCAATAACGTACTTTTTCTATCGTTCGTTACCAATCTTTATAGATAGATACGTTATTGAAACGGTCCGTAAAATGACTACTCCCTAGTCCCTAGCTATGTGAGCACCCAGAACGATTGAGCATAATATTTCGCTCTCACCCATTTTTACTCGAAATCTAAGTCAAATAAGAGGGGTAAATGTATTAAAAGTTCAATCAAATTATAAATCTAATAATTATTATCAATAATCCAATACTTCTTACTCAACAAAATCATTAAAGTCCCAATCATGCAACTTAACTCTTACTTATAAATTATAATTTTTACAACACTTGTGAAACTTCGTTAAGTTAGTGACAATAGGTTTTCGTACTTTGGTTGTTATTTTGGTGGTTTTCCTAGTACCAACGACTTAGGAATTACAACTCGAATGCATCTTAAATTGATAGCATATAAATGTCATTTATGCAATAGCTATAACTAAAGCTTCGGTCACGAACTATTACGGAATAACAGGCTAAAAATATGGGATGATGGTGGATTGACTAACCTAACTAATCATAATCATAATTGTTTATTTGCATTGAATGTAGGTTACCAAAGTTCGTATAAATATTTAAATATAGTGTCAAAACATTCTGCTTTAGGAAGCGTGCAAATGTCCTTTTAATAACAATTCCAAAAAACACACTGAAATAATTAGTCCAATATTATACCTACAATACAATTTTAAACCATTTCATCTCTTAGGTACAAAAAAACATAATACCTAAGTATGTAACTATCAGATTTCACTTTCTTTACCATCAGCATGTGTAGCAAGGACAATAAGGAACGACATACATACATTATGTCTTCTTCTTCTCCTGCTGATAGGCGGGCTTCTATGCTATTTTTATTTTATAGTTATTTTATTTTATTATATTTGTTTTTTATTCGTTCTAATTTTTATCACCGTATTTCTAAATCGCCAAGTCCAAAGTCTAGTCAAAGTCCAAATAAATAGTCGGGGTAGTCAATGAGTCAAGCCAGTCGATTCTGTAAAGTGGTAGACGCTTTTCTGAAACTTCCTAGGGAGTTTTGGCAGGAAACCCAATTTAGCACACATTTTGCATTAATAGTTTATTAATTAAATGAAAATAACACAAGAAACATAAAATTAACAATATGTACTTGTAATTACTTGCCCATACTTGTGCATGCCAACGAATAACTAATGGTTAATATTCTACCAATAAATTTACACAACGAGAACCGAAATAACACAAAATTAGCAAAAAAACACGAATACACAACATTGCTGATTGACGTTCCCGGTATAATATTTGTGTGTTTGATAGTTCTGAGATCAACTCCTAGCCGGCGATGTTGTATTTAATTAGTGCTATGCGCTATTGTGGGCACGGCAGAATAGTGGGCACCGCCGTTTCGCAACCTCAAGGCTGATTCGGACGTGGCAAAGGCCGTATGCGCCTCACATCCTAAGTGCTACCTCTTTCGGATTAAATAGATCCCCCGTTGAGGCCTCGCTAGTCCACCATTTCTTTAGAAATTACTACATCGTAAAGCTGGAACTACAAAAACCGGAATCGAATGTCGAGTCAAATGTCAATGTTTTATATGACAGCAAAGTTTTGGAGAAGGAATCAGGGGACTACGAATTCAGTTCAAGTGCAGTTGTCTCTAACGCACTCGCACACATTGATTGACAAAAATAGATTTTACAAATACTTATTTTTCATTTCTCTAACCCTTGGTGTTTCCTCTTAAGTTGTAGTATGATATTATATTCTTATGATGTGTACGCTTGATGTGTACGTTTCGCTGCTGCAAAACGTCTTACACGCAGACTGCCAACTGGCCACACGCTATTTTAAACTTGCGAAGCTAATATTTTGCAAATCAGACGCCCACAACGTGACGTTACTAAGTTAATAGCTTGTTCCTAATAGATCTGCCAAGCTGATTTACCATCATAACGGTTGTCGTTACTAGTGTCCTAATTCCATAATATTTTAATATAAGCATTAATCACAGATTGACTGTGATCTTTACCGTTAACAAATACGAAATTAACTCTATTTGATTGTTCAACGTCTTAACCAGAACTTACTACATTAAGTTTGGTACAGATATCTCAAGTCTAAGAAAAGACCACGAGGAACGACATATTATGCTTATTTTTATATCGATATCAAATTCCACTTGAACAAAGTTGCGGGCAATATTTATGAATTCTCAATAATAATTATAATTACTAATGGCTTTCCTGCTAAATATAGCCATAGGCTCGGCATTCATACGTCCATACCAAAAATATGGTGCCAGAAGCAATCAATGGGTTTACTTATATGGCGCGTAGATACTGGTCTTCAATGTCACGTTTATATTTTTGATGCTAAATCATGTAAGATCCGTTAGGAGTTACTAGCTTCTGCCCGCGGCTCGGCTCGCGTAGATAAAGCATTATACTGTACTTTTTCGAGATCAAATGTAGCCTATGTTTTAATACAGAGCCTACAACTACAACCATACCAAATTTCATCAAGATTGTTCAGTAGCTTTTGTGTGAAAGAGTAACAAACATCCACCCACCCCCCCATCTATCCATCCATATATTCACCAATCTTCACGAACTTTCACATTTATAATAATAGTAGGATTTTACCTCAGAATTTCTATGTTAGTGATCCATAAGTCTTCCGCTTTAAGGTTCTCAGAAGTAAAATAAATGTGAACGGGCTATAAAGAGGTTGACAGACGTGCGTACTAAGTAAGCGGTTTTTAAGATCGCGATAACTCACTAGGCTCGACGTCGGTGACACACGACTCACGAGTGACTAGAAACATTGCTCACAATATATTGCGATGTCGTTGACAGAAGATGTTGCTGCTTGTTTAGGAATTCATTTTCTTGCACCACTTTCCATCTTATTTATTCTAATCAGTTAATGTGCAGTGGTGACACACGTTCTGAGGCTCAATTCTGCTAAATAAAACCTGCATTAATACAATTATAATCAAATCCCGGTACGCTAAAACTGTCAAACGGTATTCTCGTAAACGTTAAACCAACGTGAAACAAGCTCTGATCGGTTGTAGCTTCACAAAATCAGTTTACGATAGCATGTTGCTTCACTTACAATAGCATCAAAGTAAAATGAAAGCCTACTTTAAATACGAGAATTGAGGTTCAGGTTACGAGGTATATTTCAACCCGGTTGGATCGCTGACAAGCTTACGCGACGCTTTTTAAATACGCGTACTTCCGGTGACATGCAGACGAGTAAGATCGTCGACTCATAAGTACGCGTACTAACTCGCACGTGTATCACCCCTTTAACAGTTACTTTAAGCATTACAATATAAGGACTATATTAGTAATTATGCAACGGTCTTTCGCGATTTGAAATTCTTTCCAATACTCAACGCTACGTCTTATTACGATAAGACTCGTGTCTTTGAATAACTTGTCTTTGAGTGATACGTATTTACATCGATGTATCATTTAAGAAGGAAATTATGTTGCAGGAGCCTCTCGATATTTTTTTTTCCGGCAATTGGCCCACCACACATTCCTCAATGCAACTCCTGTGTAGCTAGGATCGACAGCGGTAACCAACCACAAAAAACCCTTTGATATGAATTCAGGTGTGCCCGAGGGACATGTTAAATTTGTCTTGGGACCTGCAACGAAAATAATCAGAAGAAAGGTAGGAGGAGTAGGAAGTATTCCAGTTTCCCTCCCTAAGTAAATCGGGAGACAACCAAATTGTAATGACCAGAAATGTCACAACTAGAAGGGGAAGCTTCTCGCTAATTAAGAAAAAATCGAGAAGACAGTCTATATCCCTGCAGCTTCTATTTGGCAAGTGACCATAACTTAACCCCCGACGCAAGCAGCCCCCCTGTTTGTGTCGGGGGTTAAGTTATGGTATCTTACTAATATTATAAATGTGAAAATTTGTGAGGATGTATGGATGGACGTTTGTTCCTCTTTCAAATAAAAACTACTGAACGGATTTCGATGAAATTTGGTATGGTAGTATTTTAGGCTCTGGATTAAAACATAGGCTACTTTTTATCCCGGAAAAGTACAGTATTCCCGCGGGATACCCGATACTATATTTACTCGGGTGGAGCCGCGGGAAACAGCTAGTATGTTATAAGTTTGACGTGGCTGTGTCATCGCAGCTCCCAAACGGATTAACATATTTTGATCTAGTTTTTTTATTTAATAGCTGACGTGATCAAGATGGTTTTTAGCTATAACATATCATAGACCGCTCGCTTACTACTTGCCGGCCTTATCTTTTTATTACCCACAACTTTGCCATTTGACTTTTTCCATAGGACGTTTTGCCGGAAATGGAGATAAACCATTTTTTACCCTTAAAAATTCACCCCCTTACACTTTTCGACCTCAAATCGCCCGTAAATTATTTTTCCTCTTATTTCTGTTATATTCTCTTCCTTTTCCAATGGGTTTCATCATACTATTATTTTTTTTACATCTTCAAAGGCTTCTGCTCTAGTCTACTATTCGCTTACCTAACAGTAAAGTTGTTAGGCAGGTCCTCATTGCTAGACTTCACTCTATTACGGTAGCCTTCTGCAGGTTTTCTGGTTATCAGGGTTGTCGTAGGAGGTTAACGACCTGAGCCCAGGGTCTTGTATTAACATATAAATTATTGCGTAAAACACCTAGTTCCGACTTCCGGTGTATGTAAAGTATGTTTGTTTATAAGCAAATTAAAATTATCAATTGGCCTTCACACTCATGATAATAATTTGTGTCTTAAATATGTAGGATTTATTATACTAACTTTCTGGTTCCGTGCAAGCGATATCGCAGGCAATAATTTAATATACTTATTAAGTTTGCAGTGAGTCGTCAATGTAAAGTTCAAAATGGCTTACTTCAATTGGTTAACCATGAACACGGCATACGCGTCATTGATCAATTTTGCCATTCGCACTGTTGACTCACTGCAAACAGCGCGAATCCTACTACTATTAAAAATGTCGAAGTTTATGAGGATGGGTGAATTGATGTTTATTTACTCTTTCACGCAAAAACTGAATGGATTTTGATGGAATTTGATACGGTAGTAAATTAAGCTCTCGATTAACAAATAATATTATGATACTTTTTATGCCAAAAAGGATAGTATGCCAGTGGGATGTCGTATTTACAAAAGCTAGTAGACTATAGTTCGAGTTGTAACAAGTGCGGAAAAGACCACTCCGTGAGTTGTTAATAGCCGATTGTGCAATGCTCACAATGGCTACAATACGTAGTGTACCTACTGTGTAGTACACTACGTACAAGATTCGCGGTCGTAGCCTTCGGCCTTCGCATCTTCCGACTTCTTACAATACAATTCAAAAGGCCTAGCTAACATTTTATTTCGGTGTGTCAATCACTTGAATGCTATGCTATGTTTATTAGTGGAGGTGACTGAAATTAGGCAATCCGTTTACTACCTTATAATTAAAAATTACAAGACTGTAGAATTACCATTGGAAAAGTGAAATAATTTAATTCAAACTTAACATTTTTATTATTAATTGATAATGCTAATTTTTAATTTAACTTAACCTGGCTTAAAACGTTAAGCCAGGTTAAGTACACATTTAAGTTGCTCATAAAAATGATAAGTTAAGTACCTAGGTTCCGGCCGTATATGCATATAGCACTAACAAAAAGTACCTAAATAAAGGTAGATAAGAACATTTTATCATTAAGTGTTTCTTAAATAAAAACCTCTTGAATAAAAACCGCAAGTTCTTAGGTAATATCAAGCAGGTGATGTCACATGTAGTGGTCAATATTTGGCCGCGGTATATCCGGCTCAAGTCCAAGTCTATACCGCTCGACATTATTTGCCAAGCAATCTAACAACTGTCAAGTTTCAAGGTGCTAATTAAGTCTAAAAGACTAAGGCCTCGTATCCACGACTGTCTTTTTGTGATCGCGACAGAAAAAGAAGCTAATTACAATAATAGAACTCTACTCTTAGGTAGGTATATTGTATTAGCGCAAAATGCTAGGTACAATAATGCTGCGCTAATACAATCTATATAGAACTCTACTCTAATATTGTATTAGTGTAGAGTTCTATCTAGTATCTAGTTAGATACTAGATAGAATACTAGTTAGTAGCTGAAAATCGAAGTGCCAAGTGTGAAATGTCTGATTCGTCAACTCCATATGATTTTCAGCGTAGGGAACATAGCCTAATGGCCGAATACTGGAACGATAAATTAAGTGTCGCTCAAGTCACATGCTGTCCTTGTCATTTCGGCTGGCAGAGACAGCGACAGCCTATGAATAGGAGGGCTTTTCATTTTGATTAGCGTTTCAGTATTCAGCCGTAAATAAAGAAGAAAATTCTCATTACGACTGAGGCCCTAATTAGTGCGTTGCGTCGACGCACGACATGATACGACAGGGTGATAGCGCAGAGTATCATCCAGCTCCATCGCTTTATATCCTGTCCTTCGTTCCGATGATCGAAGACACAACGCATTTCATAAAAAATCTAGAAATAACGAAGTAGCGACGACGCTGCGACAACGCAACGCCTCGCAAGTCGCAACGGACTATAATCATGGAACACCGCTCTTCCACCACGTCAATTTAACTTGGATTCGTGTTAGATCTCCCAAATGCGAAAGAAAAAGAAGAAAAATGTCACTCACACTGTGTCAATCTAACCCCTCGGTTGATCTCCCAAATAAGAAGACGAAAAACATTCGCATCACGTTAATTTAGTCCCGCGGGTATCTGAAGATCTTGTGTTACGATTACAAGACAACGGAAATAAAATAAATCCTTACTAATATTATGAACACGAGAGTTCGTATGATATGTGTTTGTTTCACGCAATATCTACCAAACGGATTTTAGTGAAATTTAGTACGATAATAGTTTAGACTCTGAATTAACACATCGACAATTTGCTTTCATAAAAAAAATTTTATGAAAGCAAAATGTACGAAGTCATTATCACCATATCAAGTTATGATAAATATGTTTAATGTAAATGAAATGAACAACCTTGACGTAGGAACTTAGGAAGTAGGAACACAGAAACATGTCCATGCCTTGGCGGGATTCGAACCCGCTACTTACTCAATACTTTAGCTAATATTCTAAATAGACGAAGGTATATTATTTGTTTTAATGATCACACGTTTTTAAACTACGAATGAATGAATACTATTCATTATTCAACAGTCAAAACTAAACACACTATCGGAATGTTTACTGACATTTAGATACCTACCACAAGGATAACAATATGTATTATTTGAAATCAAGGACTATATTTTAAAGCTTAGAATTTTATTTAATAAGGCTTTGACAAGGCTTATTATTTACTAGCTTTTGCCGGCGACTTCGTCCGCGTGGAGTTCGGTTTCCATATAAAATTTGAATTTTCAAAAATCCTTTCTTAAAGGATGCCTACGTCATTACAACTCTCTATATTCCAAATTTCAGCAAAATCCGTTCAGTAGTATCAAAAAAAAATCAAATCAAAAATATTTATTCAAATAAACAACTTATACATTACAATAGATTATTATTTAAAAATTCCTAAAGACTATCTTATGGACTAACAATACATATCGGATGTGCGTTGATAGATGAGGCAGTCAGATTTGCCTTTTATATATTTAATAATCTCGAAGTTGTGCAAGAATACGTATATCTTGGCCAAACCATTCAACTCGGGCGGCACAACTTTGAGAAGGAGGTGAGTAGAAGAATACGCTTGGGCTGGGCTGCATTCGGGAAGCTCCGGGACATCTTTGAATCGTCGATCCCACAATCCCTTAAGACTAGGGTCTTTGATCAATGCGTTCTACCGGTAATGACATACGGAGCCGAAACGTGGACACTCACCGTAGGCTTGGTTCATAAGTTTAAAGTTGCTCAGCGTGCGATGGAAAGAGCAATGTTAAGGGTATCTCTGGTGGATAAAATACGTAACGACGTTATTCGCCAGAGAACTAAAGTCACCGACATTGCTCAACGAATTAGCACGCTGAAGTGGAAGTGGGCCGGCCATGTCTGCAGACGGACAGACAATCGATGGAGCAGACAAGTATTAGAGTGGAGACCACGCTTAAGCAAACGTAGTGTAGGACGTCCTGCGGCACGATGGACCGACGATTTAAAGAAGGTGGCTGGCAGCGGATGGATGAGGGCTGCCCAAGATCGGGATGGTTGGCGCTCATTGGGGGAGGCCTACGTTCAGCAGTGGACGGCGATAGGCTGATTATGATGATGATATTTAATAATAATAAGAAGATTATCGCCTAGGCTTTTAAATGAAACGGACGAGCAGGCAGATTGCCTGATAGCAAGCGATTACCGCGCTCACGCGCTGAGGCTACTACAGGTCTAAAATGGCCACATTAGTGAATAGTACTATAAAACATCAACTTTTGCAGAAGTTGCTCTTACAGTAACTTCTAAAAAACTCTATTTCGACAGTGCGCAAAATGGTAGGTACCTACAATAGACGATCGGACTTTTTTTTTTAATTGCACAAACGAATAGGTACCTAATATTTTCAAAAATACAGCGATTTGTATACTCAATTCCGCAGGTCTCGTAAAACGCTCCATACTAAAGTCGTATGTCGAGTGACGTCACTCGTAGATTAAAGTGTATTTAAAACTTTGAAGTATACAACCGCCGGAACATATTTGTAAATATCTCCGATATTTGTGCGTTTACGTTCATACTTACCATAATGAATGTTTTTGTATATGATGTAAGTAAACTAACGATGTAGGTTTCGTTAAGCAAAAAAAATTAGTAAACTACACATAAAATTATATTTTTTTTACATTTACCAATTAGTAATGCCTCAATATTTCTGCGTATATTAATGAAACTAAATATTTTAGACGTATCATGTAGTCCGATCCCCTATTGTTAGGAATTGCTTAATTGTCGAATAAGAGAATTATTAGAAGTCACTTACACACAAGTAAAAACAGCTTCTTCAGAAGTTGATGTTTCATAGTACGATTCACTAATGTAGCCATTTTAGACCTGCTGGTCTAAACCCCCAACAGACCTTGGGCCTCCGGTAACCTCACTCACTCGGCGAAACGCAAGCGTTATTCCACGCCGGTTTTTTTCATTTATCTGGTTGAGCCGACCAAATCGTGCCGTCAAAGTTTAGATATTAGTTTTAACCTACATGTACGTTTCGAGATAACTTCACTGGTCGAGCGGCAACTTGGTCGATAGTTCAGACTTGAGCCGCCGTCAGTCCTGGCGTATTCCTACCACTTTTGAAACTTATTGCGTTTTATAGACGAAAGAGTTTGCCGGCGACCGTACATTTGGATAAAATGGAAATCAAATGTCAGTGTCAAAGCGTATCTATAGGTTGTTCCGAATTAGTTTTCCTTCCTATTCTAATTTGAATACCTCAAGACGTAATAACCAACCGGTTCCTATGACGCTGGTCCCTACGAAGGTTGCGGGCTCCCCACGGAAACGTAACCGGCCACCGACAACCACTTCTACTGCATCACAAGTCACAACGAGAATACACGCGCCAACTGTCATAATTTATTGTAATTTATACACTATCGTTTGCGCAATCATAATATTATGGACTTATGTTATAGGCATATGTCACCGTAAAATTGTAAAAACCGTTAGATTGTAATATTACTAGAGATGTTATGAAATTATTATTATAAATAAGCAAACAAATATGGCGGCGCGGGGCACATATCGTTTAACCCAGGGTTTCTCAAACTTTTGGCTCCACGAACCCCTGTTAAAGTTTCCAGATGACAGCGAACCCCTTGACTAACCAATTTAATCCCCCACGATTTTTATTTCAATATAAGGTAACAAAAACAGTGTCAAAAGAAATATTTTTTAATTTTAGTTTTAACCTTAATTCTGACTCGGCATTAAGTTGATTTCTGTATTTCGTTTGCATCATGACCAGTGTGAAAACTGAAAATCCACTTTTGACTCTTGAGTCATCAAGCCGCCATAAACTACGTACGTAAATCTTGCCGCGAGCCCACTACCGACGAATGGCGAACCCCTAGAGGTTCGCGTACCCCACTTTGAGAAACCCTGGTTTAACCAATCGGCACGGTAAATATTACAATATAACGAGAAATAATGCGTACAATTGTAAGGAGAAATTTAAATTTGACAATCTGTCGACATTTTATAACATCTCTAGTAATATTACAATCTAACGGTTTTTACAATTTTACGGTGACATATAGATTACTATCAAACGACAAACAGTTTAATAGCTCCGATTCCTGCACTAGGTTTCAACTATCAATGTAGCATTGTAATGAGAAAACATCTCACAATATACGATTCGATCTTAGAATGTTCATAATATATTGCAGTGATAACTGATAAGACTGATAAGTTTTAAGTGTAGAATACGTGCTTGTTGTAACTTGTGCCCCATAATTATGAACCATAGAGATTTTAATTTAAAAGTTGAAACGGACAATTATTTTCAGACAAACAAGCTTTTTACAACATAATAATATTATAAGGTTCTGTAAAATCAATTACGGATATTTTGGGCATATGATATAATGCTTTAGCAGACGTTTTAGCAGAGAAATAATCCTTTACTCGTATACTTAATAGTCTAAGAAAATTAGTTTCAGAATCGTCGATCTGACCGAATAATTCATGTAGTTTTGAAAGTTGCTACAGTTATTCCTAAAGGTGTCCAGATGAATATACTAAAAGCCCTCGAGGGAGGGACACGAGCCGGCGGTGGGGGAGGGAAAGGTCTATTTTTCAAGGTTTTTGCTTGTGACTCGGAAATTATTTATATAATATCTCTTTAGTGACTTCTACATTAATTATCTACATTAAATTTCCTATAAATTACGTCTTAAAATGTTTACTATACGATCAATACTTTAGGAGATAAAGAGTTTTAAAGGTGATAAAAATAAGAAGCTAAATCGTTTTACAAATTTTAATTCTAAAAAATTAAACAAATTTTTTTGCACGAGTATGCCGACTTATCAATCAAATTGTGTTTCATCTTCGTCGTTCACATCGACGGGGCTCCATTAGTACAAGCTCCTAGGTAGCCGTTACAGATCATAAGATTACACTTAATGCCCGCTTTTCGGCAACTGCATTTTCCAGAACAACAACTTTTACATCGGCAAAAAATTGAATTTAACAACGCGTCAGGAGCAGGAGGATCCAAGGTCGTGATTGGTTCTAAGTTTCCATCGACTCCTCGCTTCCAACCCCATATTTCAGAAGGCAGTTGGTTCCCAAGCCACTCCTGTACTTGATGGAATACTCTATAAGCGTGATATTTCACTGACCCTTTGGTAGGGAGGAGGGAAGAAAGATCCGGTTTGGGTTTGGTACAAGATTTCAGAAAAACTGTGAATCGATGTCTGTTAATCTCAGACTGAGTACAGGGCGCTCGGTATACTTCAAGAAATTTTGTGGTTCTATTCTCTTTCTGCATAGTTTCAGTGGGAGTGATACAACCTCAGCTATTTACAGGAAGGGCAAAACATCTATTATCAATATTTTTATCTATTATTAAAATTTGTAAAACGATTTAGCTTCTTATTTTTATCACCTTTAATACTCCGTATCTCCTAAAGTATTGATCGTACAGTAAACATTTTAAGACGTAATTTATAGGAAATTTAATGTAGATAATTAATGTAGAAGTCACTAAAGAGATATTATAAATAATTTTCGAGTCACAAGCAAAAACCTTGAAAAAGAGACCTTTCCCCCCCTCCCCCACCGCCGGCTCGTGTCCCTCCCTCGGGGGCTTTTAGTATATTCATCTGGACACCTTTAGGAATAACTGTAGCAACTTTCAAAACTACATGTATTATTCGGTCTGAATTCCTTAATTTTCCCAGACTATATGGGTAAGTCTGTGTTTTGCGGAGAGTCATTAGATGATTTTTTACTTAGAGTATGACAATTATTTTTTGCCTAAACGTCGTTACATAAGCAGTGGATCATGTGCCCGAAGTATCCGTAATTGATTTTCGGAGACATAATATAATAAATGCAGCTATTAAGCAACTCGAGTTGAGAAAGTGGTCTATCTACTAAAATCGGATTATAAATAATTCTTTTATGCCTTCCCTGTGATATTTGTATCAAAGAAACGAATTTTAAACAATGTTCAAATTTATATCCTAACTTATCTCTTTTTGTATTTAAATAAAATATATTTTGATCTTTTCGAAACTCGTCTATTGATAACTGACGACTGACGAGGCGTCGATAATTATTGTTTGTGATAAAAAGTACAATGTTCATTGTTTTTGAGAACTCATCATGTAAGCAATGATCATTTATTCTGTTAAATTATTTAAAAAATGAAAATAATTAAGTCAACAGTCAGTACGGTGCTATTTTTATTTTGGTAGATTTGGTGACGAAACTGTTTTCTCAATTTGATCCAAAGGTGCGAACCTCTAAGTGTTCGTTTGTATTATTTACTTTATCTCACGAACTCGGCTGTAGCTCCTCAAATACAAGCAATATAACAAGACAGTGGGGAGCTTGTCCAATTATGACGTAAGCTAATTACGTGGGCTTTCTCCGCTCAGGTGATTAGGTATAATGTGTCAGTCGGTACTCGGTAGTCGGTACTGCTGATGGTGCAATCGATACAGAATTTAGCGCGGTACGTGCCTACTGCGCTATCAGTAGATATGCTATTGAATTTGAATAATAACTACAATGATCTGAACAACTTAAGGTGAACTTTGACATAATATGGCTGTTTTTTTGTCCATTTTGCAACTATGATTTTGGTTGCAAAATGGAATCCAACAAAAGTGTCACAAATAGAGTAACTTCTTTGTTCTTTATCTAAAATTAGTTTAAAAAAATATAAAGAAAATATGATATTTAGTAAGTAAAAACAATTTTCCAGAACCTCTTCAACCAAAATTTACTATAGCAAAACAATTTCCCAGAACCTCTGTGTTTGTTTATTTGTATAGCCAAAGATAGCAGATGCAATAAAATTTTCTTAGAAATAATCCAACAATATTAAAAATTGATTTGCAAAGAGCATAACAAGTGTCCTCAAAATTTTCATGTTTTGCTATTATGCCTGAATTTTACATGGCACTAAGGTTTATTACTTTAAACGTTATACATACATACATACATATAATCACGCCTTTTTCCCGTAGGGGTAGGCAGGACCGCCTCTTTCCCGTAGGGGTAGACAGAGACCACTTCTTTCCACTTGCTACGATCCTTACATACTTCTTTCGCTTCGTCCACTTTCATTCTAAACCATCCATTCCTCCTCTTACATTCAACGTAGCGAAGCGGCTCTCCATGGGCCACTTTTCGTCTCCGCGAGAAACGAGACGTGAAGGGTGGCGAACCACATCGCCGCCATTTTGGATAATTAAATTATTTTTGGTTATCCATTGCGTTTCCACGGATTGGTGGAGAATGTAGGATATTACCGCCCAGGAGGGCAAGGGATAGGAGAGTAATAGCTAGGGAGCCGGGGTCGCATACCCGTATACAGTATACTATACCACAACTACCGGACAGGTAAGTTGGGAAGAGTATCCCATGACATACGTTATAGTCCCTTTTTTTTTTAACCGGCAACACACTTGCGACTCCTCTGTTGTTACGGGTGTGAATGGGAGACAGCATCGCTTTCCATCAGGTGACCAGGGGGTCTAAAAAGGCCACTTTAGGTGAACATTAGACGAGCCATAATATGAAATTCAAATTATGCAGTGGCCCAGTGGGCGGCATCTGCTTTCATCAGCAGAACCATCGCAGCAGCCTGTCGACGACAGCTGCTATTCCTCCGGGGGACGATCGGATTCCTCGGCACCGGTCGCTCTTCTACTGGGTGGGACTCGTGAAATGGGTGACGGATACCCCAATGCATCAACCGAATCCGTTTTAGGGCGGGAGCTGGCGCTCATGGTTAGCGCGCCTGCGCCCTCCTCGCCTTCTGCGAACGGGATCCGCGGCTACCTCCGCCTCTCTCTCCCGTTCTGCGGCCTCCTTCTGCGAGATTACGGCCTCGCAGAAGGTAGCCATTGCCTCCCAAGCGTCTCTCGACCGAACCATACTTACAGGAATGTCCGGGAGAGTGATATGAAACACCAGTCAGTCATAACTACATACATCTATACTAATATTATAAAGAGGAAAACTTTGTTTGTATGTTTGTTTGTTTGTTTGTTTGTTTGTTTGTTTGTTTGTTTGTTTGTTTGTAATGAATAGGCTCAAAAAGTACTGGACCGATTTCAAAAATTCTTTCACCATTCGAAAGCTACATTATCCACGAGTAACATAGGCTATATTTTATTTTGGAAAAAAATAGGGTTCCGTAAAATATTTGGGTTTTTCGGACACAAGGTGTAAAAAATCAACCAGAAAAGTTACTTATATTGCGTACGCTGCCTAAACTATAAAAGATAGAACCATAAAATGTTCTAATCAATTGTAGATCTTATAAATATCTACAAAAAAGTCCGCGACACACTATACCTATCTATGTCCAGTGAGGCACAACAACCATTTTTTTATTTAGAAATCTTGAATTTTTTTTGGACTACATTTAAACGCGTTTATTTTACTCATGCTATTAATCCTTATCAAAATAAATTATTTCATCACTAAGTACAGTTTATTTAGATAATATTTGGTCTTTGAATGATTGAAATTGGACGTGTGGTTTTGAAGTTATGGCGAAATTAAAATGTTACGATTTCTGCTGCACGGCCTGTTGCGAAGTGGGCGTCACCAAGGCGGGGGTGCGCGTGCGGGGGGAGTTTAGATCTATGGTATTTCATAGGATAAAAGTATACCCATCTACTTATTTCATTGAGTTTTAGTAGGTACCTATATTAATTTGTTTCTGTTTGTTTTGACTAGATTTCGTCCGTTTTGTTAAAGGTTTAAAGACATTCTGTAGTATTAGTATCAGTATAATTGTACCCGTGCGAAGCTGGGGCGGGTCGCTAGTATAGTTATAAAGTTACATGGGGAATAAAATTCCTTGACATTCTATTTTATATAAAATTCCTTCCTTCCTGAAAACCATAACAAAAAAGCGAATAAAACTTAAAAGTCAAGGCTTGACTTTTATTCGCTTTTTTGTTATGGTTTTTACGACACACGATGCAATGGAATTTTGTGCAAGGCGCACGGGACGTGTAGTACATGCTACGCGTCGACAAGCTGGTCGCATTACGCATACTAACCAAAATTGGCCCGACTCGGGCCTAAAAGCCTTCACATATTTACACCGGCCCGACTCGGGCCAATTCGAGTCTTCATTTTTACGCGTTCATAACTTACTACCTCTTTTTATATTATTATACATCTATACCTACAGTGGCCTTTTTAGACCCCCTGTACAATCAACAAAACCAGCCTTGTTGCCAAGTAAGTGATACGATACGACTTTACGCTGTACGTATGAGTCATAATATTGCGTAAGTAAAGTTAACATTGTTCAAGGATTATTCAACGTTTAACAATAAAATAAAAAATGTTTCAAGCTTAAAAAAAGGGAAGTTAAAAAAAGAACCCGGAAAGATAGTCACGTTTTTACTCGGAAAGATTGTCACGTATCAATATCTTGATTATTAAAATACCGGTATTTTCGACAGTGGACAAGTAGGCCTTCACCAATATTTATTGTCAGGTTTACATTTTTTTTAGTTTAAAATAAAACAATTGTAAAATAAAACTGCAAACATTTATTCTAAAGGGAATACCAAAAATTAAGATATCCTGCGTAGTCGGATTAAAAATAGTGGGTAGGTACTACATGGGTAACCGAGCTTTGCTCGGAGCTGTAGTAGATTAAAAAAAATATTACAAAAATATTTCACCAGGGTCCGAATATATGTAACCTAACTTAAAAATGCGCAGTTTCTCAGGGATAAAACCTACCTAGACTGATTTATCACCCCCAAAACTACCTGTATACTAAATTTCATGAAAATCGTTGGAGCCATTTCCGAGATTCAGATTATACTCGTATAATATTATATATTATGTCACCGTAAAATTGTAAAAACCGTTAGATTGTAATATTACCTAATAGAGATATTATAATATGTCGACAGATTGTCAAATAAAATTTTCTTACAAAGCATTAGCTTACAATTATTGTAAGGAGAAATTATATTATTATTATTATAAAAAAGCATACAAATATGGCGGCGCGGCGCGGTGCACATGCCGTTTAACCAATCGGCATGGTAATTGGTAAATATTACAATATAACGAAAAATAATGTGTAAAATTGTAAGAATAAAATTTTATTTGACAATCTGTCGACATACTCGTATTATATCTCTAGTAATATGACAATCTAACGGTTTTTTAAATTTTACGGTGACATAATTATATATACTTACAAGAATTGCTCGTTTAAAGATATCGAATAACGGATTAAAAATATTCAGTAGGATTTTTTGGAAGGACTAAGTTTGCAATAGCATACTAAATGCTGTAAAAATTCTTAGCCTTGAAACGACACACACTGTATTAGATATCATAATATTGTATTTATATTTAAATGTATCTCACAATACTCATCTAGATCACGTAATATTATGCACCGATCATAAAGCAAAACAACTCCGACGAGAACACAACAGGGATAGGTATTATATATTAACAGCGAGCGAATATTATAATTCATCTCGTTGCGCTGACATTGATTGTTATAAATAAATATGTATTTGATTTTTTACAGGTTTCCATAAAAGCCTTCACATTATTTATACCGGTTATCGGTTCAAGATTAGTCAAAGATCTTCTTAAGTTATACAAAGTTCTTACTTAGTAATATACACTGTGCCTGTGAACTTAATAATATAACACAATAATAATAATAATATCTATGCCGGTATGCCCGCTTCATACCACGTCAATCTGGCCCCGTGCTACCTAAGGGGCGATTTCACCATTCACAATAAAAACTTCGTTTTATAAAACTTAGTTCTCACTAAGCGCGATCATGCATCGATGTCAATCTCGTTTTACGTCAAACGGGTTTCATATTTACGCTAATCGCGATAACGAAAACTGAGTTAAAATATTAAAGACGTAAAATATATTTGGAAAAGTGTGTTTTTTTAGAAGTTCCATTTGTGAGAGCTACCTAATGTGATATTAAACACAAATGAATACTGATTTTATAAATACAAACATGACAACTGTCATCTTATGACACTTCGTACATGATAGCTCTTGAACGCGTTCAACAAAGTTAAACCAACGAAATCCGGAGTTCAGAACCTAAACTCAGCTTAGCTAGAAACGTGTTTCGTTTACGTTGGTGAAATGCAATTCGGAATTATAAGCGCTTTGCGCGTTTATTGTATACTGAGCGCGTTCAATTTCATTGGTGAAATTGCCCCTTAGTATCCTAAGAAAAGAGAAGCAATTCTGCTAAATAAAACCTGCATTAATACAATTACAATCAAGTCCCGATACGCTTATACTCCCAAATCTTAACTTTGTTTGGATTGAAAATATTTCAATCCAAACAAAGTTAAATTAAGTCTAATTTAAATACGAGAATTGATTTGTTACTTTTATACTATACATATATTTAAGATTCTTATTAATTATTATATTATACACATATTTAATACACATCCATGATCCAGGAACACAGAAAAACTATTTGTTCCTTATGCGGGATTCGAACCAGCGACCCCCGGCTTGAGCACCAACGCACTGATGACTAAGCCACAGAAGTCGTCAAATGAATCGATACTCTGCAGAACCTCAATTCTCATATTTAAAGTAGACTTTGATTGTATTATAAGTGAAGCGACATGTTATCGTAAACTGATTTTGTGAAGTTTGGACCAATCAGGACGCGTTTCACGTTGGTTTAAAATTCACGAGAATACCATTTGGCAGTTTTATCGTATCGGGACTTGATTGTAATTGTATTATTGTAGGTGTTGTTTAGCAGAATTGACCCTCTGGTCTCACGGCCGCACTCAGTATAGACTTTGACTTAATGTCCAATAACTTCTAAACTATTGCAGTGAGAGTCAAGAAGTCTAGTATTTTATTTTAGCAAATGTCCTCTTATATCGTTTTAAAACAAAAAATAAGCAGGTTAATGTCCTAGATTTTTCAAAAAAAGCCAATAATTAAAAAAATACACCAAAAAAAAGGTATATATTTTTTTATTACCTTTTTTGTTTTTTTATTCATAGAAAATTTAAATATTGTGGTTGTGAAATAATATCCATATAATTATTTAGCTATCAAATAAGACCTTTTTTTTCCAAGGACATTTGCATGAGTAGTGGTGGTCGAATTAGTACGAGAGCCAGGGTCTTGGTTACCAAAAAATAAAATTTGTGGGGCAATTTGTCGATAAAAATACCATATTTTTACCACTAAAGGCTCCGACACAGTTGTCGGGACGTATTGTATAAAACACCTAAAGTGGCATTTTTAGACCCTGGCTTTATTTTTTCTAATATATATCCAACTTTGTGTATCCAACCATAATATCCAAGCATCGAATATAAAATATTTTACAACCTAATTTTTGAAAGTTGGTAAATAAAACACTTACCGTAGTAGTTTCTCGATCAGCAGCCTCCCCAAGAACCCTGTGCCTCCAGTCACGAGTATGGTGGAGCCGGCGAACACCTTAGCGATCTGAGAGTCCCCCAGACACACCTCAGCCTCCTTGGTCTCCTTCACCGGATCCTCCAACTTCGTGTACCCAGACTGCACGTCTACCGCCATTTCTGAGATCACAAGAAATTGCAATTTATTAATAAGAGAAAGAAAATTATAGTTTTTTTTTTACATAACAAACACCGTCACCATTAATCATTAATGGTGACGGGGTACACTTGAACCACGCTTTGCTATTTTGAACTCTAATTTCCTTCATAGGTCCTAGAGCCTACTTGATAAAAAATTGGAATACGCGCAATTTATTTGGCTACAAGAATATCAGTTAAAATAACAGTAATTTACCTACTAAAACTAAAGACAGGGAATCGTACCTGATATGTAACCTTACTGGGACACTAGATCACCTACACAATTACTAGGGAACTAAATATTCTGTTAAATGTTGCTATTATTACCTTCATCTATTCTATTACTATTCTTGTATTCGCATGTGGATTAGCATTAACTTCACCATAACATTTTTGACGCTACTTTTTACGGTTTGGTATTCTTTCTTGTGTATTTTTAACCGATTTCCAAAAAAGGAGGCGATTATACGTTCGGCTGTATATGCAAATATGAACGTGAGTTCTATACAATATTGTATGATATTGTTTGGCCTGCAGGTACCGACTTCAAAATTAAGAAGATTGAGTAGAGAAATACTTAGTTAAAATTTTAGCCAAATTTAAAAGGAGAATTATTTAGAAAATAAGTTTTGATTCTATTTTGTGTATTTTTACTTTGGAAGTCGGTTTAATTTTTTGTTTAAAAATAATAATTTGTTTCTATAATTTAGGACTCTGGTAATATTCAATAAATATAAATTATAATTAATCAATAATAATCTATACTACGAGTAATATAAATAAAGAGGAAAAGTTTGTTTGCATTGAACAGGCTCCGAAACTACAGCGGGTCTAAAAGGCCACTTACGCAATATCATCGCAATATTGCTATTTGACACTAAAGCAATTCTGCCTGTAAATCTGTCAAATGAATGCATTTCAGCCAATTTCTGCATATGAATTGTATCCAAATCTTAATATTAATTGCAATTCAAGTGGCCATTTTACGATCGCTGTCAATAATTCATAACAAGAATTGAAAATGAATTGCCAAAACGGCCTTTTTAGACCTGCTGGACCGATTTTGATGAAATTTGGTACAGATATAGAGTAAACTACGGGGAAGGACATAGGCTACTTTTTATCATAGAAAAATGTACAGTACAATCTCCCATTAAATTATTCTGTACCAGGTGTGCCCGAACTCCCGGGTTTATTTCTAAGTATAAAGATTAAACTACTCAACATAAAATTTATATAGATTGAATAAAAAAATCAGTCATAAAAGTTGATTAAGATTGACGCTTTAATTTTAAAAGGCACATAGTAATTAAGGATTCGTTTTATACCTATACATACACATGTTAATATAAGTAGTTTCTAAATAACTGTTAAATCATAATGAAAACTTACAAAATAAAAGTTAATTGCAAGAAAAATCGCCAACATTTTAAAACGTGCCATATACGTACCTATTTATAGATTCCACTAACTTGGAAAAGTTTGCGGATTTAGACGCAGTTTATTTTCGTGTTTTCGTCGTACTTTCTAATACTTAACACCTTAATGACATACATGTAAAAAACGTTTTAGAGCTACGGCCTACGACACAGACTGACAGACATACACCCGTCCTTTCGCCCCGATTGTCTCTGATGAATAATTCACTTGCTATGGGAACAAGTGCCCTTTGGTTCAGGCGATGCGTATTGACGTTATGAAACGAAATCAACCTTTTTGGCCAATTTCGACATGCCACACCATATGCTCGAAAAGTGATGAAATTTCTTCTTTGATATAATATTAAGCCGCCTGCTTTAAAAAAACTAAAGTACTTTCTAGCGTAGAGTCCGCATGTGTATTGCCACAACTTCTCCTAACATGTACAAGCTACATAATAGGTAATACGTTAGTAAATAAGTAGTAATATTTTGGGCGTATGATCTACTGCTTAAGAAAATAAGTTTAGACGAAAAACTAAATGAAATTACATTGCGCTCTCTACGGCGCTGAGGTCAGTAACCTCATAGAAACTGCTAATTTAAAGGAGAAGCAAAGATTGCCTAAATAACAAAACTTCAAAGGCAAAATAAAAATTCACAAATTAACCTACTCTGTAACACCATACCTTTACTTTATCAATTGGGCAAATAAATGGTATAAATAGATAACAAGCTATCTAGCAAGTTTAATTTCGAAATTTTAGTATGTTTAAGGCACGGAACCCTAAAAACGTACAGTTCGAATCGCACGTAAGATTTATAATAACTATTAAATTTTATTAGGTAGGTACGTTTATTTAAACATTAGCAGGTTAAAACAATCGTTATTATAGCTTTTTGTGCATGTGTTTTTTTCGTAAAAAGTTCACATAATTGTTTACATTTTAAATAATAACATAAATATTATAATCTAAGCATAATATTAAGCAAAACTTACTGATTTACTTTGCAATCAAAAGTTTTAACGCCGTATTGTTATTATAGCTAATTAATGATGAGAATGATAATAACACTTAACTATGCATAACACTATACCTACCTATAAGATTGTGAGCGTCAGAACCCCTGGACCAATAGAGATATTAATGTTTAGAATATACCAAAATATTGTACTCTTTTGGTACTATTTGGTACCTCATTTTAAATTTTTTGTACCTCGATAGTTGCCAAAAAATCGCGTAAAGAAAGTGGTCAGACATTCTGACGTCAGGATGTCTGGACCACCTCTGTTTTTTATTTATACTTCGAGACAACACAACTGAATTTTCTCTTTGTAAATATTTAGTACCTTTTTAGTACCTCCACATATACCTACCTATTATTTTCAGGTTTTTTTGGAATACCAGGTTTTTTTTATACACAAAATAATATTTTTATAGTGGATATTAAATTTTACCACAAAGAGCAAACTAGCAACTGCTCGAGGCTTTGCTTCCATCAATCTGTCACAACGCACAATGCCGACAACAACTCACCACACCGATCTCGGTGACGGTGACCGGTTTCATTAAAACCTTGCCAGTTACGCAGGAGTCATTTTATAGTGCCCAAGTGTGTGCGCAGTACACAAGAGCACTCTCTCTTCCTGTACTCTCGTAATCCAGTGGGACGGATAACCGACACGACTGACGAGAGATCAGGCGCAGGTCCGACTTTTTACATGCCCAGCCTGCATTGTCCTAACCAAACTTGGAAACAACACTTTTTGTTGTTCCAATGCGGGAATCGAACCCACGACCTCCGAGTCGAGAACCTGCAATGCTCTAACCACTGGACCACGGAGGCTAGTTAGAGGCCACGCCGATAGCTAGTTCACAGATGCTGTATTTCTGTTCCTTCTGTGTTTAACCTAACAACAAATACCTACTAAAAATATTTAAAAAAATATATACAGCCGAACATATAACCGCCTCCTTTTTTTAAGTCGGTTAAAAATTCCGGGTTCTTCCATTCCCTACGTAGTACGGGTATGTTTCCTGAAGGCATATTCAATTTAAAATTCTAATTCAAATTGAATATGAATGCTTACAGTAAAGACATCAACGTCTGATGGGTCAGCTCGTTTGTAAATACGTAATGCATTCAAATGTATTAAGATTATGGAATGCTGCATGTGCCGCTTGGCGAATATCGCGGCTTTAGTCAGCCGTGTAAATCCAGTATTATATAATATGCATACAAGACATGATCTCGCCTGACGTCACGACAAACTATTCGATTTGGAAAAGTACCGATTTTTTTTCTTAAAGAAGAACTACTACTACTAGAAGTTGTCCGTGACTTCGTGCTGTAAAGGAAATACCGCTGACACCGTTCATTTTGTCGCGATAAAAGAAGGGAAGGTCCCGTAGTCTACTCTATATATGCCAAATTTCATCAAAATCGTTCCAATAGTTTCGGAGCCTATTCAACGCAAACAAACATACAAACAGTCGTTTTCTCTTTAAGAAATTTGTACACAAAACGCCAAAAATTTTAATGGTATCTATACATAATATACAAAGAGGTAAAGAATGTGGGTGGGGGAATGTTGGTTATAGGTGGTAATCTCTGGATTTACTAAACCCATTTGAAAATTCTTTTACCAATGGAAGGATATATTATTTGTGTGTGACATAGCTATATGGATGGATGAATGGATGGATGTTTGTTACTCTTTCACGCAAAAACTACCAAACGGATCTCGATGAAATTTGGTATCGTAGTAGTTTAGGCTCTGGATTAAAACAGGATACTTTTTATCCCGAAAAAGTACAGCGAAGGCATATATATGATATTCCCGTGAGACATATCCCACGGGAATATTATACATATACCTTCGCGCACGAAGGGCTTCGTACTATGGAACCGGGAAATCTTGGTTCCCAGTTCCCAGGAATTCCCGGGAAATTCGGAACTTCCATGTTATTATTTTTTTTTTTCTGATTTTTCCATGTTCTTAATGTTATGATTTTTGTTTATTCATAACAATATTATTATTTTCTCGCCCTAGGGGCTGAAATTGTGATATAATTATTAAATTATACAATGTAACACCTATTATGTACCAATTTCCTGAAATAAACTTTTTAGATTTCTGATTAATGTGGAGGGTTTCGCTAAGGAACCCGTAGTAAAAAAATAGATCGTTCGATATGCTCAAGCGCATCAGATTAAGATGGTAAATGGTAATCAACGCAACTAAAATCACATACCGTTCTACACTATCGTTAATAAAGTTGTCGTTAATATGGCGATGACATGTTGGCTGATGTGTCGAGATGCCATTACAACCTTGTTTAATATTTTATAATAGTATGTACCATAAAATGTTATTCTTATATTTTAAATTAGGGTAAACACGCTAAATGTGGCCGACATTACTTACTTACGGATTTTATAACTTTAGATCGCTTCGGATCCATCAGTTTGCAACGAAAGGATAGCTTGTTATACGGTTTTGTCTAAAACCGTATATAAAATAGATTGATCAACCTGTCTAGGTTGATCAATCTATTTTATATGTATAGACCTATGGTTGACATTTCTACTAAACGGAAAAAGTATTAAGGTTTAAATGCGTCGAGAACGAAAATACCTTAAAGTCGGCCAATGGTCGGTCGCGTTTTTCCTAAATGTCGGCCGGGTATAGGCGCAACCTCTTATAATATTAATAAATTATAATAATACATAATTCAATTTTGAGACAGCAAGTTTGATAAATAAATTGAAAAATGACTACCCAGTACCTACACAAACAATGAAAAATACAAAAGTGATCAGCCTGTACAGTAGCACTCGATTCTTAGGCTGGCCGACATTACGATTTTTAATATTTCTAAAGTCGGCCCCTGTTTTGTATAGCTTATTTCTCGAGATTCAGCTAATACCAAGCCGGCCGGTATGTGGCGATTGAACGTAAAATAGATTTATTAACATAAAAGCGTTACTATTAAGACAATGGAATTCGTAGTATTGGACTTTATAAACAGACTGCATTTACCTTAATTTCGGCCCCGGCCGAGATTCCGATTTTCAGTCGAAAATGGTATTCTAATGGCGGCCCCCTATTTTTCCCTAAAACCAATACGCAAAACGTTGAAAAAACTATCTCAAAATATAGTAAAAATACCTTTTTACTAAGGCTAAACACCAAAAAAGAAATGTCTTACCGTTGTAATACCGACGCGATCCCCGAATTGTGGATATTCACAGCAAGTAAGCTGCTTTAACTACGAACTTCAATGCTTCAACGGCGCTATCGCTACTGACGCTCAGTGTGCGAAGAGCAAGTTACGTAATCGGATAGTAACGGTTTGCACTTAAAGAGTATGAACTAAGCTTGCAATTTCATTGGCAAAATTACCACTTAATTACCTTTTGAATGAATGCAAGCTGAAAATGTGCAGTCGGCCGAGGATTGGAGGGGGAGCGACGTTTGGCGTATTCACCCTACTTTTGAGACCGTTATTACACAGAAATTTCATATCTTAAGTCCTTAACACTAGTCCCGAAATTCCCGAATTTCCCGGGAAATCCCGGTCCCGAAATTACAGTTTCAAAATTCCCGGTTTTCAAAATCAGACCGGTTCTACCATTCCCTACTCTGTATATTTATTACTGTCCGACCGTCTTAGTATTACGGAAACAGCCTCCGTAGTCTAGTGGTTAGAGCATTGGCTCTCGACTCAGAGGTCGTAGGTTCGATTCCTGCATTGGAGCAACAAAAATGTTGTTTCCAAGTTTGGTTAGGACAATGCAGGCTGATCACCTGATTGTCTGACAAGAAAGATGATCCATGCGACGGATGGGCATGTAAAAAGTAGGACCTGTGCCTCATCTCTCGTCAGTCGTGTCGGTTAGTCCGTCCCACTGGATTACGAGAGTACAGGAAGAGAGAGTGCTCTTATGTACTGCGCACACACTTGGGCACTATAAAATTACTCCTGCGTAATTGGCCTAGTTTCAATGAAACCGGTCACCGTCACCGATATCGGTGTGGGGGATTTATTATTACGGATTGTACGAAAACCTAAAACGAGCCCAGTCGATATAACAATTAATTATTGCTGTAAACTATTCGAAACGTATTGGAAAATAATGCATAAAAAATAAAAATCCTAAAAATACATATAGTTGACAACCTCTGTGGCTCAGTGGTTGAGCGTGTTGGTGCTCAAGCTGGGGATCGCGGGTTCGAATCCCGCCGAAGGGACAAAAAAGTTTGTCCGTGTCCCTGGGTCATGGATGTGTATTAAATATGTGTATAATATAAAAGTATTAAATATATTTCCGTTGTCTGGTACCCGTAACACAAGTTCTTCAAGAATAAGTTCTTGAAGAACTAAGTGGTAAGCCACGGGACCAGTTTGACGTGGTGTGAAGCGTCCATAGATATTATTTTATTATTATTAATAAATAGTTTCACTTGCAATGACTAATATTAGTCAATCGTAATTCGTAAGTAACAATGTGTTAATACACGTAAACATTGTTATTTACTTACGTATGACAAACATTTTATAAAAACGTAAATTACAAGCCGGAAAATGCCCATTACGACAATATATTTTACGAAAAAAAATCATTTTTTTAATTGTTACATATTTGTTTGTTGATAATAATTGGACCTGTTTTGGAAAATTTATAACTAGGAAGCCTTTTAGGGTTCTGTTCCATAGTTTATAGTTTCTTCGTGTTCGTCCGTTCGTCCGTCCTCGGCTTACTTACTACTTATTGTTAGAAAACTTCGTACAAAAATAATGAAATATTATGTAAACATGTAAAACAAAATTATAAATGATTGTCTACAGAATCCTATTCTATACGTGGTCTGACACGCATTTGACTGGTTTTAGGGTCCCGTACCCAAAGGGAACCCTATTACTGACTTTGTTGTCTGTCCATCTATCACCAGGATGTATCTCATGAACAGTGACAGTTCTAACTATTTTCACAGATTATATAATATTTCTAGTGCCGCTATAACAACGAATAATAAAAATTGAATAAAATAAATATTTAAGTAGGCCTCCCATACAAAAAACGTGTTTATTTTTGTACGGAACCCTTCGTGCGCGAGTCCTACTCGCACACGGCCGGTTTTTATTATTAAAAAGCAAATAAACAGGTGATCGTTATGAAACATTACATAATACTTTTCTAAATTCATGAAAAAAATATTTTGAGTAATTTTTATCGGGTAAAAATAAGTAATTTAGTATGTAGATGTTTTTATATATTAATGAATATTAATATTATTCATTTGGTGTAGATAAATGGCGTAGAGGTTAAAGCTTTTTACTTCTAGACAAAAAAACGAAACAATTTTCTGACAACATATTTTATGAGACAAGCACCCACGAAAATAAAGTTATTAATTTGTTATAAAGTAAAAATACACAAAAAATTATCAAACAAAACTTATTTTCTAAAAGTTCCCCTTTTAAATTCGGCTAAAATTTTAACTATGAATCTTCTTAATTTTAAAGTCAATAGAGCCCAAACAATATCCTACAATATTTTATAGAACGATCACCAACCATTAAAGAAAGAACATACAAAAAAATTAAAAAATATACATATTATATAATATATTTTGAGAGTCGAGATCAAAGATGTATTATATTAAAAAGAGGTAGATATGGCATTGCGCGTAAAAAGTGAAGACCAAAATTGGCCCGAGTCGGGCCAATTTTGGTTAGTGTGCTCCGCGAGTAATAGCGTGTTTTGTGTTACTATGCGACGTTGACGCATTGACACGCGTCCCATGTCAATGTGTGTCGCGGCACAAAAATATACGTATTGTTAGTTTTGTAAGGATATAACGTATCTATGTAATAATTAATCAAAAGTCGAGATACATAACCGCCTCCTTTTTTTGGAAGTAAACATTGACATTATTATGACAAATATTAGTTTTATATCCGACTTGTTATGTTTTTTAGACCTTTTTTTGAAGAAAAGTGTTATTAGCGGTTAGATAACAACTTAAATTATCATTATTCATTAATCATTATATCTGATTTGGGACTTCATAGTTATTTAAGGAGTTTTTGGACACAATAATAATAATATAAGCTACTCACAATAATTTAAGGCACCACAAAAACTTAACAGCTTTTAACAGCAGTAATATAGGGGGGCAAACGCCGCTCGTTTGCCCCCCCCCCCCTATATTACATTAAAAAAAAACTGATCGCCTGATGGAAAGCCGCAACCACCAGAGTAATCGCAAGTGCGTTGCCGACCTTTCGAAGATATTCTTCGCGCTATATCTTACGCTCTTTTTTGGACGTTTGCAGGTCGTAATGGTCCGGACATTACCGCTGGCGACAGTTCATTCCAGAGTTTGCGTTTTACTGTGCGCAACAGAAAGCTCGGGGTAAAGCGCACGGTGGAGGACTGATTATTAGAATTTTTGTCTCTTTGTCCGTTTGTCTTTTGTTCGTGCGCTCTTTTCTTTGAAACATTAGTTTCAGTAGAAAGGATTTTGATAAAATTTGGTATGGTAGGCAGTACTTTAGGCTCTGGTTTATACTTTGGCTACTTTTTATCGCAGCCAAATGTACGGTTCCCTCGGGATTTCCTTTTGCGCGTACTGAGTCGCGTTAAGCATCTAGTATTATAATAATTTGATTAAAAACATATTAGATTCTGTTTATCTATACAGGGCGTATTCAAAACAGTACCAATTCGATCCTCGTTCCAAAAATGTGTAAAACATGACGTGACCATACATTTTGACAAAATTATCCTATAAAATAATTAACGTCGATTCATAGCCACGCGGCCGATACTACGCGGCGGTTGCGTGACCTTCAAAGACGGCGCGGTGTACGGCAGTGCGGAGGTTTCCATACTTATCAGGAAAAGTTGTGTTATTTTTATATAACTTACGGCATATTTTAGTTTTGCATAGCGCGTAGCCGCGTAGGTACTGTCCATACACAAGTAGTATTAAGTTGTAAAATTGGGTACACGACTACATCTAAAATATTAAGTTTCACTAATGTATTCAGAAATTTTAAGGCATTACTACTTCGTAAATGTAAAAAAATATAATATTTTATTTATAGTTTAGTCATTAGATACATCTAAAAAGTACAAAAAAAAATTTTTTTTTCTTGCTAAATTAGTAAACAAAACCTACATAATTAGTTTACTTACATCATATACAAAAACTTTTATTATGGTATGTATGAACTTAAACGCACAAATATCGGAGATATTTACAAATATGTTCCTGCGGCCGTATACTTCATACGATTTTACATGGACGTGACGTCATAGCTACGTACGACTTTAGTATGGAGCGTTTTCACGGGACTTGCGAAATTTTGCAAACAAATCGCTGTACCTTTGAAAATATTGACTTTTGATATACGGTTTCTTCTAAGAAGTTACTCATATTTAAGAGTACTATTCATTTATGGAATAAAAAAAATTCATTCGTGTAGCCTATTGGGTGAAATATATTCGGATTAGAATACACCCTGTACACCTACATTGTGCATTCTGCACACTTCAGTGAATGTACATCGTCCGTTAGAGACATTACGAATAAATAAAGGCACGTTCTCTACTCGTAGAATAAAACGTAATCAAATGAAGACTTACTGATTCTCAGCACGTACCGCTCTTACTAAATTTATGACGGAGTGAATGTAGGGGACATGAGACATGACCTTTTCGTTAAATGGTGCACATTTTTTTAACAGGTGCGATGACCGATGACCCATTTCACTGACTATATTCCGTTGAGATCCAAACGTGTTTTATCTAAACGTAAACAAAGAGACGTACCGCCCTATAATGCTACCAATTTATTTTTTATAGATTTATAACAATTATATATAAAAATTTAATATACCTAGCTATGGAATTTTCTGTGCATTCAAGAAATAGCACCTGGGAAATCGAGCTTTGCTCGGAGATTTGATAAAATTTAAAAATAAAAAAAATCATAAAAATAAATATCTGACCGGGATTCGAGCCCATTACATTCCAAATTTTCAAAGTAAAATTTATACATACGCATACCAAACTGGCAATCGGACTGATATAATAGAGTCGAAAGATATTAAGTAATAATAATAATAATATCTATGGACGCTTCACACCACGTCAATCTGGCCCCGTGCTAAGTATCCGAAGAACTTGTGATACAGGTACCAGAAAACGGGAAGTATATTTAATACTTTTATACTATACATATATTTAAGATTTTTATTATATTATACACATATTTAATACACATCCACGACCCAGGAACACAGAAAAACCTTTTGTTCCTTCGGCAGGATTCGAACCTGCGTCCCCCGGCTTGAGCACCAAAGCGCTGAACCACTGAGCCACAGAGGTCGTCATTAGAGGTAAGTATGATATTGTTGCACGACGAAAAAAAACATATTTATAGCTTTAAAATGCGCAGTTTCCCAGGGATAAGTCCTAGCTGGATTGATTTTTCTCGTCCAAAACTCTTTACATACCAAATTTTATGGTAATACCACAGATAGCTAAATAGTTACTACGTCAGTATGTAATACTTGCAGCTGTTGCCGAGATTCCGATTATATATACACAAGATAAGTTTGTTCAAAGTATAGGATACACTTACAATAAATCGCGTTTCTAATGTCTTTCGGGAATCGTCGTCATTTTTCGTACATTGTCTGCCACTTCCATAGAAAAACAATGATCTCCAAGGGACATTAACAAGTTACAAGGTAATGAAGAGTCATGAAATCATTTAATAGACTGAATATAAACTGTTTATAATAAACAACATAGTTAAATACTAGATGTTTCCCGCGACTACGTGCGCGCTAAAAAAATCACGGAAACCGTACATTTTGCCACAAAAAAGTAGCCTATGTCCTTCTTCGTGATCTACTCTACATCTGTACCAAGTTTCATCGAAATCGATCCTATAGTTTAGGAGCCTATTCGATGCAAACAAACAAAAAAAACAAACCTTTCCTCTTTATTATATTAGTATAGACGAGATAAATATATTTTGTCGATCTTTCAATTTGTGAATACGCGTATACACAGCATAATTTACAAATACCACACGTTCGTCAGTCCAAACATCACATCTACATTGTATGTAGAAATTATACATGCTTTTATTACAATCTAGTGCATAATTATATATAATTAGTAATTAAAAGTTTTGATGAAACGTTTGTTTTAAACTCACTACAGCGTCTTAAAATTTACATCACTTTACTTAATGCCCAGTTTTTATATAAACTACATATTATTATTATGAACTAGCTTTTGCCCGCAGCTTCGCCCGCGTGAAGTTGGGTTTAAGTAAGAGGGAAAGCTTGTTCGGAAAAATACCAATAGGTACCAAAATTGAATACATAATGGTGTAAGCTCTACACAGCCGTATCAGTTGTATTTTATTTGAATGTTTCCTGCGACTTCGTACACTCAAGAAATCTACCGGAAACTCTACCTTAAAAAAATTTTAATAAGCTGCAAAAAGTATTCTTTGTTAATTCTAGATAAACTACTACCATACCAAATTTCATCAAAATTTGTTACGTAGTTATTGCATGAACAACTAAACATATTATGTACATACAAACGTTCGCTTTTAGGTATAATATTAAGTAAGGATTTCTTTGTAGCCGATAATTAGAATTTTAACGATTTCAAAATCTTTTGAATGGGAAGACGGACAATCGGCAGTAGGCGCGTGGACTTTAAACTTAATAAAAATAATTTGGATTGTGATCACCCAACCTAGTTGAGACCACGACTGAGTTTGAGAGAGAGAGAGAGAGATGAGTCAGCAGTACGACCACGAAGCCATCGAGCTTCTCCCTTATTCCTCATAAGATTATACACATTAATGATTAGGTAAAACCTAGGTAATGTTTTAACCAATTGAAATATCTGGTTATTCTATAACATTTTTTCTCATACTTATTCTTTACTCTTTAGATTAATAAACTTTTTGTGGGTATGAACCGATTGAATTGAAATAGGTACCGACACAAAATTGTAAGCAGAGCTATCCTAATCCAAAAATTTTCCGCAATAAAAAGTGAGTCCTATGTACTACCGAACAAGTTCCCGCTCGACCAGGCATAAGATGAAAATCGTTCAACAGCGCCGTTGAATAGTGGGTTCACAAACATACTCACGTGTAAATACGTAGTTCAAACTCGTCCGCAGTCGTTGCGGTCACTTCCTTTGTGTTGAGGCGTCCTAATGCAAAGGTGAATGTTTAGAGACTGTTCGAGCGGGAACTTTGTCGGTGGACTCGGTGGTACTTATCCAAAGCCTAAACTACTACAGTAACAAAGTTTATAAAAATCCGTTCCGTAGTTTCTGAGATTAGCGCGCACAAACGTACAGATAAACAAAAAAAGTCATTGTTTTGGGTTAAAAACTAAAAACCTATATATTAAACACTAATGAATGAAGCACAATTAAATTAAATATTACATACAACAACAAAAAAGAAAGAAATTTAATTATATACTCAATATATACAACTGAAATAGTATATAATAATATGTATACGTATTATGAATATATATAAAATGCAGCAATCGCAATAATTATATCTAAGTAGGTACCTAGTTTTTCAAAGACTATTTCATCAAATTTAGCTTTCGAATTCTTGTCAGATTTATTTTTCAACATGATGACAATATATTATTATGTCAAAATAAAAATAAAGCACCCTACTCACGGGCTATCGATTGCTTCGATCAAATTGGAAATTAATTCGTATTTGAAAGTAAATTGCTAACGACAAACTATTACATAAAATGATTAGTGTAAGACCTACCAGCTAGTTTTTGCGGTAGGGGTCAAAGGTGGGAACAAAATTTACGCGTATATATACGAATTTCATATAAAAAGTAGAGTAAGGTGGTCCTAGGATCTCAGACTATGTTCAATTTTTATCTAAACCGATTTACTTGCAACTACGAATCCAGTAAATGTTTAAATTGTAAAGACTAAATCGATCGATCGCTTGTGAGTAGGAGCTTTAAATCAAAAGCACTAAGGAGTATTTATATCAACTTTAAAGCAAATCGCTCCCAAACAACTTTCTTTTCCTTTTTATTCCCGTTAGGGGACGAATTTCAATAAACTATGATACACGAATTCCATCAATTCTGTTAAATAATGTTTGTGCAAAATATGAAGTAGATTGGACCAAGGAATCACGTTGTCCCATACAAACTGTTTTCCCCCTTTTCACCCCCTTAGGAGTCGAATTTCGAAAAATCCCTTCTTATCGGATCCCTACGTATTACAAAGAGCAAGCCCTGCAAGTTTCAGGTCTCTACAATCAGCGGTTTAGGCTGTGCGTTGATCCGTCAGTCATTCAGGACAAAGGATTTTATATGTATAGATAACCTACACTTTTAGTATTTTAATATTTCGAAAATACTACATATTTCTAAACTAGGTACCCATTAATTTATAAATTTTTTATCTAGGCAGTGAAAATTTAAATAAAACAAAATTTAATTTACTGTAAATAACATTATAAGCTTTGAAATTATGAACATATTTAATATTAAAAACAAAATTGGAAAAAGATGCAATGAATTTTGTTACAATATAATATTTTTGCGTCAATATTTTTAAAGATAAATTGCTCTTATTATCTATATTTATTTTCATTCACGATACGTCACTTTTTTTTTAAATGACAACATTTTTGACAATGCAATAAAATATGCGCAAGCGCAACTCACCGTAAGTCAAACAGGCACTATTGTGAGAGAACCGCGCGTGCGCACTAAGCCGACGGCGAACTGGCACTAACTGCCTCCTCCGACCTCACAGTAGAGCCTCCACTATAGAGTTGTGTTACCTCCGAGTTTCTACGACAGTACTCCTTATGTCGTTGGCATAAAGGTCCTGTCACACGTACAATAAGTCTTAACGGACTGTTGATGTGATCATCAACTACACCATTCATGTCTTCATGAGTACGGGCGGTGAAAAGGGGTTATAGCTTGTAGGGTAGTGCGAGTAGGTATACTGTGACGTCACAGTAGATCCTCCACAGTATGACATAACCACCATTCATGTCTTCATGAGTACGGGCGGTGAAGGTAGTTACAGCTTGTAGGGTAGTGCGAGTATGCCGCGATGTCACAGTAGATCCTCCACAGTATGTCATAACCACCATTCATGTCTTCATGAGTACGGGTGGTGAAGAGGGGTTACAGCTTGTAGGGTAGTGAGAGTATGCTGCGACATCACAGTAGATCCTCCACAGTATGACATAAACACCATTCGTGACTGTATGAGTACGGGCGGTGAAGGTAGTTACAGCTTGTAGGGTAGTGCGAGTATGCCGCGAAGTCACAGTAGATCCTCCACAGTATGTCATAACCACCATTCATGTCTTCATGAGTACGGGCGGTGAAGAGGGGTTACAGCTTGTAGGGTAGTGAGAGTATGCTGCGACATCACAGTAGATCCTCCACAGTATGACATAAACACCATTCGTGACTGTATGACTACGGGCGGTGAAGAGGGGTTACAGCTTGTAGGTTAGTGCGAGTATGCCGCGAAGTCACAGTAGATCCTCCACAGTATGTCATAACCACCATTCATGTCTTCATGAGTACGGGCGGTGAAGAGGGGTTACAGCTTGTAGGGTAGTGAGAGTATGCTGCGACATCACAGTAGATCCTCCACAGTATGACATAAACACCATTCGTGACTGTATGAGTACGGGCGGTGAAGGTAGTTACAGCTTGTAGGGTAGTGCGAGTATGCCGCGAAGTCACAGTAGATCCTCCACAGTATGTCATAACCACCATTCATGTCTTCATGAGTACGGGCGGTGAAGAGGGGTTACAGCTTGTAGGGTAGTGAGAGTATGCTGCGACATCACAGTAGATCCTCCACAGTATGACATAAACACCATTCGTGACTGTATGAGTACGGGCGGTGAAGAGGGGTTACAGCTTGTAGGGTAGTGCGAGTATGCCGCGACGTCACAGTAGATCCTCCACAGTATGACATAAACACCATTCATGTCTTCATGAGTACGGGCGGCGAAGAGGGGTTACAGCTTGTAGGGTAGTGCGAGTATGCTGCGACATCACAGTAGATCCTCCACAGTATGTCATAAACACCATTCATGTCTTCATGAGTACGGGCGGCGAAGAGGGGTTACAGCTTGTAGGGTAGTGCGAGTATGCTGCGACGGGATCCTCTTCTTTCGCATAATTTTATTTGTCATAATTTCATTTGGCATACCTCACTTGGCATAATTTTACTACGCATAATAATACTTTGGCATAATGGTTTCTTAGCATACTACATCATTAGGCATAAATATCATTTAGACTAATATTGTTTGTCCTAATTTAATGAGGCATAACTCGTAAGGCATAATTTTTCTTGTCATAATAATACTTTGGCATAATTTGTTTTCGGCATAAACTCGTTAGACATATTTTTTTGTCATAATAAATTCAAGGCATTCTGTCACATGAAACAAATATGCATAAAATGGAATGACATAATGAAAACACGGTTAAGGTAATTAAACGCATATTTATGAAACATTAAAAGCAGGAATTACACTCATATACCTAGTGTAACATGTGTAACAGTAGGTTAAGTTGCGGCGGGGTGGCCCTTGGGCCACCCGTAAGCCGCTAACATGTTTAAAATAATTAGCTCGGCATGTTCGTAGATATCAGTTCGTGTTTTTTGTCCGAGATTAATTTCGTAATCAGTCGATTACAATTATAATTGTTATTTCGTCTTAACTCGCACACCCAGTAGAATTTATCATTCATTAGTATGTGAAAAATATGCTACACAGATGTATGCGTAAATATAATAGTATGCTTAAATATCATTATGCGTAAATATATTTATGCTTTTTAATATTATACATAAAAATATTATTCTTAATGAATATTATGCGTAAAAAAATATATGCATTACAATAAGTATGCCTAACAATTATTATGCTTTTAGTAATTATGCGAAAAAAAATTATGCTAAGAAAGTTATGTCAAATGAAATTATGCCAAGTAAAATTATGACTTATGTTTTTATGCGAAAAAATAGGGAACCTGCTGCGACATCACAGTAGATCCTCCACAGTATGTCATAAACACCATTCATGTCTTCATGAGTACGGGCGGTGAAGAGGGGTTACAGCTTGTAGGGTAGTGCGAGTATGCTGCGACATCACAGTAGATCCTCCACAGTATGTCATAAACACCATTCATGTCTTCATGAGTACGGGCGGTGAAGAGGGGTTACAGCTTGTAGGGTAGTGCGAGTATGCTGCGACATCACAGTAGATCCTCCACAGTATGACATAAACACCATTCGTGACTTCATGAGTACGGGCGGTGAAGAGGGGTTATAGCTTGTAGGGTAGTGCGAGTATGCTGCAACGTCACAGTAGATCCTCCACAGTATGACATAAACACCATTCGTGACTGTATGACTACGGGCGGTGAAGAGGGGTTATAGCTTGTAGGGTAGTGCGAGTATGCTGCGACATCACAGTAGATCCTCCACAGTATGACATAAACACCATTCGTGACTTTATGACTACGGGCGGTGAAGAGGGGTTACAGCTTGTAGGGTAGTGCGAGTATGCTGCGACATCACAGTAGATCCTCCACAGTATGACATAAACACCATTCGTGACTTCATGAGTACGGGCGGTGAAGAGGGGTTATAGCTTGTAGGGTAGTGCGAGTATGCTGCAACGTCACAGTAGATCCTCCACAGTATGACACAAACAACATTCGTGACTGTATGACTACGGGCGGTGAAGAGGGGTTATAGCTTGTAGGGTAGTGCGAGTATGCTGCGACATCACAGTAGATCCTCCACAGTATGACATAAACACCATTCGTGACTTTATGACTACGGGCGGTGAAGAGGGGTTATAGCTTGTAGGGTAGTGCGAGTATGCTGCAACGTCACAGTAGATCCTCCACAGTATGACATAAACACCATTCGTGACTGTATGACTACGGGCGGTGAAGAGGGGTTACAGCTTGTAGGGTAGTGCGAGTATGCTGCAACGTCACAGTAGATCCTCCACAGTATGACATAAACACCATTCGTGACTTTATGACTACGGGCGGTGAAGAGGGGTTACAGCTTGTAGGGTAGTGCGAGTATGCTGCGACATCACAGTAGATCCTCCACAGTATGTCATAAACACCATTCATGTCTTCATGAGTACGGGCGGCGAAGAGGGGTTACAGCTTGTAGGGTAGTGCGCTGTGCGAGTATGCTGCGACATCACAGTAGATCCTCCACAGTATGACATAAACACCATTCGTGACTTCATGAGTACGGGCGGTGAAGAGGGGTTATAGCTTGTAGGGTAGTGCGAGTATGCTGCAACGTCACAGTAGATCCTCCACAGTATGACATAAACACCATTCGTGACTTTATGACTACGGGCGGTGAAGAGGGGTTACAGCTTGTAGGGTAGTGCGAGTATGCTGCGACATCACAGTAGATCCTCCACAGTATGACATAAACACCATTCGTGACTTTATGACTACGAGCGGTGAAGAGGGGTTATAGCTTGTAGGGTAGTGCGAGTATGTTGCAACGTCACAGTAGATCCTCCACAGTATGACATAAACACCATTCGTGACTTTATGACTACGGGCGGTGAAGAGGGGTTATAGCTTGTAGGGTAGTGCGAGTATGCTGCGACATCACAGTAGATCCTCCACAGTATGACATAAACACCATTCGTGACTTTATGACTACGAGCGGTGAAGAGGGGTTATAGCTTGTAGGGTAGTGCGAGTATGCTGCAACGTCACAGTAGATCCTCCACAGTATGACATAAACACCATTCGTGACTTTATGACTACGGGCGGTGAAGAGGGGTTATAGCTTGTAGGGTAGTGCGAGTATGCTGCGACATCACAGTAGATCCTCCACAGTATGACATAAACACCATTCGTGACTTTATGACTACGAGCGGTGAAGAGGGGTTATAGCTTGTAGGGTAGTGCGAGTATGCTGCAACGTCACAGTAGATCCTCCACAGTATGACATAAACACCATTCATGTCTTCATGAGTACGGGCGGCGAAGAGGGGTTACAGCTTGTAGGGTAGTGCGAGTATGCTGCGACATCACAGTAGATCCTCCACAGTATGTCATAAACACCATTCATGTCTTCATGAGTACGGGCGGCGAAGAGGGGTTACAGCTTGTAGGGTAGTGCGAGTATGCTGCGACGGGATCCTCTTCTTTCGCATAATTTTATTTGTCATAATTTCATTTGGCATACCTCACTTGGCATAATTTTACTACGCATAATAATACTTTGGCATAATGGTTTCTTAGCATACTACATCATTAGGCATAAATATCATTTAGACTAATATTGTTTGTCCTAATTTAATGAGGCATAACTCGTAAGGCATAATTTTTCTTGTCATAATAATACTTTGGCATAATTTGTTTTCGGCATAAACTAGTTAGACATATTTTTTTGTCATAATAAATTCAAGGCATTCTGTCACATGAAACAAATATGCATAAAATGGAATGACATAATGAAAACACGGTTAAGGTAATTAAACGCATATTTATGAAACATTAAAAGCAGGAATTACACTCATATACCTAGTGTAACATGTGTAACAGTAGGTTAAGTTGCGGCGGGGTGGCCCTTGGGCCACCCGTAAGCCGCTAACATGTTTAAAATAATTAGCTCGGCATGTTCGTAGATATCAGTTCGTGTTTTTTGTCCGAGTTTAATTTCGTAATCAGTCGATTACAATTATAATTGTTATTTCGTCTTAACTCGCACACCCAGTAGAATTTATCATTCATTAGTATGTGAAAAATATGCTACAAAGATGTATGCGTAAATATAATAGTATGCTTAAATATCATTATGCGTAAATATATTTATGCTTTTTAATATTATACATAAAAATATTATTCTTATTGAATATTATGCGTAAAAAAATATATGCATTACAATAAGTATGCCTAACAATTATTATGCTTTCAGTAATTATGCGAAAAAAAATTATGCTAAGAAAGTTATGTCAAATGAAATTATGCCAAGTAAAATTATGACTTATGTTTTTATGCGAAAAAATAGGGAACCTGCTGCGACATTACAGTAGATCCTCCACAGTATGTCATAAACACCATTCATGTCTTCATGAGTACGGGCGGTGAAGAGGGGTTACAGCTTGTAGGGTAGTGCGAGTATGCTGCGACATCACAGTAGATCCTCCACAGTATGTCATAAACACCATTCATGTCTTCATGAGTACGGGCGGTGAAGAGGGGTTACAGCTTGTAGGGTAGTGCGAGTATGCTGCGACATCACAGTAGATCCTCCACAGTATGACATAAACACCATTCGTGACTTCATGAGTACGGGCGGTGAAGAGGGGTTATAGCTTGTAGGGTAGTGCGAGTATGCTGCAACGTCACAGTAGATCCTCCACAGTATGACATAAACACCATTCGTGACTTTATGACTACGGGCGGTGAAGAGGGGTTACAGCTTGTAGGGTAGTGCGAGTATGCTGCGACATCACAGTAGATCCTCCACAGTATGACATAAACACCATTCGTGACTTCATGAGTACGGGCGGTGAAGAGGGGTTATAGCTTGTAGGGTAGTGCGAGTATGCTGCAACGTCACAGTAGATCCTCCACAGTATGTCATAAACACCATTCATGTCTTCATGAGTACGGGCGGTGAAGAGGGGTTACAGCTTGTAGGGTAGTGCGAGTATGCTGCGACATCACAGTAGATCCTCCACAGTATGTCATAAACACCATTCATGTCTTCATGAGTACGGGCGGTGAAGAGGGGTTACAGCTTGTAGGGTAGTGCGAGTATGCTGCGACATCACAGTAGATCCTCCACAGTATGACATAAACACCATTCGTGACTTTATGACTACGGGCGGTGAAGAGGGGTTACAGCTTGTAGGGTAGTGCGAGTATGCTGCGACATCACAGTAGATCCTCCACAGTATGACATAAACACCATTCGTGACTTCATGAGTACGGGCGGTGAAGAGGGGTTATAGCTTGTAGGGTAGTGCGAGTATGCTGCAACGTCACAGTAGATCCTCCACAGTATGACATAAACACCATTCGTGACTGTATGACTACGGGCGGTGAAGAGGGGTTATAGCTTGTAGGGTAGTGCGAGTATGCTGCGACATCACAGTAGATCCTCCACAGTATGACATAAACACCATTCGTGACTTTATGACTACGGGCGGTGAAGAGGGGTTATAGCTTGTAGGGTAGTGCGAGTATGCTGCGACATCACAGCAGATCCTCCACAGTATGACATAAACACCATTCGTGACTTTATGACTACGGGCGGTGAAGAGGGGTTATAGCTTGTAGGGTAGTGCGAGTATGCTGCGACATCACAGTAGATCCTCCACAGTATAACATAAACACCATTCGTGACTTTATGACTACGGGCGGTGAAGAGGGGTTACAGCTTGTAGGGTAGTGCGCTGTGCGAGTATGCTGCGACATCACAGTAGATCCTCCACAGTATGACATAACCACCATTCGTGACTTCATGAGTACGGGCGGTGAAGAGGGGTTACACCTAGTAGCTCACAGTAGATCTTTCACAGTATGATATAACCACCATTTATGTTTTTGCGAGTGCGGGCGCTGAAAATAATAGAGTATGATGTCCAGCAGTGATTGGACACCATACTCTATTATTTTATAGTAACTCTACGTTCGACATTAACGGCTGATAATCGAACGATGCTTAAATTAAGAGGTTCTCAAGTCGTTTAAGTAGAGAGCGACGCGATTTGGAAAATATACCTATACACAATGCTCATGACGTCAAAGACCATGTTGCCTTCGGGTTTATTTTTAAATCCAGAAATCGAAACTTTCCATTAAACTTTCCGTTCCGTTAACATTTGGAACGTGTTGCGAGTTGACATCGGGTATACCTACATATTCAGGATACGCCTGCGCATTTATTTTAAAATATAGCTGACGATGGCAACCTAACCTAACCTAACGATGTAATTGCTGGATACTCTTTTAACACGTTACTATTTCAATCATCTATATCTGCTCCATGATTTAATTTTTTCTTTCTTTTTTATAACACAACTACAGCTGTTGTTACTGATCTGTGCTGCTAGCTGTGTTACCAAAATGTAGAGCAAATATATTTTAAAACTATGTTCCTTCTGCAGCTGTTCATCCATACGGGGATCATGTAGCCCACAGCCAAAATATTGATTACATAGTGAAAATTGTTACAAGGGACACGAGACATACACCGACTCTAACATTTTTTATTCTGAAAACCTAGTTAACGTGGTAGCTAACCTAAACAAATTACAGCTTGGCACTTGAAGCGAGCTAGCTCATAGGCACAGCTGCAGGTAACAGTTAATTATGAATTATATCAATGCATTTCTCTGTGTTTCAATGACCTCTGTGGCTCAGTGGTAATCGCGTTGGCGCTCAAGCCGGAGGCCGCGAGTTTGAATCCCGCCAGGGAACAGAAAAAAGATTTCTGTGTTCTGGGTCATGAATGTGTATAGCATATAGTAAAAATCTTAAATATGTGTATAGTATAAAAATTATTAAATATATTTCCGTCGTCTGGAACACGGGTTCAAGTTCTTCGAGTTCTTCGAGAACTTACCACGTGACCAGATCGACGTGGTGTGAAAGCGCCCATAAATATTATTATTATAATGTCTTTTTCCGTTTCTGCACACGATGGCCTGGTGCAAGGTCAGCAACAGAGGTAATCAATGTTAAAATGTAATAAGTTACATACCTAATGTGATACAATAATGGTTTCCGCGCATATTGTATTACTTTGTGCTAACATTGCCAAGGAGTCGAGCCGATTTGAAATACATTGGCAGTCGACAATTCGAAGCGCCCTTCGTTGGATGCGATCCAGAGGGAGAAGCTGGTACGTTGGCTCCCCTGCCCAGAGATGAGAACCATGTGAGGTCGAACCTGCGCCTTACTTCCCAAAACCCCGCTGTTATCTGATAATGTATTCCCAGAAAAACAAAATTAAAATTTAAGTAGCCTCTGACTTTTTAAGTAGTGAGCTGATCATGATGATAGCTAAGAACACTCTCGATCATGTCAGCTTTCAAACAAAAAAATTATATCAAAATCGGTTAATTCGTTTGAGAGCTACGACTGTCACAGACACACAGACAGATACGTCAAACTTATAGCACCGCGCCGCGCCGCGCTGTTTTCGTTTGGGTTAGATTGTAATTTAGTGGTCCAGTGGTTTAGAGCTTGGCTCTCGATACGACTCGGTCGTGGGATTCCCGCATTGGAACAAGAAAAAATGTTGTTTCCAAGTTTGGTTAGGATAATGCAGGCTGATCAGCTGATTGTCTGACATGATAATTTATGCGCCGGATGGACATATAAAAAGTCGGACTTGCACCTGATCTCTCGTCAGTCGTGTCGATCTGTCCGTCCCACTGGGTTTCAAGAGTGAAGGAAGAGAGAGTGTTCTTGTGTACTGCGCGCACAGTTGGGCACTGTATAATAACTCCTGCATAGCTGGCCTGGTTTCAATGAAACCGGCTACCGTCAAGAAATTAGTGTGGGGAGTTATTAATTCAGTGCATGCATATTTTACTGATTACTTGGTAGTAGGAGTTTTGTGTAATTGGGTATTTGCCTTAATGTAAAAATTTGCTGTTTTCAAACATTCAGAAATAATTGGGTATTACAACACGGTAAAAGTAAAAAGAATTGAGATTCTGTAGTTTTGTAATTAGATTAATTTCAAAGTCACAAAATGTTGAAATATTTTTTACAACATTAATTAGTGTATACTCGTAATACCTACATAATTAGTTTAGTTTTAATAGATGAAATACAAAAAGATTTACTATGGTGAGTATAAACATAAGCGCGCAAACTTCGGAGATAACAGAAATTTGAAACTCTTTAAAAATACTCGTAGTAGTACCTACTTGGTAGTTTGTACCTAGTCATTATACATTATTAAGGGGCAAATAGCCCCTAAAGCTTAAAAATCGCTCAGTTTGAGTCGGAACTACTCCGAAAAATGGGAATAAAAAAATTCACAAAAATATACATTTCACACTTCAATCCTTCATCTTTAATATCATCGTTAATTTTTTTAATAAGACGAAGATTAATATTAAATAAATTAAAATTAAAAAGCCCTGTTTTCAGATTTCTTTTTCTATCTACTTACTACCTACTACGACTATAAAGATGGTTCTTTTACGAAAATGTGAAGAATATATTTATCTAACATTTCATCGTTGGATTTTTCGAAATACCGTTTTGTTTTCAAAATATACGTAAATAACTATTATTTTGTGAAAATATTTGTAAGCGGTGCGTGCGCGGGCGCGCGGGACAGTGAGCCGCTGACTTTCGTACGAGGAGGTTGTGTCACTCTCCGCGGTGCCGCTATTTCGCAATCGTTTATTTTACTCTTGAAATAATAGGGAACAACATGCCGTAAAAAATAAATTATGAAAACCTTAGCGAGCACTCTGCCTGCGATAGAATGAAAATGTTCGATCGTTGAATGTACTTTTTTGTTCCTTCAACTTCTTACTTGAAATTTTAATAATATATTAATATAATATTATATAGTATATATTATAGTATAATATTTTATTATATAATATGTACTTGTAAATTTCACAGAAAGTGTATAGTTCTATTTCTATGACGACCTCTGTGGCTCAGTTGGTTGAGCGTGTCGTTGCCCAAGCCGGTGGTCGCGGGTTCAAATCCCGCCGACGGAACAAAAAGTTTTCTGTGTTCCTGGGTCATGGATGTGTATAAAATATATGTATAATATAATAAAAATCTTAATTATGTGTATAGTATAAAAGTATTAAATATACTTCCGTTATCTGGTACCCGTAGCACAAGTTCTTCGAGAACTTACCACGGGATCAGATTGACGTGGTGTGAAGCGTCCATAGATATATTATATTATTTCTGTTTTAATTGTCTATTTAGTATATCAACGTTTTGAAGTATATAGTATATGAAGTAAAAATGCCTAAGCGACATTTATTTATTTATTTAACACACATACAACTACCATTACAGACAAAATCCAATTCGATAGCGTAGGAGAGCAAATTCATATTTTATATAATACATATTATGATATTTCCAGTTTAAATAATAATAATTGATAAAAAATAATAATTAAAGAAAATATAATAATTAAAGAAAGACACATATGACGCATACATTTAGTAAACTTTATAGAAGACTGATTTAACGTTAAAATTTTTAGAAAAAAAAAATCATTAAAAATCACAAAATAGTCGGATTTAGATGGTTTTAACATACATCTATATATCTATATATCAATAAGATACAACGTGTATCTTATTTTTATAGCAATTTTTGATATTAAAACGAGTCATATAACTTTCGAATTACAGGCAGTTTATGTCGCTTAGGTAAAAAAGTCCTAATTCGAAAAATAGGTAAAATTATCTAAGCTATCAACGAAAGTTATGTAATAGCAAGTAAAATTGCCTAAAATTTATTTTAAAGGTTTTCAGCAACATGTAAAAATAGATAAGCTATAGATACATTTTCTGTAGTAACAGGTACTCAGAAATAACTAATTCCAAACACTTTAAAAAATATAGGAGTATTCATCTAAATGGCCTAAGAGTTTATAAAATAAAACAAGATACCTAAGTTACATAAATGTTGCTTCCATTAAGAATTTTCTACGGCTAAAGTTATCTTAGTAAATTTATTATTCAATGACATTGTAAATTTTTGCTCCTAACTGACAATATTCTCCTTCTTCTTGTTTATAAAAATTAATTGCAGTTCCCTTGTCTGACTAAAACAAGCTAAAACGTTAGCTAATTTTGATCTTGAAATAATAAAAAATATAGAAGTAAAAACTCAAGGCCTAGGATTTCAGCCCATTGCTTTATACTTAAGCTGCGGCCCCATTCCTTGAGTTCTCTCTTGGTAGTGCTGGGAGATATTCCACATACCGATTCTGGGCATGACACCGTGACACAATTGGCCCAAAGCCTACCCAGCTCATCCGCGGTTTTGTTGCCGGAGATATTGCCGTTGCCTAGAACCCATACCAGACTGATGCTGTTATCTCGTCCTAGCATGTTTAGCGTTTGAACACAAGCCATAACTAATTTAGATAAAAGAAGAAGGGGCAAAAAGTGACCATCCTTGTAGCACTATAAGACATATATCAAATGAAAGGGCTTAAAAAAAGTGTCATTGTTTTGTATGACGAAAATCCTCTAAACCATGAGAGAAAAAAGTAAATGAGGGTTAAAAAAGTTTAAAAAAATCATTCTATATTATTGCAACGTTTCATAGTGTTGCTACTATGGAAAAATTTTTGGAAAGTAATGGTATACACTCAACTTTAGAAAAGTGTTATATTTTCATAAACTGCCTCATATTTTGATGAAATGTATGGAATGATTATAAAATACTAAAAATAAGCTCTTTCCTCAATTTTTTCGCACATACCTAATTACTTTCTGGAAATTGTTTCATACTTGCAACGCTATCGAATGGTGCAATAATACAAAATGTATTTTATTTATTTATTTATTTAGTCACAGGAGATTCAACAGCCAAAAATTAACAATAAGTTACAAGTCATAGCATTAGACAGCCAATTACAGAATCTCACGTTTAGAAGACAGATTATGTATAAGAAAGTGTGAGCTATAGGTTAATGTTAAATTATTACACAATGCAAGACAGCTTAATAAAAAAGTGAATTATTAAAAAATAAATTAAAATTTTTGATATAGACATGTTAATTGTGCTAGTTATATTTAAAATTACAGTTACACAATATTATTAGGAATCAAAGAATTCGTTGCCTAGTCGCCGCCTCACTGTCGCAATATTTGTGCAGAATAGGTCGATACCTAAGTCAGACTTGTTGTTGAGAATTTTATTAAAATTGCTTGATGCTCGCCTCAGGTAAGTATTCTGTCTATAATTAGTGTGTGCAACGGGTAAGTAGAGAAGTGTTTTGGAGCGCGTTCTCGTGGGTACATTAAGTTTAATCTCTTTTAAAAGATTAGGGCAGTCTATTTTATTGGTTGCAATTTTTAGTAAAAATACTATATCTGCTATTTCACGCCTTCTGGTAAGCGGTAAAAAATGGAACTTCTTACATAACTCGATGTAACTAAAACTATGGTATGGAACCATCAGTCGGTAACAGAGAAATTTAAAAAATCTCTTTTGAATATTTTCTATCCGAGTTGTATACACACTATTTTTTTCCTAATTTGCGGATTCGAATCCTGGCCTGGAAAAGTAACATTAAAATACATATAATTAAATAGCAAAAATATTTTTAAAACGAGTAGGTACAGAAAAAAGTAAAAAAGATATAGTACATGGTGAATTATTGTTCTGGGCGTTGTAAGAGAAGTCAAAAAAAATTAGCAATAGCAATTTAGCCCTACGGAATATCGAGGCCGACTTGATGAAAACTTAAACTGCATCATTTTTGATAACTCATTTTTCCTAGACAGGATTCGAACCCATAAATTATGAAAAAAAAATACATCCTGTGTACTGCACCTTTAAATAGTATCGCAAGTAAGAAACAATTTCCATAATGTAAGTATGTGACAAAATTGAGGAAAGATCTTATTTTAGCATTTTATTATCATTCCATACATTTCTTCAAAATATGGGACAATTTATCAAAATATAACACTTTTCTGAAGCTTGCTGTATACCATTACTTCCCGAAAATTGTTCCTTATTAGCAACACTATGAAATGGTGCAATAATACAGGATGATTTTTTAAACTTTTTTTTCACTTATAACTCTCATTAACTTTTTTCTCCCATGGTTTAGAGATTTTTCGTCATACAAAAAAATTACACGTTTTTTAAGTCCTTTGATACATGTCTTGTAGTGCTACAGTAGTGGGGACGGGATCCATACAAAAATGCCCCTTCTTCTTTCTGCTGCTGTCAGTGCCTTCAGCGCAGTGTGATTGTTCTGACAGACTGCGCTGAAAGCATTGACAGTAGCAGAAATATTATCTAAATTATCCTAATCTTCTCTATAAGATTAGGATGTTTTATGGACAAGGACAATCTGTAGGCTCTGTAGTGAACAACTCATCACAGCCTCAAACATGGTTGTAAATTGTCCTAAACAAGTATATAGGCAAGCCTGTAGGTGGCATGCCCCCGTAGAAGGTCCGTCCACCCGGTTGTCTTTCCTGGATCCGTCCGTGTACCAGACTATGTCATTGGAGTGAACATTGATTCCTATCCTCTACTCTCCCTAGACGATAGGAAAACCTCGTGTTGCTTTGAGAAGCTATGCACCTTGATCATATCGTCTGATGGCATGGCCATGATAGGTGTCTTAAGAAGAGACTATTGCATCTGTCCATGAAGGGTGGAAGTCCATTTGGCTTCCTGGCCTTGAAAAACGCTACTACCGCCATACATTTGTCATTAAAAATGTACGGTGATAGCAGCTTTTGATGTAACAAAAGAGATGAACAATATTTGTTATATTGTGATAATTTTTTATGAACATCAACTTGGCAAAATTGCTTTAAAATTTTATCATAGTAACATATTTTGTCGGCAGCGTTAATTCGTTAATCGTTGAAGTCAGGGGCGTGCGCTCCTTAAAGGCAGAAATGCAGTGCATTACTTACCATTAACAGATATTTTAATAAAACGGTCGTACATTTTAGATGACTTTAATTAATAGTAAATAAATGAATACATAAAATATAATAACTTAAAAACGCCTAATATTTTATAATAGCACCTATTTGCATGAACATTATGTTTGCCAGGCGTATATTGGTGATGCGACTCATGAGTCATACCTTGTCGTCTCGCAGGAGATTTGTTCGCATGTGTGTAGTAATTTTAGTGTCCGTACACAGTTCGCAAACGCACACACCTATGAATATCCCAAGGCGCGACTCGTCCGCCTCCAGCGGCATGCTATCGACTTCGGCGAAGTTCGGCAGTTGTCGGGTCTCGGAAGTAATCGGGTATATTCGTGGCACGGTGGCCTATAATGCGACTAATTATAATTGACGTAAAATCTTTACTCATGTATGCACATGATGCAATTTTGTTTTAGTAAGGTTTTATTTGTTTAAATATCAGAAATGTGTTTCAATGAAGCCATTTTTTCATGTGAAAACGCATTGTTATTTTTCGTTTGCTATTATATTTAATATTTATAGTTTTCTTAAAAGATTTTTCATTTTAACATTTGAAATTGTGTACATTTAACAGTTTATTACTGAAGTTCTATAAAAATTGTAGTGATTTACTTTTTAATTGATTTGATTTTTAAAAATGTTGTTTAAAAATGTTGTGTTGAAAATGTGTGTTTATTAAAAATTAAAAATAATAAGTTCTCACAATTGTCATTCAGTGAAAAGATTCAAATGGTGTCTAAAGGTAGGTGTGTACCCGAGTTACAACAATTAAATCAGCAAAAAGGGAATGTAACTCGAAAGTTTCATGTTAAAAGTTATAAAGTTCTGTTAGTTCTGTTGGCATGGTTTCCGACTTAGAGATCCGTCGCTTGGCTGTGGCTATGCTAAATATCTATAAAAAAAAGTTTTTGTGACCGACTACTCCGCCGCATACCCAGTGTCATAATTCTGTGCACGCCGCTGGTTGAAGTTAATTCTTAACCCCAGTTAACGTAATTTTTCCAAGGAATCCACGGAAAACTTTTTATTCTCTTATGGATTCGAACCCACGCCCTCTGGCTTGAGCACTAAAGCGCTAACCACTGAGCCACAGATATCTTCATCTAAACTGATTCAATTTAAGTCTCTATAACTCCTGAATTTATGAAGTTTTTTGGACCGTTATAGTTTTCGTTCAAAGTTTATTACATGGACTACCATCATGAATTTTTCACATTTTTAGAGCCAGCCGTTTGGCTTTTAGAGGGGGGGACGCCGTATTTTAAGAAGAAATGCGCTTAAAAGTGGAATATCGCGCAAACGGATACGTACGTACATCAAAATATAATCTCAGAATAATTAGGTACATAGACATTATAAGAACATTGAGAGCAATGTTCTTATAATGTCTATGTACCTAATTATATCTCCCCTTTTCGTGTAGGTGTAACCAAAAATTATCTTCATTTATTTTAGCACTATGTCGACGTGATTAATAAACTTATCCATTCAAAGTTTCATATTTCAAGCACCACCGTTTGGATGGACAGACGGACGGGCGGACGGTCGGTCGAACGGAAGGACATGACGAAACTATAAGGATTCCGAGACATGAACTACGGAACCTTAAAAAAGGAATAATAATGAAACCACACCGATTTCAGTGACTGTTGCCAATTTAATTGAAAATAGACCAGCTATTCGCTCCGTGCACGACTTCAGCGCCACCTAGCGTTCGCAACTTTGTTGGCTCTGACCGTTCTGGCGTTTTTAAAATTTTTGGCGGCATTGTGATAAAATATTAAAACAATAATTTTCCTAAAGAGTTTTTAGCATGATCTATCAGCATGGAAATTTGCAAGTTTCTATCTCCTATAGTTTAAAAATGCTAGGGGGGGGACCAACTTACAAACTATTTTGGAGGCCGATTACTCGAAAATAGTCAACTTTAAAAAAAAAGTGACGTATGAAACCTTGCCTTTATTTTAAAAGACCTATTCTACGATACCCCACACGATGGGGTAGAGTGAAAAAATATTTTTCATCCCCACTTCACATGTATGGAGAGCCACCCCTAAAATATGAAATTATTATTTTTTTATGATCCCGAAACCGTGATCTATACACAATCTATAACTGTACCAAATTTCATCAATTTATATTCATAATTACAGGAGCTAGAGGCGCGGACAGACAGACAGACGGACAGAGCGAAACTATAGGGGTTCCTTAAGTATTACGGAACTCTAAAAATACTATTGTGTTATTAATGTAAACTTCAAAATTACTGTGATTTGGGTGGACAGTGTTGTGTTATCATTTTTGGGCATTCAAATTAAATGTGGTATGTAAAATCTATTCAAAAGCGTGTTTTATTTTGGTTATATCTGGGTTTGCTTACTTCTTTTTTAATTGTAGTTTTACTGTAAAACAAGAAGATAAAGCTACTTTAATGGTTTTATTAAATAATAATAAATTTAATTTAATTAAATTTTAGTAATAAATTAAATATAGTTTTCAGATCAAAATGAGTATTATTTTAAAGACCGGGTTTGTGAGTATCACTCAATATAAAATTTCAACCACAAACCGTTTGTAAAGGAAAATTGTTGGTATCTGCTGGACATGTCCGAGATGTAGCGGAATTATTAAGAACAAAACAAGGACAGAGTTCTATACTTCAAGCCCGCATTATCAGACAAACATCTGGTTCTTTGATACATATATATATATATATATATATATAATATTAAAACTTTGATACCTTATAAAACGCTTTTAGAATTTTAGAAAATTTAAGATTGCTTCGGCATTGACAGATGACAAAGCCAACATTATTTCTACTTTTTGCCACCATGAGCGCTGCGATCGATTATGATACCCCCACCTAGTACTTCGCACCCAGCGAATAGAAGCTATTTTACTATGTCCAAGTATGTGCGCAAAGTTTACTCCCATAACCTAGTATATTGATATTTTCTACTACCAACAGGACTAACTAGCGAAACATTAGGCGCATAAATATAGAAATATATTTAGCAATGTTTGCGTTCATTAAGGTTCCCACACACTGTAAATTTAATACTTTTAGTTACATTTTATCTAACCGACGACAAAAAAAATATCTAACCGACATACTTAAAAACAAAAGTTTTCAAGTAAAAATATCTACATAGCACGAATAGTTATTGTGTCAAATATGTAAAACTATCTTTACGCCAATATTGTTTTATTTCACTATGGGTAAAATTCTACAAGTTGCACTTTCGTAAAATAATGGTATCAAATGAAATGCACTGTAAGGACAATTCACAAATAATTTGTATGGAGAAATGTACAAAGTGTTCACGAAAAGAATTTTTTAAACAAGTAAAAACATTTTTGTGCAAACAAAAGAAAAGTAAAAACATGAAAAATAGACTAAGTAGATTTTTAAAATTCTTCAAAATATCCAAATGATTTTTTTTATAAATAGCTTTTTGTTGTCGCTTAGTGAACATAACATTCATGATTTTGTATAAATTTCACTATATTTAAGCGACAAAAAAATCGTCGTAGGAAGACGACGATTAGACCAATCGACGCAGAAAAAAAAAATACAAACTCATTGATATAACTCATTTTCGGTATTTTTGTCGCTTAGGAAAGCGAAAAAACGCCTAGTGGATATTTTAGTGATTCTGTCAATAGCACTAAGTATTGCATTTTGGTGGGCGTGGTGGAAAATGAAATGAAAAGTGATGGGTTGGAAGCCGCATTGCCTACCAAATAATTTCTAGATTTCGGGAATAACCTCGACCGGCTTCTACAGAAGGAGAAGCGGCTTATACATTCTACGTTTTTTCTTTGCCATAGACTAGAAATAAATTAATATTTTCAAGTTGCATTTAAATCAATCCTAAAGTCGTATAAAAGGGCCGTTCCTCAGTTTATAATTTGAGTCGCGGCGCGGCCGCGCGCGGAGATCGCGAGCGCTGCGGGGTGTATGCGGGTGGCGCGGCGGGAAGTGTTAGGCCACACCAGAATCTGTGACGTCATCTACGTATATTTTCGCCTTAAGTCATAATGTCTGTCAGCCTGCGTGGTGGATCAAAGGTTGATAGTTCTAATGTCCTAATGACTCTCATCAGCCCGTGACGGTTTTACCGACTCAAAAACATGTCACGGTTCATAATGAAGTACCTACATACGTAATCTATACTAATATTATAAAGCTGAAGAGTTTGTTTGTTTATTTGTTTGAACGCGCTAATCTCAGGAACTACCGGTACGAATTGAAAAAATATTTGTGTGTTGGATAGTCCATTTATCGAGGAAGGCTTTAGGCTAGACAATATCATGCTAAGCTCAATACGAGTGGAGCACCAATCAAGAATGTATTATAAGAAGATAGACCTATGAATCAAACTGAAGTGTGTTTATTAATTTCAAATTAACAGCTTTTTACTAAATGCATATAAAAAAGAATACTCGATTGTTTCAAACTCAAACTCAAAATATATACCTATTTCCATGTAGGTTATAATATAACACTTATAGAATTGTCCTACATGATGCCTACTACCGGTTCGGAAACTAGCCCGGCGAGAAGAACAGGCGTAAGAAACTCGAACGGAATCTTTTAGCAAAAATACGGAAAAATTGTTAAAAAAAATATTTTTATTACCTATGTAGTAACTTAATCTACTTATATAACAAAAGTCACACTTAAGTATATGGAAGCAGCCTTGCAGGGGGCCATCTTTATCCCAAGGTGTGCAATCGTTAATGAAATCATTGACCTTATATTAAGCTTTAGCACACAAACGTTCTTTAACAACTTTTATAAATTTATTAATGGAAAATATATTTTGAACGTTTACTGGGATTCTATTATAAAGACCTTTAAAAGATTTACTTATTTTGCTAAGTCTGATCACTGATAGTTCTAACTTGTTCTTATTTCTAGTACCTATTCCTGCTTTATTGTCGCTTTTCTTTTTGAAATTATTTAGATTCTTTCTGACGTACTATACACTGTCCAAAATGTATTGAGAAGCGATGGTCAGAATACCTAATTTTTTAACTTTTAGTCGCGCTAGCCTTTTTTGTGGTGGTAAGTGGAAAAATTCTAAAGTAGCTGAATTTTTGCGTGTTGATATAGTCCCTTGGGAGCTTATTATAAAATTTTGTGTTATTTCTGCCCATTGCTTTTTCACTGATTCGGTTATTTATGGTTGATTTTTTTTAATGTCCATGAAAGTGGCAAAATTGATGAAATTTTTTAAATATAAATGGTATCATATCTGGGACAGCCCGCAGAGTATTGAGACTTTTGCGTCATTTTCGTCCAGTACAAAATTACTTATGGTCATTTTACACAGCGCCCCGTATGCGCCATACACGATAAAAGTTGTTTTTTTATATTCTAATAAAAATCCCGTAGATATAAACACAGTGAAACTTGTGGAAAGTGTTTTGTTACACCATAATTATCAAAAATTAATAAAATTTAGTAACTAAAAGTTTCATTTGTAGTTTTTATAGCGAGTTTGAGTAAAAAAATAAACGAAATAATTGACGAATGTGGCACAACTTTTTTACAGACTTATATAATAATACTTTGAACAGATTTCCAAGATTTTAAGACATTAGAATGGTTGGGAACATCTTTTATATAGTAGCCAAATATCAAGAACCCAATTGGTTGGATACGACTCAAAATGCATTTTTACATCGGTTACTCTTCGGCTAATATCCATGAAAAAGACAAATACCTAAATTGCTACTAACGCGACCGTCCAAAATAACACAAAATCAAATTTTAGGCTTAGAAGAAGGTCCGGAAACTATATGCAAAAAAAAAAGAATCTTTGCACCCTCAAAACTTATCCAGACGGGTCTATTTTCTCACAGAGAAACAATACATTATATCTTATGAATAAAACGTATATACGCTCGCTTCTGTAGAACAAATATTGTATAATGCCCGCAGCGTTTCCCCATAGAAGGATACCGTATGACATTAAACTATGAAAACTATAACTAAAAAAAAACTAGTAATTTCTCTAATTTTTTACTGCAGATGCTGCAGAACATTTAACATTTTGTTTTATTTCAATTTAAAAGTAAATTATTAACATTAAACCAATGTACCATTTCTAAGAGAGAGCACTATTTACCTCGGCGTAATTCGACCGTCATCGCTTTACGTTAAAAATTAGGGAAGTGTCATCGGCAAAGAGTACTATATTATGCTTATTAGATAAGGAAGGTCATTTATATAGATAAGAAAAAGAAACGGGCCTAAAATGGGCCCTTATAGCATACATAGTTCTATTTTGGTCCCAGTAGACCTTGTAGAATTAAGTTTTACTCTGTTTTTAAGATAAGAACTTAGAAGTTTAAGTGCCGTGTACTTTATACTATAATGGTATAATTTTCTGACCAACGTAGCATATGCTCGACACAGTCGAAAGCCTTGGATAGATCACACAAGACGCCAATTGCATCATGCGATCCCTCCCAGGCCCCAAATATGTTTTGGACCTACCTTTAGTAAAACCGAATTGATTACTATGTAATATATTATGTTAAAGTGAAGCAGCAATTGACTTAAGATTGATTTTCTCGAAAATTTTATTGAAAGGCGGTAGTATATATATTGGGTTACGACTATAGAGTTACGACTGCCTCTGCCTTCCAGTCTCATTTGCAATTATCTTCTAAGTGGTTTTTACTTTATTTTTAGCGTTCATTATTTTTCCTTTTATGTGGAGTGCCTTCCCTGCTTGACAGACTTTTTTCACATTTTTTTGAATATTTCTTGACGTACATTATAGTATAAAAGATTCAATCCTATTAGATTTCTTTTTGTTATATAAATTATATAATCTTTGTGTACTTACTATAATTCCTGCAGTTGCCAAGTTTTTAAAATAACTTTTTAAATTGACGGTTTTGCAAGTAAATACAGAGTTAAACTGGGTTCTTATTATTTTAAATAGTTTATGAAGCGCTTCATCTGTGCTATTAAACCCATCCAACTGTTGAATATTTGAAACTAATTTACTTACGTCTAAATTTCTCAATACGATTTGCATTCACAGGAATATATGCAATCTTTTCCTGAGGGTTAATTTCACAATCAATATTAAATGAAGCAAGCTGTCCACTGTGATCAGAGTTAATTATTTCATTTTTATAAGCAGTAAGTAATATTGGTGAAAATATTATCAATACAAGTAGCTGCTGTATCACATTTTCTTGTCGGTTCATAAAATAAATTAATGAGGTTATACGATTTTAACAATGATGTGAATCTAACAGTGGTGGAGTTTGAATCTAATAGTTGCTTCTCAATATATTTTGGACAATGTGTTGTATGTTAGAAAAAATGTATGTATGTTCAATACGAAAAGCAATAATCACTGTAGAAACACTAGAAATAAACACAAACTAGATACCTATACCGGTAATCAAACTGAGTAAAGTTAGTAAATCTTTTAAAGGTCAATGTATATTGTATACCTACGCCTATAGCTATACAACAGAATCCCAGAAAATTTAAAAAATCTGTCTATTAATAAATTAAAAAAAGCAGTTAAAGAACGTTTGTTCTAATCTATTTCAATATCTATTCTAAACGTGCTAAAGCTTATTATATGGTCGATCATTTATTGACGATCGCACATCATGGAAATAGGATAGCCTGTAAGCCTACTTTTATTTACTATTATCATCTTCTTATGTAGTTTTAGCCATGACATTGTAATTATATAACTTTTTTATTTTAAAAGTAAGAAATTCCATATTATTGCTAAAAGATGGCCCCGTACGAGTTTTGAATAAAATTTTGTTCCAGTTTATCTCTGAAATGGCTAGGTCGATTTTGACGGGACTTTCTCTTGCAGACAGTTAATATTACAAGGAGGAACAGTTGTTAATAAAAAATAGGGTTATGTTTCCGTTCGTCGTAGTAACTCAAACGAAGTTGTGGGCACAAGTCATGCTATAAATTTTCCACTGGGTCATATTGTGATAAGTGGCCATTTATATTCCTACATAGGTTTTTTGTTGTTTTTTTATTTTTTATCGTTAACAATCGACAGACGCGAGAATTGTATCAGTTGTGCATACATAATCTATATAATATGTAAACGTAGATATCGTAATGTCAAAAGACGCGTTTTGGTTGGCGATTACCTTTTTAGGGTTCCGTATTCAAAGGGTATTCAAACCTAACCAACATGACCTATTGCGCATTGATAGTTCGGAAACCTCCTTAGGTTTCCGAACTATCAATGCGCAATAGGTTTTCTCCGCTCAATGCGTTCAAAATAAATTTCCTAAAGAGTTTTTAGCATGATCTATCAGCATGGAAACTTACAAGTATCTCTTGTAGTTTAAAAATGCCAGGAGCGACCAATTTCTAAACCACTATGGGGGTCGATTACTCGAAAATGGTTGACGGTATATAAAAGTCATGTATGAAACCTTGCCTTTTTTTAAAATACCTATTACTTATCAATATCTCACACTATGGGATAGAGTAATAAAATATTTTTCATCACCTCTTGACATGTATTTATTGATATTGTTTTATGATGACAAAATATATGATCTTAACCTATTCTATACACAATCTATAAATATACCAAATTTCTACATACATACATATAATCACGCCTCTTTCCCGTAGGGGTAGGCAGAGATTACTTCTATCCACTTGCTACGATCCTTACATACTTGTTACGCTTCGTCCCCTTTATTCTTACCATATATTCCTCCTCTTACATTCAACGTAGCGAAGCGGCTCTCCATGGGCCACTTTTCGCCTCCGCGAGAACGAGACATGATGGGTGGCGAGCCACATCGCCGCCATTTTGAATAATTAAATTATTTTTATGATTATCCATTGCGTTCCCACGGATTGGCGGAGAGGGTAGGAATAGGGAAAGGGAAGGATAGATGGTGTGGAAAGGAAGATTGGTAAGTTAAAGTGGGAAATATAAATGTTCGATATTACCAGGAGGGCAAGGGATAGGACAGTAATAGGTTTCCCGACCTATTCCTGCCGTACATATGAATGTACGGCAGGAATAGAAATGTACGATATTATAGAAATGATTTTACGCCGGGGTCGCATACCCATATACTACACTACAAATACCGGACAGGTTAGGACAGGAATTGGGATGAGTATCCCATGACAGTATACCAAATTCCACTCATTTATATTTATAATTACAAAATTCAGAAGGACATACATACGAACGGATATAGCGAAACTATAACGGCTTCTTGTAGCACTACAGAACTAAAAACGGGACCCTATTAGGTACTAGGACTGTCCGTCCGTCCGTCTGTCCGCTTGTCACCAAGCTGTATCTCATGAACCGTGATGGCTTGACCGTTGAAATGTTCACAGGCGATGTGTTTCTGTTGCCGCTTTAACAACAAATACTAAAAATAAAATAAATATTTAAACGGGTCTGCTATTCCACAACTGTGTTGTACGGAACCCTTTGTGCGCGAGTTCTACTCTCACTCGGTTGGTTTTTAGGCACCCGGAGGCCCTCTACTTTAAATAATGTTATGGTAAAGTAACTTTGTTATTGGTTAGCTGTTTATAGCAAGGAATTATTATCAATTTCATCCATATGCTATACCTATATATGATTAAAATCGGGACAGAAAGCAACAGAAATCGATATGAGTCTATAAATCGGGACTGCATAAAAAACTTATCACTTATCCTTTTAACTCAAAACGGAACGTATCTAAAATATTATTTTTCAGATCGCTATATCTACTATTTACGTGTAAAAGTGTATAAGCTAGAATATATTTTTTATAATTTTTAATGAATAAATTTTGTTAAGAAAATTCATATCTGAAAGACTATACTTGGAAAAATTAACAATAGCGCAAAATAGAACATAGGTACAAATTACTAAATATATTGTGTATGTTAAAAGCGAGTGAGCTAAATTTTTTCCTCATTTTGCTGGTTCAAATTTGATCAATTCCTATTAAATGACCTTGCATCTTAAAAAAACAAAAGAGTAAAACAAAAGAAACGATGTACTGAATATTAAAACTTAAAAGCGAGCGAGCAAAATTTTTTTTCACTTTTGCAGGTTAAATAAAATCTAATAAACTACCGATATAGGTAAGAAAAAAAATGGAAGCCAAAACGAATGTTTAAGAAATGCAACCGCGCTATAACTGTATATTACTACAACTATATGTTTCAGTCCACGTAGCCTAAATACGCTACTGCTGAACCGAGTCGTGCTATATGTAGTTACTTTTCAGATTTTATATTCAAAACACAGTCAAGCTCAAGACACAGTTTCTTATTTGTCGGACCAAATTGGATGGCCTCGGAAAATACTCTTTCTGTAATTGCCGCATTTGCTATTCTGATTATTCTAATTTTCGGGACATTTAGCGTTCCGATCAGGTGCAAATCGGGACGCATCCTCAGATATTTTAAAATCGGGACTTCCCGCGCAAATCGGGACACCTGGCAATCCTACCTGCGACCGTAGGCTCTATGTAGAGAACTCAATAAATCCAAAAGTTCTCAAAATAGATAATTCGAACAGTGTTGGATGGAATGGAAGGGATCGTGGCTTTTTCGTATTGCGAAAACGCAACATTGAACGTAGCCCGTAAGAAAGACCGTGGGACAGACTCGGGCCTCGGACTCCCGATCATCCCTCAAAAATCATTCCTCCTCAAGGCGACTACCTACCTATTTGTTTTATTTATTTCCTCAGTTTAATTATTCTCAAAAATCTAATTCTAAAGTTGAATGAATCACTCAAGTAATCGAAACTGAACTAATCAATTAATTTCTGAAGTATGTAGATTGAAGGTACTTATAAAATATCCTTTCGGAGTAAAATTTGCAAATCGCAAAATGTGCAAGTCTCCATGTTCATACACAAAATATTTATTTCGTAATCTATTACTCCGGTTAGTGTATGACTATTGAAGATTATGGGTAACATGATGATACTCGGCTATTGGGGTCAGCTAGTGGAATATTACCTCTCATGCGTCAAGCGTCTGCCGGATTCAATGTGGTAACATCTATCACAAAGTTGACAGACTCGCCGAAATTTGAAATGCCCACGCCACACGCGCGGTGCACCAAGCTGGTGACAGGTAGCAACATTTACGGAGCGGCTTGAGGCTGGGGAGGTGTCTCTGGACTTTCAACTCCTTCAGAGGGTCCCATCATGACACCCACTCGCCAGGTATGCTTCATATACTCCCTCCGAGCACGAGGCTCACTTGACTCCACTCTGACCGGCCAGTGGAGGCAAACTGGAAATGGAGAACAGGGCCATCCCCTGGGGTACTCGAGTGCGTGGAGTACCAGTCTCCAACAGCTCGCTACATGCTGCCCTGCGAGATTATTATTACAATTGTATTATTTACTTTAAGTTGCAGTTTATATGCTTTACTACACTACATACACTGGAAAAGTCAGTCCAGTCTAATAAATCCCACCAAAAACATTTTCATGCAAAGGTATGCCAAGATTGCATTGTTAAAAAGTTATCAGATCTCATGTAAAACCAAACTTCTGACTCTACAAGCCTAACTTCACAGACTCTACATTTAGCGTACCAAAAAAGCTATACGTACCAAATTTCAGCTTTCTAGGACATCCGGAAATACCATATAATTTTGTTGATCATCAGTGAGTCAGTGACGAAATCAGGAATTTTTAGATATCAATAAAATTTAAAGTATAAGACCTGCAGGTCTAAAAAGGCCGTTTTGGCAATTCATTTTCAATTCTTGTTATGAATTACTGTATCAAAGATGACAGCGATCGTAAAATGGCCACTTGAATTGCAATTCATAATATGATTTGGATACAGTTAAAATGGTCCACAAAAGCAGAATTGCTTTATTGTCAAAAAGTGTCAAAAAGCAATTCATATAAATTGCAAGGAACTCTGCAAATTATTGAATTTTAGCAATATTGCGATGATATTGCGCTAGTGGCCTTTTTAGACCCGCTGTACAATCAAAACTTTACATGTTTAATAAGTTCGCTACTTGGAACATATCCTTGGAACACATTTTCATTTATCTGGTATAATCCATACCCAAGTTATGAAGGTTCCAAAAGCTCTACGAAACGCTTCGAGAAAAGATGAACCTTTGGTAGTGCCCTTGCGCTTCGCTAAGCTTATCTTGGCGGGGGCACTACCGTGTCCCCAGATTTTTGTAGGTGTATTCAGGTTATTTGTTTAGTGCAGGTTAACATAGCAAAAAGTTTTTCGGTTCAGCTAGTAAATTATAATGCTCGTACTTGTATGTCACTTGTTTGTGGTAGTACTATAGTTTGAACAAATTACTTATTCAAAACGGTATTCTGTTATCGGGTATTTCATAATTTCAAGTCCACCTGTCGTGAATGACGCCTTATGTCAATTTGAATATATTGCAATTATTATTGTGACATTTATTAATTAAATGGGAATTTCCAGAAAGTTTGAACTCCCGTAATTACCAGGGGAATTACCAAAATTACCTAAACTGCCTTTGTTTTTACCCGACTACGGCGAAGACAGACACATTACAAGAGTAATGATTTTGGCAGCCTATGTATGTTCGTTCCATCGTCGCACCTAAACTACTTATCCGATTTTAATGAATGAGGTGTCAATAGATACCTACTACGGATGTTTTGGGCACATAATCCGCTGCTTCTGTAAAGATGTTTAGGCAGAAAAATAATTGTCATACTCAAACTAAAAAAATCATCTCATGTATGGGTGACTCTCCGCTCAACACAAACTCGACCATTTTGATTTTTTTAGTATAAGTTTAAGTATATTATATTTTTAGTATTTAGTGGTAATATTATTTTATTAAGGTCCACTTGCGCCAATGCGGGTTAAAGTTAACCCTGGGTTAAAAATCATGTTATCGCTCTCGTTTTTCGTATTTGTGAAAGAGAAATCAGGATAGTTTAACTCAAGGTTAACTTTAACCCGGATTGGCGCAAGTGGGCCTAAGGATATTATTATTTTTATTTCGAGTATGACAATAATTTTTCTGCCTAAACGTCTCTAAATAAACAGTAGATCATATGCCAGTAGACAATATCCGTAGTTGATTTTACCGGACCATAAATACCTATTAATAGCCCGGGTAACATAGGCTACAAATTAAGTAGTTTGCGTAGTCGTGTTATAGTTTACCTCAAGTGTAGTTTTAGGACGAGTCTAGTCGTCTGCTTATCGGACAACTAATATTAAATATTCGTCTGGATAACAGACTAATAAAATATAATAATCGCCCGCTAATAATGGAACGTCATAGAAAGGTCAACATGGCTGAATTTCTATGGAATATTCCGATAACTTGACGATTAATATATTTTATTAATCCGTTAAACAGGCGATTAATTAATTTTGTCCGGTTATGGGGCGACTAGACTTCATTTTTTTTTTAAATACAGTCTTAAAAATAAATTACCTAATAAAGGTAACGCTTACTTGGCCTGTAGTTTACCTATTTTAAATTAAAGTCTAGTGTATTTTACACGAATTTTAGTAACGGAATATAAATACGTGCTCTGAAAGGAACATCTTCTTGCTACATTATCATGCGTTCATATTAGGTATTTCGTTGCAAAATTGCAACTGCACTTATTAATTTAACGTAAACGACGTTAACTGCCGCAACTACTGAAGTTGATCGTCATATCAGCCATTATTGTGTTCAGAATGACATCATTATCACCTAATCGTTATCGTTTATTGCGACAATCGACTGCGTTAAGGCAAGTTAAGGTACACTATCGAAGCGAGCGTCTATAGCTATAGTGACGCCGCGTTATCGACGCCGCGACAGTGCAAATTTCAAGCGCTGCGGCATATATCTGTATATATGGCTGCAGCTGTGACGGGACGCTGCACGACACAGTCACCGTCCTATACAATTCAGTGCTAAGTGTGAGCGCGTTTGCTGTTTACTAGGAGTTTGTATGTGATTTGTACAGCGCCACCTAGTTGTAAAAGCGAGAAACAATGCGAGTCACATACATATTCCTAGTAAACGCCAAACGCGCTCACGATCGAATACGAATAGAAGAACTCACACTTACTGCCAAGTACCTTTAACCACTGCTTAAAGGCTACCTTTACTGTTAAATGAGGGCCCACAACTTTCGGTAAGTTAGTATACACTGTTCGTTTCTAATTTAAACTTTATAATTTATATAAAGTCTCCGAAAACCAATTACGGATACTTCGGGCACATGATCCACAGACACTGCTTATGTAAAGACGTTTAGGCAAAAAATACTTGTCATACTCAAAGTAGAAATAATCATCTCTTGTATGGGTGACTCTCCGCAAAACGCAAACTCGAACTCGCAAACGCAAAATATAAAGAAAAAAATTTTTTTAGAGTGTGACAATTATTTTTCTGTTTTAACTTCTTTACATAAGCAGCAGATCATATGCCCAAAATATCCGTAATTGATTTTACCGAACCTTATAAACAATAATACAATAGAACACTAAAATGGTTTTAATACTTCTGTTCAATGTTTTTGTTTAGAAAAGGAATAAATTGGATCTGAATCCTTCTACTATTATAATTGTAAAAGTTTGTGAGGATAGATGGATGTATGGATTGAGAGATTTTTTTACTCTTTCACGCAGAAACTACAGAACGGATTTTGATTAAATTTGGTACGGTAAGTAGTAGTTTGTGCTCTGGATTAACATAGGCTACTTTTATCCCGAACAAGTATAGTGTTCCCGTGGGATACTGTGTTTACGCGGACGAAGCCGCAGGCAAAAGCTAGTAGAGTATAATACACGCAACGACATTATTCCAATAATAAGACTTGATATAACTGATATAAAATTTATTTATTATGTACACAATACCTTAAACACTACATTTATATACATCCAACAAATATGTACACTCAACTTAGTATAGAACTTTTACACATTATATTACAAAAATATAGATAGGTATTGGATTTAACAATACTTCCTTTGTATACAATAATTCATGTTACCACTAAACATACACTTAGTATATGCAACGAGGACTAATGACTATATTTTTTGTCATTATTTTTCTATAATTTGCCAAAGTTTTTGTTATTCTGTTATTTATGTTTAAAATCCATAAAGACGAGATCCGCCTCCATAATTATTAGGAAAATCCAGTGCAGTTTATACGTCACAAAAACAAAACCTTTATAACTTCTCATTCCGTTGCACTGTTAAAGTAAATACATGTTTAAAATAAATATTAAGGATGGTATAATTTGAACACTAAAGCGCCCCACTCACTAACAGTTTGCCGGACGATATAAATCTGTCAGATAATCGCAATAGCCCACACACTAACAGTTCCGTTTAAGGTTTTGGACTTACGACTAAGAACTGATAGTATGTGGCCGCTTTACGATTACGATCTGCACCGACAGATGTCGGCCGGACAGTCTATTGGCCTTGAGTCGAAAACTGCCGCCTCTCGACTGCTAGTGTGTGGCCTCAAAAGTGGCAGCAGGGCATTGCCGGCAGGCACAAATCGCTTCAGTGTGTTGGCGCTATTGACCTAGGACGACAGGCCGTCGGATAGGACCAGAGACTGCAAGTTGACTGCTAGTGAGTGGGACCCTTTAGATTGTGTCGCAGTTCACTTTTGCGGCTGCTCCCGATGTCATGGGAGAATCAGTCCTCTCGACTTCCGCAACCGCAATCGTGACCATGGCTAGGCTGCTGGAAAGTAGTCGAAACGTCCGAAGAAAAATGCACCGCGACACAATTTGTGTGTAAAGGACACGTGCGATATCTGCCCGATTTTCCATCAAGAACGGCCAAGTTTCGAACATATGTGGTTTTATAGTAATCAAAAAGTTATTATATAAAAAATATATTATATTTTTAGGACTTGGGACTAAAAAGTTATGAATCGGAGAATTCATGTGCAAAATACGTACTTATCTGTGGTATTTGCTGTCATCGTTCTGTATAGTCTATGGGTATCATGCTGTAAATTGTCAACTTGAGGCGTAAAAGCATGAAGCATAGATACCAGGAGTCCGAACGGTATAGGCTTTTTAATAATAATTATGTACACAATAATAGGACCAGATCTTAGTTCTCTTTTCTGCCGCTAGGCGTGCGAGACCGACGAGTACCGAGTGTTGCCAATACTATTATACCGAGTGTTGCCAATACTATTATTTATTACAATTATTTTTAAATTACCAGTAGGCAATTACCGTGTTCTACGGTATCTATTTTTCGAGAACAGTTTCTAAGAATTTCCTAAAACTTTTTTATAATAAGATTTCAATCTTTCCAGAGCTGTCAATAGCAACTTTAAACTTCCCGCGTAATTTCAAACGAGTGCATGTCGAACCGTCGCGCGCTCTACCGGCAAAAATCTGTCCCCGTAATTGAGACCATTATTTTAACATTACGTTCGGACTCCTTGTTATCTATACTTCGTGCGTAAAAGCTTCATCTAGTGGCCATGGAGAATAGAGTAAAAGGCAGAAAAGCTAAAAGTGTCCGACGAAAGTAATTAAATAATAGTTCCAAAACTGGCCATAATGGCGCTAGAGTCGTAACAATAAGGTAATAAAGGTATGATATGAAGTTAGGAATAAGAGATGGAGTGAAGTGAGTTTAGTTATTTAAACATTTTGACGACTTTAGTAGACTAAAAGTAGTTAATTCAGTAAATCATGAATATTCTACTTACGCGCGTAGTCGAATATATTTTTATAAATATAACCGAAGAAGATGCTAAGATTTAGTTATCCGTCCGTACTCCTTATTCTTCTCCGTGCTAGTGGCCCAATAGATTAAATTATTTTTTATTGGAGTATAAAGTTCTTTTTTTATAACTATAGTTCAACATTTTAGTACGTTTTATAGAAAAACAAGTTACTTGGGGTGTGAAATAGATACCCCTACTCTCTATACTATCTAAATTTATACCAAGAAAAATAATTATTATGTTTTTGGTATTCGTAACGTGAAAGCGAAATCTATCATTTATTTGAGCATATTGCGTTTTCAAACAAATTAATATTTTGAAACATATAATTGACTGATAGATGTCGCTTTTCCGCAAACCGCCACTAGGACAATTTATTGATCAACTGGTTAGGCTATATTTAATTAACTATATTTTATCTCCCGAGTTTTTTTGTTCCTATGTTCATAAAATACAACTCACAGTAAATATTTTTTTCTTTCCACGTATTTTAATTACCAGCAGGTACTAGGCCCCAATACATTGCGTCCAGACGCTCTCGCGTATTTTTTTAATACCGCGCGTATCGTCCATCACATGTAGACCGCCAGACATTGTCTCGAAGCTCTACGCGCGTAGGTTTACGAGCGTAATTCACCTTTCTGGTCAAAGTTTTATAAACAGTCAACACAAATGGATTCAAAAAATTATAGCTACTAATGAATCACACACTTGGCATGCCAACGCGACGATTCGTTGTCGCGTGTCGCCATCAGTTGTCGTCCAGCCTGGCGTCGTGGACCTCCTTGACGAGTTCCGCCAGCTCCGCCGCGCTGTACCCGAGCAGCTGTTGCAAGTCGCACACGAACTTGTACACGAACCTGCAACAACAACAGTGAGGGAGGGTTTTGTAAAATGTAACGACGCGTTACATGTAGAGTAGGGGGGTTCGAACAACGCGTTACGTAACATTATCTTTTTCCACTTGGGGTAATTAGGTCGAGCGTAACAATGTAATGATGCGTTACACGGAGTGTAGGAGGGTTCGAACAACGCGTTACGTAACATTATATTTTCTACTTGGGGTAATTTGGTCGGTTTATTTTATGAAATTGTTATGACTTTTAGATAAATTATCACTTGGGTGTTACGTAACATTTCAAAGGGAGGGGTGTTACAGAAAAATGTTACGATGCATTACACAGTGGGAGTGGGGTGGGGGTCTAAAATTTATTTATCGGTGCGACATGCGATATTGCACCGCGCAATGTGAAAACGCTCTTACTCTTGGGTGACAAGAGTCAGTTAAGAGTGCGCTAGTCAACGGCTCGAACTCAGTGCTGCGCGCGGGGAAAATGCTTCTTATTTCACCTAATATTGGGGAAAAAAGGATATACCCATAAAATAGTAATCTATACTTATAAGAGAAGCTATACTGCACACATTTATGCAGCTGTGTAAAGTATTTTAGAAAAGGCGTTTTCTAATTACGCAAATCGACACTCAGCTGTTGGTGTTTTATGAAAAAACTGTATAATATTTTTGTCTGAAGTAAAATTATCTCAATTGCTGAATAATTGAACCGTGTCGGTATTTGCTTGCTTTTTTATTATCATTCTTCATTTAATTTTTATTTACGTTTAAAGTTGCGCTAAAAATGCGATGTTTGGAGGCTATTATCTTCTACACTAATTTGAATTTCAGAAGTATAAGCAAATACCGACCTAGATAAGTGTCATAAAAATCGATATTACGCTAAAACTTCGGTCTACAATATTTGACTTTGGAGTAAATCACCAACAGCGTTCGTATGGAGAAAAAACTGACTAGCGCAGCCTTAACGGCCAGTTTCAATAACCTATCTATCTATACCTGTTTGTTAAAAACGTCGTCATTCAATCATTTGCCAGTTTTACGCTATACAAATTTGACGTTTCTAACAAATAGTTATTGATAGATAGGTTATTGAAACGGGCCGTTAAAGTGTAGACCGACAGCGAATAGTACAAGTGAAAGTGTAAGTAGTATGTACCGACAATGAACTTACTATAATTAGACACATGTTAAATTAGGTACTACTTTATTTATTCAAATGTAAGTAGTAAACTCATATTCTTAATTGCAAACTTATTCATTTTGATTTTAGAAAACTGTTACGGTTCTTGGTTTTCGTGGGAAATCATCATAATATTTTATCAAAATATTAATTAGACATTTACATTTTAATAAATTGTTACACAACAAGCAGTTCGGTTTTACTAAAGGTCGATCTACGACTGATGCAGGCATTGGCCTTATTAGTAGTATATATGAAGCCTGGGAGGGATCGCAGGATGCACTAGGTATATTTTGCGATCTTTCTAAGGCTTTTGATTGTGTAGAGCATGCAACGTTGATCAGGAAACTAGACCACTATGGCGTAAGGGGCACATCACTTACAATGTTAACATCTTATTTAAGTAACAGGACACAAAGGGTTGAAGTGAATGGCAAGATGTCATCGGGAGCCAAAATAGATTTAGGAGTGCCGCAAGGGTCCATTTTAGGTCCTTTCCTCTTCCTGATCTACATAAACGATTTGCCTTATCTTGTTAAAGATATACTAGAGATAATGTTATTTGCTGACGATACTTCACTTATTTTTAAAGTGAAGCGACAGCAGTCGGACTATGACAGGGTAAATAATGCTCTCTCTGAAATAGTAAATTGGTTTGGTAGTAATAATCTCGTTCTCAATGCATCTAAGACAAAATGTTTAAAGTTTAGTTTACCAAATGTGAGACATGCACAAACCAACGTACTATTGAATGATGTTAAACTTGACCCAGTGGACTCAACTGTATTTCTAGGTATAACATTAGATTCTAAATTACAGTGGGGTCCACATATTGCTAACCTGGCGAATAGTCTTAGTTCTGCAGCATTTGCAGTCAGAAAAATTCGACAAATTTCTGACGAAGCATCGGCACGGTTAGTTTATTTTAGGTATTTCCATAGCAAAATGGCCTATGGTATCCTTTTATGGGGCAATGCCGCCGACATTAATTCTATCTTTGTGCTGCAGAAGCGAGCTATTAGAGCTATTTATAAGATGTCCCCATACGCCTCCCTAAGAGAAAAATTTAAAGAAATAGGGATACTGACTGTATACTCACAATACATTTGAGTTTGAGTTTGAGTTTTGGTCAGTGTATACGTTTCTATAATAAACTCCCAGAAAATGTGAAAAATTTGTCAATAAACATACATACATATAATCACGCCTTTTTCCCGTAAAGGGGTAGGCAGAGACCACTTTTTGTCACTTTCTACGATCCTTACATACTCCTTTCGCTTCTTTCACTTTCATTCCCACCGTCCATTCCTCATCTTACATTCAACGTAGCGAAGCGGCTCTCCATGGTCCGCTTTTCACCTCCGCGAGAAACGAGACGTGATGGGTGGTGAACCACATCGCCGCCATTTTGGATAATTAAATTATTTTTATGATTATCCGTTGCGTTTCCACAGATTGTTGGAGAGGGTAGGAATAGGGATAGGGAAGGATAGGTGGTGTGGAAAGGAAGATTGTTAGAGTGGGAAATAGGAAATGTAGGATATTACCGCCCAGGAGGGCAAGGGATAGGACAGTAATAGCTAGGGAAGCCGGGGTCGCGTACCCGTATACTATACCACAACTACCGGACAGGTAAGTTGGGATGAGTATCCCATGACATTCGTCAAGTATCCCAGACAATTGTCAATAAATAAATTTAAAAAAGTAGTTAAAAGACATTTGTGTGCCAAAGGTTATTATAAAGTTAAAGATTTCATTGAGGACAGCACACCTTGGGAATAAGATGACCCTATGAGGCAATTTCAGTTTTAACTAGTTATACAATGTACTTTTGTACTGTAATATATTGTAATTTAATTTTTTTTCGTTTACATGTTTTTTGTTATTGTATTGTATACATGTATTTTTTTTAAAAAAAAAGAACAATTTTGGCTATCCTTTTTACTAAAAGGTGGCACCCGCGCGAGTTTCTTACGCCGGTTCTTCTCGCCGGGTTAGGGTTCCGAACCGGTGGTAATTGTAATTCTTCTTTATTATTTTTTTTTATTTTTTTTTGTTTGACGTTCGGAAAACAAAACCTTGTTTTTTTATTGTGAATAAAAAGATTTTTTTTTTTTTTTATTTTACATAAAGATTTTATTTCAATAATAGCTTTTCCCGCGGCTCTGCCTGCATAAGTATAGTATCGGGTATCCCACGGGTCTTTTTCAGGATAGAGAATACCTAGCCTATGTTTTAATCTCGAGCCTAAATTACTACCATCAAAATTTCATCGAACTCCGTACAGTATCTTTGGCGTGATAGAGTTACAAACATCCATCCATCCTTACAAACTTTCACATTTATAATAGTAGTAAGATAGCAATATAGATATGAATAAATAGTACAAATATAATTTATTTTATCATACAAATAGTCACGTGATGTTTGACTTATGAATCTCCTCGATCAATGACATCGTTATGTTTGATCTACAACAAAGACGGCTGTGCTTTGTGGAAAAAAGCGCTCGTAAGCAAAATGGATAAGCGGTAAATAACCAAAATGGCGGATTTTGTAAGCGCTATTGAAGTTAATCAACGTGTCATGGCCGACAACTGTTTTTTTTCTCAGTGCTAGCAATTTTTGTCAAGCGATTTTTCCGCCAAACACAGCCACTCTTCGTTTATGTTGCCAATGTTGGATGTTAAGCTTCAGTGTCTTATGTCGCAGACAGCAGAGAGGTGACACTTCCATACACGCCACAACTTCACAAGAGAGCAGCGACGTCTCAGAACGGGTAGGTACTAGCAATTTGAATATTTCTTTATAGCCACAACATATGACACTAAAGGTGAGACCGCACTACGCGGTAGCGGAACTACGCGACGCGGGACTGCGCGTCAAGGTTGACCAACTCACCAATAGGCAAGCGGACTGATTTTTTTTTAATTGCATAAATGAATAGTACTCTTAAATATGAGTAACTTCTCAGAAGAAACCGTATATCAAAAGTCAATATTTTCAAAGGTAGAGCGATTTGTATACAAAATTTCGCGAGTCTTTATACCAAAAATTTTTTTTTTTTGCGAAATTGGTAAACAAAACCTACATCATTAGTTTACTCACATCATATACAAAAACATTCATTATGGTAAGTATGAACTTAAACGCACAAATATCGGAGATATTTACAAATATATTCCTGCGGCCATATACTTCATATACTACTTCTACTTCATATACAAGTGACGTCATTTTTAGGTCGACTTTAGTATGGAGCGTTTTTAGGAGGCTCGCGAAATTTTTTATACATTTCGCTGTACCTTTGAAAATATTGACTTTTGATATACGGTTTCTTCTGAGATGTTACTCATATTTAAGAGTACTTTTCATTTATGCAATAAAAAAAAATTTGTCCGATTGCCAATTTTGACGCGCCGTGGCGTGTCGTGTAGTTCCGCTGCCGCGTAGTGCGGTATAGCGAGCGCGGAGCGGCGCGATACTCCACATTTCAACAACATTGATGAATAGAGTGTATTTCGTAATGTAACCCCGCCTACTGGGAAATTTAATTTTATTGTATTGTATTACAAATTCGCAATAATGGCATCTCAACAATATCAACAATTATTTATTATGTTAGTTTATCTAGTTTATAAGTAGTTGTCAATATATTTCGGAGCGAATAAACAGTATAGCGTCGATACATGACGTCATTAGCACTGGCCAGTATGCTGTTATATTGCGGAATACACCCATGACAAGTCATAACAAGATTGTGACGGTGGGAAGGCTTCCATCATACTCAGACGTTGCCGGAATACTGAGCAAATTTTGCCGCGTAATGTCGCTGAGGTGTCGCTCTAGTGCGGTACAGCTAGAAGTGTCGTGTCGTGTCGCGTCGCTCCGCTGCAGTGTAGTTACGCTTAGTGCGGTCTCACCTTAACGGCCCATTTCAATCGTCATTCAATAATTTGCCGATTTTTTGCGATACGACGTTTTTAACATTTTATTGTTAGATAGGTTATTGAAACGGACCGTAAGACGGCTTCTAGATCGCGGTATCGAAAACGCCAGTTATATTTAAAAGGCTCACAAAATATATATTACTACATTGCGGTGACTTTATAGTACTCGAGAAATTCGTCATTCTCATGTTTTATTGGTAGTTGTCTATGACTTTTGTTATTATTTTACTATTAATATTTTGAATCAATAAAAATTATCAGTCACCTAGCGGATTTAGTAGTAACTATAACGGTACAACGCCATCTACAGTCGGGTATCTAAGTTAGTTCCAATTTTAGACGCGACGCGACGTTTGCCATAACCTTAGATCATATACTACGGGATACGCCTTACATGAGCTTTGTATTGTTGTTAGATATAGAATTTTCTTGGCACTTAATTCTCGAAACATGGCGGAATTTTTTTATTACTTTTTGAGTGACGTGACAATCACTAGAATAACCATGTCGATAAAAAATATTTTTTTTCTTGGTATAAGTACTAATTTTATATTTTGTGATGTAAAAATATTGGATTGTTTTACACTTTATACGACAGATCAAGCAAGGAGTATATTAAGTGTGCATGTATGTACGTGATGTTTATTATTTACCCCACCGCAACTTTGAAACTTGAAAGGCTGAACAGGTTATTTGGATGTTTGAAATATGGACTAGGGTATCGTTATAAAATCAAGATGTTCCCAGCCAGAGGGACACAAGTATTCCTTGTTTGAAGCGCAGTTCATTTTTAGGGTTCCGTAATACTTGAGGAACGCTTATAGTTTCGCTCTGTCCGTCCGTATGTCTGTCTGTCCGCGCTTCTACCGTTAGCCTAAGTATGAATATAAATGGATGAAATTTGGTACACTCATAAATCACAGATTAGTAATAGGTAGCTAGATCATAGATTGTGTATAGATCTCGGATTTGGCATCATAAAATAATAATAATTTTAGTACCTGGGCGACTGTTTATTGTAATATGGTGGGTGGTGTTTAGGTGATAATCTACATAAACTTAAAAAGTAAAATGTGAACTGACAATTATTATTATTTACAATCGATTTCTGTGTAGATCAGGTGTTTGATCTCAAACATTAACTACATTTTTTTAAACTTGTCTAAAAACAATAAAAAATAAAAAAATATAATTAAGTATATAAACTTGAACATATAAAAAACAAAAGTAAGGCACCGAGCAGGTTTCGAAGCCGTAACACTCGTTTCTTGCCTTTCGCGTCTTAACCCGCTGGACCAAACGAACAGCGGGCGGCAGGACGAAATTAGCCATATTCTGCGTGGAAAGAAAAACGCATTAAGGGGCAAATAGCCCCTAAATCGCTCAGTTTGAGTCCTAACTACTCCGAAAAATGGGAATAAAAAAATTCAAAAAAATATACATTTCACACTTCAATCCTTCATCTTTAATATCATCGTTAATTTTTTTAATACGACGAAGATTAATATTAAATAAATTAAAATTAAGTAGCCCTGTTTTCAGATTTCTTTTTCTATCTACTTACTACCTACTACGGCTATAAAGATGGTTCTTTTACGAAAATGTGAAGAATATATTTATCTAACATTTCATCGTTGGGTTTTTCGAAATACCGTTTTGTTTTCAAAATATACGTAAATAACTATTATTTTGTGAAAATATTTGTAAGCGGTGCGTGCGCGGGCGCGCGGGACAGTGAGCCGCTGACTTTCGTACGAGGAGGTTGTGGTCACTCTCCGCGGTGCCGCTATTTCGCAATCGTATATTTTACTCTTGAAATAATAGGGAACAACATGCCGTAAAAAATAAATTATGAAAACCTTAGCGAGCACTCTGCCTGCGATAGAATGAAAATGTTCGATCGTTGAATGTACTTTTTTGTTCCTTCAACTTCTTACTTGAAATTTTAATAATATATTAATATAATATTATATAGTGTATATTATAGTATAATATTTTATTGTATATGTACTTGTAAATTTCACAGAAAGTGTATAGTTCTATTTCTATGACGACCTCTGTGGCTCAGTTGGTTGAGCGTGTCGTTGCTCAAGCCGGGGGTCGCGGGTTCAAATCCCGCCGACGGAAAAAAAAGTTTTCTGTGTTCCTGGGTCATGGATGTGTATTAAATATGTGTATAATATAGTAAAAATCTTAATTATGTGTACCAATAGTATAAAAGTATTAAATATACTTCCGTTATCTGGTACCCGTAACACAAGTTCTTCGAGAACTTACCACGGGATCAGATTGACGTGGTGTGACGCGTCCATAGATATATTATATTATTTCTTTTTTAATTGTCTATTTAGTATATCAACGCTTTGAGCTATATAGTATATGAGGTAAAAATGCCTAAGCGACACTTATTTATTTATTTAACACACATACAACTACTATTACAGACAAAATCCAATTCGATAGCGTAGGAAAGCAAATTCCTATTTTATAATATAATACATATTATGATATTTCCAGTTTAAATAATAATAATTGATAAAAAATAATAATTAAAGAAATAATAATTAAAAAAGACACATATGACGCATAAATTTAGTAAACTTTATAGAAGAGTGATTTGAAGTACAAATTTTTAGAAAAAAAAATCATTAAAAATCACAAAATAGTCGGATTTAGATGGTTTTAACATACATCTATATATCAATAAAATACAACGTGTATCTTATTTTTATAGCAATTTTTGATATTAAAACGAATCATATAGCTTTCGAATTACAGGCAGTTTATGTCGCTTAGGTAAAAAAGTCATAATTCGAAAAATAGGTAAAATTATCTAAGCTATCAACGAAAGTTATGTAATAGCAAGTAAAATTGCCTAAATTTTATTTTAAAGGTTTTCAGCAACTTGTAAAAATAGATAAGCTATAGATACATTTTCTGTAGTAACAGGTAGAAATAACTAATTCCAAACAAAAAAAATTATAGGAGTATTCATCTAAACGGCCTTAGAGTTTATAAAATAAAACAAGATAAGTTACATAAATGTTGCTTCCATTAAGAATTTTCTACGGCTAAAGTTATCTTAGTAAAATTATTATTCAATGACATTGTAATTTTTTGCTCCTAACTGACAATATATTCCTTCTTCTTGTTTATAAAAATTTATTGCAGTTACTAAAACGAGCTAATTTTGATCTTGAAATAATAAAAAGTATAGAAATATAAAAACTCAAGGCCTAGGATTGCAGCCCATTGCTTTATACTTAAGCTGCGGCCCCATTCCTTGAGTTCTCTCTTGGTAGTGCTGGGAGATATTCCAAATACCGATTCTGGGCATGACACCGTGACACAATTGGCCCAAAGCCTACCCAGCTCATCCGCGGTTTTGTTGCCGGAGATGTTGCCGTTGCCTAGAACCCATACCAGACTGATGCTGTTGTCTCGTCCTAGCATGTTTAGCGTTTGAACACAAGCCATAACTTATTTAGATGAAAGAAGAAGGGGCAAAAAGTCCCCATCCTTGTAGCATTATAAGACATAATATATCAAATGAAAGGGCTTAAAAAAAGTGTCATTTTATTGTTTGACGAAAATCCTCTAAACCATGGGAGAAAAAAGTTAATGAGGGTTAAAGGTTAAAAAAGTTAAAAAAATCATTCTGTATTATTGCACCGTTTCATAGTGTTGCTACTATGGAACAATTTTTGGAAAGTAATGGTATACACTAAACTTTAGAAAAATGTTATATTTTGATAAACTGCCTCATACTTTGATGAAAATAATGTATGGAATGATAATAAAATACTAAAAATAAGCTTTCCTCAATTTTTTCGCACATAATTACTTCTGGAAATTGTTTCTTACTTGCAACGCTATCGAATGGCGCAATAATACAAAATGTATTTTTTTCCTAATTTGCGGGTTTGAATCCTGGCCTGGAAAAGTGGTTTATGTAAAATCAAATAATTCAGATAAAATATTAAAATACATATAATTAAATAGCAAAAATAATTTTCAAACGATTAGGTACAGAAAAAAAAGATATAGTACATGGTAAATTATACTTCTGGGCGTTGTAAAAGAAGTCAAAAAAAATTAGCAATAGCAATTTAGCCCTACGGAATATCGAGTCCGACTTGATGAAAACTTAAACTCTTGAAACATGAAAATTTTTAATAACTCAATTTTTCTATACAGGATTGGAACCCATAAATTATGAAAAAAATACATCCTTTCAATAGTATCGCAAGTAAGAAACAATTTCCATAATGTAATTATGTGCGACAAAATTGAGGAAAGAGCTTATTTTTATCATTTTATTATCATTCCATACATTTATCAAAATTTATCAAAATATTATAAACAGAGGCAATTTATCAAAATATAACACTTTTCTGAAGCTTGCTGTATACCATTACTTCCCAAAAATTGTTCCTTATTAGCAACACTATGAAATGGTGTAATAATACAGAATGATTTTTTAACTTTTTTTCACCTTTGGGTTAAAACTTTTTTCTCCCATGGTTTAGAGATTTTTCGTCATACAAAAAAATTACACGCTTTTTAAGTCCTTTCATTTGATATATGTCTTGTAGTGCTACAGTAGTGGGGACGGGATCCATACAAAAATGCCCCTTCTTCTTTCTGCTGCTGTCAGTGCCTTCAGCGCAGTCTGATTATTTTGATAGACTGCGCTGAAAGCATTGACAGTAGCAGAAATATCATCTAAATTATCCTAATCTTCTCTATAAGATTAGGATGTTTTATGGACAAGGACAATCTGTAGGCTCTGTATCAGATATCTTCATCTAAACTGATTCAATTTAAGTCTCTATAACTCCTGAACTTATGAAGTTTTTTGGACCGTTATAGTTTTCGTTCAAAGTTTATTACATGGATTACCATCATGAATTTTCCACATTTTTAGAGCCAGCCGTTTGGCTTTTAGAGGGGGGACGCCGTATTTTTTAAAAGTGGAATATCGCGCAAACGGAATGTACGTACATCAAAATATAATCTCAGAAACCTCTTAATGTTCTTAAAATATCTATGTACCTAATTATATCTCCCCCTTTCGTGTAGGTGTACCCAAAAATTATCTTCATTTATTTTAGCATTGTGTTGACGTGATAAATAAACTTACCCATTCAAAGTTTTATATTTCAAGCACCACCGTTTGGATGGACAGACGGACGGTCGGTCGAACGGAAGGACATGACAAAACTATAAGGATTCCGAGACATGAACTACGGAACCTTAAAAAAGGAATAATAATGAAACCACGCCGATTTCAGTGACTGTTGCCAGTTTAATTGAAAATAGACCAGCTTTAGGAGCTATTTTATTATGTCCAAGTATGTGCGCAAAGTTTACTCCCATAACCTAGTATATTGATATTTACTACTACCGACAGGACTAACTAGCGAAACATTAGGCGCATAAATATAGAAATATATTTAGCAATGTTTGCGTTCATTATTATTATTTATTTTACTATTTTTTGATACTCATGCGACATTTTTGATTTCGTATTGTATCTTAGCGACGTAAGATAATATTTTGGGTACAGGAAAAAATTACATTTTTTTTTCGTCATTCTTGAACATTTCAAAGAAAAAAAAGGTATCCCCTTTTTTCGCATAATTTTAATTGTCATAATTTCATTTGGCATACCTCTCTTGGCATAATTTTGTTACGCATACTATAACTTTGGCATACTTAATGGTTTCTTGGCATACTACATCATTAGGCATAAATATAATTTAGACTAATATTTTTTGTCCTAATTTAATGAGGCATAACTCGTAAGGCATAATTTTTCTTGTCATAATAATACTTTGGTATAATTGCTTTTTGGCATAAACTCGTTAGGCATATTTTTTGTCATAATAAATTCAAGTAATTCTGTCACAAGGTACAAATATGCATAAAATGGAAGGACACAATAAAACACGGATAAGGTAATTAAACACATATTTATATTTATGCTTTTTAATACTAAGCATAAAATATAATTATTCTTAATTAATATAATGCGTAAAAAATGTATGCCTTTTATTAAGTATGCCTAACAATTATTATGCTATTAGTAATTATGCGAAAAAAAATTAAGCTAAGAAAATTATGCCAAATGAATACTATGCGAAACTACTATTAGGTCAAATGAAATTATGCCAAGTAAAATTATGACATATGATTTTATGCGAAAAAATAGGGAACCAAAATAAAAATCTAACCGACATACTTAAAAACAAAAGTTTGAAATAAAAATATCTACATAGCACGAATAGTTATTGTGTTAAAACTATCTTTACGCCAATATTGTTTTATTTCACTGTGGGTAAAATTCTACAAGTTGCACTTTCGTAAAATAATGGTATCAAATTAAATGCACTGTAAGGACAATTCACAAATAATTTGTATGAAGAAAATGTACAAAGTGTCCACGAAAAGAATTTTTTAAACAAGTAAAAATATTTTTGTGCAAACAAAAAAAGTAAAAACATAAAAATAGACTAAGTTGATTTTTAAAATTCTTCAAAATATCTAAGTGATTTTTTTTTATAAATCGCTTTTTGTTGTCGCTTAGTGAACATAACATTCATGATTTTGTATAAATTTCACTATAATATCTAAGCGACAAAAAAATCGTCGTAGGAAGACGACGATTAGACCAATCGACGCAAAAAAAATGCAAACTCATTGATATTTAAACTCATTTTCGGTATTTTTGTCGCTTAGGCATTTTTACCTTTCAAGCGTCGATATGAAACTTCTTTTTTAGGAAAGCGAAAAAACACCTAGCGGATATTTTAGTGATTCTGTCAATAGCACTAAGTATTGCATTTTGGTGGGCGTAGAGGTGGAAAATGAAATCAAATATGATGGGTTGGAAGCCGCATTGCCTACCAAATAATTTCCAGATTTCGGGAATAACCTCGACCGGCTTCTACAGAAGAAGGAGAAGCGGCTAATACATTCTACGTTTTTTCTTTGCTCCCAGACCAGAAATAAATTAATATTTTCAAGTTGTACTTAAATCAATCCTAAAGTCGTTTAAAAGGGCCGTTCCTAAGTTTATAATTTGAGTCGCGGCGCGGAGATCGCGAGCGCTGCGGGGTGTATGCGGGTGGCGCGGCGGGAAGTGTTAGGCCACGCCCGAATCTGTGACGTCATCTACGTATATTTTCGCCTTAAAACACGAACACGCATTTTCCCAAACATAAGACTAATCTAGATCGATTGTGTACCCCCGAAAACCCCCATATACCAAATTTCAGCGAAATCGTTAGAGCCGTTTTTAAGATCACGGTTATATATACATATAAATAAATATACAAGAATTGCTCATTTAAACGTATAAGATATTCTAGGTGTGGCTCTCCATGCATGTGAAGTGGGGATGAACTTGTTTTTCTTTCTATCCCATTGTGTGGGGTATCGTTTAATAGGTATTTTAAAATAAAGGCAAGGTTTCATACATAACTTTTTTATAAAGTCGACCATTTTCGAGCAATCGGCCTCCAAAGTGATTTATAAGTTGGTCCCTCCTAGCATTTCTAAACTATAAGACTTAAAAACTTACAATTTTTTATGCTGATAGATTATGCTAATAACTCTTTAGGAAAAATATTTTGAACCAAATCAGACACTAACTTTTGAAGTAATTTGAAAAAATATTACGCGTTTATAGTTACGGAACCCTCCTTAGACGTGTCCTGATATATTCTTGGTTAGGTTAGGTTATTTTTTGCTTTGATGTTTGCAAAAAAGGTGAGTTGTATGTTTAGTGTTCATAATAATTTATCTATGTATGTGAGTATTAGCGTATTTATGTGCGTATGTGCAGTCTATAGTATACGTAGAAGCTATGGCGGTTAAAAACTTCACATAGATAAGTGGTAAATACAGCCTATAGGTACGCGTTAAGTTTGCAGTGAGTCATCAGTGCAAATGTCTAGAAAGTAATGACGCTTAGCTCGTGTTTACGTTTGACAATAAAGGTAAGCCAGTTTAACATTTGTAAATTGTACTGACGACTAGTGAGTCGTCGTTCGTTGTTGTTGCAGTGGCAAACTTAACGTGAATAGACTGTATTTACTACTTATGTATGTGAAGTTTTCTATTGCTGCCATAACTTTTACGTGTAATATAATATAATATGTATATCGGAATTATTCGGAATGGTTTTATTTCAACAAAATACATTATTTTCAATTAACGAAGATGTGACCAATACAAATTCATATCGACAATATATCGATATAATTTGTATTAGTAACATCACTTAGCATGCCAGTGTATTAGTGTGTACGCTACACTGTTATATTAGCGCGAGTCTTATTTGTGTGATATAAATAAGCTAGTGTTGCAGTTTTATAAATGTGTGAGTTTGTAACGATTACAATATTTTTGTAAATGTGTGATTTTGTTTTCATTGTGGGAGTTACCCTCCCCGCACCAAAATTGGGAGAAAGTTTTGTTTGAAAATTTCCCCGCGTGCCTTATCCTGTAGTATATAATCTAAGGCCAAAACTCTCTCGCGCTAGTAAAATTTGACTATCAAATCTGTTCCGGTCGAAACCCATCGATAAACCCTTAGGAAGGATATTGGTTTTATAGAGGAAAATATCAAAAACAATAGGAAGTAAAACCCTCAGCGTCACTCAACCTTTTTTTATAGGGGCCACAAACGTGGGTGTCGAGGGCCGCAAGCAAAAAACTGTTTAGGTTTTGATTGAAACGTAATTCCAAGTTAACGATGAATTTGCTTTATAAATGAAAAAATATTTTTTTTTTTAGATGTTAGGTATAATATAATAATTATGTTTTATGCTATTTTTGAAATTGTGAAAAAAACTTTATCAGGATTTAAAAAATGGACCACGATGTCATTAGGTGAAATTTTAAATTGTTTACATAAATTTTTAACTTCAAATGAGTCAATAACAAAGATCCGGCGGCCCACATGCGGTCCGCGGGCCGTAGATTGAGTATAGCTGCTTTAAAGGGATAAACGTCGAATTTAAGCAAACGCCTGCACAAGGCACAAAATTGTATAATGTTATGTACACTACATGGTTGCTAACGAAGTCTTTGAATCTACAACGCTTTTATTACATTAATCCTACCAATATGAAGCACAAACAGTGCGAGAAGACTATGTCACGCGAGATAGCTATGTCGTCTCGCGCGGGATAGGAGTGTGTGCTCACCGCTTGCCGGCGACCTTGGCGATCATGTCGCCGTCGTAGTAGTAGCGCAGCGCGCGCGACAGCTTCTCGTAGTTCATGGCGGGCTTGTGCTTGCGCCGCCCCCACAGCCGCGCCACGCGCTCCGGCTCTAGCAGTTTGAATTCACCGTCCGTGCCTGCACAGAAGATACAGTGAATACATCTTAAAGCGACTTGTGCTATACACTAGTAGCTCAAGAGATCATTTTTGTGACACTTATAAAATTTTCCACTATATATTTTTTTACCATTACACCATTATAAAAACCAGCATGCTTAGCATATTGACAAAGGAAAGCTGTAATTTTGTCCATATTATTTGTCAGTATGTCGATTCTTGTGCTGAGCACCTCATCCTAGGACAACACGAGCCGTTGTTTAGCTAACGCGCTCGTGTTTAATGTGTATGTTCTATTCAGGGCCTTTAGTAAAGAAGCATTCGATAATTTCGACGGCGAAGTTCAAAATCAAAAATGTATGTGATTTTAATATAAGTAGGTAATCGCTAAGTGACATGTCGCTTGTTTTCGAACTTCACCGTTTTAATTATCGAATGCATCTTGACTAGAGTCCCAGATCTAATTTATCTTCTTCTAGCTTCTGTAATTATGAATATAAATTGACGAAATTTGATAAAGTTATGTAATGTGTACAGATCTCGGTTTTAACATCATAAAATAATTATAATTTTATACTTTAGGGGTGGCTCTCCAAACATGTCAAGTGGGGATGAGAAATATTTTTTCATTATATCCTATCGTGTGGGATATCACTGAATAGGTCTTTTAAAATAAAGGCAATGTTTCACACATGACTTTTTTACAAAATCAACCATTTTCGTGTAATCGGCCTCCAAAGTAGTCTAAGTTAGTATTTCTAAACATAGTTTTACTTAGATACATGCAAATTTTCCATGGTGATAGATTATTCTAAATACTCTTTAGGGAAATTTATTTTTAACGAAATCGGACAGTAACTTTTGAAGTACATCATTTGAAAAAAGCCTATAACGTAGATATTCATAGTAACGGAATCCTCCTTAGAAATGTCCAGTTTTTGGTTAGGTTATTTACGTTTAGACTAAACTGAATCTGAACAAAGTTGAGCGTATTCGCAAAAAAAAAAAAACACTTGTAGTCACAAATCACAATAAATCCACTTGGGTCGCAGTGTCACCAGGGTTTGATTTTCACCTGCCTTCGATTTAACAAAAAAAAAAAAGAGTAAACCCAAAAATTCTGCAAACACAACACGATGCTGCGTCTTTTGCAGTTAAGATTTTGTAACCGGGCCCCGTATGACGTCGATATATCAACATCATTATCACCACTAACCGTACCACCGTATGACGTTGATATATCATCATCATTATCAGGTCTAACCGGGCCCCGTATGACGTCGATATATCATCATCATTATCAGGACTAACCGGGCCCCGTATGACGTCGATATATCATCATCATTATCACCACTAACCGTACCACCGTATGACGTCGATATATCATCATTATCACCACTAACCGGGCCCCGTATGACGTCGATATATCAACATCATTATGACCACTAACCGTACGACCGTATGACGTCGATATATCATCATCATTATCACCACTAACCGTACGACCCACAGTGTTCTATTTGACTCAAAAAATTTCCCTATGCTGTTTATTGCATAAATCGATGAAGATATGCATTTTAAATGCAAGAGTAAAACACCCACGTGTCTATTTCAAATACTTTTTTTTATAAAAAATAATTTATGTTTCGTGACCTCGACGTAAAAAAAAGACTTAATAAATTCTGTAAGCGTGTCTGATCAATATATATTTTTTTGATTAATATGGTTTAATGAAGGACCTTTAGGCGCATATTTTCCATGTTTTATTTTTTGAAGATCACTTCTGGTTACCGAGTTATTAATTTTTATTCAGTTTTTTGTTTTTATTTTTTTTCTCCCAAAAAACTCAAAAGTGCGACTTGTGACTGACACTGAAAGATTGACCTTTAATGCGTCTATCATTGATAAAAAAATCAAATTGCACTATGGAAGCGTTTACGAGTAATCGAATTTCAAAATATTGTGTTAGGGGTGTCATTCAACTTGACCTTTCATTTTTGCTCAAATTAATGAATTTTTTTCTTTAACTACAAAATTGTATATGATTTACCATTATGACTATGTTAATAAATCTTTAGACATATTTTTTACAATCTCTTGAGTTATTTTACAATTTTACGGTGACATAATATACAAACCTTTGAAAATATTGACTTTTGATATACTATTTCTTCTGAGAAATTACTCATATTTAAGAATACTATACGTTTATACAATAAAAAAAAAGTCCGATCGCCTACTTTTTGACCTTAGTGATAACCCTAAAATGTACCATTTGACCTTTATTCTAACTCCCAAACGCTTCCATAGTGCAACTTGATTTTTTTATCAGTGATAGACGCATTAAAGGTTAATCTTTCAGTGTCAGTCACAAGTCGCACTTTTGAGTTATTTGGGAGAAAAAAAATAAAAACAAAAAACTGAATAAAAATTAATAACTCGGTAACCAGAAGTGATCTTCAAAAAATAAAACATGGAAAATATGCGCCTAAAGGTCCTTCATTAAACCATATTAATCAAAAAAATATATATTGATCAGACACGCTTACAGAATTTATTAAGTCTTTTTTTTACGTCGAGGTCACGAAACATAAATTATTTTTTATAAAAAAAAGTATTTGAAATAGACACGTGGGTGTTTTACTCTTGCATTTAAAATGCATTTCTTCATCGATTTATGCAATAAACAGCATAGGGAAATTTTTTGAGTCAAATAGAACACTGTGCGACCGTATGACGTCGATATATCATCATCATTATCAGGACTAACCGGGCCCCGTATGACGTCGATATGTCATCATCATTATCACCACTAACCGGGCCCCGTATTACGTCGATATATCATCATCATTATCAGGACTAACCGGGCCCCGTATGACGTCGATATATCATCATCATTATCAGGACTAACCGGGACCCGTATGACGTCGATATATCATCATTATCACCACTAACCGTACCACCGTATGACGTCGATATATCATCATCATTATCACCACTAACCGGGCCCCGTATGACGTCGATATATCATCATCATTATCAGGACTAACCGGGCCCCGTAAGACGTCGACATATCATCATCATTATCAGGACTAACCAGGCCCCGTGTGACGTCGATATATCATCATCATTATCACCACTAACCGTACCACCGTATGACGTCGATATATCATCATTATCACCACTAACCGGGCCCCGTATGACGTCGATATATCATCATTATCACCACTAACCGTACCACCGTATGACGTCGATATATCATCATTATCACCACTAACCGGGCCCCGTATGACGTCGATATATCATCATTATCACCACTAACCGTACCACCGTATGACGTCGATATATCATCATTATCAGGACTAACCGGGCCCCGTATGACGTCGATATATCATCATCATTATCAGGACTAACCGGGCCCCGTATGACGTCGATATATCATCATCATCATCAGCACTAACCGTGCCACCGTATGACGTCGAAGTACTCGGCGCTGGTGAGCAGCTCCAGCAGGAACTGCCACAGCTGCACCTGGCCGTTGTTGCCGCAGCGCGCCACCGCGCAGTCCTCCGCCGACCCGTTAACTGCTGATATCTGATTAGGGAACATACATTTGTGTTAAATCAGCTAAATTCTTATATTTTCCGAATGGCAACATAAATACTGACCGAAAAAATTGCAAACAGAACAGTATTCAGTTGCTAAATTAAAAAAGTTACAGGTCTAAATAGGACTAAAAAATGAAGTTTTTTTTTTGCTATGATTGAAAAACGAAAATTACTGTTCAAATCCTTATTTTATTTGTGATATTTTTTGTTATTACACTGATATACATAAACTCAGAATTTAACTTAGTAATATCAATTTTGTATTCGTACATTTTCAACTGCTGTTGTAATTTTTGATGCTCTCCAACGATCTCACTTTTATGATGAATCTATTTCGTAAACGGTTGATCGTAGATAATATGTCATTGCAAAGACCTTATTTCCTGACTTATTATGTATGTACCTACTTTTCCTGTTCCTATTGATGACGTCGCAGCTGACTTGAATCATACATAGGCTCAGAGAGTTAGTACTGAGATAAACATCTCGTTTGAAATTGTTAGGTATTATCACTCCCGCTACTCACAAATGAGATAAATTAATGCAAGTACTATCAGAGAATCTAATGCTTAGTGCAATTTGATAGTTGACAGTGGTAACAAGAATGTGACGTCATGACAACACATTTTAGCGTTTGGCGGCATTCAAAGAAATTGACAAGGAATGGTCCAGATTGCAAATGTAATATGTTATTGCATTTGCAATCTGGACCATTATGAACAATTTAAAAAATTTTCAAAACTTGGAAAATACCATATTTTTACAATGTTATAGTTACCTTTGGTTTTTTCTTTATAGCACATGATGTAATGTCTAAAACATCTTTTATAGCGGGCTCCGTCGTCTGCACAGCTGGAAAGATATTATAATATTCTATTTATTAGTAAATTTTATCTCTTACTAATAAAAAAAAAATCCACAGTTGATAAGCTATTCAAAATCAGACAAACAAGACAGACAGCGACATTGAATAGCTTATCCATTGTGTTAATATTTTATTAATAAGGGGTATATTATTATTAGTAAACACATAAAACTCCATAGAAGTTAAAATTATACTGTCGACATTGTTTTCGTCGATAAGGAAAAAACTTACCGATAAACTTGCATTTCCTGAGCAGCTCAAAGTGTGTCCAGAATAAATCGCCGGGATCAGATGGTACTTTCTCCCTAGAAAAACAAATACCACTGTTTCAGAATGTTGCTCTTTAAAAACTGTCAAAAAGTAACTATAAAAACTAAAAACGTCTGTTAGAAAAGTGACTCTAAAACATAAATATTTCTGACATTGATTTTTTAGGTGCAACACAATGTTAACACGCACACAATAAATAATGCCAACTCTATCGCCGCACGCTGCCGCTGTACCCACTTCCGTCCTATTTCACGAAATCATTATCACAGGATACATATAAACCGAGAGGATATTATATTACAAATTACCAAGAAGACATGAAATGGGAAATTGTATGATATTTTAATCTACTATCTAAAAAACATAGGTATTTTCATCCGTTAATGGATGATTTATACAGTATTCTCTGAGCGAAGTAACCACTCTTATAATACTGTAGTGTCTACGACAGTCGGTTTTTAAATGTCGTATGGTTGCCCAAGCACATACGGCATTCTCACAACATAGTCAGTCTAGTCCAGAGGAAGGACTGGTCAATACGTCTGGGGCTAACCATGTGCGGGTTTCCTCACGATGTTTTCCTTCACCGTTAGAGCGTCCGTAATGTACTTGAGATCTGAAAAAGTCTCATTGGTACACGTCACAACCTTGGAATCAAATCAATCAAACGGTCTACCCACTAGACCTCGGAGCTCTTCAAAATTAATACATTCAGCATGTATTTGTTACATAAAAAAGAGATATCTGCAGTAAATACCTGAACTCCTGTGTGGTCATAGCACAGAGCTGCGTGCCGTTGATGTTCCAGTGCGACAGCCGCAGCCCCGTCAGGTTGAACTGCCGCACCGCCCACTGCACCCACAGCTTCACGTGCTGCACCGACCTGAATACGCACACACTGTGACGTCATACACATACGCACGCACGCATCGTAACCGTGTACGCACACAGTACACACACTAGATGGCGCTGACACGCTTATACTACGTTTAGACTTCTGATCATGTAGACTAGAAATTATGAGTATGGAAACTACTTAAGTTGTAATAAAATTTAATTAACTAAACTCACTTCACTCCTAACTCCACTTCATCTTTTATTGCTAACTTCATATCAGTGATCTTCTGACGAGCCATTATGGCCAGTTTTGGAACTATAATTAAACTACTTTTATCTGACAGTTTTTAGCTTTTCTGCCTTAGAAAGATGGTGCTCCTTCTAGTCTCCATGGTTCAGATCTAATTCAATGTAGACATAAACACAGAGCACATAATGCAACTAATTTAACTTATTCACCATGCATTAAAGAAATACGAAGTCGAATTCAATATTTTTGTTTACGTTAAGATCAAATTGGATCTGAACTGATTATACATATATCACGATATTTGATGAACTCTGTGGCTCGAACTGCGTGTTCCAGTCCCGCCGATAGAACAAAAAAATTTCGTGTTCCTGGATCATGGATGTGTATTAAATATGTGTATAATGTAAAAGTAATATATTCCCATTGTCTGGTACCCGTAACACAAGTTCTTAGAGAACTTACCAGTTGTAAAGCGTCCTTAGATATTATTATATTACTTGTCTTACGCATTAAAGATAGTATAATACTTTTCGGTCAAAAATTTCTGATGAAGCTAAAGAAGTTTCCACTTCATAAATAAACACACGCACACACATGCCCTAGTGATTGTATACGAAGGCCACGCTTACCAATTCACCGGGTCGTCGGGCATGTTGGTCCTATTTCTGAACTGGGTGTCGACCACCCACTTGACGGCGGCGGCGTGCACCCCCGTCGCCGGCGCTGGCGCAGCTACCGGCTCGGCCGGGCCCTCCTCCATCTCAGCTGCTGTAATTATATATACGGAATATGAGCAGAGCTTCATACTTCAGTACTTTTGCGTGAAAGAGGAACAAACATCCATCCATCCATACATCCTCACAAACTATCACATTTTTATAATATTAGTAGGATAATCCAAGGGTTTGTCGATGGATCTTTCGCCATTTCCCTTGTCAGTTGTTGAGCTCCTCGTAAGACATGACAAACATTTTCTGTTACTTAACTTTTTCTAGGCTTTCCCCTAATTCTAAAAGGAATTGTATTTAATGGTTTTCATTAATGTTCCAGCCTAAAAAGGAATGAAACTCCGTTAATATATAGCTCACGCTAACGTCACATCTCTAGACTTGCCCAGTTTCTGACGTGAATTTGTCGGTAAACCTTTAATTTGGGCTATTTACAATTTATTAAAAGGTGTTGTTCGGATTCGAAAATTTACCGCGCGGGTTCTGATCAATGTTTAGAGCGACACCTTCAGCATATTTCAAAAAACTTACAAAGTTTTGACATTATACACCTAAACCTTCCTAAGGAACCACACTGTAGATGGATAGAAACTGTATAAAAATCAGTTAAGAAATTTTTGAGATTATTACAAATATACAGACAGACGCGGCAGGAGGGGGGGGGGACTTTCATTTATTATATTCAGAGATATATAATATTCTCACTACTAACAATTCACTTGGTAAATACTACATAATATTACACTGTGATGGGATAAAATTTAAAATGCAATATTCAAAAATTGTAAATTCGCAGAATAAAGGCCCTTTTTTTATTTACATAATATACTCACAGTCTTCATCTTGTGGCAAATGTAGCAGCTCTTCATCGGGCTTGAGCACATCTAGAATGTTGATCTTTTTCAGAGCAACCCGAACTTGAATATTGACTTGAACCACTCCCGTGCCTCTTATACACTGCTCCACTAGAGTCTTGTGGCTTTCCAACTAGATAAAAAAATATTAAAACTAACAGAATCAAAAATTAAAAACTTGCACAAGAAAATAATATTACCTGTTCTGTGTCCACAATACTCCATACAACTAATCCATATTCATAACCAAAGAAAATCTATTTTAAATCCAGCATATTATATAATAGAAGAAAAAATAAATAATAAGGGATTACCATTTTAGCATCCTGCAGCCAAAATGTGTATTCTGTTAGGTCCATGTTCAAACGTTTTTCCAACATTGATTTCAGTCGAGACAGTCTTGTTCTTATATCCATTAGTTGCACTATAACCTCTTCTGTAAAATTAAAAAAAAATATTTTGCATTTTTATTATTGTAAAAGGAAGGAAAATATATTATAATTCCATTGTTATATTTATATTGTGATAAATAATAATATATTAGGCACATATTATCTGCCTCCATAGCAAAAATTTGGTTTTTGTCATATTATACTATAGATTTTGAGTACAAAATATATACCTATTTTAAGCTGGCAACACTACTAATCTTGCACTACGATGTTCGAGAAGACCACTGGATATGGATTTAATCATACATCCCTTTATTAAAGGGATGTATTCCTTTATTAAGGGGATGTATGATACAATCCAATTACTCATTAAAATATGAAATTTTAATTTCTTCTTTTTCTATTTTAACCTCTTTAATTATATTTACAGTACAATAAACTTATTACCTGATGATTCATTACTCTGTATTGTGTCCTCATCGTTACTGTCTGCAAAAACGGCTAGAGGCGCCTCAAGCATTTCTGACCCACCCTGCATTAACCCTGTAAATTTTATTATTTCACTAAATAATTAAACATAGACAGTAGTGAGTAGTTAGTCTGTCTATTCACATTAAGTTTGCAGTGAATCCTGACTCAGGGGCGATTCACGCCGAAATGGCAGTGGACCGGCCAGCAGCATAGCTGTCATATAATTTTAAATTGTGTTTTATAGTAATGAAGATAAAGTTTAAAATTACGTGACAGTTATGCTGCTGGCCACTCTGCTGCCATATTGGTGTAAATCAACCCTTATGCCGTGTTTACATTTACCAAATAAAGTAAGACATTTTGACACGTCTTATACTGATGATTCATTGTAAAGTTATCACAAACTATAGTAATTATAGTGCATCAGTTCACACTTCACATGGAATACAAGTTAATTTTTCCTTTTGACACATAGCTGTTACTAAGTTTTGAGAGCACTCTGCACTCCTTTATAATAATGAATCAATCAATCAACAAGCCTAAAATTACAAAATATCCTACACATTTAAACTCTTTTATTGCAAACTAGTAAGCAAAGAAATGTGGATAACCTTCAAGAAGGGAGCGTATTCCCTCCTAGAAGGCCGGCATAAAAAAAAAACTCAAGACAGAAAAAAAGTTAGGGTCAATAAGCAATGATATATCTTCTATTTATATGAAAATGAATGTTTGTATGTCCTCTATAGAATCGTAAACTATACATTTGATCATGTGATAATCTGTAGCAAAGTTGTTGTGCATAAGCCAAAGAAGGTTTCTGAGGTCTTAGATTTATATTTGGACCCGGTGCTACTGTCAGTGCGTCAACAAATTTTATTCTAACTTCTAAGGCGGTACCAAGTTAGCCGGGACAGCTAAAAATATTATAATATAGTTAATACAAAAGAGGTGTAATGTAGTATATATTTATTTGCCATATACACAAATAAATAAAATTGAAATCTGTTTTTGCACTAAGTGCATTTGTTTGGATAAAATTTTAATGGAACCTGGACCAAACAATAAATTTTTAGCATTTTTGTCTGTCAGTATGTTTATTTGTTCCAGCTAATCTCTGAAACTAATTTCACTAACAGATGTTATAAAAAGTAACTTTCATCTCAGGGTTCTGTTTCCATTATTAGGTCTACGCAAACGAAGTTGAGGGCACCAGCTAGTCTATGACAAAATAAGATGATTTTAACTGTTTTCAAACTGAAAGATACAAAATAATATAAATAAGTTGTATGCACCTTCATACTTTGCTTCAAGTATTGTTGAAATGTTGACATATTTTATAGAATACAATTTATAAAGTCAACATTTCAACAAATCAACATTATCAATTTAGCAATACCTTCTTAATTGCATTATACATAATATGTAGGTATATACAAATTTTAGTAACTTAGGAATAATGTAACAGACAAAGTTGAAATAAAATATTGGTACTTAGGTAATTTTATACATTACTAACTACATGGAGGCAAAGTGTACATTACCTAAATCAGACTCTGTGACATATTGCGGGATTATTGAAAGTGGATCTGGTGATTCAACTTCTGCAGAGTCTTCATTAAATGGATTTTCCATTTTAATAGTTCGCACATTAAGTAAATCACTTATATCTGTAACTTCCATTCTTGATTCTGTACTATTGTTACTGCTAGTTGGCAATTTAATCTGAAACCAAACGGGACATTCTTTACCTACACAACAATAAACAAAACTTATCCAAATGATTATTAAAACTTGTTTATATTTCACACCTCAAAGAAACATTTGAAAATTTCAAGGAAAAGGAAATTGATTCTAATTCCACTTCCGCGTGCGCCAATGGAAACTTGAATAGACAATTTTCTATTTTTCTTTATTCCATACATTTCTAAAGTCCATAGAATTTTCATAGACAATACAATTTTTTTATTACTATATTGCAACTAGTAGGGAGTTTTGCCGGGAAAGTCAATCAGCAATGTTGTGTTTCTGTGTTATTTTTCTAAATTCGTGTTATTGCGGTTTTTAATGTGTAATATTGGTGGAATATTAACCATTAGTTATTCGTGAAGTGCACTAATGTGGAGGAGTGATATAGCAACTACAAAATGCGTGCTAAATTGGGTTTCCCGCCAAAACTCCCTAGGAAGTTTCAGTAAAGCGTCTACCACTTTACTGAATCGACTGACTTGACTGATTGACTACCGTGACTATTTATTAGGACTTTGACTAGACTTTGGACTTGACTATTTAGAAATAAGACAAATAAGAAATACCTCAAAATATAAGACTTGGCTTAAAGGTCTAGTTACCAGGCCATTAAATCTTATTAAAAAAAAAATGCAACTAGTAACACTGTTAATAAATTTGGCAGCTGTCAATTGTCGAGGTGTCAAGTTGTCAACTGTCACTTTATCCCTCTTCCTCCCCCGCTACTACCTCACCTCTTCGCTCTCCCTCTCCAAAGTCCGATCTCTCGAACAACGAACAAGTTTCAAGACACAAGTGACAAGATTGATCAACAGTTTTGTGAACTTTTTGTAGTTAACTGACTATGTTTGTTCCATTTCTTGGCTTTATTAATGAAAAACATAGTAAAAGTTGTGACTTATTGAACAATTAACTACATGCCACGCGTCTGTGTATAAAACATTGGTGCTTTGTTTTGAAACGATTGAATGTGTTGTTTTTTTGTGTAAATAGAAATAGTTCGTAAAGTTTTGGCCGGTCCATATGTTAAATTAAGAATTTATATAAAATCTACGGTTCTAACACAATCGGTACACTTTAAAAATCTGTGGATGTTTTCAAACACAAACTTTTCGTGCATGCTAATCACATAAACTTGTTTTTGAAATTTAAAATGTATTTTATCTATAAATGATGTTGGCACAGCCTAAAAACAGAGTTCAAGCAATTAAATCTAAATTCGAAAGCCTCAGTGTCGAAAACGATTTGTTGATCAGAAAAAAAAGCAACCAGCTGAATAAACAGACCAGTGTTACACATGAAAACGAAACAGAGGCGTGCAGACTCATCAAGGATCGCTTTGAAAATGAACCATTATTGCGAGAAGATAAACGGAACAATGAATGTGATTCATCGAACATTGAGTGCTCTATTGAACCCAACTCGAGCTATCTGTACAGTGTCAGTGACGTGAGGAAGAGCTTCAGCGATGGCAAGACCGCTCTGAGCCGCCAAAGTAGTGATCCTGGTAAAAAACTACACAGAAGTCACGCCTTTAGGTGTGATAGGAGCATCAAAATCAACTCCAGCCCTAAAAGGCACGGCAGCTGCAATGGTAGATCTGAAACTGGCGATTTTACCTTAAAAATGGGTGAACGAAAACTAAGTAAGGATAAACTCAAACAATTGGGCAATTTCCTCGAAGTACAGATGAAGAAAGAGAACTTTAAGCCTTCTATGGATCCTGTTGTAATTGTTGGTGAGGTGCGCGAAGTGAGTAGCGACTCGATTCCAGACTCCGAAGTCCCAAAACACATATTGGATCAATATGCTAAAGTGGACAAGACCAAGAAGGAAGATAAGTTGGATTCTATGACAGACAGCGGGATCAGCTCAGAAACAGAAAACCTAGAGGAGAATAAATTGAACAGAGTACACAGAACTGGATCTAGAATAGGAGTTGTAGGAAATGAAGCAAATGTAGATAACCCAAAACTGTGTAAAACAAGTATTTCTACATCTTCATTAGAAAATAGTGAAAGCATTGCTAACTCACAAAATCCTTTGCCAGATTTAGGTTCTAACAGTGAATTGTATGCCTCAAGTGAGACAATGCGTTTGGAACGTAAAAATCCTCATCTGAAGCTTACAGACACATTGAAGAAAGCTTTAAAACAGCCTCTACCTCCAGGCCCTCCGCCTGAGAAGCCTCCCAGGACATTTGCAGTAGCTTCAAATGAAGTAGAAAAACCAAAAAAGGATGCCAAGAAAATGTTGGAAAAGCTGGAGGAAGCACTACAGAAACGTGAAGGAAGAAAAAATATTTACGATATAGTAGAGGAAGATGACTCAAAGAAAGAGGTCCAGGAACCCAAATCCAAAGAAATACATTATCTGTGTACAAATATTTTAGACACCACGCAGAGAACCCTAGCACCGATAAATGAAAACATAAAGACACCAATCTCAAATTGTCTGAACAAACTAAATTGTGCCATAGTTACCAACTCTACGCTGAGTTTGCCGTACACAAAGCTGAGTAACACCGACACAAATCCCTGCTGCTCCTGTAGCAAGGAGAATTTGAACGACCATAAATGGTTAAGTACATTTAAGGATCCCGAAAAGTGTGTGAAGTGTCAGGCGAATGAAACAACTGTAGGATTTAAGTGTCATGTGAATTGTGCTTGTAAAGAGAGTAAAAAGTCTGAATTTTATGTGAAGGACCATATTTACTATGAGCCCTTTGAATTGACTAAGGTTGAGGGACAGTATGGTGTTCTAAATTCGTGGAAAGTGGAAGGGGCTAGTAGAAGTATGGAAGACTTAAAACTCAAGGTATCAGAGGTAAGTTATGAGTATTATAATTTATGTATTTCATATTCTTCTAGGTATTGACTCTGTAGTTTCTTTGTATTATTTCCAGTACTGGTCTAACTTGGTCTAGCCATTTTAATATTGTAACTTACAGATTTATTTAAAGTCCTTATTTTTTATTTAAAATAATTAAGATGATGCCAGCGATTTCGTGTGCACAAAAGTTTTTTTCGTAGAAACCGTACATTTTTCCGTGATTAATAGTAGCCTATGTCCTACCCTGGGTTCTACTCTACATATGTGCCAAATTTCTTCAAAATTGGTCCAGTAGTTTTGGAGCCTATTCAATGCAAACAAACATACAAACTTTATTTTTTATTATCCATACTAATATTATAAATGCGAAAGTGTGTCTGTCTGTCTGTCTGTCTGTTACCTCTTCACGCCCAAACCGCTGAACCGATTTTGATGAAATTTGGTATAGGGATACTTTGAGACCCGAGAAAGGACATAGGATACTTTTTATCCCGGAAAAATGTACGTTCCGCCGCGATAAACGAATTTTGGCGCAACGGAGTTGCGGGCGTCATCTAGTATTAGTATAAATCACATAATATTCATTGATTTATTAAAAATACCAATATTAATATAATATAGGAATCAAGTGTGTAAACAAGAATTTATATAATACCTATTACCTACTAATCAGTTTTATAAGATTTTATAATCATAAGTCTAACGACTAGCATTATTTTTGCAGAGAAATCTATATCTATAAGTAATTATTAATTATATACTTAAGAGGAAAATTGTACTTTTAGGAAATTAACCAAGTATTAGCAAATATTCAAATAAATATACTAGGTATATAATGCAGAGTCATGTTACTTTGATATGTTTTAATTTTGCTACTGTTTAGTGCATCACATCTGTTAACAATGGTTATTGTATTAATTACAAAATGGAATGTAGTAATCTTGTTTCTACATGAAAGAGAACAATAAGCAAAGTTTTAAATTAGATGAACAAAATGCTAATTCATTTTTTTTTAAAGAAATAAATGATGTGTCAAAATTATAACATGAGTTCAGACTTCTTACTATTTTCTTACTCAATCAAAATTATGTTAATTACAAATTAAAGTTACATACCTAAGTACTTTAAAGTTCAAACTGCTGCTAAAAAAAATGACTTACAGTTTAATCTGACAATTTTTATTTATTGCTACAATAAAGAAAATTATCAGTGAAAATTTTTGAAGCACTTATTTTTGAGGTCGATAAGCTCAAAAATAATGCAAAGCGCTTAGCGGGAAGTTGCACGGATGACGTAAGGTCAACTGTTTTCCTAATTTTTTTACTCCCCTATAGCTTCGCGACCCACACTTTGAAAAACACTGAGCTATAGTACTTAGTATAATGATTAATGCCCCGTCCAAACTGCTCGCGAAGTAGGCCGAGGAAGTGCTCCGCGAAGTAACCCGAAGTACGAAAAAGCAGAACCTCGGCCTACTTCGCGAGTAGTCTGGACGAAACTTAGGCCGCAGGTGGGACCGCACTACGCGGCAGCGGAGCGACGCGACGCGACGTGATACGTATAATATAAGGTTTGGTAAAATCAATTACGGAAACTTTGGGAACGTCATATATACTGCTTATGTAAAGACGTTTAGGCAAAAAAAAAAAATTTGAAACTCGTGGATTTTTTTTTATACCAAATTAAATTATGTTGCAGGAAATTACATCTATTGCATTATATCGACCACGCGCGAACAGCTGTTCAGATATGAACTCGAATGACCTTTCCTGGTGTATGCAATATGTATCGCTGTCTCTATCGTGCTACATCTGCTGTCCTTGTCGCGCGCGGACGCTTTATGCAAAAGATTTAATTTCTTGCAATATTTTAATTTAATAATTTTAGATCGTATTTTTTTTACACGGGTTTAATTTTTTTCTTTTTGCCGAAACATCTTTACACAAGCAGTATATGACGTACCCAAAGTTTCCGTAATTGATTTTACCAAACCTTATATATACAGGGTTACAGGAAAAGTCGTCGTAGATCCGTTAAGGGCGTGTAGTTAGCATCGTTTCTAACTGATTTGGCTATGAAACACCCTATCCTAAACCTAACCGTTTTCGAGATATTCGACTTTAATTTTTTTTCATAAATTTGCCAAATTTTTTGATATTTGATTGTATAATATGAAATTTAGTAGTCAAAATCGTATCATTTTTTGCTTTTTACAACAAGGACAAGATGCCTTATGACTTCAATAACCAAAATTGTAAGTAAATTAACTTAACAGCTCGTACTCGTAAGACATTGAAAGTTAAAAAAAGTAAAATTAATTTATTAAGTTTATTTTTCTTTAAAGGATATCCAAAAAAAATATTATGAAAGATGTTCTGCAGATCTACTTCAAAATATCTACGTTTCATCAGCTATCCAACAAGGTAGGTATAACAATCAAAGATTTTATTGGAATTGGTGCAAAAAACTTAGCTTCAACGGCAACTAAGGAGGTAAAAATTACATTAGTTAATTACGTTTAATTTAACCCTTGACCCCAGAAAACAAAATAAAACAATAAATAAGTACACAATAACATTTATTACTTAATAACACATGTTTAAATTTCATGTTCAATATGACCACCCCTGTTTTGCACACATTTTCGCAGTCTTTTTCTCAGTCCACTTTTCACTACGCCAGTTGTTAAATTGCCTCTTATTTCATTCGCCGCGTTAATTATTCTAGTTCTCAATTCTTGTACAGATGATATCGGGTTCTCACTGTACACCAAACTCTTCATGTGCCCCCATACATAAAAATCCATGAGGGTTTGGTCCGGACTTCTCGGTGGCCAGGGTATAGGCCCACCTCGCCCAATCCATTTGTTCTGGTAATTTCTATCCAACCATTCTCTGACACCTCTCCTGTAATGCGCAGGGCAGCCATCATGTTGGAACCACATGTCTCGGCGCAGAGTGAGTGGCAAATCTTCTAGTAAATCATTGAGTTCTCCTCTCAGGAAATTTTCATAAAATTCCCCATTTAAATTATCAGGGAGAAAATATGGGCCAATCAAATGATTGGAAATGATACCCATCCACACGTTCAAGCTGAATCGGCGTTGTGAGCCCTTAATTGAAATTTTAAATGTTTTTCTTTAGTTAGAATTTCGAACAAAAACACTCTTTACATTGAAATTACCCAGATGTTTACTTAAAAATTGTACGTTGAAGTGTAAGATGCTTACTAAACTTAGAAACTAAACAGAATACAAGGTTTTTTTTACCCGACTGCGCGACGCAAAGGAGTGGTAATGTGTTTATCAGCCTATGTATGTATGTATGTATGTATGTTCCTTTGAAGCACTATACAGACCAAACGCCTGGGCGGATTTTTATGATTCACACGTCAATCGATTCCTCTTAGTCCGGCGAGTGTCACTAAAGACATGACGTTGGTGAAAATTCAATATGGCGACTACTGGACGCCATATTGTGAAAATTAAAAAAATGAAAGTCAACAAACTATATCAAGTGGGGTATCGTTGAATAGGTATTTAAAAATCATTGTTAGTTTTCTCTCAACATTTTTCGATTTGACTGACCGTTTAGGATCTATATCGATTTAAAGTTGCGTAACAAACATTCTCACATTCCAGTGCAGTTGTGATATAGTACTGATGCTGATAGGAAATCCAGTCTGGTAAATAGCTAGCTAGGTACTCATAACTAAAAAGTATAAAATAAAAAATAATAATTTAAAAAATTTAAAAACCCGACTGCGTAAAAAGTTAGTTGTTATGTTCCAATAGTATTAATTCAATAATATATTATAGAATTCTAGACCACCGGATATCTAAGTGCTTGTTTTTTTCTTTTCAGTTTTAATTATGTACTTAGTTTGGTTCACTTTTTACGCAGTCGGGTTTTTAAATTTTTTAAATTATTATTTTTTATTAAACTGTAAGGAGAAATGCAAAGAAGGAGAACACATTAATAATATCATTTAATGAGTTAGACTCATTAGAGTGAGAGAATAGGTGACGCAAAGTAAGATTATTATTTTTAAACAAAAAATTAAACCGACTTCCAAAGTAAAAATACACAAAAAAGTATGAAATAAAACTTAATCTCTAAATAATAAATAAGTAAAATAAAATATGTTTTATCTGTGCACTTAAAATAGCAAAAAAAAATTTTTATGTAGCTTAATAGCAACTATTTTACTATTTCGAAAACTACATAAAATGAGCAACTTTTTGAAGTAACAACCCAGGTTAATGTGGTGTATTTTTTGTCCAGTATAGATAGTGAAAATAAGGAGAAAAAGTTTTTGAAGTCATGATCAGGGAAAAGTTTCCTTTTTTTCTACAAAGTTCAAACTCTATTAGCTTTGTTTATAACCGTGGTCAATAGCAGAACTGGTCAGGATTCCGCAATACAAATTTGTATCCTACAATACGGGAAATTGTAGTTGCGGCAGTCTAAAAACTGACATGAGGTGTAATTTTTAAGAAATTATTAAAAGTGACAATATCTCGAAAACTAAAGATTTTTTACTAAGGTCATATTACGATATTCTGGTGAGCCATGAGCTGGTCTTTCAGCCTTCGAAGGGACGATGTCGACTTCTGGGACATCCTGTATATATACTCGTAGTAATACCGCAACGGAGTGCCGCGTCGCGTAGTTTCGCAGTGCCCCGCCGCAGTGCAAAGTCAAAAAAAAATCAAGATCATACATTCGCGTGCTTTCGTTGCTGCTCTTTAAAAAATCACATTCGTCAAAGTCGAAATAATTTTTTGCAAGGTAAACCAAATGTTTAAAGGCTTTCTACTTAAAAATGTCATTAATAATCATTAAGTATGTAGGACCTGCGAGTAGTGGATAACTTTCAATGAAAAAACATCATAGGTATCGGTTTGATCGGTTTCCGCAAACGTGTCCTCGGTTTTTATGTTTTTGTCATGAAGCATAGATACCAGGAGTCCGAACGGTATAGGCTTTTTAATAATAATTATGTACACAATAATAGGACCAGATCTTAGTTCTCTTTTCTGCCGCTAGGCGTGCGAGACCGACGAGTACCGAGTGTTGCCAATACTATTATACCGAGTGTTGCCAATACTATTATTTATTACAATTATTTTTAAATTACCGTTAGGCAATTACCGTGTTCTACGGTATCTATTTTTCGAGAACAGTTTCTAAGAATTTCCTAAAACTTTTAAATAATAAGATTTCAATCTTTCCAGAGCTGTCAATAGCAACTTTAAACTTCCCGCGTAATTTCAAACGAGTGCATGTCGGACCGTCGCGCGCTCTACCGGCAAAAATCTGTCCCCGTAATTGAGACCATTATTTTAACATTACGTTCGGACTCCTTGTTATCTATACTTCGTGGTTTTTGTTAAGGCTTAAATGTTCATTGTCAAATTATTGGCTCGTAAATGTTTGCGAGGACAATTATTATGTTTTATGTCTACATTTAAAATGAATTTAAATTTTGACTTCAAAAGGCTGTATAGATAAAGCTTTGGCTCGGTGCAAAAGGACTCACCATAGATTTTTCATTAGTCACCACTACGGTCATATACGGTAAAGTGGAGCCACGTGAAGCCGATTGAAACTCAAAATGTACAAAAAATTTACGCCGTAATTGTGAATCACCATTCCAATCGATATCGTTGCAAACAGACCACAGTCTCACGCTCACGAACCCTAGACCCTTCGAGATGTGGAAAGGAATCTACCCGGTCAACCAGGCGTGACGGCCGCGTGCGACCCACGACCCACCACGGTCCGCTGACTTGGGCAATGGGCAATCTTATAAACATAATATGTTACGATTTTGTCCGCGGCTTCCCTCGCTTCTCTCCAATGAAACTAGAGACCCAGGTAGATAGCAAATGTACAAGAAATTATCATCTGCTACGATTTTAATTTCTGCCGCACATAGGTAGGTAACTCTAAACAAAACCTTTTATTTTACATGTTTAAAGAAACCCTGAAGTCGCTTGCATGTTGCAGTTCCGAAAAAAAACTCAAAATAAATATTGTGTTTCTGTGTTATTTTTCAAAATTCGTGTTATTGCGGTTTTTAATGTGTAATATTGGTGGAATCTGAATATTGACCATTAGTTATTCGTTGACGTGCACTAGTGTGGAGCAGTGATATAGCAACTACAAAATGCGTGCTAAATAAGGTTTCCCGCCAAAACTCCCTAGGAAGTTTCAGTAAAGCGTCTACCACTTTACTGAATCGACTGACTTGACTGATTGACTACCTTGACTATTTATGGGACTTTGACTAGACTTTGGACTTGATGATTTAGAAATAAGACAAAGAAATACAAGACCTCAAACGACAGAAGAGGCAGTATGGTCTAAGACCTTAGCCTGTTCCATTTCGGGACGAATTAAAAAAAAAATTATAGCATATACCTATCGAGCCAGTAACTTGCCAAGAGGGTAGTTTTATATTGAGTCCAAATAAAGTATGATCACAGAAATGGTAAGTATTGACGTGTTTTTGGACTACGTAAGTCTAATCAGATTTTAAGTGATATAATGTGGACCTATCAGCTATCACGTAATACCAAGTATTGTTCAATAGTGAAAGTGAATATTAGTTCGGGATGATACTGCCATGAGCCATCATGTTATTATACTGTCAGCCGAACTTTCTCGCGATTAGAACGTACCTATACTTAATTCTATTGGACAGCAATCTCATTAGAAATTGGTAATCTGTCTTAGCCGGGTTTAATCGTCGCCTTCGCTGCTGGGTGTAATTAGGAGCAACAGCCTGTTAAAGCCTTTAAATATGCTTGAAGTTATTTGTAGAATGATTCAGAAAAATGTACCTAGTTTAAGAATATAGTTATTTCTTATTTCGTTTAAAGGGAATATGGTAGATAGGACGTAGGAGCACAGTGTAATAAAGAGATACAGTGGTCCAACGCGTTTGAAGTCGCGCGAAATGCCGCTTTTGTGTAGGTATTCGTCATTGCTGCAGGGTTGTCACAATAATGTGTTTTATTATAAATCTGTTCTACATTTTGTGTATTCGTAGTATGTGTATGTAGAGTACTAGGAATAAAACAAAAAAATATCAAAATTGATATTTATATTTAAAAATGTAAAATAATGTTTTAAATGTAAAAAATCTTACATCAACACAGGTCTTATTTTCCGAGAGTTTCACAAGCCTAGGTCATCAAAAACTTGCTATTTGACACGACATTAAATAATCATAGCCGTCGACGCGGCTTGTAACGGCTTATGACACCCACGTGACCCCCTGTTTTTCGGAAGAAAATTCCTTGTTTGTTATTATACTATTGTTATACCATTTATAGCATGTGTCAAATTAATTCGACTGATAAAATTAATACACTTTTTTTTCTTCTGGTTATAAACAAGAGTCATTTCATGGATTTAAGACTTAAATTGACACTTAAAAGTATCTATCGTTGATTTTTAATTTATTTGAAACTTTGAATATCAATAATAAATAAATGAGTTTAATTTTACTTCCCTATCTTCAAATTATCAGACATACAAATTATTTCGATTCAACTATTACGAAAAAACATATCAGAGTATGAAATTTGTATGTAATTTTGAAAATATCAAAAATATCAAAAAATCAAAAATATCGGATAAATATCAAAGATATCTGATATTTTGATATTTATTATAAATATCGGATATTTACGAACCCTGCAAAAGCTACAAATGCGAAACTGAAAGGTATTTTCGACATTTGGATTTACTAGTTTTTAGATGGCGATTGTTGAATTTGACGATGTAGTTAGTAAATTCTCATACGTAGATACAATTTTATTAAAAATTCTGACGGGAAACAGGCGCATGGTTTTGTATTAAAATTAATCTTCTTTAGCTGTTCATATAATTGACCATTGTAAATAAGTACCTACATACAACTCAAACGAAACACTGTCGCAAACCACTTAAACAATCAAATTAAAAAGCGTCAACCCCGGCTGACGTGTCCCAAGCGAGTGTATGGCAGCTTGGGCTCGCTACCGCCCCTCTCTCACCCCGCACGCCCCGCACGATTGCTCTGTCTAGACGTGTCCGTTGGACGACTGTAGGTAAGTTCTATAGGCTGTGGTAGGAGTAACAATCAACTGCAACAGACTCATCTATGTAGGTACCTGTAGGTACGGTATTTCTGTCGGCATCTTAGTTCATAGTTGATTTAAAAACAGTAGGCTGAAAATATACATCGGCATCTAACTGGCACCTCAGTCATCTTGACTGTACTTTAAATGCACGTTACTTGCTAGTTGCTAGTAAATAGAAACTCGCGGATACCGTTAACGATAAGAACATGTGACATTGACTTTAGACTATACCACACGTCGATAGAGTGCACAATGTGTTGCCGCACTCGTGTGTCACCATGAGTTGTACTTATCATGGAGGTCAGTAGTCGCTATAGATAGATAATCCATAATATATCCATCACATTCTCATCAGTCATCGCTGACTGTAGTGTTATGTGACACACTAAGAAGATAACTCACCTACATACCATGAAAACCATAGTTAATTTGAATTTTCTCTTCCTGTGTTTTCATTGCTTAGATGCTAAGCCACTATAAAATTAAAGGCAATAGGCATCCTAAGGTACAGTCATTAGCCATAAAACATGTTCACGCCCATTTCCCAAAAGGTCTGGGAAAATTTTTGGGAAATGGGCGAGCCCAGAGACCACCGAGCTCAATGTTCAATGATGGCGTAGGTAACTATTTTTTCTTGTATGAAGATTTTTTCCCGTCAAATGTACGTCATAAAATGTACGCCCATTTTGGGGCAGATAGACCGTAGAGGTCACCGAAATATCTTAGGATTTAGGTAGGTACTGTTTGATATTAGTCTTAATATTTGCTTTAAGCTATATCTAAATATTACCTTTTTGAAAGGGAGGCCAAACTGCAAACCCTTCACTACTATTCTATTCATTATAATCAAAGGTTGCAGCTTGCAGGACAGGTAATCCTCGTTGCCAATAAATACTGCCTCATATTAAGTATTTTACTGTAGGTCTTCTCTATTGCACTTTACTAGAAAATTGGTCCCACGTCCGACAGTAAAATAAAATACTAAAAATAACTTTAGAAGAATTTCAGGAAAATGTACCTAAAATAACGCAAAAATACAGTACCTAATTTCTTAGAAAATTATTTCGAAATAACCTAATAAATACAAAGTTAAAGTGCATTTTTTCAACCGGCAAAGGATAGCAATAGCTGTACCTGCGCACGCGCATGCTTTACTCATACAATAACACGAGATAAGACGTGAAAAATGTGCCGGCGATGTTATTACTTTCGTAATATCAAACAGAACCTTTTATTACTGTAAATCACGTGTAGCCGACAGTTAAACGGCGTACGGTGACACACTGTCGTGTGGTTTGCAGGACATTTTCTAATATACCTACTTAGTCCAGTGGCGAAGGCTGTTTCTCCTTCATAGGGAAACTGAATAATAGGTAGGGATTTCTATGAAGGTTTGCAAAAGGAAAGTGACAAGGGAAGCCGATAGGAATGGAGTTGTAGGAACCCTTCGCCATTGATACTTACATATTATATTAGGAGACTTAATGCTTTTTCAAAATCATTTATTATTATTGTTTGATTATTTTTGAGCAAATTTTAAGATGACTATATCCACTATCTTTGGGTATTTTTAAACAAATTATAATATCTTTTTGCGTCGGGGGTGAACAAAGTAAGCTACATAAGAGCAGAAAAATAACCCTATCCTTTTGTTTTTGGGTGAATAGGTTCTGGAAAGAACCAATTTATGTAAAAAATTTAAACGCCCTTATATTAGGTACATCTGAGCCACAGTGGCGACACTCTACAAATGACAGCTCGAGCACCGGCGAATGTAAGCCTTTTTTTTTTTTTTTCCGGGGGGGAAAATGCTTTACGCATACCACCCAGGCGCAGGGGGCACCCAAGTGGTGATGTGGGACTCATGGTATACCCACTAAAAACCCCCCCCATCTTCCTCCTCACCGCCCTCTGACGGGGCCACGGGAACGATACACACATCCGCGACCCCGCCGGCGGCAGCCGCCTACAAGCGGCTCCATCATTAAAGCCCGAAGGCCCTCCACGATGGGCGCACCAGATGGTATTAGGTGCGCTTCCTCCTCGGCCTCCACCAGTACTGTAGCAGACTCCCCCTGAGTCTGCTACTAGGAGGCCATGGGTACCAGATAAACTGGTACCCGGTGGCAGATCAGGTCTGTGGTTCTGCCACCGACCACACTTCGGTCGCAGAGGATAGGGCAAGCGGCGCACCGCAATACCGACATGCCTCTTCCTCTGCGGCCCCACCAACGCCGTTTCGACGGAACGGCCCCGCCAGCTCGCAGGGGGTAGGGAGAGTGGCGTACCGTAATACCATCACGCCTCTCCCCCTGCGATCCCTCCACGGCCGCAGAAGATAGGGAGAACGGCGCACCGTAATACCGGCACTCCTCTTCTTCTGCGGTCCCACCTCCACGCGCGTCCTCTGCGGGAATGTTCAGCCCGCTGGGAGCGCCCTCCTCGGGCCAGCCGGCGACAAACAGGCCGGCCCCGGTTGCCTCTTAGCTTCACCGTGGGTGACCAGTCCACGGTTACTAAGCCCCACCGCCACGACAAGGCGTGCAACCATCGGGGGGGGCGAATGTAAGCCTAAGGTTGACACCGAAATAATTTTAAACGTCGCACCAGACAAATCTATCGTAAATATTACGAAATTATATTGTCAATTAAGTCAAAGCACGAAACGACCAGCGCGGTGGTCAGCCCCGTGAACGAAAGTCCTGGCTGGAAAAAACTCATGCCCCGCTCGCCGCGCGCACCCCCGGTATACGTCTAGCCACGCACACAGCTGCGAGCTGTCAATCGTGTAAGTCTATCGAATGACGGTTCTTTACATTAGTAATAATATATGTTACATATTCTTTGTCTGAGAGGAGTAAATTAGAAATTAAATAGGTATATTATGGCATTCGGCCAGGACTTCTACAAACAACCATGTTGAAAGTTTCTAAGGCAGTTAGTCCGTCAGAACCTGCAAGCGTAGCCACCACGGCGTCCAGTGAGTCGAAAAGCCGGTTCCATATCCTGTGTTAGTGAAACATGTTCACTATCTGCACCGGATTGATTACAAAACTAACCGCTGTATCCAGCATAGCTCCAACGTGAGACCACCTGTGTTAGGACAACGCCTTACGGCTTATACGTCTTATTCTGTAATCTGGAGGGCAATTCTTGTGATTATTATCGGTTAAATCTTGTTTGGATTTGCAGGCTGTCCCACTCGCGCGCGTACCGTTTGACGTGTATGCGCGTTGACCAAACCTAGATTGTATCGAAAATAATTAATAGAATTTGGCTTCTGTAGATATACATGTCATTGAAGAGCTCTAACCTTAAGCTGGAAATGCAATAAATAAATTTCCAGCCTGTGACCACCAGTGTACCTGTCCTAGGTACACAGGTGGTCACAGGACTTTACGCCCTAGGACTTCTATAATCTAAGCTCTATTGTCTGAATATCTACCAAGAAATACAAAAGCTTGTTATAGTAGAATACACCTTGGTAGTCAGTAGTCTATATTTATCAACGTAGCAAGGAATACAAAAGCTTGTTTTGGTAGTTATGGTTATGTCAGGTTTTTTCGTTCACCTGCTCGAATGTAAATTGTGGTCCTTGTATTTCTTCTTTTGAGGAGTACCTATCGCGTATAAAAACACTCATAATTATATTGGATGCAGTCTGCCGTCTGCATGATTTCTTGTATTGCGAGTTACTTAGATTATTTTTGTAAAAATTCACTTTTCACTTGACGACTTTCGTCAATCGTTTAAACAACACGAACGACTACGCATTCCTCTAAGGTAGGAGATAAGAATTTGCGAGAGAATGATAAGTTCATCAAAATCATCTAAATTATACATTTGATCGTCGTTTCACCAAAAGTTCAGATTTCGGATTTTGTGAGTCCCTTTCGCTTTAATAAAATATCTCTGCCACGATAAGTTTTTATGATTGTTGATTATGATAAAAACGGAAGAGCTGGTGGTTATTTACCTAAATTAAAGATATTTTAACGTCGAATTGTTAATACTACGGGAGGTAGCGCTATAGTTGACAAAGTCATTTTATACCGGCTGAAAATCATAAGAATAATAGTTTTCCCCTAACACATAACAGCTCTGAACGTCAGCTGCTCCGATAGCGGTGGAGCTAAAGGAGACAGCATGACAAAGTCATTGGAAAAAAATCTGCTCCGAGGAATTTTATACCGAGCGAAAGTTGTATTAAATTATTGTTTCAATCATATTTTTTACAAAAATTATCGTCAGCTGTAAAGACGAGGGGGGGTTCAATGTCAGTCACGTGCATAAACCTCATTTAAAATTTAAAAAATAAAGTTATTTTATACCTTATGAAATTTATATATCTCAATTTTCATACTTTTAAAATAATAAAAAAAATAGTCAGCTGTACGTTTGACGGGGGTAACACCGTCAGTCAGCGTGTTAAACATGTCGCGCGCTCAACGCATTCGAGCGTTTTTGGAACATAAACTGACAACCTTTACACCCACAAAAAATCAGCTGGCGTCGATTTTTAGTTTCTTTAACATTTAAATTATCTTATACTTAAAAGTTAATAAATATAACATCAATTTAATTTAAATAACACCACAGTAGGTACATTTATTAATTTTGTGTCGGTTCCAAATTATATTAATATGTACTGTAGCATCAAGGAATTTCAAGCTGTAAAAGTCTCACTACTTCAACGTACCTTTCCTAAAAAATATTATTCTGACCTCCACTAGAATAACCTTTGGTAGTAAGTATACCCTATTCTCCTGGGTGTACGCGTAAACTCGCGTTAACTATCTATACAAGTCTCGTGTCGAGCCATCGCGAGCTAACTCGGCCGCGTTTCCCGCCCTTTTATTTTTCAAGGTTATATTGATAAATTGTTAATATAACTTATGCATGTGACATATATTTAAAAACAAGAATAAATTCCCTATATGACTACGTAACTGGAATTTTAAAAATACTAAATGAATACGAGCAAACTTGATGTGTACACAAAAAACTGTCGCGCGCCAGTATACGGCGTTTGTTTTTTCGATTTTCAATGATAAATCGTAAGTAAAACCTTAGTATGTTATATATTTCAAGAAACTAGAATAAAAATTCTATACATTATACATATTTAAAAAAATTACGAAACGACACAGACACAGCAGATGATGCATATGAAGAAGTAGAATAATATTTTACGTATTAATAGAAATCTAATTTTTTGTCTTATTTATGTTGGTTAAAAAAAGTTTTTTCAAGTAATTAGCATTTTGTTTCTAATAAATAAATATGTTTGTATGTAATTTGGAACCTACACGAAATAAATAAATATACTGTGGTGTTATTTATATGAAATTGATGTTATACTTATTGAATTTTAAATATAAGATAATTTAAATGTTAAAGAAACAAAAAATCGTCGTCAGCTGATTGTTTGTGGGTGTAAAGATCGTCAGTTTATGTTCCAATAAGACTATGCAACGCTCGAATGCATTGAGCGCTAGAGGTGAGTTAAATACGATACCAGTTATACCTGTTACTGTTATACATAACTACCTGTTTTGGATTCCTGTTAAAAAATAACAGTCCAATGTTAGTAGTTAGTATGGTTAATATGGAGGTAATAGCCTCCGTGATGCAGTGGTTTGCGCGCGGTGGATAACAAGTTACACGTGTTTTTATCCACAGTTCATTGGAATTGAGAGGACGAGCCCTACATTTTGACTCTAATAGATTCCCAAAATTCCTGTCGGGATCTGGTATATACCACAAGGACCCCGAGAGACGCTCCCTCCCATGCAAATTTTTGAAGGCTCCACCAAACGTACTTTTCATTCCAGCAAATAATAGATGCTTATAAGTGTAAGAAAGACATACAGAGTATTTAAATACTAAGTGCATTTCGTTTTTGCTTTTGGAGTCGTTGTATGTGTATTGTATAACAGAGAGACAAGATCGGACTATAGTATATCGGTAACACGTACGCTGTCCTCCTCCATCAGTCGTGCTCCTCATGTCTGAGGGTCGTGACCACCACCTTCCATGGTCTTTATCCTTACGATATTTCTCCACTTTTCCTTGTCCTCGGCCACTCGAAGTGCACGTACGCTGTACGCAGGTAGTTATTTTTTACTTGTAACGCAATACGCCTATAGTGACGTATTCTGTTATGTTATTTAATAACTGTTATTTTAATAACTGGATATCGACTGTTATGTGTTATTTCCAAATACCTGTTATTTTTTAACTGTTACGTTAAATTTATACGTCCCACCTCTATTGAGCGCGCGACATGTTTAACACGCTGACTGACGGTGTTTCCCCCGTCAAACGTACAGCTGACTATTTTTTTTATTATTTTAAAAGTATGAAAATTGAGATATATAAATTTCATAAGGTATAAAATAACTTTATTTTTTAAATTTTAAATGAGGTTTATGCACGTGACTGACATTGAACCCCCCCTCGTCTTTACAGCTGACGATAATTTTTGTAAATAATATGATTGAAACAATGATTTAATACAACTTTCGCTTGGTATAAAATTCCTCGGAGCAGATTTTTTTCCAATGACTTTGTCATGCTGTGTCCTTTAGCTCCACCGCTGGTGCGACAACTGACGCTCACTTTAGTAATTTCCGAACATTAAACAACTGTTTGAAGTAAAATTCATTCGGTATAAAATTACTAAAAAAAATGTAGCGCTACCTCCCGTACTATAAACTAACCTTACGTACCTACTTACCTAACTCACTATACCTACTTACTAATTTCTAAGTACCTAAACCATGGTCTTAGGATACGAACGCAGGCTATGCAGAATCTTTACTATGTAATTGTGTATCTTCACTACATATAAGAATTATTATTGTTAATGCGAGAGATAGGATTTAAACACACAGATAATTTGGTAGTCTGGATAAATAAGCAGGCTACTTTTAATTCCAGAACAAATATGGTTTTCGGCGTATATAGCGCGATAGAGTCAGGCAAACGTAAGTAGAACCTGAGAAATGGCGACGTTCATGCAAAAACCGCTGAATTTTTATCAAATTGACATTGAAAGTCGTATAGAGTTGCCATGTTTGCTAATACATATTCCATATTCAACATTCGTTTGCCAGACTCTACCTACTTCCTTTTTGCGCGAACGAAAAGGTGGGCCATATCCAGTTAATTATATTGTTTAAGTTTGTAAATGTAGCGGAAAGTGACAGTATTGAGTAATGAGCAATAATTAAATACATAATTTTCCAGGTTCAACGTTTGTTTGCCAGACTCTACCTACTTCCTTTTTGCGCGAACGAAATGATGGGCCATATCCAGTTATAATTATATCCCCTTACTAATAAACACTGTATAAGCTTTGAATAGTTACACAGTGTTTTGTCTCCTTCTATCGAATTAAACATGTCACTTGTGTGATGTGAACAAAACACTGTATAACTATTTAAAGCTTATACAGCGTTTATTAGTAAGGAGGATATTGTTTAAGTTTGTAAATGTACCGGAAAGTGACAGTAATGAGTAATGAGCAATAATTAAATTCATCAATAGTTATTGAAGTGTTCGATATGAGAAGCGAAAGTAGTGCGTGCGTGCTCTGAAAGTGAAACTACGCCAATTACAACCACCAGGAAACCGATAATCGACGGAAACTGATGTAACTTGGTTAATAAGTCCCCTTTTGGGAATTAGGGCTTAGGTGCCGACCATTTTAATTGTACCTATAAACTAAGAAACACGCAGACAAATCATTTGATGGTAAGAAATCACCGCCGCCCATAGACACTAGAGGAGTTTTAACACTTTGTGATGTGTAATTTTCATGATAGAAAGGGTTGGTTTTAACTTTTAAGACCCAAATCCCCTAAGATTTTTTCCCATACCTTCAACTATTATTATTGTCATATTTCAATTAATTTCTACAAAACCTTAACAAATTATACACTTGAACCTTCCTAAAGAACCACTCTGCCGATTGATGAAAACTACATGAAAATCCGTTCAGTAGTTTTTGAGATTATCGCGAACATACAGACAGGCCGACGCGACGTGACGCGGCGGGGACTTCAATTTATAATATTTAAGAGATATATCTCGTGGGGCTTACTTTTTTCCACCTAAGTAAGTGAAGTCGTGAGAAATAACAGTATGCCGCGCCGTCTGGTAAACATCCAAAACTATTTTAAGCTTCCCCAAATGTTGAGTTATTGTAGTACACCCCACAATAGCGCAGTTATATTTAACTACACCTCCCAGTTTATTTTTAACTGGATTAAAAATATCTGTATCCTTGAGAATGTAGTCTTAGGCCGAGTACCGACTTAAATTAATTACCAATTATATTTCCAGATAGGATGTTTCAATCCAAAAGACGCTGCAATTGAACGCAGGTATTTAAATTATTTTATTTCTCGAAAACCCGGTTTTCTTTAGTTTATAAATTAATGATGATGATTGTCGATGATCGTCTAGTCTTTTGAGATGAAAAGAAAAGAGGTCCTTAGCATCGATTGAGACATATTTAAAATATTTTTCATACAAACTTTTAATTCTTATTTTATACCCTCAGAGGGTGAAATCTAATAAACCTTAAAAACACGCATTAATGAAAAAAAAAAATCAAGATAATGAATCCGTATTTCCTAGAAATCGGTGCCGATTTAATGATTTTTCATACAAAGTTAACCCCTATTTCACATTTAAAGGTGGAATATATCAAAATTATCTCTTAATGTGCGTCTACGTTGATAAATAAAACAATTGTCCAAATTTCACGTTTCTACTATTAGCGGTTGCGGCTGTGCGAGCGTCTATACGTCAGTCAGTCAGTGGGGACATCTTTTACGAGTATATAATATGTATTTAGACGTAACTTAGTATAATATGTTGATGTACTGCCCTTTCGTCGCCCTAATAAATCTGCCAATTGTTTGATAGTACAAAGGAATGACGTCGGCGCCCTATTACTTGTCTAGATAATATCTGGCAAGTAGCAGCTGACTGACGAGTGTTCCTAACCCAGTGCTGATAATATTCTCAGGGAGGCCTAATTAATGGTCGTCATCAAGAAGAGTCTATGTCTGGCCATCTTATTTCTTAGAACTCTTGGACAGCAAGTAACAACGTATCCTTATGAATTGTCTGTTTTTTACATAGTAAAGTTTCATAATATTTTGTTTTCAATTTGCAGTCAGGACATTTATAGTAAGGATTATTAAACCTTTGCCAATAATAAAAGTTTAGTTACGTCCAAAATTACTTTTCACCATTATGACTGTCAATAGTGATTTAGGTAGGTTAGGAGACAACTTTGTGTAAAGTGAAATTCAACAGACGAACAAACGCACACAAACAAATGATATGTGTTTGTTATTTATACGTGACAGGTTTAGTTCAGGTAATATTATTCGATTGGAAATAATTCCCACGACTTTCTTTTTTTATACCTTGACTTTTTTGTAGCCGGAAGTCCAATTATGTTTGTTTGATAACGGAAACAGTTATGGAGCCTTGTCACTTCATTCAGTTAATATTTCTGCATCCATTTTACGACAGGCATCGAAGTTGATTCTCCCACGAAGCCCACGTAACAGAAACTTGCGTAAATTTTTAGCACGTAGGTGATGAATTTCATAAGCCAGACCAGACAATGTGGCCATAACGAGGTGCTTATGGATTTTAGGAATTAACATTTTCAGAGTTCGTTTTCCGGTGTTCAGATAATAGCTTTACAGACCTAAAAACTTATAACATTGCAGAGAAACTGGGTAACCCAGATACTCGACTGATAGTGCGTTCCAAAAGGAAGAACATTCTGGCTCTCGGCCAATACTCGCCTACTTATATAAACATATTTTATTATTTACTCTCTTCAGCTATTTACTTATCGATACACTTTATCTTATATTGTTGACCACTGGCGCTTATGTAACTTGTGCATTTTACATTTTAATTAATTGCTTTATGTCACCAGCTTCCGAGCTCGTATATCCATATTTAGTTGACCTATTGGCCATCCTTAATAAAACACAATATTTTGAAATTTCAAACTGTCATAACATTGGAATGAATCAACCGATTTTCACCCGATTGGCGGCAATCGATCCAGTTTTTCATGTCCTTTAAAAGAATCGACAACAAACTTTTTTTCGATTCAAAATTTCGGAGTAATTCCGAAAAAAAAACCTGTTTTCTTTCCTTCACGATATCTATCTCTCGAACGAATCAACCGATTTTGACCGGATTAGTGGCGATCGACGTGGTTTTTCAAGGTTAAGAGTTGATCGATAAAGCCGATTAAAAGTTATTCCAAAAAAACACTTTTTTTTTTTTTTTTTTTTTTTTTATGAAATAAGGGGGCAAACGGGCAAACGGGTCACCTGATGGAAAGCAACTTCCGTCGCCCATGGACACTCGCAGCATCAGAAGAGCTGCAAGTGCGTTGCCGGCCTTTTAGGAGGGAATAGGGTAATAGGGGAGGGGAGGGAAGGGAATAGGGTAGGGGATTGGGCCTCCGGTAAACTCACTCACTCGGCGAAACACAGCGCAAACGCTGTTTCACGCCGGTTTTCTGTGAGCCCGTGGTATTTCTCCGGTCGAGCCGGCCCATTCGGCCCACACTTTAAAAAAAATCACAGTTTTTTTTAGATTTCTTGAAATCTATCTGTCCGAATCGGTCCAAATTATATTCAAAATCTTAAGTTTAGCCAAGCCCTTTCGAATGGCGCCAGTAATGTATAGAACATCATATACGCATACACACACATACATAAAGACATGGTGACACCCTCGCGGGGGTAGTCAAGGAAGCTTCCTATGACCTCAGAACGTTGAGATCTGATGAGAATTCGATTTTTGCAAAACGGGGTAATACCAATAACTTCCCAATTTTTGAAAATCTTAGATTTTCTTAGCAGGAAGTTAAAAATTACCTAAATGGTAAAAGTTACACTTTTAATGAATTTATCTTTACTTTAAGTAATTGAAGTATCAACTTTATCTAGTAATTTATCTTCTATTAGGTTTCCTTTGATAACTAGATTTTAAAGGGGCTTAAGCGCTAATACCTGACATACTTATGTAATCTAAAATCTGGCCGATATGAGTTTGTTCGCCTCAAAAGATAAGATTCAGATAAGGCCATTGTTGCCCTTATCAAATTAAGGTCAAAGGAACCTGTCGCGTTTAAGGCACACTTTATGAAGATTTTAAGTAACCTCCGACATTGTCTAGCAGTAAGCGAGTTGATGCTGAGGAATACATAATAATTAGTGAATCATGCTTTTGCCAACATGGGATATGTTTTTCCAGCGACTACATAAGTTTTTTCCATTGTTACTTATACATAACGGTATTTGTTTTTAGGGTACTTACTTAAGGAACCCTTATAGTTTCGCTCTGTCCGTCTGTCTGTCTGTCTGTCTTTCCGCGCCTCTAGCTCCTGTAATTATTAATATAAATTGATGAATTTGATGCAGTTATAGATTGTGTATAGATCACGGTTTCGGGATCATAAAAAAAATAATAATTTTATATTTTAGGGGTGGCTCTCCATACATGTAAAGTGGGGATGAAAAATATTTTTTCACTCTACCTCATCGTGTGGGTTATCGTAGAATAGGTCTTTTAAAATAAAGGCAAGGTTTCATACGTTACTTTTTTATAAAGTTGACCATTTTCGAGTAATCGGCCTCCAAAGTAGTTTGTAAGTTGGTCCCCCCCCCCTAGCATTTTTAAACTATAGGAGATAGAAACTTGCAAATTTCTATGCTGATAGATCATGCTAAAAACTCTTTAGGAAAATTATTGTGAACCAAATCGGACAGTAACTTTTGGAGTAATTAAAAAAAACAGCATATTACGCGTTTATAGTTACGGAACCCTCCTTAGACATGTCCTGACATGCTCTTGGTTAGGTTATTTAAACAGTCAAACTGCTACACTGTTAGCTACCGGTGATGGGTAGATGGTATAGTGGCAGTAATTACATTTTTCTACTACTTTCTGCAAATTAAAGGTACTAGGTAGTAGTACTGCCGTCCTCAAACTAAAAGGCGGCTAAATGACAAAAAGAGTTTTTGAGGTAGAGCTAAAAAACACGGGATTATTTTGAAATTGATGTTATTTTCTGTTTGTATTTTTTTTTTCTATAAACAATTGTTAATGTTTTCGTGAATGTCTTATGACAACATTAACGATTGTTTATACAAAATAACTAGCATCAATTTCAAAATAATACCGTGTTTTAGCTCTACCTCAAAAACTCGTTTTGTCATTTAGCTGCCTTTTAGTTTGAGGACGGCAGTGTAGATATTATGTACCTATCAGAAAATTATTTAAACCATATTTGCCTCCTGCAGTTGACCTTCATACGTATACTTCGTTCCGATTCAATGTGATATCAATTTAAAAACAAAAAAATGAAATTCGACCAAATTAATGACGTATCATTGTATTACTTTTGCGCGGTGAATAGTTGACATTTAAATTAGAAGCATTATAGCCATAAGGCGCCCATATCGTGCTTTGTTAGCATCAAGATTACATTGAACCGCCAACAGAGTATAGAATGTAAAAGTGGCGATGGCTGGTTCTCCGTCATAATAACTCTCCCACACCGATTTCGGGACATGGTGGCCGGTTTCATAGAAACCAGGCCAGTTACGTACGAGTAATTTTTATAGTGCCAAAGTGTGTGCGCAGTACACAAGAGTACTCTCTCTTCATTTTCTCTCATAACCCAGTGGGACGGATAACCGACACGACTGCGGAGAGATAAGGCGCAGGTCCGACTTTTTACATGCATTGCCCATCCGGCGCGACGCATGGATCATCTTTCTTAAGACAATCAGGTTATAAGCCTGCTTTGTCCTAACCAAACTTGGAAACAACATTTTTTGTTGTTCCAATGCGGGAATCGAACCCAAGACCTCCGAAGCCCGAGTCGAGAACCAAGCTCTAACCACTAGACCACGGTTGTTCCGCCTGTAAAATAAATAAATACGAAGAACGAGAAAAATAACATGATATTTAACACAGGCTTTAACCCAAATCTCGGCCTAAGGCCCACTTGCGAAGATTTGGGATCATAGGCTGTTTATGTCTCTGCTCGACAGAATAGCGAGGTCAGCATACGACTTGAAAGCCTCTCAATTTAAGTAGCGTTTAAGCATGCGGCCGCAAATCTCACTGATGATGGTGATGATGATGGGATCCTCTTCTTTCGCATAATTTTATTTGTCATAATTTCATTTGGCATACCTCACTTGGCATAATTTTACTACGCATAATAATACTTTGGCATAATGGTTTCTTGGCATACTACATCATTAGGCATAAATATCATTTAGACTAATATTGTTTGTCCTAATTTAATAAGGCATAACTCGTAAGGCATAATTTTTCTTGTCATAATAATACTTTGGCATAATTGTTTTTCGGCATAAACTCGTTAGGCATATTTTTTGTCATAATAAATTCAAGGCATTCTGTCACAAGGCACAAATATGCATAAAATGGAACGACATAATGAAAACACGGTTAAGGTAATTAAACGCATATTTATGAAACATTAAAAGCAGGTATTACACTCATATACCTAGTATAACATGTGTAACAGTAGGTTAAGTTGCGGCGGGGTGGCCCTTGGGCCACCCGTAAGCCGCTAACGTGTTTAAAATAATTAGCTTGGCATGTTCTTAGATAGCAGTTCGTGTTTTTTGTCCGAGTTTAATTTCGTAATCAGTCGAAAATTACAATTATAATTCTTATTTCGTCTTAACTCGCATACCCAGTAGAATTTAACATTCATTAGTATGTGAAAAAAAATGCTACAAAGATGTATGCGTAAATATAATAGTATGCTTAAATATCATTATGCGTAAATATATTTATGCTTTTTAATATTATGCATAAAAAAATATTCTTAATGAATATTATGCGTAAAAAAATATATGCCTTACAATAAATATGCCTAACAATTATTATGTTTTTAGTAATTATGCGAAAAAAAATTATGCTAAGAAAGTTATGACAAATGAATATTATGCGAAACTACTATTAGGTCAAATGAAATTATGCCAAGTAAAATTATGACATATGATTTTATGCGAAAAAATAGGGAACCGGTGATGATACTAGCTGCAGAATGACGACAGTCGCGATAATCGTCAACATTGAACCGATTATCGTTAGCCGTGGACCGCGGGACACCAGATACGCTCTTCTAATTGATTGTAATTAATTGCTGGATTTATTGCTGTCATTGATCAACCACAAATATTATGATAGGTCCATGATAAGTCCCAATAATAATTTAGGATTGTGCAACTTATATGATTTATGTATGCAAGTAACTAAGAAAATTACAGTAATTAATAAAACAATACTGCAGAAAACGTTGAGATGGCGATCTTAAGTGTGATCTAAAGAATCAATAGCATTTTTCATTGTAGTATAACTTAAAGTAACTTTTGCCTGCTTTAATTTCGGATCCTCCATAATACACTTTCATTAGTCCTTATCTGCCTCTAGTTTGGTGATGAAAATCGAAAGGTATCGGACTATCGGCAGATCCTAGCCTATTGACCCAGAAAGAAGAATGAAGTATGCCCTCTTGACCCATCTAACCTTAAGTAAGGAAGACATTAAATAATGATTCGAATGACGCTCACTGAAGATTTCCATTAATTTCAATGTCTAATGTTGAAATAAGTAGCGTTCGGTGTTCATTGGCATATCATAAACAATACCGTCCATTGTGTCGTAATCCGCGTCAAATGGATTGATTAACGACGCGCGACGGTGTCCGAGATTATTTTGCTAACATTTTATAATGAGTCATTCAGGCTTTCAGGCTTTAGATTACGATAAATGTTTCATAATGTTGGGAATTTTTAACATGCACATAGTGACATACATACATATATATTTCCCGATTACAGGGCAGGGAGTGGACACCAAGCCCCATAACGGTAGGCAAAGACCACTAAGCTCTTATAGGAGTAGGCAGATACCACCAAGACCCCATGGCAGCGATCACAGAGCAAATATGTAGCCCAATTTTCTTTTAATCTTTTAAATAATATATTTTTCCCGCTGTAGTGTGAAGTGATAATGTTTTATCTTATATTTATTCTATTTTACGATTACAACTATCAACACATCCTAAATAGAGATTGTCTCCCACGGTTATCCACACTATGAATTTCAAAGAACAAAACGAACATTTCACCTGTCAACGTGGTAGCAGATCACGTTTCAATCGTTACTAATAAGCGTTTAGTATAATGACTGTCACCCGGCGCGGGCGCAACTTTCGTAACATATTGACAGACACGTACGACTCCATACAAGCGGAGAAAGTGTATCTAAACGTTTCCTTAAACCGAACATGGGTATGGAGAAGCGAAGGTGAACTCTAGAACACACGTCTTAGGGTATAATTTACATACTCGTGTTTTTACGACGTGGGTACATCCCGCTTCATTGCATAGATACTAGCATTGTCGACCTACGTGATTGTTCTGGCATTGTCTAGATTCTAGACTCTAACGAACGTTACATTTACAGAACCAAAAGGTTCAAAAATATAAAAGTCAATATGTAGAGTTAGTAGAGCCTATATTATTCTCTTTAAATGTCTCATTAGTACCTAGGTAGTGTTTGACAGATATGCTTTTCTAAATCAAAGGTCCATATTATGTGTATCCGTTTACAGCCGGGCGCCGTACTGCTAACATAAATACTCTTTTTTGAAGAGCTTCACTCTTATTTTCAGGACCAGAAAATCTACGACGAGCCTTGCATCACGAGACACAGCGAGGTACCCCCCAAGACGGACTTCCAAAAGCTGATAGCCAACTTTGAGAAGCCATTAACCACTCATCCCTCCAAGACCCTCAATGATAAGGTCTGGAAGTCCTCTGAGAACGTTTGCGACGATTACAAAGCTGCTAAGAAGGCTGTAGCCAATATGTTCGCCACAGAGCCCAAGAGGTATAAGAAGAATGAGAAGTTAAGAGCCAGTGATCAGAAAAAGGACTGCCAAGTCGACGTAGACAGAGAAAACGTAAGTTACTCATTTGTTATTACAGCTCCTGATAACAAATATTCGCAATGTTCGTTAGAGCCATTGCAATTATGTTGATAACAATTTTTATTAAAATCTAATTCATCGAGATAAGAGACATATGTAACAAAAGTTCACGCCGGTTTTCCACAAGAGTAAGCTGATACTGCTAACCTTTATTTAGTACAGTCTGACGGAAATAATGACGATGATGATGGTGATGACGATACTTACGTTTTTTCTTATCAAGCATCTGGTTTCCGACGGTTATTACTTGAGAATGAGACAATAATTAAATCATTAATGATAATAACCGCCGTCTTTTTGGAAGTCAGTTAAAAAGAGATGGATATAATAATTTGAATTTAATGGGTACTCTTATCGACAAAAGTGTTAGAAAAGTAAAGAATCCTTGACAGTCGTTATCTACTTTTGTTATCTTTGTTACCATAAACGACGCAGTTTTTGATTTCTTTGCTTTTAGTGTGATTAACACAAAGGAAATCAGCTGCGAAAGGTGAATCTTTGTTATGTAATTTACACGTGCATACAGAATAACTATTAACATCTTAGATAAGGGCTTTCTGTAACTTTCTTATGTTCTTTAAACATATAACGTTAGTTAGAAACCACATTGCAGCTTTTAATGAAAATTAATGCTCTATAATAATTTGTAATGACGACCTCTGTGGCTCAGTGGTTGACCGTGTTGGTGCTCAATCCGGGGGTCGCGGGTTCGAATCCCGCCTAAGGAACAAAAAGTTTTTCCGTGTTCCTGGGTCATGGACGTGTATTAAATGTGTTATGTGTATTGAACGAAGAACTTATGATACGGGTACCATTGTCTGGTACCCGTAACACAAGTTCTTCGGGAACTTACCACGGGACCAGATTGACGTGGTGTGATGCGTCCATAGATTTTATATTATTATATTATCTACTAGCTGTTGCCCGCGGCTCCGCCCGCGTAAATACAGTATCCCTCGGTAACACTGTATTTTTTCGGGATAAAAAGTAGCCTATGTTTTAATCCAGAGCCTAAACTACAAAGATAAAAAAATTCATCGAAATCCGTTCAGTAGTTTTTGCGTGAAAGAGTAACAAACATACATCCATCCATCCATACATACTCACAAACTTTATAATATTAGTAGGATATCCGTATTTCAGTGATGCTGCATAGTTATTTTTTTTTTTTCTGGCGGAGGACATCTGACAGCTTTTTGACACGATAAGGACCGTCGCGCAGGTCGCGCTACCGAGCGCGAGTCGCGACGCTTTGTGTGCGTCGGGTCTGCCCCCTAACGGCATAAAAATTACCAAAAACCCTTATTGTCCTATTGTCCTTATTGGATTTTCTAAAGAAAACAGTAGTCTTTGTTGATTGCTGTATCTAAAATTTCAGGTTCACTTCAAGTAAGGCTGCATGAGCGTAGCTGGGGGGGGGGGGGGGGGGTCTCCCCAATCATTTTAGTCTAGTAGAAATTTTGCGCCCCACGCCAATTAACATATTTTGCCGCCCCGTCAAGCAGAGGCCGACTTTTTTTTTTTTTATTAGGTTCACAAAACCAGCCAAACACTTAAAACTAGTACATAATTAATTCAAATTAAATATAACATTACAGTAGTGTATGACCTTCTCGAAGTGAACACTGCATGCTTTATACTATAGGTTCAGGTAGGTACATCGCTATCATTTACAATGACTAAAACATAAATCAAAATTAACAATTTTTCAGTAAATATGATTTTAAACAGCGAACAGATGCAAATATATCCATTTCGTTACTAACTTTATTATAAGCGGAAGATTTTATATCCATATGTAATATATCACATCTATACCTATCTGTATATATCAAATAGGTTCAAATCCTATTTGAAAAATCATTTTTTAAACATATTTAAGATAAGAGATGTTATCATTAAGTTTTGTGACGTCACGCGCGCGTTGTCGACGCGACTGTACGGGCAACAATACAACAGTTACTGTTTGTGAGTCACTAGAAAAAGTCATGCGAAAATACCATCGGCTCACATGCCGCTGCTCTACTAAATAGTAGAACAAACTACTAAATAGAAGCGTAATCAAAAAGTGCTAGTGGGTGGATGATGATGAATCTGCGTGTGACATATTTAAGTAGAAGAACAAAAAATAGAGTAGACTTAAATAAAGTATTAAAGAGTAGATATTATGGACACTTTGCAGTGCTAGCTTGTAAAGGTTAAAGGTGTGTCATCATGTGACATGAGTGACTCTTCATCTGCTTCTACTAGCTTTGACATCAAGTAAACTACTACTTGTGATTGATAGTGTTCTACAGATTTTTGGAGTTTGGCTCTAAGTGCTACAAGCCTACAAAGAAACAATTATATTAAGTGCTCTTAAGGATATCTTAAATACCCGTACCCACGTAGCACTATATTATGTACTAGCTTTTGCCCGCAACACTACCCGCATAAATACAGTATCCCACGGGGACACTACTTTAACTGACGGTAGAGCTTAAACTACTACCATACCAAATTTCTTTAAAATCCGTTTAGTAGTTTTTACGTGAAAGAGTAACAAACATGCATCCATCCATCCTCACAAACTTTCACATTTATAATACTAGTAGGATTTAAATAATTTTTTTCGACATAATCATAAGCTACGAAGTTATGAACGTTCTCATTGAAACAGAATGCAAGCAAACCAACCAAAAGAAACATAACTATGGAACCCCGCGATTACGGATGCTGCAAAATATCACATGCCTTCGTCATATATAAAATACATACTTACTTATTAGTTATTACATACATACAAATAAATACAATTGAAATGTCTGATTGTAATTTAAAATTAAGAGCTTTTCACTCAATAAATATTTTTTTAATTTTTTGTCTGTCCGTCTGTCGGTCGGTCAGCGGTCTGTCGATCTGTCTGTCTGTGTTTCGGATAATCTTTGCTACAGCAGGACCGATTTTCACAGGACTTTCACTGGCAGATAGCTGATGTTTTTATAAGGTAACATAGGCTACTTAATCTTAGGGTTCTGTATTCGTTAGTTCTATGAAGACGAAATTGCGGGCACCAGCGAGTTGAAACTAAATTATATTCATAACAATCGTTTTATTTGTAATTTAGTCCAACAAACAAAGGCTTATGTGAACCGACCGCACCATGGAGGCCTCGCTACCGCCAGTAATCAGGCAACCATCGTGCTGAGTATCTGTGTGATTCACTGTGCTACTTAACTTGTACTCAATTTATTAATTAAGTCGTACTCAAATCTGTTGTGACTGTGTTTTAATTTGAGGATGTTTCCCTTGGTTCGTTGTTACATATGGAATCCTTGATCTGGATACATTTTAACGGTAATTATTATGAAAAGTATATATTATTTTTATGTTAATATTGTTCTTATTCAATGAAAGTGTATATTTGCAATACGTCCACCGAATGACATTCCAAACTGTAATGTGCTATGTAGGTAAACAAAGTATTTATTCTTTTAACACATTTGAATGTAGTATTTTGTAGAGTAATTTTACTCGAGTATCATGATTTTGAATTTGCGACAGTTTTAAGTCATAATAACAGAGGCTCAGTGCATCAACGGAAGTCGTCTCGGAACGCTGTCGTTATATGTGTAGATAAGATGGGAAGTATGGGATTAGATTACCAAAATAATATTATAAGATTTACGTTCACCGGCGTCTACAAAGTAAGACAACGCTGGCTAGTTTATTTTTAACTAGAAGCCAAACCAAATCAAATCGTTTTTTATTCAGAGTACCTAAGGACCTTCCCATACGTAGCATAAGTACCACAATCACACCACACCGACGACGCGACAAAACGTGGTTAAGCTGTGGTTACGCGTGAACCAATTACGAGAATTGGACCCTAGTCCATATCTATACTGTCTATACTATAGTATAATAAAGAGGAAAGGTTTGTTTGTTTACATCGAATAGACTCCATAACTTCTAGACCTATTTTGATAAAAATAGGCAAGCGGACTGATTTTTTTTTATTGCATAAATGAATAGTACCCTTAAATATGAGTAACTTCTCAGAAGAAGCCGTATATCATAATTCAATATTTTCAAAGGTACAGCGATTTGTATAAAAAATTTCGCGAGTCTGGTAAAAACGCTCCATACTAAACTTAACCTACAAGTGACGTCACTTGTAGGTTAAGGTGTATGAAGTATACTGCCACAGGAACATATTTGTGCGTTTAAGTTCATACTTAGCATAATTAATGTTTTTGTTAGTGTCCGACCGAAAGTTCGGTTTCGGTTTCGGCCGAGTTTCGGCCAATAATCAAGTTTCGGCGGCAGTTTCGGTTTCGGCCAAAAGTGGCCGAAACTTTTGCCGAAACCGAAACTGATTTCGGGAGTTGTCGTGCACACTCGCCTAACTTCGTTTCTTGCGGCAACGCTTTGGCGGACGCTGGCGGCCCGTTCGGGAATTGTCGTGTGCCGTTCGGATAGCTCTGTAGCAACACAACTTAGTCAGTGCATTATCGCCCGACGCAAACATTCTTTAGAGGTTGTTTTGATGGAACTGATTACATGTAAGTTTTTGTTTCGTTTCTGTACTTGAATGATATAGGTATATAGTTAAATATTGAGTCAGTAATTTTGTTTTGTTGTTACTAACAAATCAAGTCACATGTAAAAAAGAGATTGTAAATGAACAATGTGAAGTGTTTAATTTGTTAAATTACGTTGTATAGGTAAACTTAATTCAAGATTTGTTTTTCATTCCGATGACCTATTGATATAGTTTTGCTGTATTAGGGTTATTATTACAGTTTTATTTTTAACTAGCGACCCGCCCCGGCTTCGCACGGGTACAATACTGATACTTATACTGCGGGTACCTTACTCATAGATCTATCCCTCCCGCACGCGCAACGGGCCGTGCAGCAGAAATCGTAATATTTTAATTTCGCCATAACTTCAAAACCAAACGTCCAATTTTAATTATTCAAAGACCAAATATTATCTACATAAACTGTACTTAGTGATGAAATAATTTATTTTGATAAGGAATAATAGCATGAGTAAAATAAACGCATTTAAATGTAGTCCAAAAAAAAATTCAAGATTTCTAATTATAAAAATGGTTGTTGTGCCTCACTCGACATAGTTAGGTATAGTGTGTCGCGGACTTTTTTGTAGATATTTATAAGATCTACAATTAATTAAAACATTTTATGGTTCTATCTTTTATAGTTTAGGCAGCGTACGCAAAATAAGTAACTTTTCTGGTTGATTTTTTACACCTTGTGTCCGAAAAACCCAAATATCTTACGGAACCCTATTTTTCCAAAATAAAATTCAGCCTATGTTACTCGTGGATAATGTAGCTTTCGAATGGTGAAAGAATTTTTGAAATCGGTCCAGTACTTTTTGAGCCTATTCATTACAAACAAACAAACAAACATACAAACAAAGTTTTCCTCTTTATAATATTAGTGTAGATTGTTGCAGACTAAAATGTCACAAAGAGAAAAAATTTGTTTCCATTTCATGTCCTAATTAATGCAGAATAATGGATAAAATGCACAAAATTTCAGTATTTTAAGGAATTTTCTACTTGAACACGTGAGTTTCGGTTTCGGTTTCGGTTGCGGCCGAAACTGAAGCCACGGCCGAATATTCGGTTTCAGTTTCGGTTTCGGCCGGAAAACCAGTTTCGGTCGGACTCTAGTTTTTGTATATGATGTAAGTTAACTAATGATGAAGTTTTGTTTACCAATTTCGCAAAAAAAGTAATGCCTCAATATTTCTGAATATATTAATGAAACTAAATATTTCCGATGTTGTCCGATCCCCTATTGGCACAGTTAAGAGTAGACCACGGAGAAGGATAAAGACTACATCCCGGGTTGTCTGGCAGGTTTGAAACATTTTGTGCAAACTGTCACTGTTCAGCGCGTTGCATCGCTAGATGCACAGATTTGTACTTATGAGCTGAGTGCAGCATAGTTTTAGCAAAACCATCGTAAAATTTCTTTCTACAAAATAATAGACAAAGTGAGAGATTGTCAAAAGGAAGCTGTCATTTGGTCCATATTATCGGTCAGTATGTCTATTCTTGTGTAGACAATTGTATGTGGGAGAGCCACGCTTCGACACGAAGCGACCGGCTCGACCGGATAAATACCACGACCTCACAGAGAACCGGCGTGAAATAACGTTTGCGCTGTGTTTCGCCGAGTGACTAGTAAGTGAGGTTACCGGAGGCGCAAGGGGGGATTGGGGATTTTAAGGACCAGGAACGCAAGTCGCAACACCAGAGGAGTTACAAGTCCTCTTGTGTTGCGACTGTACCACCGACAAAGTTCCCGCTCGACCAGTCTCTAAACATTCACCTTTGCACTAGGACACCTCAAAATATTTAAACGCAAAGGGAGTAACCGCAACGACTGCAGACGAGGTTGACCTACGTATTTACACGTGAGTATGTTTGCGAGCCCAAAATTCAACAGCGCTGTTGAGCGATTTTCGTTGTATGCCTGGTCGAGCGGGCACTTGTTCGGTAGTACATGGGTGGCGGTAATCGCTTACCATCAGGCGATTCGTCATCTCGTTTCCTGGTTCGTTTAAAAAAAATAGACAAAACGCAATGGTGGTCATGCTAAGTTTGCTTATACATTAATCTGTTTCATATCAACATTAAAGTGCATGCAAAACAGCAACGCCTGTTACGCAAGCTGCTAATTGTTGGACGCCCCATATACAGGTCAACAGCACGATGACAGTGCAGTTGACTCATCCTGTGGAAGCCTAGAAAACCGCAATCACGTGAAACTACAATACAGAGATACCAATTACCTATTTTTATTAGAGGTAATTCCCTTTTTATATAGGGACGCTTAAAAAATTTAATAACTGCAGTAGGTAGTACTCTCAAACTTAACTCAGTTTATATAATACAACCAACCGAACTCGTCCAATCTTGAATCCAAAAAACATTGATGTGTATATGTGTGTCTGAATGAAGTACTGTGAAGTACCTACTTCAGATGAAATCGAAGAACTGTATGAATGTGTGTTGCATACTAAGTTCTTGATTAACACATCTAATGACGCTACTGATGTGAACCTTATAATTATGGTATAGACAATGATCGCCATTGTGTGATGAGTAAAACCCCATAGACGCTCCCATGGTGAGTCAGGTGTATTTTTGTCGGTGTCACGCAATGGAAAAATACAGGAGCGCCCTTCGTTACGATCTGCAAATAAAAGTTGATGAAATTGCTTTCGACATTCACTATTCAATCTAAACGAAAATATTTAAATCGACCAAATTAACGTGTCATTGCACTTATTTCTTTATTGCTTGGTAAATAAATGATATTTGAATTGGTAGCATAAAAAAATATGTAGACTAAATATGGTAGAGCCAAATTTAAGTATGTTCTACTATGTGCGGATGACGATGTGTCATGGGTTTTAGAGTCCAGTCCAGTGGTTTAGTTCTTGGTTTTGGGAATGGGGAAAAAAGGGAAATTATTCATCTTTGAGGGCTTCCGTTGTTTGTTTGAACGCGCTGATCTCATGAACTGCTATATCGAATTGAATAATAATTTTTGTGTTGGATAGTCCATTTGTCGAGGAAGGCTTGTTAAGCTATATAACATTACGCTGCGACCAATAGGAGCGAAGCATCAGTGAAAAATGTTGCAAAAACGGGGAAAATTATTCATATTGGACAGATTTTAATGATATTTTTGTGTATGTTCAAGTGGATTCTAGAATGATTTAGATTTGCAATTGGACCTGGTAGGTGACGCTGCTGTCAGTACGTCAACAAATTTAATTCTAAGGCGGTACGAAGTTCGCCGGGACAGCTAGTATTATAAATAAACCCTAACTTTAATGTCACTTTTATTGAATTATAAATGAATCGTCTCGATATCGTGTTAAACGGATTTTTGGAGATAGGCCAATTAAAGCGGGCTTGACATCGGTTTGACGTTTATGAGAATACCATTTTACAGTTTTACCTAATCGGGACTGGATCGTAACTGTATTACTGCAGGATTTAATTAGCAGAATCGAGATTCTGGTGCACGATAGTAAAGACTTTATTTTGGTCATACATAGGTGTCTTTTAAAATACGGAAGTTCAACACAGACTTCTAGAACACACTTTGACTGTCATAAACAACAGTATATTTTTATGTTCTTCCAACTACCAGACTGTTGAGTCAGAGCGGTGTCGTGTATCTTATCTGAGCGGAACTGACGCGGCGTGAGTCCCTGGGAGAGCAATCAGCCAGTGCAACATATTCACTGATGAGTTTGTTTTGGAGGTCATAATCATTGTCAGCGAACATCAAATTTTAGAATACGGGTATCTGCTAAACGCAAGGAAGGTTCGCATGTAGCGGATAATTAATAGACTATACCCGTTACTAATAAACTTGGTGTAAGCTTTCAGTCCGGATACCCTCACTGCTCGCAATACCGCGGAACGCCCAGCTGCGAAGAGCGCAGCTGGTCATAGCAGTGAGGGTAATCAGGGGCTACCGTACAGTCTCCTGGGTGGCAGCTACTGCCCTGGCGGGCGAACCGCCGTGGGATCTCACGGCAAGGATCAAGGGACAAAACACTGTAACTATTCAAAGCTTATACAGCGTTTATTAGTAAGGGGGTGAAAGTTAGAAGTTTTTTCGTATTATTTTCAAGATCTGTTTCATCATAAATAAAATTAAGGAAAGTTATTTAGAACTTGGGATCGTAATTTGTATTTGTAACCTTTTGAGTAGAACCTCATGCGACAAGGGCGTCCCTTGTCCTATGATCCTTGTCCCTTGTCCTATTTATACATTTGTGTCTAGCCTTGTCTATACTCTTTTTTTACGAAATGAACCAGCGGATCGCCTGATGGTAAGCGATTACCGCCGCCCATGGATGGTGACCCCTGTGGATGATGCGACTTGCGTTTCAGGTCCTTAAAATCCCCAATTACAGGTCTTGGACCTCCGAAATTTTCACTCAGTGAAACACAACGCAAGCGTTACTTCACGCCAGTTTTCTGCGAAATCTATTTATTGTAAATTGTTATTTAGGTTACAAAATACAAACCTTCAGTAATCAGATAATATTTTTAAATACTACAAAAGTTTCGGTGAAAACAATATCTACAATTATGTGCGTAAGTGCTACGAGGCAATTGATAAAAACTAAATTGGGATTTAAAAGTGTCTTGACTGATACGGGGCGACTGACTGTCTGTGGGTATCCAGGCTGCATTATCTGCTCTTATTGGCTAGTGATGTTACGTTTTATCGACAATTTCACCTCTTTTACCTATAAAGGTACCTAATAGACATTTATATTTTACTTACCTTTGACAAATTATATTTTACTTACCTTTGGCACCTATTACCATCTATTCTTATTGGTGGGTACGGCATGTCTTGTCAACAATTTATATTTTTTCCTTACCTTAGTTACCTAATTTATCATATAATTTTATTGGCGGCATAGGGATGTCATATTTTATCGACAAATTCTATTTCATTTTTTTGACCTTACTTACTTAATTTACCATATTATTATTGGCTTGGAATGTCGTGTCTTTTCGACAATTTCTATATTATTTCCCTCATCTTCGATACCTAATTTACCATCTGCTCTTATTGGCTAGGGACTGTCAATCAATCATTTATTTTATCATCATGTCATATTATCGACATTTTCCACTTTGTTTGTCTTACCTTAGGTATCTTAAACATATTTTTATTAATCTTACCTAGATACCTTACGAAGCTTTGAAGTGTTAGAAAAACATTGTTCTGTAGCAATCTAGGACCACCCGGCCAACTGTAGTAAATTAGGATCATACTCCGCTTGAGTAGTCAACCGTTAGCTATGATGGTGGTTGTAATTGTAAGTACGGAAGTTGTTGACATTCTTGACGAATTATAAACAAAGACATTTCTCCACTTCTTTGTGTTTTTTTTTTTACTTTTTATTGTTCATAATTATGTTCTAGTGACACATATTCGGTTGATTGCCTCAAAATTATTTTTATCTGCCTGTACGTGTATTTTTTGTGTAAAATATTTGTGGAATTCTAAGTACACGTATAACAATTAAGATTAATTTTATCATTTCCCACGTTTAATTGTGTTTGTATCTTATGTCGCTTTAAGTGCGTTATTATATGATCAATTAAGATTAAATTAAATGAGCACAGATGGGGCAAGATGAGGATACTTTTTAGGGTTTCGTAGTTCACGTCTCGGAACCCCTACACCTAGTGTTTTAATTCCTCTCGTCTACCTCATACTGAAGGTCTACATACATGGGTATTCATCATCAAAAACATCGAGAGGATGCTAAGACGAATTTTGGATTTAGGTATTCGTTTGCGAGATATTCAACAGATATTTTCGCACCTGACAATACACAAACTGCGAAACGTATGTACGGTCGGCGACAATCCGATATAGGTACTACTTGTCGACTCTATTTCACGCAAAAACTACTAAACAGATTTTGATGAAATTTGGTAGGGTACCAGTAGTTTAATGTCTGGATCAAAATATAGGCTATATTTTATCCCGAAAAATACAGTGTTCCGGTAGGACACTGTTTTAATGCAGGAGTAGCGGCGGGAAAAAGCTTGTTATCCAATAAGCACATTCGTAAATTACTATGAAATGAATATTCAACATATTTTGTCGTCCTCCGCTCGTTTTCGTCTAGATAGACGGCTTCAGCCTCACGTCAATAAATTATCGACTAATTAGCGATATGTCAGTCCAATATAAACAGATATCGACATCAGCTAATCACAACACTAAATGATAACATAATTGTTATTGTACAATGCTTAGTGACCTAGCCCCGTTTGATAAGTGTTTATGTTGTAGAGAACCATGCACAGCTATTTATTTAGGGAGTGCCTAATTTTGTCTAAAACAAAACAAAAAATATGTTATATATAAGATCTCCCAAAATCAATTACGGATACTTCAGGCACATGATCTACTGCTTATGTAAAGACGTTTAGGCAGAAAAATAATTGTCATACTCAAACTAAAAAAATCATCTCATGTATCGGTGAATCTCCGCAAAACGCTCGCTCTCTCGCTCATATAAATAATTTTTTTTCGAATAGGTATGACAATTATTTTTCTGCTTAAACGTCTTTACTTAAGCGGTAGATCATATGCCCGAAATATCAAACCAGCTTATATAAAGGCACAAAGGATAAATTATTAAAAATAGTGAGTACAAGTACTCACTAGCTATTTATGTGTAACATTTTGTTTATTAATATTTTTGTTAAAAAAAAACACAAAAATTGTTATAGATATAAAAATTAATTATTATTATAAAGATAACAATAATTAATTAATAATTTTAGTCCAAATGGCAGCCTTCGTGCGACTTTAATTTGGACAAACATTAATAGAGTCAAAAATATAACCTTTCCCGAAGAAAGAAAAAAACATATTATATAACTTAAAAATGCGCAGTTTTCAAGTGAAAACACCTAGCTTCGATAATAATACTTCGATTATGTACGAGATTTGCTCGTTTAAAGTAACAATCAGGTTCCACATAACATAAAGCGGTCCCCAGCAGTTATCAGCTGTGAGAGATGTTTCTTAATTCAAATTAGTACGTTTCCACAGACGAGAGTTGCTACAACCGTGAAACTGACTCCGCCAATATGTACCCAGGTGATTTTAAATTTTTATTTCTACCGTTAAATGTGGAAAATCAAGTGCCGGTAATGTCGAAAATGTGGCCAATCATTCAATGTCACAATAAATCGAAATGAAACAATGAAGCTTTTTAGTTCGCTTCTTGGTGAATACAATTATGAATATCTAAAAGTTTATCTGGTTATTCAATATTTTAGTGAGTAGTGAGACATTTGATATTGTTCTATGGTAATTTAGTGGTCTGTTTTGTTTTATTTAAACAGTGATAAGCAGAGTATAATTGTGAGAACGTATTACCGCCTCCTTTTATACAAGTCGGTTAATAAAATTTGCCTAATGAATTGCCTAATTTGGTCGCTAAGTGTCCTTTTTTTTAATTGAGGAGCTTTATCTGTATTGTAAACATTGTTATAAAATTAAAAAAAAAAAGATATGACTTAATAGGAAAAGTTTTGAAAATATCTATCGTATTTTTTTTTTGGGAAAAATGCCTGCCTTACATGTTCAAATAATATTTTTAAAAGTATCCTACTAATCCTACTATAATATTATAAATGTGAATGTTTGTGAAGATGTATGGATGGATGTTTGTTCTTCTTTCACGCAAAAACTACTGAACGGATTTCGAAGAAATTCGGTATGGTAGTAGTTTGGGCCCTGGATTAAAACATAGGCTACTTTTTATCCCGAAAAGGTACAGTGTTCCCGAGGGATACAATATTTACCGGGCGGAGATGCGGGCAACAGCTAGTTATAAATAAAGAATAAAGTTATTACCGACTATTTCAGTCAGTCTACTTCCAAAAGGAGTCAATTTGTATATATTTTTTATTTTTTTATTATACTTCCAAGTTGGTCCCAAACTCCCAACTCTAAAGTGTATAAAATATTTTTCATACCACCTGCTCGACAATGTTTGATTATATATCACGCAATCTCAACGTAAAGCATGTCATTGACTCCCAAGGGAGATAATGTTGTATGAAACTCCCAAGGGATTAAAGTGATTTGAATTTGGAACGTTGAAATTCGTATGAAAATTCCTAATAGATACGTATCTATCCTAGAGTTTTTCAATAATAATATGGTATTGCTGAGAGTTTTTTCGAAAATCGAACTGGCCACCTATATTTTTTTTAATATTCTCACGTGTCAAAATCGTCAGTCACAAGTTCCTGAATCTTTAAGTACTGCTCAAATAAACTCGACCACAACTTCCATAAATGTTATTAATAAAAATATTACTCTGTCCTTCCATAACTGGACAAATGTGTCGAATATCAATATTAATTTTTAACAAAATAAATGTTATATTTTTGTAGCCCTTGGTTTTTATTGCCTCGCAGTAGGTGTGAAAAGTAGAGTATGCACCTCTGGGATAAAGCCTGTCTTCGTCTTGGGCAGCTTGAACCCCTCGCTTTACTCAGGACTCTACATAACACCCTCGTTTCACTCGGGAGTTAAGTTTTAACTCCCTCGCTACGCTCAGGAGTTAACTGTAGAGTCCCTCGTTACGCTCAGGATCCAATATGCTACCCGTGACGTAAGACACTGCTTTATCCCCTTGGTGCATAATCTACTATAATATTATGTTATATATTTTATACATTTTTTAACCTCCGGCGTAAACAGAGGATAAGTTTAACGTACGTAACGTAAACGGCTCCCAAACGGATGAACCGATTTTGATCTATGTTTTTCGTTAGGAAGGTAACTTATTTGAGAGTGTTCTTAACTATAATTCATCATCATCAGCTAGCTTACTGCTCACCAAATCGGGGCTACATAACATTTTTAATTTTGTTTATCTAACAAATATGTGTCATCGCTTCCAGCTCAATCGGCTGATGTCGGAGATCTACGAGACGGTGACGGCGGCGTGCAACATGGCCGACAACAAGCCCGGCAGCTTCCCCACTGACGTCGCCGACGGCACCAGCGAAGGTAACATTCAATCGCCACCAGTATGACCGATGGTTGCCCCACTAACTTGCAGAGGGCCTTTGTAGTCTGTCGCCTGTCATTGCCAGCAATTCGTGAGCTGTCGGTTTTTTGAGCTCAAAAATTAAGAGAGATTAAAGGGAATCGCGGGCTAAAGCGTTGATGTGCCCACACGATAGCTGATAGTTCGATTGCGTCATCGTCTATCGTCGGCAATTGTAGAGGGCGGTCATAAAGCTAAAGCATATAGCTTCACGACGCTTATGACTGTAGTCTATAAGTAAGATAAGCAATTTTCACAGCCCATGTACCGACACCTGGACCTCTAGTCAAGATGCTTTCGATAATTTCGTCGGCGAAGTTCGAAAACAAAATGTATGGGATTTGACTAAGGCATCGCAAGCGTCATGTCACATAACGATGACGTATGTCAAATCCCATACATTTTTGTTTTCGAACTTCGCCGTTGAAATAATCGAATGCATCTTGGACTAGAGGTCCAGAAAAGCCACTTATACTTTGCCGTCTGCTTTCTTACAAAGGAAGGTTGTTGGGACCGCACAATAACATATTTTATTATTTTTATTACATCATAGATATATTGTCCCTTTTGTGACTTTATTTATTGTTATGATTCCTTCGCTGTCTTAATACTCGTATCAATCCGAAATAATATTATGTCACACAATAGGAGAGTTTTATCCCGCCTTATCGATGGTCGAGGTCGATGTAATATGATGTGTGAGCGAGATAACCGCCGAGTGCCGGCTGTGGGTGATAATGATTCGTTAATTGAAAACGTACCGAGCGCGAGCTAACCTCAAATACTCGGAATTCGGCGGTGTAAGAGGTAGGACACTGCTCTGCGATACTACAGATTTTTGTAGTCTGTAAAATAAGACAATAAAAATTGTTAAAATTTAAATAATCGTTATAGAATTCTGTTACAATTTTACAGTTAAACAATCACCGTTTTGTTTTTTAACCGTTTTTTTGTTCAACGGTTACGAGCCGTCTGTGAACCGAATATAAATTTTTTTTTCATATTAAATTGTATTTACAAAGCTTTGGTTTTGATGTTTCAAACACTAATTAATAATAATAATAATAAAACATTATATATTTATCTAACATTATATACTATAAATTTCAGAATCCGTGAGGCTGACTCGCAGTCTCACTGAGAAGCGGAAGAACTATGTGCGCCGCGTCTCCTCCCGGGTCGCCTACTTGGAGCCGAAGATCAGGAACAGGCGCTTCCGCCACGAAACCTCCGTCTGCTCCACCAGGTCCGAGTGCCTAGACAACTACTCCACCTTCCGCTCTTGGAAGAGCTTCCGCAACTCCCAGGGGAACCTGTCCAGGGACAAGATGGAGCGAAGTGATTCGACCGACTCCAAATGCAACTTGACGGATTCGAGCGGGAATCTCTTGTCTATGAAAGACGGCGACAGCATGGACAACCTGAGCATAGACGAGAAGACGGGGTGCGTGGACATAGAGCTGCCGTTCGAGCCGCGGGAGCGAGGATTGTTCAACGTATGTCTACTGGTGGGGTTGAACTACTTCACTGGACAGGCTTACGTCAAAAGCGTGTTTCCTAGCCAGGTAAATAAATTTTTTTCTATGGCGTTACAATTTGTTGGGTAAACTAGAAATCCTGTAGACGACTACCGCAATCCATGGATCAAAATATATATGTATGTATGTATGATGCGTTTAATGTCGCTTGACAGACAGAATATAAAACATTGTATAGCTTATCCATTGTGTGCATATTTTTATTAGTAAGTATGTAACTATGTAATGATAAAATTAAAGTATTCTTAGATACAAGTTATGGTAAGGTACCGCCATACCATACCACTATGACGTACATTTGACAGAAAAAATCGTCACACAAGAAGTTGCACCATCTTGATTTCAGAAAATTTATCAAAAAAACGCGGACTGATTTATTTGATAAAATCTTGAGGAAACTGTGGAAAGGGAATGTCAAAAAGTTAAGATGACAAATGTCAAACCTCGACTTCCCCAAACAACCACAAATAAAATACAACAAAAGTAGAGCAAAAGTTTAAATGTGGACACTTTTTTCCTCAACATGACTTGTCTATAATGTGTAGGTGTATGACTTCATACTTACATCGAATCTTATTTAATGGAATCTATATAGTAGTAGTACCTATAATATAAAACAATAACATCAGTTACGTATAAAAAAAATATTTTTTAGATTAGATCTTTGCATAAAATATATTATATCTTTATCTACATAGAGTACATAATAGTGCGCGCCTTAACAGGAAAAACAAACAATTAGTGAGGCGTGTAATAATTCGATCAATTATACTCTACACTGTACATGGACGAACACGTGACTAACGTGTCTTTATACTACTCGCACGCATACATAAGGACCATATTCACAGTCCAGCGTTGTTAGTTGGCCGTCATGTTCTAAATGCATTAACGGGCTTTAAGTGCGTTGGGGTTATTTTTGTATTATAAATGATGAATGAAGTTTCACTTCTGCCACGTGAACTCTGTAACATCACAGAGTAGAAAATATATTATATTCATACTTACGTACAGAGAAACCGCTTACATACAACGATCCAAATTTGAAAATTTTAACGTCCCTTCAACGGCCCACAATTTTTCCACACAATCGTGGACACATCGTATGTTTGCAGTAGTGCAATCAAATCGAAATCTAACCATGTAGCTGTTCGTCTTTCTTTAGTCTGTGCTGGACATGTCGTGTTGTTCCACATCAAATCACTAATCAACCAATTACCTGTGTCTGCAGGTGCGCGTGCCGCCGCACATCGAGAGCCTGATATTCCCGGAGACGCTGAGCGGCGGCGCGGGGGAGCTGGCGGGGCGCGGCGGGCAGTGCTACTCGCTCGTGCTGACGGACGAGCGCGGCGAGCGGGCGTACGGGTGAGTACTAAGCGGCGGCGCGGGGGAGCTGGCGGGGTACGGCGGGCAGTGCTACTCGCTCGTGCTGACGGACGAGCGCGGCGAGCGGGCGTACGGGTGAGTACTGAGCGGCGGCGCGGGGGAGCTGGCGGGGTGCGGCGGGCAGTGCTACTCGCTCGTGCTGACGGACGAGCGCGGCGAGCGGGCGTACGGGTGAGTACTGAGCGGCGGCGCGGGGGAGCTGGCGGGGTGCGGCGGGCAGTGCTACTCGCTCGTGCTGACGGACGAGCGCGGCGAGCGGGCGTACGGGTGAGTACTGAGCGGCGGCGCGGGGGAGCTGGCGGGGTGCGGCGGGCAGTGCTACTCGCTCGTGCTGACGGACGAGCGCGGCGAGCGGGCGTACGGGTGAGTACTGAGCGGCGGCGCGGGGGAGCTGGCGGGGTGCGGCGGGCAGTGCTACTCGCTCGTGCTGACGGACGAGCGCGGCGAGCGGGCGTACGGGTGAGTACTGAGCGGCGGCGCGGGGGAGCTGGCGGGGTGCGGCGGGCAGTGCTACTCGCTCGTGCTGACGGACGAGCGCGGCGAGCGGGCGTACGGGTGAGTACTGAGCGGCGGCGCGGGGGAGCTGGCGGGGTGCGGCGGGCAGTGCTACTCGCTCGTGCTGACGGACGAGCGCGGCGAGCGGGCGTACGGGTGAGTACTGAGCGGCGGCGCGGGGGAGCTGGCGGGGTGCGGCGGGCAGTGCTACTCGCTCGTGCTGACGGACGAGCGCGGCGAGCGGGCGTACGGGTGAGTACTGAGCGGCGGCGCGGGGGAGCTGGCGGGGTGCGGCGGGCAGTGCTACTCGCTCGTGCTGACGGACGAGCGCGGCGAGCGGGCGTACGGGTGAGTACTGAGCGGCGGCGCGGGGGAGCTGGCGGGGCGCGGCGGGCAGTGCTACTCGCTCGTGCTGACGGACGAGCGCGGCGAGCGGGCGTACGGGTGAGTACTGAGCGGCGGCGCGGGGGAGCTGGCGGGGTGCGGCGGGCAGTGCTACTCGCTCGTGCTGACGGACGAGCGCGGCGAGCGGGCGTACGGGTGAGTACTGAGCGGCGGCGCGGGGGAGCTGGCGGGGTGCGGCGGGCAGTGCTACTCGCTCGTGCTGACGGACGAGCGCGGCGAGCGGGCGTACGGGTGAGTACTGAGCGGGCGTACGGGTGAGTACTGAGCGGCGGCGCGGGGGAGCTGGCGGGGTGCGGCGGGCAGTGCTACTCGCTCGTGCTGACGGACGAGCGCGGCGAGCGGGCGTACGGGTGAGTACTGAGCGGCGGCGCGGGGGAGCTGGCGGGGTGCGGCGGGCAGTGCTACTCGCTCGTGCTGACGGACGAGCGCGGCGAGCGGGCGTACGGGTGAGTACTGAGCGGCGGCGCGGGGGAGCTGGCGGGGTGCGGCGGGCAGTGCTACTCGCTCGTGCTGACGGACGAGCGCGGCGAACGGGCGTACGGGTGAGTACTGAGCGGCGGCGCGGGGGAGCTGGCGGGGTGCGGCGGGCAGTGCTACTCGCTCGTGCTGACGGACGAGCGCGGCGAGCGGGCGTACGGGTGAGTACTGAGCGGCGGCGCGGGGGTGCTGGCGGGGTGCGGCGGGCAGTGCTACTCGCTCGTGCTGACGGACGAGCGCGGCGAGCGGGCGTACGGGTGAGTACTGAGCGGCGGCGCGGGGGAGCTGGCGGGGTGCGGCGGGCAGTGCTACTCGCTCGTGCTGACGGACGAGCGCGGCGAGCGGGCGTACGGGTGAGTACTGAGCGGCGGCGCGGGGGAGCTGGCGGGGTGCGGCGGGCAGTGCTACTCGCTCGTGCTGACGGACGAGCGCGGCGAGCGGGCGTACGGGTGAGTACTGAGCGGCGGCGCGGGGGAGCTGGCGGGGTGCGGCGGGCAGTGCTACTCGCTCGTGCTGACGGACGAGCGCGGCGAGCGGGCGTACGGGTGAGTACTCCCATCGCCGGACCCGGGCTCGCAGGAGCGGCGGCGCGGGCAACGTTGGCACATCAAAAAGCAATATTTCAGTACTCATACCTAAGAATAGATTTTTGTTTCATGATGCTTAATCTTATTTTACAAGTAGGTAATAATTCCCTGGATTCCGGTTTGCTCTGATTAAATATCGTTGTTTCATAATATAAATAACCCTATAACGGAAAAAATTGGTTACGTTAGGTTAGGTTAGGTTACTTGCAAGTCCCCCCGATGGTTGCACGCCTTGACGTGGCGGTGGAGCTTAGTAACCGTGGTTTGGACACCCACGGTGAAGCGAAGAGGCAACCAGGGCCGGCTTGTTTGCCGCCGGCTGGCCCGAGGAGGGCGCTCCCAGCGGGCTGGAGGAGTCCGCTGCGGACGCGCTAGGAGGTGGGACCGCAGAAGAAGAGGAGTGCCGGTATTACGGTGCGCCGTACTCCCTATCTTCTGCGGCCGTGGAGGGATCGCAGGGGGAGAGGCGTGGTGGTGTTGTGCCACTCTCCCTACCCCCCTGCGAGCTGGCGGGGCCGTTCCGTACGGTTAACGGCATTGGTGGGGCCGCAGAGGAAGAGGCAAGTTGGTATTACGGTGCGCCGCTTGCCCTATCCTCTGCGGCCGAGGTGTGGTCGGTGGCAGAACCATATACCAGATCTGCCACCGGGTACCGGTTGTGGAGGCTGGTATCCGTGGCCTCCTAGTAGCAGACTCAGGGGGAGTCTGCTACAGTACTGGTGGAGGCCGAGGAGGGAGGCGCACCCTACCATCTGGTGCGCCTGGGGCCTTCGGGCCTAGGATGGAGCCGCTTATTGGCTGCCGCCGGCGGGGTCGCGGATGTGTTTATCGTTCCCGTGGCCCCGTCACAGGGCGGCGAGGAGGAAGGTGGGGGGTGGTTTTTAGTGGGTATACCGTGGGTCTCATTAGCCTATACGGGAGTCCCACATCACCACTCGGGTGCCCCCTGTGCCTGGGTGGTATGCGTAATGCATTTTCCCCTCCGGAAACAAAAAAAAAAAAAAAAAAAGGTTACTTGCAAGTTGCACTCCATGAAAATTAATTATGTGATAAGGTAATCTGTTATGGAATAGATACTGAGGGTTAATTCTGATAAATAAAACCTGCATTAATACAATTACAATCAAGTCCCGATACGCTAAACCGGTATTCTCGTAGACGTTAAACCAGCGTCGAACGCGTTCTGATCGGTCAAAACTACACAAAATCAGTATTATAAAATGTCTCTTCACTTATAATACAATCAAAGTAAAATGATCTTCTTCTTCTTTATACGAGAATTGAGGTTCAGGTTTTTTTACAAAAATAAATCGTCCATTTGAAGCCTGTGTCGATAACTTCAGAAGTGAACCTAATATTCTAAGTATGTATTAAATACAATCTAGTATATTACGTAAATACATATTTTTTATTTTTATTTTGTAGGTACTGCCGCCGCGTTTTGCCCGAAGGTGCTACGACCTGTCTTCCTCTATGCTACTGCCTCATAGGGAAGTACAGGGCACCAGGATTTTATTATAAGGTAAGAAAATAAATATTTTTTAACCCCCGACGCTAAAAGAACGCCTGATTGAAACGTGGTTTTTATGTTAAAAGCTGACGTTATCAAGATGTTTCTTATGGCATCTACAGACACACGAATTTGGTACGGTGCGTACAGCGGACCATATCCGCGGACCGAATCCGGTGTCGCTACACACGCACGGATTTGGTACGGTGCAGTGGACCGAAAAGCTCGACACTCGTGTGTTCGATTTTATGCTCTATTACATATAGCACAGAGTTCTATTTACACTGCTGTTTTTCAACGACGTCGATGATTCGCGCAATTCATTGATAACGGGCAGTGATACCAACTCTCAAAAATATTTCTCCCCAAATTTTACCCCTGATTACTTGTACCATTGACAGGTCTAAAAGATAATAAGCTAGAAAGAAAAGTTATGTGTTAAACAAAAGACTTACGCGTGAATAACATAAAACTAACTTGTCTTAATCTGATTTCACTCCCAATACATTTTCATATTGGCTATATACACACATAAAAATTATTTTTATTATAACATAAACATTGATTTATAAGGAGTAAACTCTAAACATCCTGCCTCCTAGTAAGCACCTGTAGATATTTTCCGTAATTTTGGGTAGGAAATCCCTAAGTTGGCAACACTGACACCGTTGTACGGCCTAGCCGCCGGACTGCTCTTCACACGCACGGATTTCGTACGGAGCGGACCAAATCCGATGCGGACAGCGACGAACTCAATTAATAATAATAATTATGTTCGCCAGACTGCCCTACAATGTTCGAATTTGGTACGGAGCGTACCAGATCCGCTGTATGCTCCGTACCAAATTCGTGTGTCTGTAGATGCCATAATCATCGGTTCGCTTATTGCTTGCTGGGAGTCGAAGGTTACCTAATTTTGTTTTAAATATAATATCATGATTTTAACTATTCACAAACCATAGTTTCAATAATGGATTTTTTTATCTCATAAATTATTGAGACTTAAAGATCTTCAAAGGCCTTTTATTTATTATTATTCTGTCAATTTTATCCTGAATAATAGATAATTAATAAAAAAAGCTGTTTTCCGATCAATCATTTTCCAAGGTAAAATTGTTAAGGAAAAACGACCTCTGTGGCTCAGTTGAGTGAGCGTGTTGGTGCTCAAGCCGGGGGTCGCGGGTTCAAATCCCGCCGAAGGAACAAAAAGTTTTTCTGTGTTCCTGGGTCATGGATGTGTATTAAATATGTGTATAATATAATAAAAATCTTAAATATGTGTATAGTATAAAAGTATTAAATATATTTCCGTTGTCTGGTACCCGTAACACAAGTTCTTCAAGAACTTACCACGGGATCAGATTGACGTGGTGTGAAGCGTCCATAGATATTATTATTATTATTATTATTATAAATGCGACAATTTGAACACGCAACATTATAATTAGATGTAGATTATTATTATGTATACATATTTTTTACTGGAACTCTACTACAATCCTGTTTTCCTTACCTATGTCGTCTAATTACATCTTATAATCAGTCTCGGCTGCAAGTATTTCCATGAAAATTAGGGTGAGAAAAATCCATCTAGCTAGGTCTTATCCCTGGGACACCGCGCATATCTAAGTTATATAAGTTATTTTTCTTTCGTCGTTAAATAATATAAATTATATTATCAATATTTTTGATCCCATTAATGCCAGTCCAAATGGCAGTTTGGTTTGCGTATGTATAATTTTTGCGTTGGCAAATTGGTGTCTCGGGTTCGAATCGCGATGAGACTATTTTTTTGTGATTCTTTATTTTATCTTCACTAGAACTCCGATCAAAGCTCGGTTACCCAGGAACTTTTGTTTTGATGATTTTATGATGTGCGTTATTTTGTAGTTTAAACAGAAAGCTAGTTCTCGTAATAAAAAATGTTTAATTCACAGTATGGCTTCAGTCTCAGTATATTTTGTCTCACTCACATGCGCACTATTTGGTTATCATTTAATTGACCTCCAGATTACACTCCATGTTTCAGATATTAAAGGAGATCGAATCTCAACACGGCAACTCAGAGCTCGAGATCAACGACATACTCCAGCAGCTGTTCGAGACCGACTTCCCGTCCCCCGGCGAGCAGATCACCCTCACGTACCGTCCGTCTGGCGACCGGATCGCGTCCGTCACCGTCCGGCGCGGACAAACGAACCAGGAGACGGATGAAGACGTGGAGAACAACAACAGCCCGAAGTCGTACGGCCCGAGGTATGTAATAATATGTTTTAGCCTCAAATATCAAAATGAGGAAATTGGAAGTAAACCCTTTACAAGAAAAATAGAGTTTTGGAAATCTGTCCACAAAATATGGCACTTTAATTGAGGGGATGCCAACATTGTTTGTGATTTCAGGCGTGCCGTGATCCGTCGGGGTATAGAGCCGCGCGCGGACGAGCACAACGCGTCGGCCCTGCTGGACGCGCTCGGCGCGGGGCTGCTGGTCAAGGTGTTCGGCTCGCTGCTGCTGGAGCGGAAAGTCGTCGTCGTCGGCGACCGCCTCGGGTATGTATGCTAAAGTAAAATCCACGAGAGAATAACTATTGACGAGTAGAACACGTCGGCGCTGCTGGACCTAAACCTGACGACAGAAAATCTGACATTTCTCTCGTAGACAAAATGTTTCATACAGCGTCTAATTGTATGTCGAAGCCTGTGGTATATTTTTAGTCCTGAAACACGAACTTTGTACAATATCAGCTGTAATATGTTGTGGTAATTTCAGCATGGTGTCGTCCTGCCTGGAGGCGCTGCAAGGCGCGCTGTACCCCTTCGTGTGGCAGCAGCCGCTCATCTCGGCCATCCCCGCGGCAATACAGCGCGACGTGCTCGAGGCGCCGCTGCCCATACTCGCCGGCATGCTGCGCGCGCCCGCCCTGGACACCAACCAACTGCTATTCGAGGAGGTACGGCTCTCCCTCTCGCGCACATTGTCTGTCCCACTCCGTAGGCTGTGACGTCATCTCGGCCATCCCCGCGGCGATAGAGCGCGACGTGCTCGAGGCGCCGCTGCCCATACTCGCCGGCATGCTGCGCGCGCCCGCCCTGGACACCAACCAACTGCTATTCGAGGAGGTACGGCTCTCCCTCTCGCGCACTGTGTCTGTCCCACTCCGTAGGCTGTGACGTCATCTCGGCCATCCCCGCGGCGATAGAGCGCGACGTGTTCGAGGCGCCGCTGCTCATACTCGCCAGCATGATACGTGCGCCCGCCCTGGACACTAGCTAGCTGCTCTTCGAGAAATTACGGCTCTCCCTCTCGCGCACTGCGTCTGTTCCGCTCTGTCGACTGTAACGTCATTTCCGACATCCCCGCGTACGACCTTTTTGTTTTTTGTTGAATTGTTCTTTTCATATCAATATTTTTGTTTCAGGGGATGCTGATTGATCTCACGAATCCGAATAAGGTGCTATTCTACCAGGGAGACGAAGCCACGATACTGCCCACGGCGAGCTACAAAACCCTCAAGACCTCGCTCCAGATGGAGTCCAGCAAAAGCAAGGATAAGCAAGAGGACGCGAAGACTAGGAATGTCATGATCTATGAGGCCTTTCTCAGGTTCTTCGTTGATATCCTGGGAGATTTCTGGAAGTTCTTCTCTGCGGGCGAAGTGAGAGACGGCGCGCTAGGCAAAAATGGCGTAGTGTTCGATGTGAGTTTCACAATTGCTGGCATTATTATGGTTAACTTGCTGTGTTTTACAATGTACAATGCGATAATCATAATATTATGTACTACATGACTATAATATTATTGTATGTATATTGTACGGATACGGATATATATCTTTGCTTACAAGAAGATTCCGAAAATGTATTTAAAAAGAAAAATGAAAAGTTACCAGTACTCATTACTGAGGTATGTTTTTAAAATTGTCATAGTAATTTGGATACTTTTTATTTCAGAAAGAGAATTTCGTCCGTAGTGCAAAGTCGAAACAGATCCAGTACTTTCTGGAGTGGTTTACGGAGACGGCGATGTTCAACCACTTCATACAGAACATGGCGGTCAGCTACCCCCAGGGGGAGCTGGGGGACACTGGTCCTCCCGAGGTACTCGACGGGGGACTGGTGGACACGCCGCTCCCCGACTTCTACGAGTTGTTCCATGAGCGAGTGACAAGCAGGACCAAGTCGGAGGGCAAACTGAACGACTCCAAAGTGAACTATAAAAGTGCTGTTAATAAAAAAGTTAAGTTACTAAAGACGAAACTGAGAGATTTAGTCGCTTGAAGTGAAGTGGTCTCGGTAGAAGTGAAGTTGTGTGAAATGTTACAGTGAAGTTGGCAGTGAAGATATCTTTATAGAATGATCGAGAGAAAACTAAAGCATGTTATGTTATTATTAATGAGAATGTATTGAGTTTAAATAATAAGGGCCGATTCACACTGAAACGGCAGAGGAGCGGCCAGCAGCATAAATTATATAATTATAAGCTTTATTTTCATTACTAAAACACAGTTTCGCTTGATACAGCCTCCAGTTATCTATTATGCTGCTGGCCGCTCTGCTGTCATATCAGTGTGAATCAGCCCTTATGTTTATGCATAAGTGATATTAATGGGTCCGCATGATTACACATTGCAATTTTTGTAATAACTTTCTAGAAATTTCGAAATGAGCATACATTTCTATGATCTTCAAATAATGTTTTATTACAAAGTGTTGCAGCGTGTGATCAGAGACTTGTGACTGAAGCCATATACCGCCAGCCTTAATTCCGAATATAATTAGAATACATTGTTATATATAGAACATCACAAAATGATAGGTGCCTTTTTTATTATGTTAAGTTATGTAGTCCTGTAGGTCTTGTGTATATAAATATTATTGCCGTAGTACTTCTGGTAGCCATGGACTTGTCAGTCTACTTAGCATGGAGCAGCTCAGTGTGGTAACACAGAAACATTTGAAATACTACCCGGTTTAACTGGCGTAGTTTTCGTTTAAAGTGACATCTAGTGGTCACTAGATGAATCTTCGATGATTAAGTTATTTGTATTTGCTGTAATTCGGCAATGTAAATAGTTTTATAAAAAAAAAAAAAAACTTAATTTGGGAATTAAGTGATGCTTTAAACTATTTTAACTTAGAAAAACAATATTTTCCTGTACCGTATTTTACGTATAACCCTTATTTTTAAGATTTAAATACTATACAGTGTCAGCGCCATCTATCAGTATCATTGTCAATTACGAGGTATGTAATCGATAATAAACGGACCACATTTGTTCAAAAACAAATTATCGAACCAATAACGATAATAAATAGATAAACTACCGACAAATTTACCGTATAAAACAGGCATAACTCATAATATACATACATACATATAATCACGCCTCTTTCCCGGAAGGGGTAGGCAGAGACCGCCTCTTTCCCGTAGGGGTAGGCAGAGACCGCTTCTTTCCACTTGCTACGATCCTTACATACTTGTTTCGCTTCATCCACTTTCATTCTTACCATCCATTCCTCCTCTTACATTCAACGTAGCGAAGCGGCTCTCCATGGGCCACTTTTCGCCTCCGCGAGAACGAGACGTGATGGGTGGCGAACCACATCGCCGCTATTTTGGATAATTAAATTATTTTTATAATTATCCATTGCGTTCCCACGGATTTGCGGAGAGGATAGGAATAGGAAAATGGAAGGATAGGTGATGTGGAAAGGAAGATTGGTAAGTTAGAGTGGGAAATAGGAAATGTAGGATATTACCACCCAGGAGGGCAAGGGATAGGACAGTAATAGCTAGGGAAGCCGGGGTCGCGTACCCGTATACTATACCACAACTACCGGACAGGTAAGTTGGGATGAGTATCCCATGACATGTAATAACTTTTAATTAATTTATAATATTATATTATGATATATAACATCCAATTACATGACATGTTGCGTGTATTTTTAACTATGTATGTTTAAATTATAATTTAACAGTTAATTACAAAAATAGCGCTTCATAAAAACTATTCACTTAAATCATTTTATTTGTTTTTAAACCTTCAAGTAAAACAGGTAGTTTTTCTATGTTTACGAGAATATAATTCGAATAAAACTAGTTTTACGTATTTTATCGCGGTTAACTTCGATTATAGTTCATCCGGACATTTCGGCTTCACAGCCACCAAAGTCACGGGGACTTACTTTTTACAGTTGTATTTCTTTGTTGTCACACTGAGCTTAAGGGTCAATTAACACCAAAACGAAACGAAACGCGACAAGGCGTTGCATTTTAAGATAACCATTCAAAATTGAACTTTATTCATTGCACAAGAAGATATGCGTTTCATTGTAACAGTTTGTATGTCAAGTTGCACAGCGCATAAGCAGTGTATGACTGATGTCATATGAAACGTGTCTCTTGTAGTGTAGTGAATTAAGTTCAATTTTCAATAGCTGTCTTAAAAATCGCGTAGCGTCGCGTACCTATAACGCGTTTCTAATGAGAATAGGAACGACAATGACCTTTTTCTGTCAAATATCACTTGAAAAGTGCGATTTTCAGAAAAAATTATGTGCATATAAAAATAGTCTTGCATCGAATTTAAATAAAAACGTTAAAAAGTATCAATTATCTAAACATAAATTTAGTTAAATTTATGTTATCATATCTTAACATTCTAAATTCGAAACAATATGGCGACGACTCGATCCTATTCTCATTTGAATCGCACTACATCTGTGAACCGACCCTTAAGTATAATTACACTGAGCTAAAGCATGTTTTATTTTTTATTTTAGTTAAAAAATATACCAACACAATATTTTATGTGAAGTATTTATAAAATTAAATAATCAGCTGACAGGTGTACCTATTTTACTTTGAAACTTGAATACAAAAAAAAAAACATGCACATAGTATCAACTATCAGATAGATGTATTTTGTAGTAGTTATTTGTAAATTGTAGCTACTACAAATTGTGTTTTAATAAAAACAATTATACAGTCATTCCAGTTAAGTTTATAAAATATGCATGTCGAATGTCGATGTTTAAAAAGAACTTGTAGGATGGAAAACAATCATTAATTTTGACTCTCTGAATCATGTAAAATATAATGCTGTCTCTAAACTACAGTGCTGTGTTTGAAGACAGTGAAGTAGTGTGTGTTAGTTAAAACTAAAGGGTCTCTAATGATGGCTTGGGTATGGAATATAGATGCGTAATACGCAGGTCATCGATAAACTGGATAAACAGAATGTAGGTTGTTAACTCATTTGAAGAGTTGGAAAATAGACTGAAACTATGAAAATAAACTGTTTAAATATTTTGTAAGCGCAGCTGGATATAATAGCTCGAAACCTTTTATCTTCGTCGGAAGTTGTTTTACGGAATAAAATAAACGTTTTAATATCGGTATGTTTTATTTTTAATTTATTGGCCAATCTGGCATTAAGCCCACATTATGGCCACAAATGTACTGAATCGCTTCCTGAACTTAGGAATCTCATCAAGAAATATACAACATTCCGGTACTACGCCACAAGCGTTTTAAAATTATTGTGAGTTTGTGACGTACAATGAAAGAGAGATGAATACTTATCACACTATAATACTTCTGTCTTTATATTATTGGCAACGAATACAGTACGTGTATGTTAGCTCTATGGGAACGTAAAGAAAGCCGTTATGTCAGATTCCGGCATCAAGAACGTACATTAGCATCATTCTTTGTCATTACATAACGATATCGGCCAGATATAATAAATAATATTTCCTTTTATTTTTGTTATATTCTCTTCCTTTTCCAATAGGTTTCATCCTACTATAAATTTATTTTGTTTCAAAACCTATTTCCACTGGTCTAAAGGTCTGGGGAAGAAAAATATTTTAAATAATAAATAGTCAATGTGGTCTATCAATAAAATAGTGGATGGCCACATCCAAAAATTGTAGGTACGTAGCTTTTGTTGAAGCTTTATACACATTAAATGACATATTTTATAATTATTGCTAATTTGCTACCAATATAAGATGTCGCTTAATTTCTATGCAATAAAGTCGTAATTCATATACCTACATCGGCATCGTAATAACATAATAACCAAAACAACAACCAAAGTACTATAGGCAAAGTTGCCCCTCGACAGGGAATAAGATGAAAATCGCTCACGGCTCAACAGCGCCGTTGAATAGTGGGCTTGCAAACATACTCACGTGTAAATACGTAGTTCAACCTCATCTGCAGTCGTTGCGGTTACTTCCATTGCGTTTAAATATTTTGAGGTGTCCTAGTACAAAGGTGAATGTTTAGAGGCGGGAACTTTGTCGATGGTACGTAACCACCCAATAAAACCTATTATAATATTAAGTATTTTAACAACTTTAGTGTTCCTTACATGTCTATATTCTTCTCCCGAGCGGTGTATCTAATACTTGTCCACTAGGCAACTTCATGTCCTGCAACCGAACAGACAAAACCCTTACTTTAAGTAGGTAACCTAAAGAAGAGGAGCGTGTCAGGACACTACTTATAAAAGGGTTCCGTAACTGTCATTATGTGCATTAGGTATTTTTTATAATAGTTAATAGAATCAGGCGTTACTTTGCGGAAATCCATAGCATAATATTAATTAATTTAATATTTTTTATAAATTACATCAAAAGTTATTTTCCGATATCGTTAAAAGAATTAAGAATAGAATTAAAAAAATCATCCCCACTTCACATCTATGGAGAACTGGAGAGCCATCCCTAAAATCCCAGCCCTCGTTTCTCATCAATTTGGATGGGAGGCAACAAATTCTTCAAAGGCATTTTGTGCTGCCTCTCGGGTATTGAATTTTTTTCCAGCCAAGAAGTTATCCAAATTCTGGAAAAAGTAGTAGTCTGTAGGTGCAAGGTCTGGTGAGTAGGGCGGATGACGGAGAGCTTCCCACCCCAGTTCTTGCAACCTGTTGTTGTTGTAGTGTTAGCTCCGTAAACGTAGTTGATGTTGCGTACTTGTGCCGCGCGCTTGTGCAGCGTTGCTGCCACGACGGTACTCATATTCCATAATTACTCGAATTTTTAACGTATCCATGATGACGAGAAATATTGAAATGCGATGAAAATATAACACTAATCAATAAACAAATGACTACTTTTGGAAAAAGAATTCCATGCTTTTAAATTATAATTAATTTTAAATTAGAATTCTTAGCCAAACAAAAATTATTTTGATTTGAAATGGCCAGTACTGCAGAACGACAATTTCATAGGTATTTACCTATTAATAATAACTCTCCACCAATCTTGGTGACGGTGGCCGGTTTCATTGAAACTAGGCCAGTTACGCAGGAGTAGTTTTATAGTGCCCAAGTGTGTGCGCAGTACACAAGAGCACTCTCTCTTCCTTTACTCTCGTAATCCAGTGGGACGGATAACCGACACGACTGACGAGAGATCGGGCGCAGGTCCGACTTTTTACATGCCCATCCGACGCATGGATCATCTTTCTTGTCAGACAATCAGGTGATCAGCCTGGCATTGTCCTAACCAAACTTGGAAAGAACAATTTTTGTTGTTCCAATGCGGGAATCGAACCCACGACCTCCGAGTCAAGAGCCAATGCTCTAACCACTCAGACCACGGAGGCTGTTAAATTAAAATTTACCTATTATTAACTCCAAGACCATCCTAAGATGCTAGTTGCTACAACTTACACACACACACACATCACTCTCACAACCACTTACTGAAGTGATGTTAAATTGGTGACCCCTTAACCCCTTAAACATAGGGCAACCTAGTTAGGGCACCAGTCTCCTACCATCATTCCTATTTTGTTATATCTTTCTAGGTGCACATTTTTTGTAACGTTCCTTATAAAATATGTAAATTTTATAAATTTAAATTTATATTTCTAAAGATTTCTTATTTCTTATTTTTAAATTATCCAACGGAACCACTAGTCACAATATTCTCAATCCGTTGTCGACACCTGCGACCCCCAAAATTCCGCGATACTGCTGTGAATTGTGATAGCATAGTATTATTGGCAATTCATTGACATTATGTACATACATAAAATGTCAACTCTGACCTTTCTTAAACGGTTCGCCGAGACCTGGCGGCGGTGTGATGTCAACGGTCATTACTGGGGACCTTGTTTACAACTCATGGGCCGTGAATCGTCAAAACTTTTATTTATGTGCCGTCTCAATGCCGCCCGCGTCGGGCTGCGGAGGAAAACGATCGAAAACCCATATTTGATGAATATATTTCGACCTGTTTAACTCCGGCAAACAGCAGCGGCAAATATTGGCCAAATAATAACCATTGCGTTAACTATTCGTAAATACAGCAGCGAGTCGAGGCCACTGCTACGGCTGTTCATCTAAATCTATAACTAATATTTAAAAAAAACGTTGACCCAATTACTTACATTATGTAAATTATATAGGTAGCCTATGTTACCCGGGCTATTATTACGAACCTATTGACACCTCAATCATTAAAATCGTATAAGTAGTTTAGCCGCTACAGTGGTACATACATACATACAAAGACTACCAAAACATTACCATTCCTTTTGACTTCACAGCAGTCAGGTAAAAATTCACTTACTGGTATAAGTGCTGGGGGAACCGATGTATTTCTATTGGCTTTAACAGAGCTTCGTAGATCCTTGAAGTATATAATGTTTGAATATAAAAATCCTAGTGCATACGAGTTTCTCGATGGGTGACACGCGTATACCTAAGGCCGTTAGGGGTTAGGGGACTGAAAAAATTTAAGATACATTATAGGAATGTTAAATTGTATCATAATAATATGAAGTTTTTATTTTATAATTTTCAACCACTTTTATAAGTAAACGCGTATTTATTATTTTATGAATAAAGTTTCCACAGTCACCTGCATATTAAGAAGAACCGGCGTGAACAGTTGATAAGTCGATCTGCATGATCAATTTATTACACAATATGAATCACGAGCTTACAGGGTTAATCATTAATAACAAGTTGATAATTCTTTTTATGATACAGCAAACACGGGAGTTTTCAACAACTATCTCACTAAGGTGTAATATTTGATGTCCAGAGATATTGGCTAATTAGTATTAAGTGGTTAACCGGGCTTTGCTCGGAGTTTTCATGAATAAAATTAAAAATAAACCATTAAAATATTTATCTGGCCGGGATTCGAACCTACTACATTCCGAGCTTCAATTAGGTGTATATACGCATACCAAACTGCCAATGGGACTGACATGATAGAGTTGAAATTATTGAATAACGTTGCACATCGGAAGAAAAAAACAGCTTAAAAATGCGCAGTTTCCTAGGGACCAGACATAGCTAGATCGATCTTTCTTCCCGAAAACTCCCTGCATACTAAATTTCACAGTAATACTTGCAGCTGTTTTCGAGAAACTGGTTATATAATATATACAAGACTGTCTCGTTTAAAGTGTAAGATTTACTACTCTACTCGAGTGGCTCATCATCCACACATTCTGGGGAGACCGAAAACCGAACCCCAGCAGTTACCTAAGTGCAGGACATTCGGAAGTCATGTATGAGGTTATTGGGGCCATAATCAAATGCAGAGCCCCTGTTACAAAATTTACCTCACGCACGGTGCAACAAGACGAAAACATTTACAGAGCTGCTTGACCTGCCTCAAGTACCACTCAACTTAATATGCCGATCATTCGCAGCCTCTAAGGGTCACGCCCACTCGCCACTTACGCTCGACATCTTCTCTCCGAGCACGAGACTCGCGCGACTCCACTGTGACCAGCCGATAAGTGCACGACAAGGCATGGGCTACCCTCAGTCAGTGCTAACCTGCACCTACTCCTTATTGTATAGTAGTATTTATTAGCACTGACGCACATATGATGCATCTCACTATCTATCTTCTAGATCTATTTGCGAGCCCTTAAATTATGTAACCAGGAAAATTATTTAAACACAAAGTAATAAAGTAAATGTTTATTTCTAATTAGAAATGCAGTCGAGATCTAATTAGATCAAAAATAATATATACACTTTACAAACAAATTATTGACTAATCCATATAGCACGTAAAAACAGGCATAACGTTTAACATAACAATATTAGAGTGTTGGCCATCTTGATAGCAAAATGGTCATTATCTAACGTCAAAACAACAAAAACAAGTATGATGTTTACAGAATGCCCTATATGGAAGAAATGCAGAATCGTTTTAGGCCACTAAACAGCGCAGGTTGATATCAAGATTGAAATTATTTATCTTTCTGGATTGTTTCATAGTCACTGCTTTTTTCTATTTAATAGTAGCCCGTTCCTAGGTCGCAGCTTGTTTACTTCTTCTTGGCGAGACCTTCCGAGAGCTCAACTGGCAAACCAGAAAGTTCCTGGGGCTCGACACCGTAGGTCAGAAGTTGAGGCTTGGTGGTGTAAGAAACGATCTCAGGCTTGGTGGTGTAAGTGAAGATCTCAGGCTTGGTGGTGTAGGTTACGATTTTTGGTTTTGTGGTGTAAGTAATGATCTCGGGCTTGGTGGTGTAGGTCACAATTTTTGGTTCTGTTTGGTAAGTAATGATTTTGGGCTTGGTGGTATAAGTCACAATTTGTGGCTTTGTGGTGTAAGTGATAATCTCGGGCTTGGTGGTGTAGGTTACAATTTTTGGTTCTGTTTGGTAAGTAATGATTTTGGGCTTGGTGGTGTAAGTGAAGACTTCTGGTTTGGTAGTGTAAGAATAAACCTGTGGCTGTCCGATCAAAAGTCCAGCGCCGGCTTGACCAAACTGCAAACCTTCTTGTTTAATTCCAAGTCCTTCACCTTGCACTTGTTGGAATCCAAATCCAAGTCCAAGACCTTCACCTTGCACTTGTTTCTTTCCAAGTGCTTCACTTTGCACCTTTATCTGTCCCGCGGCTCCAGCCAATAAAGCGCCGATGTTGAACTTAGCGAAACGCTCGCTCTCGATGAGTCCAATAGCCCATTGGTACCACTCGAGGTCGAACTTGTAGAAAGCACCGAGTTGGTTTCCGAGCTGTTTGCAGCCTGCAACAGTAATTACGGTTGTTAAGTAATATATTAGTATTGAGTATGCGAATATGCGAGGTGACCACAGCCGTCACGAGCTAATGTCTACTCACCAGAGTCCCATGAGTAGATGGCCCTGAGTACGTAGTGACCTTCCTTGTTGGGGCAGGCGAGAGCGCTACCGATGTCGACCTACAACGCACAATACAGATGAGTAAATAATGACATAACCCGCAAATTACATTTATGGTGAAAAGTAAAGTTACTTTTTACCAAGTTACAAGTTAACATACGTTTTATAATTAGGTAAGCAAAACTGTGATTTGGTCAGAGCCGTTTGAAAATGGTAACTTACAGAGCAGATGTTGTTGAGTGGGTTAGCGGGCTCGGCGCACACGCTGCTCTCCCTGTTGAAGTATTTCTCAAGGTCGGGGTAGTACTTGTTGATTCTGGCCTGGCACTCATCGGGCTTGATGAGGGTGACGTTGAGGTCGTGCATGACGGCACCGAGACGGTGGGCTACGATGGAAATACATTCAATCATTTACGTCTAACAATTAATGACAGGCTGCATAATGTACGGCTACTAGTGGCAGTGCCGCAGGCTGGTTCTCTTTCATAGGAAAGCCCTAGCCTGTATAATAGGTTGGGATTTGGATGAGGGTCTTCAAAAGGTAAGTGGTAAGTGAAGCCGATAGGAATGGAGTTATAGGAACCCCACGCCACTGACTAGTAGCACGATGCGATAATAGTAGTTAAATTACCTTGCAGAACTTCCTTGCCCCATCCAGTGACGACACACTGGCCGTAGGCGGTGGCGTATCCGAGTCCGAAAGCGGCACCGAGACCGGCACCTCCGTACAGAGCTTCGAAACTGTCTTCGGCGGAAGGCAAGCAGATGGGGTAGATGTTCTGGGAGAAGCGGAGGTTCTCGGCGAGGACGAGGACGGCAACGTCGTATTGGTAGGTGCCGCTCTGGTAGAAGGGATGGTACAGGATGTGCTTGACCTGGACGATCTGGTACGGCAGGGGCTCCTCGTCGACTCCCAACTTCCATTCACCACCCTTGATGAGAACCTTCTCGGGGGCCAATCTAAAAAAGGATTAAAATTGATACTGACACTTTCGATAGTTTATAACAAAGACTAGCTGGTGCCCGCAACTTCGTTTGCGTAGAATTAGTAAATGGAAACGAAACCTTTTTTATCCGACTACGGCGAAGGCAAACGGAAGGATAATGATTTTGGGTGTCTATTACCTGGCTGCAGCTGAAGGTGTTTGGTATGAAAATAAAGAGCTTGAAATTCATTTTATTCAGCAGCCATTCCAAAAATGTACAACACATATAGTAAAATGGTCAAGTATGAGTCTGAGTCTGAAAAAAGAGATTCATACCCCTGTTCATCACTTTAGGGACAGAATATCGAAAAGTCATGAAACATAATATGTTTACTTATTTTCTTTGAAATGTAATTATTTGTATTACAAAGTTTCAAGCTGAAACGCTCATTTAATGGTTTTCCCCATACAAAGTTTAGTACCCTTTTTTAGCCCTTAAAAGATCGAATTTTAGAAAATATTGAATTAGCGTTTAAGGTAATCATGCCAAAAAGCAACATCACAAAATTTCAAAGAGATCTGACCACAAACAAAAAAGTTACATACAAACGTAAACGTCACAAAAGGAAACCACGGTCCAAATATTACGTTTCTATCTTCAGTAGTTTTGCCCTTCAGTAGCGTTGATAAATCAGTCAGGCGTTGTTACTTTATATTTTAATAGATAGCTGTTGCCCGCGGCTCTGCCCGCGTAAATACAGTACCAGTATCCCACAAGATCACTTTACTTTTTCGGGTTAAAAAGCCTGTTTTAATCCGGAGCTCAAGCTACTATCATAACAAACATCAAAATCCGTTCAGTAACGAACAAATAGTCACCCATCCATCCTACTAATGAAATGAAAGTTTGTGAGGATGAATGGATGGATGGATGTTTGGATATTTTTTAATATTGTAGAACATTATTTTATTCTATCATCAATAGTTTCCGCAGCGCATGCTACGAAAGATGTTTTATGGGATTTTTTTACATTACTAAAGTTTTAGTAAGAATCCCTTTCTAGTAATAAATATAGCCTATCTTACTCAGGGTGAATGTAGCTTTCTAATGGTGAAATAATTTTGAAAATCGGCACAGTAGTTTTTGAGTTTATTCATTACAAAAATACAAAAATACAAATCTTTCCTCTGTTTTAATAATAGTATAGATAGCAACAAAAGTGAAAGAATTTTAATCATACACTCAAAATATTCTACTAAAATAGTATATAATATAATGTATAATATGTATTCTGAATATATATTAAATGCAGCAATCGCAAATATCTAAAGTGCCTTGTTTTTCAAAGAGTAAGATTTTTATCAAATTTAACTTTCGAATTTTATGTCAGATTTATTTTTCAACATGATGACAATATATTATGTCAAAATAAAAATAAAGCTCCCCACTCACGGGCTATCGATTGCTTCAATCAAATTGGAAATTAATTCGTATTTGAAAGTAAATTGCTAACGATAAACTATTACACAAAATGATTAGTGTAAGACCTATCAGCTAGTTTTTGCTGTGGGCGTCAAAAATAGGAACAAAATTTACTCATATATATACGAGTTTCATATAAAAAGTGTAGTAAGGCGGTCCTAGGATCTCAGGCTATATTCAATTTTTATCTAAACTGATTTCCTTGCAACTACGAATCCAATAAATGTTTAAATTGTAAAAAATAAATCGATCGATCGCTTGTGAATGGGAGCTTTAAATCAAAAGCACTAAGGAGTATTTAATATTTATATCAACTTTAAAGCAAATCGCTCCCAAACAACTTTATTTCCCTTTTTATTCCCGTTAAGGGACGAATTTCAATAAACTATGATACACGAATTCCATCAATTCTGTTACATAATGTTTGTGCAAAATATGAAGTAGATGGGACCAAGGAATCACGTTGCCCTATACAAACTGTTTTCCCCCTTTTCACCCCCTTAGGAGTCGAATTTCGAAAAATCCCTTCTTATCGGATCCCTACGCATTACAAAGAGCAAGCCCTGCAAGTTTCAGGTCTTTACGATCAGCGGTTTAGGCTGTGCGTTGATCCGTCAGTCATTCAGGACAAGGGGACATATTTCATTTTATATGTATAGATCATCAACGAACACAATAATATAAGGTATCCTAAATTGTATGATATATAATATTATATTCAGAACGAAAATTTGATATGTGTTGCGACTCACCCATCGACGCAAGCGGCGGAGGTGAGCACGACATCGGGGCGGGTGATGATACCACCGCAGCGCAGAGACTTCTCCTCTCCGTCCTGTTCCAGCACCATCGCTTGCCATGGGTACTGAGCGAAGTCAGCTTCTCCCTCGGCGTGGTTTCCGAACGGTGGCAGGTTCTATTTAAAACATATATTCATAAGTCAACACTATTCGATTCCAACGATAATTATAAGTATAGTTTATCGTATTCGATATTAATACTCACGCTTAAGAGACCACATTGAGCGCCAGCGTAGTACGGTTGGAGGAAGATTCTGTAGATGGACTGCTGGAGAGCAGTTCCGTAGCCGCCGATGCCGAATTGGCCGACGCCTTGCTGAAGGTATTGACCCTGAGAGTTCGAGAGTCGACATTGTATTTACAATGAATATTGTTATTCACTACACCGAGAATCTCAAATATTAGCTTGACACAATACTCAGAAGATTAAATATTGGCCGCTAGTTCGAGACACACGTCACAGTATGAGGCGCAATATACTAAAATCTATCGAGGATACAATATGATCTTACAAGTGAATTAAATACTCATGTCATTGTGATGTTTACTCATTAGACTTGTAAGAAAATGGAATCATTATTTTTCAAATAATTTTAGTACAATGACATTTTCAACCGACTTCCAAAACACAGGAGGAGGTTCTCAATTCGTGTGTATGTTTTTTTTTTCTTTTTTATATGTATGTTACGCGATTACTACGCCGTTTGTGGAGCGATCTTCGAAATCCTTTTGTTATTTTGAAGGGTTGACTCCCGGATTGGTCCCATTGTCACCAAATGGTATACCTGATGATGGGATCCATGAGGGATCGAGAGATGTCCTCAAATTTAATAGGAATTTTGTGTACCTATAGTGATTTTGACTTTTTTTAAAGTAACTTGAGTATGTGCTGCCAAAAAGTGAAATGTTGTGCCAAGTTATACCCTGGATCCAAAAGCATTGAACAGTACTCCTTAGTCTTTGAAGATACACGTTTGGGAATTTCAGGATTATTCATAAAACTGCAAGCATATGTCACTTTTAAATAATCATCATCACCACCACCACCATCATCACACCACACATTGTATGTTGATATAGGTATTTCTAATTGTCTTTTACACCAGTATCGATTTCTTTAAACATTCACAGTTACCAAAAAGTCAATTTTGTACCAAGGTGATCCCTGATCCAAAAGGTCTGAACAGAACTCCTCAGTATTTATATATATGTTACAGCCAAAGTAATAAATCCGGATATTATATATACTATCCAGCCATTATTTATAATGTCTACTCAATTTAGACAAAGTGATAAATGACACAGAATTAATCACATTGACTGGCCATTTTATATAATATCTTCGAAGAATTGGATAAAGTAATAAAAAAGTAGGTACAGGTAAAGATTATAAAATTGTATTTCAATCTGCCTTTATATAATAATAATTATAATGTTTATTATAATTATTATAATAACATTGTCATAGATACAATTTTATTGTGATCTATATAAAGTAATTTAACTTTATGAAATATTTTTTTTATAATAATTTTACCCCTTTTAGGGTTCCGTAATACTTAAGTAACCCTTATAGTTTCGCTCTGTCCGTCTGTCTGTCTGTCTGTCTGTCCGCGCCTCTAGCTCCTGTAATTTTGAATATAAATTGATGAAATTTTGTGCAGTTATAGATTGTGTATAGATCACAGTTTCGGGATCATAAAAAAATAATAATTTTATATTTTAGGGGTGGCTCTCCATACATGTGAAGTGGGGATTAAAAATATTTTTTCACTCTACCCCATCGTAGAATAGGTCTTTTAAAAAAAAGGCAAGGTTTCATACGTTACTTTTTTATAAAGTTGACCATTTTCGAGTAATCGGCCTCCAAACTAGTTTGTAAGTTGGTCCCCCCCCTAGCATTTTTAAACTATAGGAGATAGAAACTTGCAAATTTTCATGCTGATAGATCACGCTAAAAACTCTTTAGGAAAATTATTGTGATCCAAATCGGACAGTAACTTTTGGAGTAATTAAAAAAAAAGCATATTACGCATTTATAGTTACGGAACCCTCCTTACACATGTCCTGACATGCTCTTGGTAAGGTTTTAGTGATATATGTTAAATTATTAACTAACGTTTTAAATAAACAATCGAATATATAATTATTGAATACGCGCCAAGCTTCCATTAGGTATTGTATAGTTGTAAAAATAAGATGACGATGATGATTACTGTAAGTTACATAGTGGCATATTATGCTTGCAGTTCTTTGAACTCAGTTCTTAAGTTTGAGTTTGAGTTTGAATTCCGAAATTTTCAAACGCGTATATTTAAAGACTGAGGAGTTCTGATCAAAGCTTATGTGATCATCAGGTCACCACTTTAGTGAAAACGGGACCAACCTCGGATTATAATCCGAGGTTGGTCCCGTTTTCCCGAAACGAAAGTGAAAAGACATGCAGAACTTCCGCGGAAGCGGAAGCAGAAGCAGAGTTCTGTTGCATCACTAAGTTGAATCGTGTTTATTACTTTAGCTAACTTTGGCCCGCTATTATGAATAATATCCAGACAAAGTGATTAATTTATCACATTATCTAGACAATATAGTTATTATATATAATGACCAGTCATTATGTATAATTGCTATTTAATCACATTGACTGTAACATATACACGTTTCTAAATTTCAGCATTGTTTTAAGAACTGCAAGTATATTGTTATATTACTATTAAACAATTATTATCACCACCACCATCATTACACCATACATAGGTATTTAATCATAATAATATGATGAAATAGGTATTTCTCTTAGTCTTATTTTATTCGATTTATTTGAACATTTGCTAGTCCCATCATCATCATTATCATTATATTGTGTGTCAACTGTTACATCATTTCCACCGACAACTTCATTTTTCAGTAACCAAAGCATAACATGGTACCAAAAGGTTACATTATGATAAGGTATAATAATATAGGTGGTTCCAAAAACACTGAATAGAACTCTTTAACGATACACGTTTGAAAATTTTGAAATTGTTTAAATAACTGTTGTAAATTATCCCTTATCCCTGATTAATCACACATTTTTAAGTTTTTATGTTTTTCTTTCGTTGTACAGCAATCCTTCATTCAATAATTTCGACACTATTAATGGCAGCTGGATGGTACATTTGTAATTTGTGCGTTGTTTACGAATTGGTCTCGGGTTCGAATACCGGTCAGATATTTTTTTGTGATTCTTTTTATTTCCTTTCTTTTCTATTTTTGAATACTTTATCATCCTACTTAAACTCTGAGCAAAGCTAGATCTTCCACTAAAAAGAAAAAAATAAATTTATATTTTAAAAAAATATATAAACCGACTTCCAAAGTAAAAGCAATGACATTCTTATAAATCACTTAAAAGTTTAAAAATAATTCTTACTGTCGAATAGTTCCCCTTTAAATTCTGCTAAAATTTATCTATTTCTCTACTCAATTTTCTTATTTTTGAAGTCGGTACCAGCCCAAACAATTGTATCCCTTTAATAAAAAAAAATCATCAATTTTAACACAACTACGTCCTATATGGACGTAGTATTCAAATAATATTTTAAAGAACTTCCGTACAAATTGGCTGGTACCGACTTCAAAATTAAGAAAATTGAGTAGAGAAATAGATAAATTTTAGCAGAATTTAAAGGGGAACTATTCGACAGTAAGAATTATTTTTAAACTTTTAAGTGATTTATAAGAATGTCATTGCTTTTACTTTGGAAGTCGGTTTATCTATTTTTTTTAAATATAAATTTATGATTTTAATATATAGTAATACTAGCTGTTCTCCGCGGTTTCTCAGGACAAAATGTAGCCATTGTTTTAATCCAGATCTCAAGCTACTACCATAACAAAATTCATCAAAATATGTTCATTAGGTTTTGCGTGAAAGAGTAATAGACATTCATCTATCCATACATCCATCCATCCTTACAAACTTTCACATTTATAATATTAGTAGGCTAGGTTATAACTTACGCCGCCTCCCTGTTCCACGACGATGGTCTGGCCGGGTTTCACGATCTGTTTCACTTCACCGGCTGTGACAAAAGAAATTTTGTTAAATTCAGGAGTTAGGGTCAGCATACAACGTGACTGCACATGCGCTGTATAGCGCGATGGAGCATAACATTTTGTAATCTTACAATGAAGTATTTTTGTGCAAAAAATAACGTTCAATTTTAAATTATAACATTACATACGTGTATTAAGAAGCGATAAAATATTTCCAACAAAGCGTACAATTTTAAGTTATAATATTATAATAAGAAGCGATAAAACAGTTCCAACAACGCGTAAGTAATCCAGAAAATAACATATTATATATGTTTCCTTTAAGACGATATTTTTGTATGTCTCTTATTTTATTTTAACTTTTAAAGAAAGCCTCTTACGGATGACGTATTGTCCACCGCCACCTTGGAGCAGCTCTACCTGCAAACAACGAGAATCTTACATTATTGTCAGCCCAAAGTTAGAAACAAAAGTTAGTTGATAGGACAGCCGTTATAGATTTTAATTCAGTTTGAATACCAGTGTTAGTAATATTTTAGAAGTTTAATTTAAAACACTAAGTTTATAAGTATAATTTATAGGACAGCTGCTATTATTATTTTTTTATTCACTTTGAATACCAGAGTTCGTCATATTTTAGAAGTTTTAGTAATCCATTGGTATGGAACCATATTTTATCTAAATTTTAGGTACCCGAATACATATATTTTTCTTTTTTACAAAATCCTCATCTGCTGTTTTCGAGATGATCGGTTGTAGTTCTGAAGCTCCTGTTTCCTCCTTCTTATAATAAGTTAAAGGAAATTAAGATAACTTGCCTTCTGTCCCGCCTCAACGACCTGTGCGATCTGGCCAACGCCTTGCTGGAGAATCTCTTGTTTTCCTTCTGTAAAGTAATATCAAAGCTAGCGATCACAACTTTTATATTGAAAACAAAAAGTACTCAGTTTTATCTTTCTACTAGTTAAAGCTGATAAAATATGCAATAGTAAAACGTGTTGTGTTTCAAACTAATGTAGTAAAAAAATAAAAAGTGTAGTTCTTAGTTTTGTAGACCAATGTATAACATTTTTTGTGTTGTTATACACAAAAAATGTTATACATTGTTATCCATGGGAGTGTTATGTGAGCCCATTGCTGGTGCATGTTCTGTTGCACTGTTTACTTACCAACTTTAAGTCCACCAAGACCGAACTCGACTTTCTGTCCTACGGCGGCGATAGGCTTAGCGGTGCTGTCAACAAAATTATCAAGTTTGTAATGAACACCACAACATTAGCGGGGTTCACACGCCGAAGAAGATGCGATAGCAAAGTATTAAGTAGTGATTAATTATTAATTTAATTGTAATATGAATCTCTGGATTCGTAGTTTAACTAAACATCTTATCAATTTTAAATAGTTGTAATATTAATACAACGTGCTACGACTTTATTGCAATGAATTACGTGACAGTCATTTGTGTACGGAAAGCTTCAACAAAAGCTACGGAAAGAAGGTATTTGGATGTGGATGGATTGACTAATAAAAAATAAATATATGTCCATTTGGTGCTTTCTATAAAGTGGACGTCAATTATTTCAGGATTTAATAAAGCAGTAGAAAACTCATGAAAACACCTGCTAATACTTACGTCCTGAACGGTTCGAGGATGATGCTTCCATTTTTCACGGGTTTCTCGGGTTTCTCGAAAATTCCGGGAACCCACTTGCCGATCATGTCAACGGGCCAGGGGTCGGTGTAGTTGGGGTCGCGACAACACTTGCCGAGGCGGCCGCCGTCCAGTCTGCAGTCCTGAGGGTAAAATCATGGTTTTTAGTCTTGTATCTTTTTAACTTAGCAACTGCAGATTACTGTGCTTTTTACATTTATCGGTTCAGATTTATTTACTTTCGGAAAATATAGTGCTTTTTGACTTTTTCGGTCCACATTTTTTTTTCTATTCGGAAAATATAGGAATTTGCTGAATTAAGGCAACCGCGTATTCTCTATTAGGTCTACACTATCGGGATGGCGTGGGTGCCGGTGAAGTGGGGACGATGGGGTTACTCACGGTGAGGGGTGCGCTGTACAGCCGCTTCTCGGGCGAGATGCTGACGGCGACGTCGGACATGACGCCGGCGGCCGTGCAGAACTCGATGGGCGTGCACTTGAGCGCCGCCGAGCAGCCCGCGGGAGCTACACATCACAATCATCATCATTCTCTGGACCGGATGGCACGGACAAAGCAGTAAGTAAAAAAAAAACACGTGTACAATACGGCCGATGTATCTTGGCGAGTCTGAACTTCGCGCAGAAGGTTGCGCAATAACTGTTTCTAAGTGTTTTCTTCCTTATTATTTTATTTGTACTAATTGGTCAACTGTATTAGGGAAATTTTATTAGTACATAAGTATATAAAAATAATACAATAACAGTTTTCTTCACGAGTTGTACATGCGCTAAAGTTCGCAGAGCCTATGTTCAGACCCGTCAAGATACAGCGGCCGTAGTATACGCTATCTTTTTCCCGCGGCCCGTGTTAATACAGCATCCCACATAACGGAACACTGTACTTTTTCAGTATATGTGTTAATCCAGAGCTTAAAATACTACCATACCAAATTTCATTAGAATCCGTTCAGTAGTTGAAAGAGTAACAGTAGTCACATTTATAGCGGTGGTAGGATATGGAATTGACACGTTTCGTCGCTCCCATCCCATACATTCTTGTTTATAATTTTTTTGTCATATCGAACGAGTTTTTTAAAATATAATATGGAAACGCTAATGAAGTCAGAAGAGACTAAAGCGTGATATTTTAAAGACAAAAATTGGATTTACTTTCGCTTTTCCTTTCGTATATTATTTCTCTAAGCCCTCTAATGTCTAGACTCAAGGATTTATCAAATGAACATCACTTTTAAATTATGACTTTCAATTTGAAGTTAGCATAATAACAAACTCAAAATTTTTCTATCAGTTATATTATTAAAATTGTGCCATTAACTTTTCCAGCAAAAATTCTGCTTCAGGAGTTCATGAATATTGGTGAATTTTAACGAAGACTTTTTGGTGGATTCAGAAGGTGGGTTTGAAGCGGGACTTACCGGAGTTGTAAAGCTGCTGCTCATCAATCTGCAGCGCGGAGGCGCTCAGCGCCAGCGCCACCACCACCAACAGGATCCTCATATTACTGCACATACACAAAACAAAATATTGGAAATCGAAACAAAAAAAAGGTGGCGAAGGCATAGAAAATATAAAAAACTTAATACAATAAGGAACTTTGATTAAAAAAGCTAACAAGACGTCTGATTTAGGTATGTTTAAAAAAATAAAAATATTAAATAGATAAGATATAAATCTAAGATGAAAAAAAAACTTAATATGCCAAAAAAATTAAAGCTGCAACCTATGGAACCTATGGAAAAATGGTCCCTAAAAACGACTTCAACGCGCTTGCATGTGCTACGATTTACGAATGCTTTGAAATTAGTTTATTTTTCTAATAATTAGAAACGTATTTATTTGCAGTTAACATTTTTTTTTATATTGAATCGATCATCATCAAGTATTTGTTTAAAGTAAAATACTTTGAAAGACTAGAAAAAAAGCTTTAAATTTAAGAAATACGTATTTTAACGTTTACAGTGTTAATTGAACATTAATTTCAGATGTGAGACGCCGAATAATAAAATATTTAAATATTTCAATTACAAAAAGCAAAAAACAGTAAATAAGTATTGAATAAACAAATGTTCTCTATTTAAAGGTTACCTATCTTTAAAGCTTTTTTATAAGATATCGTGTTAAAATATTTAAAATTTTAATTAGATATAAATTAAGAAATTAAAGTTAATAACATACAAATAAATATTAAGCTACCACCTACAGAACAACACCAGTAGCTTACTGAAAACGACTTCAACGCGCTTACATGTGCTACGAATATTTGAAATTTGTATTTCTTATTTCAATCAATATTTGCAATTAAGCTAGTTATTCACTATTAAATGGTTTATTATCAAATCAAATATTTGATAAATTAATTAGACTAATTAAAAAGATAAAATTAGAAAAATGACGCGGTCATAAAAAATGATGTGTCACGTATGAACTAATTAAATTTTTAATGATTAAAATTTTATTGTCGCTAATTAAAATGGCACAAAATTCAAAAGAAACTCACATTACACGCATCGCTCACACACAACTGCACAGGCGGAGCGGGTGCCGGCGCTGATATATCTCCGGTGACGTCACGCCGACTCCACCCCCGGCTCCCCCCACACCTCCCGACTCCGGACACCCAGAGGACCTTCAACTTCGCACTGCCTTAGAAACTGTAGCACTTTCGGTGGCTTCAACTAATGTCACATTTGTCAAGGTCGGCCGAGCTTCCGCCGCGGCATTTCTCCTTGCTTTCATAATATTATTTTTACTACCGAGAAAATGTAAATAATGTTATTTTTATAACTATTATATTTAACAACTATTGGTTACTATAAAATTTTATTATGGCAAGAAAATAAATTAAATCGCATTAATTATAGCATATTTATAACCCAGGATTTTTATCAAATTATGATTTTTCTAGTTGTAAGATCACTTTCGTTATTAAAGTTGTGCAACTGTTAATTATTATAAAGGACAATGGGCAAAAATGTATAGAACCCGGAACCACCTGCTATTAGCAATATTTGTAACTAATATTCGTCTGAAGTTATGGAACTTTTTATTTCTAAAGAAAAGTATTATATCCATATTATATTTATATCCTTTTAAAGAGTAAGTTACAAAAAAACGCACTATGATTACTTATAGTTAATTGTTACGGTCCAGATTAGGTTAGGTCCTAACCTAACTAATCCAAGGCTTAGGTCGGTGACGGGAGGGCTCCCTGTGTCTACCTGTACGCTTACGCAGATTGCTTGTGTTTATTCGAGAAATTGAATGTACATAACATATGAAGGCTGGATTAGAATCATTGACTTTTTTGATATTTTAAGAAAATGATACCAATATAATGACGTATTTATATGACATTTTTCTTTACACTATTCACTTTTTTGAATGCGGACACATTTATATTTCTTTTAACTTATTCTTAAGGCAGTTAACAATATTAAACAAACGGTTCCAGTCTCGTCTGCCAACGAGTTATTGGTTTAATAGAAAAAAAAGTGTGTGTGTGTGTGTTACCTTTGACGCACGACTGGAGTTTCCTCCTTACGAATAATAATTATGATATAATATATCGAATAGAAAAAGAGAGTAAATGAACGCATCTTCTAAAATGATAAGAGAAACGAACATATATGGGAAATTATTCGAATTATTTATATCACTTCAATAAAAGCGTATTACATAAAGTATGTTACAATATAATAATAATAATAGTAATAGTAATAAAGCCGTGTATGTATTTGAGGTTCACAAAAAACGTATTTTTTAACTGTCAAAAAATCCAAAATGTCATGGAAGTATCCCAAATGCATGATTATTTTTCAAAAAAAGGATGACAATACAGTCCATTCAGAGTTATTTTACCTCTAACATAACCTTTATGGCAACGACATAAGGATCACTCTCTCAAACACTCCGAGGTAAAATAACTATGCTGAAATGCCCGAAAAAATTACAGAACACCTGATTAACGACTACAGTTTCGCCTTCGAGACTATCCCTTGTAAATCTGAACTTAGCAAGTGTTTGGTGTTTTAACCCAAAAATGTGTACTTTGTACTATATATAAATTTATAATAAACCCACAAAATATTGAGTGAAAATTATCCAAGTCTTTCCTTCATAATATTTTTAAGATATCGTCAAATTTATAATCATATTCTAGCAGGTCTCACCTAGAAGGTCTGCTAGAACATGATTTGTTTATTCTGATGATGAGCAACTCCATACCTGCCTCCGTGCATATCTTACAAAATCGCTTATGTCGTAAACTATACCTACACAATATGATTTTTATGAAATGAAAAAAATTTGCTTATGTTACATTAGTCTTATCGACGACGAAAATTCAGACCGCTAGCTTTATTAAAAACAAAAATGCGGGGGCACGAAAATGCCGTGAAATGCGACGAGAAAAGATAATACGGCCACATAAAGACTTGGCGAGGTCGCAACCGCGCCCTCAGCTACACTATAAACTGGTAAATACAGGTAGGTATATAAGATGTCAAAGTGAAACAAATATCCTCATGTTGTTGTGAATAACACATTTGTGATGGTTTTTTTTCGGCAGTGAGTTCACAACACCAGGATTTAGTTATTAATCGTATACATAATTTGAATAATATTAATATTTTATTTGCGTTCCAAGAAAGTAAGTGATTATTCATCGATTCGCTACGGACATATTATTATTTAAGGAATTATTTAAGGATTATATAAGGAATAAATTTTTGGTGTCGTGTTAGGTCAAATTATTATAGGCTAATAAGATAAGATAGTAAGTATATCATTAGGAATTCTAATGATAAATTTTAGGGTAACAGGCTAAATATTTTTGGAGTTTACTCCTTATAAACGATTTGAGTTATAAGGCCCGGTACGGAAATTTTATGAGGAGTAAAATCATGTGTAACACGGAAAGTTAAAAGAGTAAAATCATGTGTAAAATCATGTGTAACAGGCCTCCATCAGGGTTATACGATTCCTTTGAACAAACTTTGGAACAAGTATTGACTAAAATATGTGCATCTAATAAAAAGGTTATAGTATGTGGTGATTTTAACATTAATTTATTAGACTTGAACTCCACTACCATTAGATTCACATCTTTGTTAAAATCGTATAATCTTTTTAATCTGTTTCATGAACCGACAAGAGTGTGTGATATTATATATATTGATAATATATTTACTAACATACTCTAAGTAAAAAGGAAATAATTAATAAGCTCAGCTCTGATCACCGAGGACAGTTAGCTTCTTTTAATGTCATTTGTGACAGTAACATCAAGGACAAGCATGTGTTTGTTCCTGTGAATACAAAACGTATTGAGAAATTTAGAAGTAACTTAAATTCAAAAATTCAATTGTTAGATGGGTCAAATAGCACAGATGAAGCTTTTAACAAATTATTTAAGATAATAAGAACCCAATTTGATTCGATATTTACTTCTAAAACGGTTAGTTTTAAAAATAGAAAAAGCAACTTTATTAAATGGGCAACTGCAGGAATTATAATAAGCAGGCAAAGATTATATGAATTATATGAACAGAAACATATTAACAATAGTGAAACCTTTACAACATATGTTAGAAATTATTCAAAAACTTTTAAAAGAGTATGTAAAGCCGCTAAGGCTCTTTATATAAAGAATAAGATTAAAAATTCTAACAATAAAATTAAAACTACATGGAAGGTGATAGCTAGTGAGACTGGAAACGTCACCTGTCGTAGCTCCGATTTTGAACTTTTTTTTGAAAATAAAAAGATAACCACTGACCTAGAAGTTGCGACGGTCTTCGAAAAATTTTTTGCTGACATTCCGGTCTCAACTACAAAAAATTTAAATTCATCACCTACAGTTGCTGAAAAACTACTCAGAGACAATGTAAAGGAATGTGATGTCAATTTTAAGTTTAAAGAAATTGACTCCAGAGACATTATTAACACTTTTAAGTTGTTGAATATTAAAAACACTGCTGATCTCTGGGGAATGTCTACAAAAATTATTAAATCAATAATTGACATCGTAGCTCCTTATCTAGCGATGGTTTTCAATGATTGTATAAAAAGTGGTGTTTTCCCTGACTTAATGAAGCATAGCAAAGTTATACCTTTATTCAAAGCTGGAAATAAATCTGATCCGACAAATTACAGGCCTATATCGATCCTACCGACTTTTAGTAAAATTTTTGAAAGAATAATTTTAAGACAGTTGCTAGTACATTTTAATTCGAATAATTTATTACACAATAATCAATACGGTTTTACCAAGGGTCGATCCACTACGGATGCTGGTATGGGTCTTCTTTGTAGAATCTTTGAAGCTTGGGAGGGGTCGCAGGATGCATTAGGTGTATTTTGCGACCTTTCCAAGGCATTTGATTGTGTTGAGCATGCTACATTGATCAGAAAACTGCACCACTATGGTATACGGGACTCTTCACTCGACCTTTTGAGTTCTTACCTTAAAAATAGAACTCAAAGGGTAGAAATAAATAGTAAAAGGTCTACTGGGACCAAAATAGAATTAGGTGTCCCACAGGGATCCATTTTAGGACCATTTCTTTTTCTCGTCTATATAAATGACTTACCTTATCTAATTAAAGATAATGATAATGAGATAGTACTTTTTGCCGATGACACTTCACTCATTTTTAATGTGAAGCGACAACAGTCAAATTACGACGAGGTAAATAGTGCTCTCTCTAAAATAGTACATTGGTTTAATGTTAATAATTTACTTTTAAATTCAAATAAAACAAAATGTTTAAAGTTTACTTTGCCCAATGTTAGGCAAGTTCAAACCAATATACTATTAAATGACGAGAAAATGAAGTTAGTGGACACCACTGTATTTTTAGGTATAACACTAGATAGTAAATTACAGTGGGGTCCTCATGTTGCGAATCTTGCAGATAGACTCAGTTCTGCAGCATATGCAGTCAGAAAAATTAGGGAAATTTCTGACGAAGAAACGGCGCGACTTGTTTATTTTAGTTATTTTCACAGTAGAATGTCTTACGGCATTCTTTTATGGGGAAATGCCGCCGACATCAATACAATCATACGTGGTAGAGCCATGCTTCGGCACGAATGGGCCGGCTCGACCGGAGAAATACCACGGGCTCACAGAAAACCGGCGTGAAACAGCGTTTGCGCTGTGTTTCGCCGAGTGAATGAGTTTACCGGAGGCCCAATCCCCTACCCTATTGCCTTCCCTACCCTCCCCTATTACCCTATTCCCTCTTAAAAGGCCGGCAACGCACTTGCAGCTCTTCTGATGCTGCGAGTGTCCATGGGCGACGGAGGTTGCTTTCCATCAGGTGACCCGTTTGCTCGTTTGCCCCCCATTTCATAAACAAAAAAAAAAAAACAATATTTGTGCTGCAGAAGCGAGCAATACGTTCTATTTACAAAATGTCCTGCTTTGAATCTCTGAGAGAAAAGTTTAAAGAAATAGGAATTCTGACCGTCGCTTCTCAATACATTTTAGACAATGTGTTGTATGTTAGAAAAAATTTAAATATGTTCAATACGAAAAGTAATAATCATTGCATGAACACTAGAAATAAACACAAATTAGACATTCCGGTGATCAGACTAAGTAAAGTTAGTAAATCTTTTAAAGGTCAATGTATACGCCTATACAATAGAATCCCAGAAAACGTTCAAAGTCTGTCTATTAATAAATTTAAAAAAGTAGTTAAAGAACGTTTGTGTGCTAAAGGTTATTAAAAAGTCAGTGATTTCATTAACGATTGCACACCTTGGGAATAAGATGGCCCCGTGCGAGGCTGCTTTTATGTACATAAGTATGTTTTATGTACTTATAACTAATGTTATATAGATTAAGTTACAACATTGTAAAAATATTTTTTGAAAAGAACAATTTTCCCATCTTTTTGCTAAAAGGTGGCCCCGTGCGAGTTTCTTACGCCGATTCTTCTCGCCGGGCTAGTTTCCGAACCGGTGGTAGGCATCATGTAGGACAATTCTATAAGCGTTATATTATAACCTACATGGAAATAAAAAAAATGAGTTTGAGTTTTGAGTTTGAGTTGAGGCGTTACGTAGAAAGAGACAAACATATATATCTGTAGGATTGAACGTGCAAAAGAATAAGATGGAATACATTACACAGCATATTACGACCCATTTCTATTTTTAAATTTATATATGTTCGAATTTGTTAATTCACAGCCCTGAAACCAGCTCGTTATTACCGTCAGCTTTGCTACTATTATTATTATTATTTTGTAACATACTTTATGTAATACGCTTTTATTGAAGTAATATAGTTACAGATATAATATCAAGAGAAACAACTCTTATCATTTTAGAAGATGCGTTCATTTACCCTCTTTTTCTATTCGATATATTATAATATCATAATTATTGTTCATAAGGAGGAAACTCCAGTCATGCGTCGGAGCTGAAACACACACACACACTTTTTTTCTATTAAACCAATAACTCGTTGGCAGACGAGACAGGAACCCAATTTTTAATATTGCAAACTGCCTCAAGAATAAGTTAAAAGAAAAATAAACGTGTCGGTGTTCAAAACAGTGAACAGTGTAAAGAAAAGTGTCACACATACATTATATGGCCATTTTTTTTAAATAACCGAAAAGTCAAAAATCCTAATACAGCCTCCGTATGTTATGTACATTCAATTTCTCGAATAAACATCCTATTACGTCGGGGCTGATACACACACACACACTTTTTTTATATTTTTAAAGTAAAGAAAAAAAACAAAGATATTTTTTAATCATTCAAAAGTTTTTTTTTATATAAAAGAGGAAAAGAGATTTTAACACCATAGGTTTAATTTTATCGAGAAAATATCTCCCTTTTTGGGTCGAAATCGTCATACCCGAGCTGCAAGCAATTGAATATTTAATTTTTTAAATAATATATAATGTAAAAAATACTATTAGAAATAAAATCAAACCCTTTTGACTATTTATTAATTATATTCAATGTAAGGTGAACTGACGCGGCGTCTTGGTAACCATAATAATCTTAACTGGTATTATACTATAATTTAAGTAAACTTATTGTGTACATAAAGTATGAAGATATTTTAAGCGCTCCTCCCTTACGTTCCTAGTATACTACTATTTTGTTTGGAGATTCCGTGTTTTGCGAGTGTTGTCCAAACACACACACACACATGTTTGCTGCCGACTGTACGTACGCATGCCCTGATGAGGTAGATCGTCCCTGACATTACTCTTGTGATTAAGATTGATAACATTCAATCTAATAAATTGGCTACTGTTGATCCGATTCACAATTCTATTCTAATACAGTACTAATACAATCTTGACTTCCTCACAGTAGATTTTAGGGAAAAGCTCGATTATTTTCAATAAATACATAAAATGAAATATGAGCTTTTTAATTTGTAACACGAAATTCTCAAGTGTGTATTATAGAGTTTCAGAGAGACCACGACAGCGATACGTAATATCAGCGATTAGACACAAAAGGTTATAACGGATGTAACGCCCATGTCAAGGAGGTTGTTTGATATTTTTTCTGTCATTAGCCGCAGACCTAACGCACACAAAGCGTCATCTGGTGTCGTAAGTGGTATCAAAAACAGGCAACAAAAAAATTTGTTTCTTTTTCTTCACCTGGTGGAGCTTGATAGCTCGACGGTCTTTGTCGTGTCAAAATGTCAGATGTCAAGAATTTAAAAACCTTCATTGCTAACACCTAGTTTAGGGCCACAAAACCAGTGCTATGTCCAATATACGTATCTTATACTTTACACGAGACAATCTTGTTTTAAATATATACATAATTGTAATCTCAGCAACGGCTGCAAATATTTACACGATATTTAGTATGCAGAGAGTTTTACCGAGGTTAGAGCGAGGTTTTACCCCTGGGAAACTGCGTATTTTTTAATAATTTATGTTTTTTCTTTCTTAATTTCGACTCTATAATGTCTGTCTAATTGGCAGTTTGGTTAATTTTGTGTTGTTCGAAAGTTCTGAATGTGGTTGGTTCGAACTCCGGTAAAATAGTTTTGTTTCTTTTTTATTTACTCCAAGTAAAGCTCGAGTACCAAGCAAAAACTCTCAGAAAATTTTTACGAGGTGTGTAAAATTGTACTGAGAGTAAATTTAAGTTCATGTGGAGGGAAGTGTGCAGAGAGCTAATTATTTTAAATAATGCAGCTTATAACAATACACACTACCCCAGAGTATTACACTTATGACACACTACCATACGTTTGATAGAAGCAATCTACGATATAGTTACACGTCGACGTTTGTCAATCAGTCACAATATTTTTTAAGAGACAAAATAACCCTTATAGTCTAGAATTATTATGGACGGAATACGACCACAGAAATACCTCAAGTTATAGTGATTTCTCTACTTTGATAAATAAATGATAAAGTTGTAAAGTATTCATGATGGGAAGGCAGTAAGTCGTATTCAATTGAGGTTAAGACAATATTGTGAAAATTTTGAACTTTATTGCCAAGTAATAAGGTCGGAAAGTGGTACACCGGTTCAACGACCGTAATAAATAATAAAGTCCCTTTCGTACAAGGCGATTAAAACAAAACTCCAGCATTCAGTGCAGTGGTGAGGCAACAGAGTGTCAAGGGCGCCCCTCAGTTAACTGATTGGGGCTCGTAAAACCGCTGGTTACCTCGGGAGCAGGTTAACGTGGTCAATAACATAATTAACTGACTATTAATCGGTCGTAAATGTCCATCTTATAATAAGTTTTCCTTTGCTTCTTAGATTGTTGATATTTTATTGGCTTTTCTATACAAATCAATAAAATGAGTCTGTTTGTAATTTCAAAGTAAAAGCTTTGCACTAAATGCATATGATAGTATCTACACCAAAAAATAAAAAATATTAAAAAAAAACATTTTTGTCTGTCTGTCCGCCTGTCTGTCTATTTGTCCCGGATAATCTAATCTCTAAAACGGCCGGACTGATTAGGAAAGAAATTTCACTTCACACTTAACTATCTGCAGCTGAGTATAAGGACTACTACTGAGCTACTTTTAACTTAGGGCTTCGTTATTCCGCTTAAAAAATAAAGTTATCTTTCCATTATAATATTCAATAAAAGCCGACAACGCACACCCTCCCGTGCTACTCATCAATAAGTAACCAATGTGCTTTGTGATTCATCACAAATAGCTCCAAAGTAGGTATTGGGTTCTGTATGTTGATATTCAGGACCATATTTTTAGTCCCATGTGTTTGTTCATTTGTATATGTCGCGGTGTCTAATACGACCCAACTGCAATAAAACTATGCTAATTTCTTGTACTTTCCGAAAGGTCAAAGTCATATTAAATATATGTATTTAATATGACTTTGACCTTACTACTACAGTAGATATTTGAGTATTGGCAGGTCATGACATATCATGACCTGCCAATACTCGAATACCTACTGTAGTCTGATTTTTAATTTTTTAATTTCAGCCACTTAAATTACAGTCAAACACCACTCTGTTTCTACTATTTAAAATAACCTAACCAAAAGCATACCAGGACATGTCGAAGGAGGGTTCCGGAACGTAATTTTAAACGAACCATAGGGTTTCTTTAAATTGCTTGAAAAATTAGTGTCAAATTTTTCTCAAAATAATTTTTCCAAACTTTATCCATTCATATTCATATTTATCTAAGTAAGAAGGGCAGACACACAGACAGTTAGACAGACAGACAAACAGAGAGACACACAGATAGACAGCTGACAGACGGATGAACAGAATGAAACTATTTATAAAACCTTATGTATTATCCTTGTACTACGGGACCCTGAAAAGATAACAAAGTGTCAATTGATTACGTAAAAAAATTAAGTGACCGGTTAAAATTATAATCAGAATTAAATATTTTATTTTCTTTTTATTTGTATTTAAATTTTGTTTGAATGAAATTACTTCAATTTGTAAATAAAGTAGAATTTGAGTCGTAGTATAGTGTTGGAGTAGCGGTATAATTTGAGTCCTAGTAGAGTTGGAGTAGAAGTAGAATTTGAGTAGCAATAGAATTTGAGTCGTAGTAGTGTTGAAGTAGCAGTATAATTTGAGTCGTAGTAGAATTGGAGTAGAAGTAGAATTTGAGTAGCAATAACTCAAACTCAAACTCAAAAACTCAAACTCAAAATTTTTATTTCCATGTAGGTTATAATATAACGCTTATAGAATTGTCCTACATGATGCCTACCACCGGTTCGGAATAGAATTTGAGTAGCAGTAGAAATTGACTCGTAGTGTTGGAGTAGCAGTAGAATTTGAGACCTAGTAGAGTTGGAGTAGTAGTAGAATTTGGGTAGCAGTAGAATTTGAGTCGTAGTAGTGTTTGAGTAGCAGTAGAATTTGAGACGTAGTAGAGTTGGAGTAGCAGTAGTATTTGAGACGTAGTAGAGTTGGAGTAGTAGTAGAATTTGAGTAGCAGTAGAATTTCAGTCGTAGTAGAGTTGGAGTATTAGAATTTGAGTAGCAGTACAATTTGAGTATCAGTAGAATTTGAGTCGTAGTAGAGTTGGAGTAGCAGTAAATTTGAGTCGTAGTAGTGTTGGAGTAGCAGTATAATTTGAGTCGTAGTAGAGATGGAGTAGAAGTAGAATTTGAGTAGCAGTAGAATTTGAGTCGTAGTAGAGTTGGAGTATTAATAGAATTTGAGTAGCAGTAGAATTTGAGTATCAGTAGGATTTGAGTCGTAGTAGAGTTGGAGTAGCAGTAGATTTGAGTCGTAGTAGAGTTAGAGTAGAAGTAGAATTTGAGTATCAGTAGAATTTGAGTCGTAGTAGAGTTGGAGTAGCAGTAGATTTGAGTCGTAGTAGAGTTGGAGTAGCAGTAGATTTGAGTCGTAGTAGAGTTGGAGTAGCAGTAGAATTTGAGTCGTAGTAGAGTTGGAGTAGCAGTAGATTTGAGTCGTAGTAGAGTTGGAGTAGCAGTAGAATTTGAGTCGTAAGCACATACTGAAAGCGAATCTGCGTAATGGTACGTCATGTATTTTGTTTTTCAGTATTTTATGTAAAGTCAATCGCCCTTTACGATGAAATGTGCGTAATTAACTGACCTTTCTGACTGACTGATGGTAAAACCCATGATATAATAGGTAATATACCTACTGCTTATTCTCATTTACAATCAAAACACAAGATATTCATATATTCATATATCAAGATTAATTAATTTATTATGTCTGTGCAAAATTTCATCAAAATCAGCCCAGTAGTTTCGGAGCCTATTCAATGCAAACAGACAAAACAAATCTTTCATAATTAAAATATTATAGATATATCGTTAGCACCGTCAAGCCGGAATTGCCAGCTCACTGTGAGGTGTGAACTTGTAACAAATGTCTTCACACGAGCTACTGCCGTCAGCTCTACCTTAATCACCATCATTTCTCATCACCTTAATGTACAGTTGGCATAAATTAATGTTTAGCATTTCTATCGTTAATTTGTTCATATAAAGTAGTGTCTTTAACCACCAGCAGTGGGAAAATGTAACATTAATTGTCATGTTACTACATTTAAGGAGTATGTCAATCTGAGCTTCTTGTAGTATTCGCTAGGCTATCGACAGCCTCTGTGGTATAGAGCATTTGCTCTCGACTCGGAGGTCGTGGGTTCGATTACCGCATTGAAACAACAAAAAATGTTGTTTCCAAGTTTGGTTAGGACAATGCAGGCTGATCACCTGATTGTCTGATAAGAAAGATGATCCATGCGTCGGATGGGCATGTAAAAAGTCAAACCTGCGCCAAATCTCTCGCCAGTCGTGTCGGTTATCCGTCCCACTTAATTAGGAAAGTAAAGGAAGAGAAGTGCTCTTGTGTACTGCGCACACACTTGGGCACTATAAAGTAACTCCTGCGTAACTGGCCTGGTTTCAATGAAACCAGCCACCGTCACCAAGATCGGTGTGGGGAGTTATTAGGCTATCGAAAAAGCTTTCTTGCATGTGTCTGACATGAAAAAGAATGGCATGCTAAAAATTCAATTTCCACGCCTGTAGATTTTCGCCGTTAATTTTGTGTCCGACTAAAAGCTTTTACGAATATTCTTTGACATTGACCTGCAGTAGTATTATTATATAATTATGTCGCTTATCTACGCGGGTACAAATTTATATTTCAAACGAGTTCTTGTCTTCTGATTTGCTCGAGTTTCAATTTTAGTAACATATTAAACGACGTTTAACGCTGAGTTTCGATTTAAGATCTGTCTGTCCCTTTCTAACAATTAATGAGAGAGAGTGATCGAATCGGAGTTTAGCAAAAAAGCGCGTTTAAAGAAATTTGGTTGAAACTGGCACTCAGAAAGTTGTTTTGTTTCAGAAGAAAAATTTTTGGTTCAGAACTTTGAGTGTAATTTGAGATTTGAGACTTTATCAAAATGATTTGAATTGAGAATGAGCATAAAAATTAAATACAGATTATTTATTTCCATTCAAAGTTTTCGGAAAATATAAATATACAAGATTATCAGGCCCCCGAAGTGACGTAGACGTATCCTGTTCCACCACCGTTACCACCACCATCTCTGAGCTTTTCTTGGTTTAGGAAATCACAATAGAAACATACGTTGTTATTTCCTAAACCAACGTTTGAAGCCTTTTAATTGAAGTTTTCTTCAATTGGTATTTACCAAGGTGATGAAGACGACGTGTTGTAATTATTTTGACAAATGGTGTATTGATTTGTGAATTAATTTTGTTCGTCCTCGTGGCGCAACATACTTTAATGATTAACTCAGTTGTAACACCGAATTTATACGTAAATTGTTAAATAAATAGTAGTAGCTTTGTTATCTGTAACTACGAGTATTTAAACTTTGACTTTGTCTACTTATTTCAAAATACAAGTTTATTGTATGACTTCACATGAACTACGTTAAAGCCCCATTTTCACTAACGTAACGTTTAACGCTCAGCTACAGCTTCGATCTGTCTGTCCCGTTCTAACATTGAAAGAAAGAAAGAGATTGAATCTGGGTTTAGCGTTATGCGTGTTTAAAATCGGGGCTAAGTCTACGTCTCTAGTCAAACTACCATAAGATTTTTAAATATATTTTTTTTATTTCACATAAAGATCTTATAAAGTGAAGTACTAGTTCTTTTATACATCCATAAGTACTTACGCTCTAATACTATTAAAAGTAAACGTTTATATTACTTAAACATCTATAATATTATGTGTACCTACCTAGTAAATCTTAGTTAACACAGAAGGATTAGGCCAGGTCATAAAATTAAAAATAGACGATCGTTTATTAATATCATTATTAGTCGAGCCATTGCAGATTGATCTAGATTATACCTATAGCGGAAAAAATCGAATATGATAATTAACATAAATTAATTAAATATTGGTAACATTGAAAATTCATCTCATAAGCAAAACAAGGAAATGGACGTAAAACAGAAATTAAGCATACATCCACAAAATTATTTTTGCGTTTATTTTTAGATCTAGTATATAGTGATAGAAAACTGATTATTTTCCCACACACAATTACAACAAATAATAATAAAATCAAAAAGAAATTGTACAAAAAGCGTTCTTAACGCATACAACAGTTTCTTCAATACAACCTAATCAATTTAATTTTTAGTGTTAAGGGCGCGTTTACAAAATGTGTTGTTTGACAGTGGCCTAGTACAGACTGATATTTCTTTAGGAATGTTGTTGAGTGACCAAATAAAATAAGCCTTATTGTCACGCATTTAGATTCATGCATAATACCAAAACACGAGAAAGTTTAAGATACTTTTTCCAAATAAATTAGTATTATTATTAGATTATTTTAAAACAAATTTTAAGGTAATTATATCCACTATCTTCAGGTATTTTTAAACAAACAAATTAAGCTATATAAGAGCAGAAAATTGATACTAAACACGACCTCGTTGTGTAAATATTTTATTGTCACAATTAGAGTACTTCTTTATCTAAAATTGGTTTAAAAATATTGTGAAAATTTGTATTTACACAACGAGGTCGTGTTTAGTATCAATTTTCTGCAGATAGGTTTCATTTCGTCGAAAATAACCATAAACAGTGCCTTTAAATGAATGTTTGCATTTTTGTTAAGTAGGTACTTCTATGGAGTACAAACTTTGTTTTAATTCCCAATAAAATCACGAAATACCACGAAATATATTTGCATAACTTATCACATGTGTGATGTGTCACATTTTAAGTAACGTGCGTTCGCGAGCTTTGGCATTACATTCATACAATCTTCAACGACACACGAGACCTAATTCCTGTTATCACGATTGAACATTGAATTCATTTGAGATATATTACCAATTAATACGAGCAAGATATATTTATACGATGTTTAGTAGCTCGTTAGGTCGAACTCAGAGCTTATATACAGTGTATCGTCTCGAGGTTAATTTTAACAGCAGATATTAGATTTAATTTCATCGACAAAGTACCCTTCCTTTGGGGTCGCAACCCTCACCCTCCCCGAGCTTAAATAAAATTAATCATTCAACGTATTAGGTGATCACCAAAACATAAAATATTGAAATTATATAAATATTCAAAATATTTTTTATTTGTCCTATCAAACGTGTATCTTTTGTGTAATGAATAAAGTTTAATTTAGTATAGCTATCTTAAAATACACCTCCATGTCGCGTACTGTGAATTAATAATATAATAATATCTATGGACTCTTCACACCACGTCAATCTGATCCCGTGGTATGTTCTCGAAGAACTTGTGTTACGGGTACCAGACAACGGAATAGTAGATTATGCACCAAGGGGATAAAGCGATGTCTTACGTCACGGGTAGCATATTGGACCCAGAGCGTAACGAGGGACTCTAGAGTTAACTCCCGAGCGTAGCGAGGGAGTTAAAATTTAACTCCCGAGTGAAACGAGGGAGTTATGTAGAGTCCTGAGTAAAGCGAGGGGTTCAAGCTGCCCAAGACGAAGACAGGCTTTATCCCAGAGGTGCATACTCTACTTTTCATACCTACTGCGAGGCAATAAAAACCCAGGGCAACAAAAATATAACATTAATTTTGTTAAAAATTAATATTGATATTCGACACATTTATCCAGTTATGGAGGGACAGAGTAATATTTTTATTAGGAACATTTATGGAAGTTGTGGTGGAGTTTATTTGAGCAGTACCTACTTAAAGATTCAGGAACTTGTGACTGACGAATTTGACACGTGAGAATATTAAAATTATAGGTGGCCAGTTCGATTTTCGAATAAACTCTCAGCAATACCATATTATTATTGAAAAACTCTATGATAGATACGTATCTATTAGGAATTTTCATACGAATTTTAACGTTCTAAATTCAAATCACTTTAATCCCTTGGGAGTTTCATACAACATTATCTCCCTTGGGAGACAATGACATGCTTTACGTTGAGATTGCGTGATATATAATCGAACATTGTCGAGCAGGTGGTATGAAAATATATTTAATACTTTTATATTATACACATATTTAAGATTTTTATTATATTATACACATATTTAATACACATCCATGACCCAGGAACACAGAAAAACTTTTTGTTCCTTCGGCGGGATTTGAACCCGCGATCTCCGGCTTGAGCACCAACTGAGCCACCAGGTCGTCAATTGACGTGAATCGTTAATTGACCCTTATGCATATTATTACAGCATCTTTAAGCATTGCATCGTCACTTCGCGTCACGTCGTGGTTTGGTGTGAACTACGGCTTACATATGTTAAAATAAAATTGTGGTATCCTCGTCGCGGCGGGGGTTAATCAATATCCGCCTTAGCCACGTCTATATTCGATATTTGACGAGTAAATCACTAAGTAGTCTAGCAAAAAAAACATGAAGTTTAAATATTTTACAAATGGTAATTCCACATTACAGAAACCAGCGGTTCGTGGGGAATTCGTGATTCATTGAACAATCTAAATCAGAACAGCGGCAGTAGAGTATTTTACATTTTTATGTATCCCTCATTCCTGTCCTCAACGCAATGTTTACTAACGCCATCAGTGTTCGATATCCTATAGTACGGCCTGAAGTTGCCATCGATAATTACGACGATGACGTTCGAAAACAAAAACATAATATGGAATATCGTTACGAGAAAAAAGCATCGCTATGTCATTTATGGCCGAATGCTGAAAGGTTTATCAAAATTAAGAGCTTTTCATAGGCTGTCGCTGTCTCTGCTAGTCGAAATGACAAGGACAACATGTGATTTGAGCGTCAACTAATGTAACTAACGGCCGTTAGCGATGTTAATGTCAATCCCATTCATTTTTGCTTTTGAATTTCGTTGCCGTAATTAGAGACGGCAACTTGTCTAAAGGCTCTGATTCGAGTCTTTATCCTATCCTAATAATATTATAAATGTGAAAGTTTGTGAAGATGGTTGTTTGTTCCTGTTTCACGCAAACCTACTGAACAGATTTCGATGAAATTTGGTATGATAGTAGGTAAGACCCCGTATTAAAACTGCTTTTTATCCCGAAAAAGGAGTGTTCCCGAGAGATACTATATACACGCAGGCGGAGCCGCGGGCAACAGCTAGTATTGTATGTCCCTATTATCTAATCCTTCTTTTGAAAGAGCAAGACAGGGACATAGGAAGTCTTCACTCCAAAAGTGAAGATGTCACCACAACCACACATTGAAGAAAGACGAACAGATAAACAGCTACATAGTAAGCTTTCGATTATATTGCACTACTACAAGTATACGGTGTTCCTCGACTGTGTGGAAACATTGTGGGCCGTTGAAGGGGACGACAAAATTCCAAAATTTGGATCGATTTTGATCGTTCTAATAAAACTGTTTCTCTGTACACAAGTATATAATTTTCTACTCTGTCACACTCCACTTGTGGATATACTCACTCACCGCCACTAGGTTACGAGCGCTCAAGGACATTCTCCTTAAGGACAACCGACATTTACTATCCACATTAATATTCAGCGCTTCTCCCCGGCACAAACGGACCTGTTTGGACACCTGTTTATGCGTCATCCTCAACGATCTTTAATTACGAGCTCGCTGAAAAATAAAATAAATAAAATAAAAATGTGTGTGGACATTTGATATTTTGATTATTATCTAACCGCAAGCTAACAAATTAAAATTATATTTATTATCATCAATATTATGATGTCACCGGCAAATTAAGTAGATAAGAGGTTACATGTCAAACTAAAGTCGACACCAAAACGAACACACTACTAAATACCCTTAGGTACTTGTTTTTACGTTTTGTTTTCTTTTCTTAATATTATTATATCCATTTCGGCATACATCAGATATCTAAACAGTTTCTTGTTGCAATCAATTAAATTCTCTTCCTTCATTTTTATAGCTTTTATGTGGCTGTTCTATTACTCTTAAATATCATAATTTCCACTAACTACGAAAACTAAGTGGTAGTAAAAGATTGAAAATTAAAAAATCATCAAATTTTCTTCCTAAAAACTATATTATATGGTAGCTAACTTGCAGATAACGTCTACACTAAACAGTTATCCAACGAGGTATAACAATCAAGAATATGATTAAAATTCAAGTTAAAAACTAAGAGAATCATCTGTGACGTTTAAGAAAGTAACCTTTTTTCCCTTAAAGGAGTATGGACAGATCTAAATAATAAGGAAAATCATATATTATAGTATGTAAAAAAGGGCATTTCTTATGCATTATTTTCTTTATTGACCACATACTATATTATGTAAATAATGTAGTAAAAAACACGATATCGATTTCAAACAATAAAATGTGGCAGTATTTTAACATTTTCTAACAAATACCGCTAGTAATATCGTGTTTTAGAGTTTGTAACTCTTAACCTTTTGTACATAGATAGATACGTGTTTTTAAGGAATTTTGTTTGCGAGAGGAAATATATAAATAACGTGTTAGAGGACACTGGACGTACCATAGAATCAGACCAAAATATTTTCCTATAATAGAATTAGCATTTGGGCGTAACTAATCAACTTGTATAAATTATGATATTACTAATGAATAATTAATAATAATCAGCTTCAAGATCAACAGAAGTTTGACTTGGTTGTTTTGAGACAAGCAGGCAGGCAGGTGGTTCGGATACAACAAAATTCGTACTTTATCCTGAAAGATTTTCCCTGGCCATTTAGGCACATAATGATACGTTCAGAGGCTGAAAAAGTTTACGTCGTCTCACGCCGGGCCTTTAAGGGACATTGGGCAGGGAATCATGACCAGGGGCTTTGCCCCTCTACATGAGGTGGGATGTCGAGTACTGGGCGAATTTAAACTGTTTTAAGGCAACATAGCGCGGGGGAAACCCGAGGTGATCAACTGGGTGTGACGGTGGCCAGGGCCGAGGATGGCCAAAACCTGTGGACGACGCCGACGACGCGTGAGGTCCTGGCCCAGGGACCATCAGGAAGCGTGTCAGTCCACGCTCACACGCGCCGTATTTTCTGAAGAAAAAAACTTTATGATTTCTTTGAATCTTAGTCACAGCATAGACCTTAGTGTGGCCATAGACCATACTGCTTATCGTCCAACCGGCATGACGCTGCTGATTGGATCAGTTAGAACTGACCGTGTGTGGTCGTGAATTGGCATGGCGGTCTATACTGTTCATGTCTATAATATGGTATATATTAATAACTGATTTTCCTACATCAGAAAAGTGCTTTAAAATAAGTAAGTTTACAAAAGTAACGTACTAAAAATCTATTTTTTTCAAACAAACTATGGATTGTTTGAAGTACTTTTGTGAGTCTTGTGAAAACGTCCATACAAAAATTGTTACCGACAGGTGACGTCACACGCTTGTAAGTGCAAAAATTTCGGATATCACTAAAGTTTGCACGTTTATGTTCATACTTACCATAGTAAACCTTTTCATATCTGATGTAAGTAAAAAATTACGTAGGTTTATTAGACAAATGTTGCAAAATATACTCTTACTTTTTGTCTCTTTGAAAAGCACCTAATTACATACTTAAAATCTTAATCCTTTTTACTTATACAAATAAAGTATAAAGTTGAAATCCTAATCCTACTAATATATAAATTTGAAAGTTTGTGAGGATGAATGGCTGGATGGACGGATGGATGGACAGACGGATGTTTGTTGTTCTTTAACTGAACGGATTTTGATGAAATTTGGTATGGTAGTGTTGGTACTCTCGTGGGAGTAATGTATGCTTTAATCCAGAGCCTAAACTACTTTAGGCTCTGGCATACCTACATTACTCCCACGGGATACCTAATAGTATATTTACGCGAGTAGAGCCGCTGGAAACAGCTAGTTATTTCTAAATGTTCTAAAAACTCAAACCCCCTTACTAATAATCGCTGTTTAGCTTTGAATAGTTATACAGTGTTTTGTTCACGTCACACAAGTGACATTTTTAATTCGATAGAATGAGACAAAACACTGTATAACTATTCAAAGCTTATACAGCGATTATTAGTAAGGGGGTACATGTTAACATGTAGGAAAATACCCAATTATGTTATGGTACATAAAACTCATGTTTATGTAAAATCGTAGTAATTATAACCCGCAGGAGGCAAGTAAAGTAGTTTTTTTCTACTACAAAAGTAGTCATCACCGGACCGGTTTCGCCAAAATCTTGACTTTTACTTTAAATATCAAATTGACCTTTATATTATCGAAAAAAGGAAAAAAGTTGTACATTCATTGAAATGATACACCTCATTATTATTCTCAGTGTGTATTAGCATTTGAGCTAGTTTTTAGAAGTCCATTAGACGACAAATAATCCATCGTTTGTTTTTCTATGAATAATTTCATGAAATTGTTCAGTATATTCAATACTGTCTCAAAAATATTTTAAACTAGCTTTTGCTATCGGGCGGAGCCGCGCGGCTTCGCCTGCGTAAATACATTATCCCACGGGAACATTACTTTTTCGGGAAAAAAATATCCTATGTCCTTTCCTGGGACCCAAAGTATGTCTATACCAAATTTCATAAAAATCGGTTGAGCGGTTAAAGCCTGAAGACAGACAGACAGACACACTTTCGCATTTATAATATTAAGTATAGATTTAGCATTTAAAAATAAATATTGACAAAGAGCGTTTGCATACCAAAAGTTATTTTAGGCCCGTATTAATAAACCGCTCTTAAAACCGATCATGGGTGATACGCTCACAAGTAAAGATTAGCCTCAAGATGGATGCTAATTAATAGAAAGATTTCAAGAGCGTGTCAGCTGATACCGTGATTGAGATCACACCGGCTTAACTTATTCTTGAGTGCGATCTTAGCGCGAGTTAGTAAGAGCGATTTATTAATACGGACCTTAGACTGGGACTTAGCAGATAGATTGCCTGTAAGTGATAACCGCCACCTATGGACACCTATGAAGAGAGTAGCCATATCGCTAAATGTCGCAACAAATTGTCGCACGATACCGCCACTTAAAGATAAAGATAAAGATAGCCTTTATTACTAGAGAATTACAATTTATATTTATGTACAGTTGTTTAAAATTTATCATTTTTCCTTACCCCCCCCCCCCCTCCTACCTCTCACCATATGGCCAGTCCATCTCCATTTTAGTTTTCTAATTATCTTTGTTTTTGGTTCTACTTTTGTTCTTTCTCTAATTTCTCCACTTAGTATTTACTAATTAGTTATCAAGCAGATGCTCCCGGCGCGGCGCTATAATAATACAGTTGACAGTAAAAACCGGCCAATGCGAGTCGGACTCGTGCACCGCGGGTTCGTACAAACCTGTAGTGATTTTGTTACAACTTAAAGTTATTATAGACCTGAGTATTTGATACGAATTTCAATTTAATACCTCTACGCGAGAAAAAGGGTCTTGACAGACATTCGGACGGACAACAAAGTGATCCTTTAAGGGTTTACTTTTTTCCTTTCGAGGTACGGAACCCTAAAAAAGCCTTAGACAACGTTTGTCCCAAGATACACTACAGCTTTGTTTTGAATATAAATACTTAATGTTGCTGGCTCCACCCACGTAAATACGTTATCCTACGGGAAGACTGGATTTTTTCAGGATAAATAGTAGCCTATATTTTAATCCAGAGCTACTACCATACCATATTTTAGCAAAATCTGTTCAGTAGTTTTTACGTGAAAGAGTAACAAACATCCATCCATCAATCCTCACATACTTTCATATTTCAATATTAATAGGAATGGAGATAATCACAAAAAAGTAATTAATTATAATTTCGAGTTCTATTTCTGATTATTCGTTAATAATTCGTTAACGTGGTAGAGCCATGCTTCGGCACGAATGGGCCGGCTCGACCGGAGAAATACCACGGGCTCACAGAAAACCGGCGTGAAACAGCGTTTGCGCTGTGTTTCGCCGAGTGAGTGAGTTTACCGGAGGCCCAATTCTCTACCCTATTCCCTTCCCTACCCTCCCCTATTACCCTCCCTCTTAAAAGGCCGGCAACGCACTTGCAGCTCTTCTGATGCTGCGAGTGTCCATGGGCGACGGAAGTTGCTTTCCATCAGGTGACCCGTTTGCTCGTTTGCCCCCTTATTTCATAAAAAAAAAAAATGATATTTCGTTAATTACGCTCCCAAAATCTACCTTGGATGTAAAACATATTATATAACATGCAAATTGTAAGCATTTGTTTTAATTTTTAATACTTCATAATATTATGCTAAAAGCTATTTATAACTTCCTTAAATAGATGTATCGTAACAGCATAGTTTTGAAATTTATAACATGAGAGTTAATTCTAAAATGGATACAAAGGCGTAAAAATATTATACGCCTGTCACATATGTTTTTAGAATATTATGTGCTTATTTTAAAAGTAACTTCTCGTAAATGAATTACATTTAAAAAAAAACTTCACAGTATGTATATTTTGTTAATGTGAAAACATGTGCAATAATTTTTATTTCGCATTTTACGGGCAGCTTTACCCTTCTTATTTTACGATGGAAAAAATAAAGTTTATACAAAATCTATAACTATAAAATGTTTGGTCTATGTATTTATATTAATAATTGCCGAAGATATCAATGGGTAGGTACGGGGGACGGATGGACGGACGGACGGAGAGTTAAGGGTTATTTATCTGCAAATAAGCAATGGCTGTTTTCCACCTACCAGCCCGGCACCCGCACGGCTGATGACGTCACATCGCCGTGACGTTTCCAAGTCGTCGTGACGTTTTCATGTCGTCGTGACGTTCGAAAAATGTTGTTTCCAAGTTTGGTCAGGACAATGCAGGCTGATCACCTGGTTGTCTGACAAAAAAATGATCCATGCGTCGGATGGGCATGTAAAAATTCGAACCTACGCCTGATCTCTCGCCAGTCGTGTCAGTTATCCGTCTGGGTACTGAGACTAAGGACGAAAGAGTGCTCTTGTGTACTGCGCACACACTTGGGCACTATAAAAATACTTCTACTTAACTGGCCTGGTTTCAATGAAACTGGCCACCGTCACCGAAATCGGTGTGGGGAATTATTATTTTTTAAACTTTTTTTAGACTTGACAAGAACGGAATAGAGAATCTGAGGGTTGAATATGGAGTAACGCCACTTAACTTACCAACTTTTATTTTATTTATATAATATACTTTTTCTTTTCGAGGGGAAAAATGCATACACCCGGGCGCGGGGGTACCCGAGTGGTTATGTGGGATTCCCGTATAGGCTAACGGTAAATAATAGATTTTGGATAAACATGACATTTATATTTTCTTGGCAAAATGTTTATTTATTAATATTTTTACCGCGTGGTTAATAAAATTAAGGTGTTCATGATATATTTACTTAAATTGATCAAGAAACAAATGAAGGTCAAAGAGTAAATTATATACTTCTTTTATTTCGTGATATTTACCAAACTCGTTATCATAATATTTTGTCTACTACATAATTTATTAATTAGGAATGCATAATTAGACAGAAATCGTGATTAGCAGAGGATAATAGATACTTCACACCACGTCAATTTGGTCACGTGCTAAGTATCCGAAGAACTTGTGTTACAGGTACCAGACAACGGAAAGTATAGGCATTTAAAACACACTTTACTTTTATTTAAGATTATTATATTATGACACATTTAATACACATACGTGATGCAGAAACACAGAAAATTTTTGGTACTTAGGCGGGATTCAAACCTGCGACCAACGCGCTAAACCACTGAGCCACAATTTTCGACAAAAAGAAGCTCTGGGTCTTTAGTCAAGATGCATTCGATAATTGCGAAAGTGAGGTTCGAAAACAAAATGTATGGGATATGACATCCCAACTAACATTTTGGTAATAAGAATAAGCGCTAAATGAACTACTTAAAAGAAACTTAAAAACCTAAGGTTCTATAAAAGGTCTAACAACTAGTGGTATAGCGCGCTATAACTATCTTATAACCCTCGATAGGGCCCACAATTTTAGAGCTTAGAGTGACATAATAGTTGTAGAAAAGTGATAAAAAGGTGGGAATAAAGAGTTACAATAGTGCTATTGAAGTAGTACGTGGTAGAGCCATGCTTAGGCACGAATGGGCCGGCTCGACCGGAGAAATACCACGGGCTCACAGAAAACCGGCGTGAAACAGCGTTTGCGCTGTGTTTCGCCGAGTGAGTGAGTTTACCGGAGGCCCAATCCCCTACCCTATTCCCTTCCCTACCCTCCCCTATTACCCTATTCCCTCTTAAAAGGCCGGCAACGCACTTGCAGCTATTCTGATGCTGCGAGTGTCCATGGGCGACGGAAGTTGCTTTCCATCAGGTGACCCGTTTGCTCGTTTGCCCCCATATTTCATAAAAAAAAAAAAAAAAAAAAAAAGTATTCACCATTTTAGGTGTATTATAAGCTATACACAGGTTACAACTGCACCTTTAGTAATAAATAATTTATAAAATTCACTCAATTAGCTTTTTAATAACATATGAGTGCACCTACGATACTATTTATAGCTCGATTGTATATTGAGCACAATAAGTAGTAATAAACATCACCCAAAGTTTTTTTTTTTTTTTTTTTACTTTACGTTTCTATTACCGTCAAAAATGATAAAATATAATAGCAGTGCGCATATTCATGGCCGACAATCATGGCCGACATCAATTAATAATTTTATACATTATCGGTTTCATAATTATGAATTCTCCCTGCGGTGATAAGTATTCTGTGATAATATATTATACTAGTTTTCATCTCAATTTTGAAGCGCCTCAAAAATAAACAACATTTCATATTAATAGGTAAAATAAATCAGTGCCACGGCATTTTTTTTTATTTTAGTTGTGATTATAAATAACAATTTCTCAGTACGTCTATGTATATTTTAATTGAAAACAGTAATTAATGTAAATCAATAAGTCGGAAAATAATATTTTGACCATAAATTTACTTTTAAAATTTTATAGGTTATGTTTATTTAATGGCGTAAAATCTACATTACCTAAGGTTCCTGATAAATCTTTTATTCCCAACGTAGTGTTAAAAAAACTATAGCTAGCTTTTAAATGCCACTTGGACTTTTATAATGTGGGAGTAAATCCTATTATACAACCTGTAATGATTTAAAGGTGGTTTTTGACACTTACAGCATCTAGCTCTATAATACCTATAGTTTTCACTTCTTTAACTTCTATAGCTCTATAATACAAATAGTTATCACTTCTATAACTTTCTTTTAGCTCTTAGGGCTCCATAGAACTCGTTAGGTGGTACAAGGTATTGACTAACTCCATTTAAGAACTTTAATCGTTTGTAAGTATTAGCAGACACCTTACAATTGGTGATAGTGTTTTACGTTTCCTAAAGATGTAAGAGTAAGTTATACAAAAGTTCTGACAAACTCCAAGTTAGCACCTTAAGTTATATATTTTTCCTTTATTTCTATTATGCCTCTTGAAACTTTAATTATTTATTCCTAACGCCGCAGTAGAGTCCAAAGCTATTATCAGAGCTCTTATATGTCGCTTATAATACTTTAAGTGTCAAAAAAGGTTTCCCTTAGCGCCAAAATGTTAGTTGGGATGTCATCGCAAGCGACATGTCACAAAGATGACTTATTTATGTCAAAAACTTAAGCCTTTTCATTCGTTAATGGATGGTTTTAAATACAGTATTCTTCGAGCAAGTAACCATTCTTGAAATACTGTAGTGCCTAGGACAGTCGGTTTTTAAATGTCGTATGGTTGCCCAAGCACATACGGCATTCTCACAACATAGTCAGCCTATTCCAGAAGAATTACTGGTCAATACGTCTGGGGCCAACCATGTGCGGGTTTCCTCACCATGTCTTCACCGTTAGAGCGTCCTTATAATGTACTTGAGATCTGAAAAAGTCTCATTGGTACACGCCACAACCTGGGATTCGAACCTTCATTCTCTCGAATGCGAACCAAACGGTCTACCCACTAGGCAACGGAACTCAATCCATACATTTTTGATTTCGATGTTTGCCGCCGAAATTATCGAGTGCATCTTGACTAAAGGCCCTGGACACGATTGCAGTTCAATTCAGTATTCATCATACCCGATTTATTGATTCCAGTTGTAGAAATGATTATTGCTATTCGTTTTTTAGTTTCCTATTTATGCTAACGAAGCAAAACTAACTTCGAAATAACATATCTAAAATTTAACTGCACCTTTATTTGGTTTGTTAAATTCGCGACATCCTTGATAGAAAAAACCTATTCAACAAATTGTTACACGATTTTAGGGTTCCGTAGCCAAATGGCAAATAACGAAACGGAAACGGAACGGAAACTTATGGATTCGTCATGTCTGTCTGTCTGTTTGTCCGTCCGTCCGCATGTTACAGCCACTTTTTTCCGAAACTATAAAAACTATACTATTGAAATTTGGTAATTAAATGTAGTCTTTGAACCATAACATAAAGATTTTCATACAAAAATAGAAAAAAAAAACAATAAATTTTGGGAGTTCCCAATACCTTAAAACTAAAAAAATATATGATGTATAAAACGCGTTTCAAATGAGAATAGGAACGTAAATGTCCTTTTTCTGTGAAATATCACTTGAAAAGTGCGATTTTCATAAAAAACTTATGTGCATATAAATATTAATAGTCTTGCATCGAATTTAAATAAAAACGTTAAATAGTAATCAATTATCTAAACATAAATTTAACTATGATAACAGTCTAAATTCGAAACAATGTGGCGCCGACTCGATCCTATTCTCATTTGAATCGTACTTATATCATGCAAACTTCCACCGAAAATTGGTTTGAACGAGATCTATTAAGTAGTTTTTTAATACGTCATAAATCGTAAACCGCACTTTACCTTTCATTCAATCAACTCAAATATAAAAATAAAAAAACATTTAATTTCATAAATATAAACCTTATGCATAAACCGTGCACCATTATTCATTACAAGTTTGTACGGAACCCTCGGTGCGCGAGTCCGACTCGCACTTGGCCTGTTTTTTATAGCACCTTAATTGACAGTATCTGAGTAGTTTGAACCCGAGATAAAAATCATACATTTTGGATTGACATTTATAGAGTCACAAATATTGATACATATTTTGTTTGATAATGAAATAAAAAACTTATATAACTTGAAAATACGGGGTTTTCAAGGGATAAGACCTAGCTAGATCGATTTTTCTCCCCCGAACCCCTATATTAAATTTCATCGTACTTGCAGCCATTCCGAGATATTTTTAAGAATTGCTGGTTTAAAGCTTAAGTTATTATCTTGTCTATAGAGACCTGTCCCCTCTTTTTAATATTATACATCTATGACTTGTCCGTTTCACCAAGCGGTTTGTGAAGTGAAACTTGAGTTGTGTGTGATGAGGATAAAATTTGTACTTCTTGGGCAAAAACATTCCACATTTTCATCTCGCTCATATCGCAATATCGACATTAAAATGTGGGATGTTTTTGATGGGGAGAGAGCGAATGAGACCGATTGAGAGAGAGTGAAAAAGGGCGATATTTCATAAAATTTCTTCACGAAATTTTAATTTTAAAAATAAAATTTCTATAATAATTAATTTACAGTAAGTTTTATTTTGATAAGGTAATTAAAATAACACAAGAAACATAAAATTAACAACATAACTAGAGCCAAATAAAAAACTACAAATTAATACCTACTAATAAAAAGACAAAGACATCTATAAATAATCTATCTCTAAAAAAGTCTATAAATAGAAATACTTCCCCAGGTCGTCCCCATCTGGCAGAGTACCTAGCAAACTGATAGCATTGCCTCGTTGGATAGCAAAGGCTATCCGTTGTGCCAGGTAGTTCCCGGCTCCGGGGTCTCGGGTGGCTTCAGTAAGCTTTTTGGAGATTTCCACGCTAAGGTTCTCATATTTGCCCTGTTTGAGGTTCTCTGCTTGGTTTGCAGTTTGCGCCCGCACAGTTCGAAGTGCCCTGGATATGAGACGGAGCAAGAGTATCGACACAAGTAGCATCCCATACAAGAGCCAAGGAACCAGGGCCATTCCATCAGGTCTCTTGCCATCGTCGCGCGCCAGACCGGACTCCAGTATAGCTGGCAAACCGGCGGTGACAAGAGCCCGAAGAATGAGGTCATTCAGACTGTGATGCCGGGAAATGCGTCCAGCACTTCGTGAGCAGCACAGCCTGTGGTGACCGTGACTGTCTACGTTCGTGCCGCAAACACACTGATGAGGGACGACATAGGGGGCACCAAGACGCAGGGCAGTAGCTAGCCGAAATGTATTACGGCCCAGCAATGTACCAGTATTGGCTGACGGAAGTGCCTGCAGCTAAACGACCGACTCCCACTTCTCCACAGCCAAAAGACGAGCCCGCTCTACAGGACTGGAAGACGTGTTAAAAAGTCTATTCCGTACCAGTTTACAGATTGGGTCGTCCCAAAGCCTTTGGGAAAATGTGTTCTCAGGTACATTGCTGCCGGCACTAGCAATGTCCCAGGCGTCCTTGGCCTCGTCCGCAAAAGGGATTACTAACGGACAGGATGAGCGCTCTAAAATTTTCAAAATTACTGCGTGGTTTGCGTGGACCGAGGACAAGAACGCTGGTAAGGCTACATCAGACGTTTGTCGAATGCCCAGGCCACCGAATCTTACTGGAAGCTTTGCTTGAGTCCATGAGCGGTGGTCAAATTTTATATTAATCAAATTGAGGTTAGGCATTTTTACTATTTAGAAAAATTTGTTTGCCAAAGAAGTTTCACTTGTGACATGTGTAGTTTGTACGCACGCACTTTTTTTATTACGCTAGTCTGTCACAAATTAATTGTTGTGGAAGTATAATTAAAGTGGTTGAAAATTCCGTGGATAAAAAATCGGAGAGATTGTACGCGATGTGGAATTTGAAATCGCTTAATTTAACCAGCGCAAATAAAAACCGCCGTGTGAAAAGGCCTTAATTTTAGGTGTGCATTGTCCACGGGGGCTATCATTCAGCAGGTAACGTAACGTACCAGCTCTCTAGATTTTTACAAGAGTCAACTATGATCACCGTCGAAGTTAAATCTAGTCTACACTATATACAGCTAGAGTATCTACATAGAGAGAATCTATAGCTTGCAAATGTTACGTTTATTTTTTCCGCTTCGAATAGTAACGTTAGTTTTGAGTATTTTATATTTTCTAAAAAATACCTTAAATATTGACCAAAAAATGCAAAAGTACAGTAAATCAGTTACTAGAAAGGACTAAAAAACGATTGTTTCTATGATTGAAAAGAAAAAATTAATGTTCAAGCACTGACATGATACACACATAGATAGTAATATGTAGGATATACATAAACGCAGTATTTAAGTTAATAAGATCTATTTTGTATTTATCTTCACGCATTTTCAACTGCTGTAACGTCACTCGTACATTTTATTTGATCGTTTTGTTCTCTAACGATGTCAGTTATGATGATTGTAATTCGTCAATGGTTTATCGTAGATATGCCTTGCAAAAACAATATTTTCTGGCCTATTATGTACTTTTCGAAAAGCCATAAAAATACGCGAGTACCCCATTAACATAGTACGTTGAATCAAAAACTAGAAGGTTTGTATTTAAAAAAAACTAGTATATGTCAAATGAATACTGGTAAAAAATCATATATTTTTTGTGTCTGTGTTATTTCATTCGAGAAACACTGCTTTAGAGAATATTTAGATCTGTCATCTATTAAAGCATGTCCTATTTCACTTCATCTACATATTTGTTTAACCAATTTTATGGATAAAATTGCTATAACTCTCATACCGACTTTGGCGGCGCTGGCTTTGTTTTCGTTGAATCCATCCGAAAACGCCTCCTGCATTTCCGGACTAGTTTTTCCTCCTCATTTTATAGTGCCAAGTGTATGCGCTACTGCACAAGTGTACTCTCTCTTTTCATACCTACTGTCGTAACACAGTGAGACGGGTGACCGATACGTCAGGCGCAGGACCGACTTTTCACATGCCCTTCCAACGCATGGATTATATCTCTTATCAGAAAATCAGGTGACCTTCATTGTCCTAACCAGACTAGAAAAGATTTTTTTTTTTGGTCCAATGTGGAAATCGAACCCAAGACTTCAACCCAGAAGTCAACCTAGCTCTAAACCTTTCTACCACGGGTAATATAATACTGTCGATAATATATTAGGTCTTTACATATAAAATTGGCGTTTTGTCGTACTGGCCACTTTGATTAGAAATATATCTTCTTTGGTTAGGAATTCCAATTTTAAATTTTTACCGCTATTTACTCATGCATTTGTGTTTCGAAAACCGTAATTCATTTGTTTTTTCCTCTTTTAGTTTTTTCTTTGCGTCACTCAATTTACAAAATGGAAAACATGAAATATCGTATTATTTTCGAGTTCCATCGTGGCACCAGTGCTGCAGAAATGGCTGAAAGTATTAATGATGTGTATGGCAGCAGTGTTGCAAAAAAATACAGTGCTTTTTTGGTTCCAACGTTTTCGTTCTGGAAATTACGACCTGCAGAACAAGCCCCATGGACGGCCGGAGATCAAAGTTGATAATGAAGAATTGAAGGCTATTGTGGAAGCGGATCTACCGCAAACTACGTCCGAGTTAGTTGCAGGCTTCGGTATTAGTGATAAAACTGTTTTAATCCACTTCATCAATCGCAAATTGGGAAGGTGAAAAGGCTTGAAGTGTGCCTCATGAATTGAGTGCAGCAAACCGATAAACGCGCGTCGACTGCTGCGTTACATTACTCAACCAGCACAATAAATAAGGGATTTTAAATCGAATCATTACCTGTGATGAAAAGTGAATCCTGTACGATAATCGGGAACGCTGATCGCAATAGCTGAACCCTGGCGAACCATCCAAAGCCTGCCCCAAGCGAAAATTGACTAAAAAAAGTTATAAAATAGTATACGATACTTGTGGCCTAAGTTGTCTATGACTGTAATAGGCAACTTAGGTCACGCGTATCGTAATATACTATTAGTCAATTTTCGCTGTGTGTGTTTTTTTACTGTACCGACACTACCGGACACTAGTACCGGTGTCGTTCACTACAGCTTTCTTAAATCTGGCCAGACGATTACGGCAGATGTCTATTGCCAGCAACTGTAAATCTTGGTCATTCGCTCTAGGCCATTGCTGCTTCAGGACAACGCTAGACCACACACTGCACAACAGAGGACTACCAAATTAGAGGAGCTTCAATTGGAATGTCTAAGATATTCACCGTACTCCCTGGACCTTGCTGCAACAGATGACCATTTTTTTCCAAATTTGGATAACTTCTTGCAAGGGAAAAAAATTCAACTCCGATGGGACAGTCCAAAGCGACATCAAATTTTATTGATTCCTGTCCGAAAGGTTTTTTTTAGTAAAGAATTCAATGAACTATATACTAGATGGCAAAAGTGCATAGATAGCAAAGGTATATACTTTGATTAAATAAATATATTGTATTTAAAAAAATCGAGTCTATGTTCCTCCTTTACAAAACGCCAATATCATGCGTATGACCTAATATATGACTTCTACTTGAAACATGTTGGAATTAACACAATATTATATTGTCTACTGTTGATAATTCCATAAAAACAAATTAAATCAATTAAAAGACATTCACAGTAAGTAGTAACTTACATTATCTACTGTGGGCATGAAAAGTGTTTTGTCTATTGGGAGTTATTGCTCTACAGATACTCAAGGCGTTTTTAAAATAACCGTACTAGTAACACATAATATTATGCTCACGCGCATGTATCAATATATGACACCATCTATGATAATATTATTAAAACACCTTTGAGCATTATCTAACTCTGATAGTTCGCGTTTCAAAAGGTTCTACTATAACACAGTAGGTGGTGCTTTTTAGTGTGTATGTAAAACTTAACGAATGTTTTGCATTATAGAAAGTTTTTATTAATTGATGATTTATATGACTATCTCTTAAAAGTAAAGAATATAATATAAAATATTAGAAGTAATTTTAATGTGGGAATTACATTTAAATTTAAGTTTTTGTCATACTAATTATAATTTTTATCATCCATATATTAAGTTAAAATATCGAAACATTCAGAAGTATAAATAACATTAAGTTTGACTTATATAAATACTATTCAGTATGCGAAAATACAAAAGTAGGGCAACGAAAATTCCCCTACGCGATGGCTACGTCAGAGCTACGGGCGGGCTACAGCGTAGAGCCTCTACGAACTTTCTTAAAGAAATATACGGTATGTTTAATTGTTTACATTTCTCTTACCTTATCAAGAGAAATATTTGACGACCTCCGTGGCTCAATGGTTAGCGCTTTGGCGCTAAAGCCGGAGGTTGCGGGTTCGAATCCGCCGGGGAACAAAAAAGTTTTCTCTGTTCTATAGTATAGTATAAAAGTATTAAATATATTTCCGTTGTCTGGTACCCGTAACACAAGTTTTTCGAGAACTTACCACGGGACCAGATTGACGTGGTGTGATAGCGTCCACAGATGTTATTATTATTACATACTTTTGTATGGCACTGTCACTCTCTACTACTACTCAATAGTGCTTGCCCAACTGACAATAACTCTATTGCATATCACTTTTCCTCAGTTATTGATAATATGAACAACTATATTTTTATTCAAAACTATTACCCCGACTACGTAAATTATTTAGCCTATGTAACCTCGACTTCTATTACTTTTTGAATTCATCAGATCTGTGGTTTAGGCGCGACAGTGGAACAAATATAAATTACATCCATAGACTGCCAAAATCATTATCCTTCAATTTTGTATTCGCCGTAGTCGGGTAAAATTAAATAATTAAACATCGTGACTACGTAACGCGTCGCCAGGTTAATGTTCACAAATTGATAGACTACATTTGCCAAGCGGCTCCTGATAGCTTATTATTTTTTAGCTATGTGTGTGTTATAGCTCGTGAATCTAGTATAAGGCCGTGTTGTATTCTAGAACTTATCTCTACTTACGGCCTTGGCTTTTGTTATCCCCAGTTTTCACAATCGGCAGAATGTTACATTTATTTGTATAAAATTATTTATAATATATATTAGATCATACAAATATGGCAACGCCGAAATTAGTTTAGGCTAAACAAATATTGGTAGCGCTTTAAAAATATAATCAGTCGCAATGAACTATATTTCTGTCCGGTTGCGTAGGTTGGTACTACTTTAGATTGTCATTGAGGTCTAGTTACAAGCAAAACTTGAGAATTATATTTTCGTACCTAAGTCACATTGTAATTTTAAACCATTTTATTCAAGTTATGTATTATTACATTTATGACGACCTCTGTGGCTCAGTTGGTTGAGCGTGTTGGTGTTCAAGCCGGAGGTCACGGGTTCAATTCCCGCCGAAGGAACAAAAAGTTTTTCTGTGTTCCTGGGTCATGGATGTGTATTAAATATGTGTATAGTATAAAAGTATTTAATATATTTCCGTTGTCTGGTACCCGTAACACAAGTTCTTCGAGAACTTACCACGGGATCAGATTGACGTGGTGTGAAGCATCCATAAATATTCATTCTTATTCATTCATTCATTAATTCATTCATTTTTTTATAAAATAATACTTACTCAACAAGGGAAATGTTCGGAATTTTTATTAAAACAACAACAACATTTTGTTGTTTATAAAATGCAAAATTAATGCATTCCAGATATAAGTTATAGACTAGTGTTGTAATGATTGAATCTATAATATACAAAATGTCAAGGGCATGGGACGTCCGCAGTTCAGTTTGTAAACGATAACTGGATCATCCGACTGACCGACAAACTATGAAATTTGGTAACATGCCTTGATGTGAAAAAATAGATTATTCAAAATATATTTAATTCTACTAAATATAACTACGCCATAAAGCGTAAAACAATAAATATAATTAATAGTAATTTGCCTGACCGGTTGCCTGACCGGGAAAACATTTTTCTGCCATATATGTTAAATATCCTGCAACCTAGTTTATCCGATTTTTTACAGTTTTTTTTTTCTTTTTAACTGCTGATTTCCTGGGAGAGTTCAAATTAATCAATTATCTGCCAAAAATTGATATAACTTTAATAACACCGATACGATTCGTATTCCGAGTTCATCGATACAGTGCAGTGGTCAAACTTGTTGTCTACAGTTCCGTTTACAACACAGAGTTCTGTTAAGTGTAATTACAAATTACATTCACATCAACCACTGTTACACGTTTATGTTATATTACAAACTACCTGAAAATAAAAGTAAATAAATCAATTTGGCATGTATTTTTAGAGTTAAAAATATTTAAAAACTATTTATAAGAAGCTATTTTGTATATAATTTATTTATTCTATATGTAATATATCGATGCAGACCCAATTAAAATTATTTCTTTTCAAAGTCGAACTTTTACGAAACTTTTGAATGGTCTCGTTGATATTGGAAACATCATAAATAATAATTTGAAATTCATATTTTAATTGTCTAGGATTCTTTTTATATTTTGTTAATATGTTAATAATAAAAAGCTGAGAAGAACCGCATTATTGAGGAGATTCAAATTTAAAGTAAAGTTTTGAAATTTAAGGATGTTTCATTACGCATATATTTTTAAAATTTGACATTTTATACGCCATTTAAGACGACAAGAGTGTAAAATAAAGTAATGCGTGGGCAATAAGGTTTAAATTGCCTTTACATTCCGGCTATGTATCCACAGTGTAAGTCTGTCAGATCCAATTTATAATTTTCATTAATTATGTTTTTATTGTAAACAAAAAAAAACAGTAACTTTAATACTTGAATTTAAATGACAGTTATTTACCGTGCAAAAAAGTAATAAAATAGCAAAATAATTTTAATCCGTTTGTTGACTATAGATCATATTATTGGATTTGAAAAGAGTGTACGATCAGAAGCTCAATTCTCGTAACGTACTATTCTGTCAAGAAAGTACCGGGAAAATATCAATAACACACAAAATGTTTGTTATTCATCCAAATTTATTTTATCACCTTCAAAGAATTCTCCTTTAGAAACGATACTCTTACGCCAACGAATAATCCAATCATCAAAACATTTTTAAACGCTGTTTCCGGAATTAACTTCAATTCTCGCCGCGAATTCTCCTTTATATTTTCTACCGATTGAAAACGGGTGCCACGAAATGGTACTTTGAGTTTAGGAAAAAGAAAGAAGTTATCTGGAGCCATATCTGGTGAATATGGTTGTTGCTCGATGGTATTTGTTGAGTAATTGGTCAAAAATTCGTTCACAATGATGGCCTCGTGCGAAGACGCATTATCGTGGTGTTCTTTGATTATATATTCTTGGATTTTGATCTAAGAATTTTCTTTCCACAAATCTGAACTTTTTCGTCGAATTTGCTCTCTTAAATTCCACATAACGCTCAAACAATATTCTTTATTTACCGTTTGACCTTCCGGTAAGAATTCCGAGTACACAACACCACGATAGTCAAAGAAAACAGTCAACATGACTTTGACTTTTGATCGAATTTGGCGTGGTTTTTTCGGTTCGGGTTCAGTTGGAAGGCACCAACCACTCCGAAACTTGTTGACTAGTTTGCATGCTAAACTCATGAACTCTCGTCTCGTCACCAGTAACAATGCGTTTCATGAATATTGGGTTTGAATTAGCTCGTTCTTAGCATGTCCTCAGCGACTCTCATGCGATTGAGTTTTTGGAGAAAATTCAGGTCTTTTGGCACTAACCAAGCGGTAACATGTTTCATACCCAAATGATTAGTTAATTAAAATAGTACGAATTAACTCGTGAGATACAGAAAATTCGGCAGCTATCTCTCTCAAAATTGAATGAGGATTTTCGGTCACTATTTCCTTCACTTTTGCGATGTTAACTTCAGTTGCAGACGTTGATGGCCTACCAGAGCGAGGCAAATCTTCCATTTCACCACTTTTGAATGCTTTGTACCACTCATAAGTACGTCTTTTTAATAAAGTCGATTCACCGAAATCCCTCTGTAACATTTTAAGTGACTCCGAACACGAAATTCCATTGGCGATGCAAAATTTAAGACAAATTCTTTATTCGATGTTTTTGTTTATTATGAAATTTGCAATACACACGAGATATGATATAACTAAAAACAGCACTGTACTTAGGTAATATAAATAACAGATGCAACTCAAACTCCGCGCCAATCTAACAACAACAAAAAAACATAAATTTGATTTTGGAACAATAAACACATCATCCAATTCCGATACTTTTTTGACTGAATGTATATTTGTGTTCATATTCCTGTTACGAGAATTGAGTTTCTGGGTGCTACGATTCCCGTCTACGAGATGTCTACGGTTCCCGCTACGCCGATCTCGGTGCCTACGGCGTAACACGTCTACAGTTAACTTTCACCGTGAAACTAGATCACATGAACTATTGTTACAATTATTTAACTACATTAATACATTTATTTTAAACTAACTTTTGCGCTCTCTCGTTAAAAACGAATATATAATATTCACGTGCCTAAATATTCCTCTCGAATCTCTCTTCTCCTCTATTGACGAAACCTCATTTCATTTCTTTGCGTGATTCAAAATATTGGAGTTATTTTGCACAGCTAGTGTTACTGTATTCAAAATATTATAGTAAAAAGATGTCAATCAAGATTCTTTAGTTTTTTTTTTTTTACTTTTGAGCGCTAATACATTATGCTGAGATTGCAAGATGCATTGGAAAGTTTGCATGAATTATGAAGGACCTTGTACCTTGCAGTTAGTCAGGTGGTTTTCCTTTTAATTGTCATTCTTTTGGAGATTCCGGCAATAACGCCTGAGGTTGGTCATCAAGGTTAGAAAGTTAGTACATAAAGATCTTTCATACGGAGTGCGATAAATATTTGTGCGATAATTTTCTATAAAATGTCAAGTATGATAAATAATGTTGAAGAACTTAGATAGATCATAATATCACTTGACGATTAACTGAAATAATTGATAAATTAGAATAACGATTACTATTATTATCTATAATTATATTTTATTTTATTCGTGTGTATTTAATCCAATTGTAAAAAATACATAATAATATAGGTTGAGACCTAAAAGCCGTTGAGTTGAAGAAAGAGCAGGTGATAAAACTTTATCGTGTAAAATACAGCGAGACATCAGTGCAAACGTTATAATTGACCAAAATTAACAACAATTGAAGAATTATATTTTGACATTTTCCCTGATGATTTACTGCATTCTTAACGCGAATATAGTAGATTTGATCTTGCGGTATTGTGTCATAACTCATAAGATGATTATAGTACTATAAGTGTAAAATAATTTTGCATTTAACGATGTAATCACAACACACGCCGCGCGCAGTGTGAAGCTCCTCTGCAGCTTGATGTTGCGTCACGGCGCTCGATATTTTGTTCATCTCCGACCTCGCACGACCTTGTATGACACACTTCCATGCAACCTATGCTGTGACACACTCCCGCAACCCGTGTGCCATACTCCGGCAATGACACTCCTACCACCATTTAGTATGATATTATACTTCCATGCAGTAATGACAACCTATGCGGCTCAGTGTGTTAGCGCGTCAGTGCAGAAGCCGAAGGTCGCGGGTTTGAATCCCGCCGAAGGAACAAAGAGTTTTCTGTGTTCAGGGGTCATGGACGTGTATGATGTAGTCAAAATCTTAAATAAATGTATCAAATCTTAAATAAATATATTTCCGTTGTCTGGTACCCGAAACGTAAATTATTCGAGAACTTATCACGGGACCAGATTGACGTGATGTGAAAGAGTCCACAGATATTATTATTATTAAAAAAGGTGTGACACTCCTTTAAGCATTTAACCGATGCATCAGAAGTGAGGTGCGGCAGTCGGCGAGGTTCACACTGGCGTTTGCCTTATTATCGATTAGCAATGCCAATGACTTAATAGATGGCGATTTTCTAAATATTTGATATTTTTTTCACACAATTGTCGATTCTCACAGTTTCCTGAACAACGGTTCTTCATCATCGTAATTATGATCATGAATATTTGGCTTACAACATTGAGCTACATTCCGGCGCTAATGTTATGACGAGTGTGTCACCAATTTCGGCCGAATGACCGATAAAATGATGGAATCATCTATAATAGCTTCTTTTTACACGTACGCATCTATCTACACGTTATAATACTTTTAAAAAATGACGATCCAAATTGTTATACGAATATATCATATCATAGTAGCAACAAGCAAGGTCTTAAAATAATAACCTGTCAAATTGCAGATTATAAATTGTTCTTGTGCCTCTGGTTGACTTAATCTAGATTTTCACCAAAAAGAGTTTTACCTAATAGTTTGCATTTATTTTTAAAAATATCATCTTGACGTAAATATGAACAATATGTGTTTACAATAACACGACTATTTCATTTAATGTTTTTGTGCGCATGGGCACGATTTGCACATGCGCAATTAATAAAATTTGCACATGCGCAATTAATAAAAATTATTTATTGGCTTATCACTGACATTCGAAGAAAATTTTTGCAAACAACAACTTAACAGGTATCTTTGTTAATTAATATAGTACTAATTAAAAAAACGCTGCTGTCACAGCGCATGCGCCAAAAAATACGCCGACGAACAAAGTTACTAGCTTGAAGGCGGATACCTCTATAACGCCTCTATTATATTCGTGACCATAAATTCCTAAGTCATTAGTCAGCAAACAATAACATCTATTTTTCCTTTTCGACTACATTTTTGTGTGGTCATCGGTTATTTATTTAATTTCTCGTTCAGCCTTCGATCAGTTAGCCATCACGCCAATATAATTTTTGTATATTTTAAATTAACGGGCAAGCATGAGTTTCTTATATTTTTTAAAGTAGAATTGCTTCCTTAACCTTCTCGAGAAAACTCTAAGATAGAAGTCCCCTTTAAGATAGAAATAATAATAAAAAATATGCAAAAAATGTGTATGCTGTCACAGTATGAGAAACTTAAACGTGTAAAGTAATCAAACGCTCGTGGTAGTGTGAGTTGTTATCTAAGGTAGTGTGTGTGACGTTATTTTTATTAATATGACTAGCTGATGCCCGCAAATTCGTTTGCATAACTTCGTTGCCCGCAACTAATGGAAAGGGAACCCTTTTTTTATACGGAACCCTAAAATAAAAGTAGCCTATATTAGACCTTATAACATTAGCTATCTCCCAGTGAAAGTCCCGTGAAAATCTGTCCAGCCGTTTCAGAGATTAGCCGGAACAAACAGACAGACAGACAGACGGACAGACAAAAATTTTAAAAATTTATATTTTATCGTTAGTATCGAATATACTTCCATATGCATTAAGTGAAAAGCTGTTAATTTGAAATTACAAACAGACACTTCAATTATATTTATCTGTATTAATGTATTAATTTGAAATTACAAACAGACACTTCAATTATATTTATCTGTATAGATGTATTTTCAAAGATTAATAAAAAATATTTTAGTGCAGCCTTATATAGGTATATTAGGTTGGGGAAAAAGTTTCTTCGCATTTTATATAAAAATTCAAAAGGTTTTTTTATAAAGTTTATTTACAAGTGACTAAAGTATATAGGTGCCATTTTGTTCGATAACTTTTTGCCATCTTGTTGGTAGGTACATGATCCCATTGCTATAAAATTTTTGGGGCTTCTGATGAAAAAACTGCGACAAGTGGTTTTGGCAGTCCTCTTGTGATGTCAACCTGACACTGCCTAAGGAACCTGCAGTGACCGAAACAGGTGGAAATCTGAAGGTGCAAGGTCAGGACTATACGGCGGATGCATTAACACCTCCCAGCCAAACTCCCGTAATTTTTCTGAGTGGCTAAAGATGTGTGAGGTCTAGCGTTATCATGGTGAAAAACCACACCCCTTCTGTTGATTAATTCCGGCCGCTTTCTCTCAACTTCTTGGTTTAATCTCATCAGTTGTTTGCAGTACAGTTTAGAATTGATGGTCCTGCCTGGCGGTAACAGCTCATAATGAATAATGCCCTTCCAATCCCACCACACACACAGCATCACCTTGTTGCGAGTTAACCCGGGTTTCGCCACAGTCTGTGAAGCCTGACCGGCCTTTGACCACGATCTTTTTCGCACGTTCTTGTCGTACGTGATCCACTTTTCATCACCAGTTATCAGCTTCTTCAAAAATGGTTCGGTTTCATTACGTCGTAATAAAGAATCACAAATGAGTACACGGTTCATTAGGTTTCTTTTAGTGAGCTCACGAGGCACCCAAATATCGAGCTTTTTTGTGTACCCAGCTTTTTTCAAATGCGCCAAAACCGTTTTTTGGTCAATCCCCAGTTCTTCAGCTACATCGTAACTACTAATATGCCGATCTTGCTCCACTTTTTCAAAAATGGCAACAGTTTTGTCCGTAACAGGGCGACCAGAGCCACGTGCATCTTTGATATCAAAATTTCCGGATTGAAAACGCTTAAACCAAATTTGCGCTACTCTCACAGATACTGCATTAGGTCCATAAACATCACAAATTTTTTTCGCGGCTTGTGTTGCATTTTTACCTTTTTTGTAATAAAATTTTAAAATGTATCGAAATTCTTCATAAGAATCACTCATTTTAACAATAAGAAAAACAAATGAAAATCTCAAATTTACCTAATTTGAATTTGGAATTGTCTTCTGTAAAATTAAAACTTTTTAATGATACCAAAATCAGCCAGATACAATTGGTATAGCCCAAGATATTTTATGACAAGTTCATACATACTATAATGCGAAAAGACTTTTTCTCCAACCTATTATGTCACCGTAAAATTGTAAAAACCGTTAGATTATTTAATAACTAACGAGATTGTAAAAATATGTCGAAAGAATAAAAACTATATGTTTACAATCTAAAAACTATAGGTTTTTACAATTTTACGGTGACATAATATATAACCTTATCCACCATATAAACTTTAACTGTGCAAAATTTTGTAGTCCAACTGTGCCAATTTCGCATAATTTTCGTAAAAAGAATTATAAATGTTTTGTTTAACATATTAATATATAATATGATGACAAAAACACTTTAATACTTTTATTTACAGTCCAGCAGATTATGCTCTATGACGCTAGCTCTATTGACTATTATAGACTAATTAATAACTAATTATCTATTTCTAACCTTCGACGCTTTAACATAATATTAATAATACGGAAATGAACATTGAATAAAGAAATTATTGAAGTCTTTATTATGGGCTGTTTTTGCTCGGCCTTTGGAACAGACGGCAAAAGGTCAACTTTTGACTCACTCGCGTCTTCCTGTACCGTGTCATTTGATGTACTCCCATGTCTACGGACTAACAAAACGGAACCGACTAATATGTAATTATAATTAGACAAAAAATTATTTGTACCCGCACCTAGTGATAAACAAGTGTTTCTAATTACATCAAACTCTCGAACCACTCTTTAAGTTAAGATGGTCTTAAGTCACAGGCTGTCCTTGTTATTTTCCCAAGAGACAGTGACAGCTCTGGAGAAACCAACTGGGGTGTAAGTATGTACCTAAGTAGCTTTTGGATTCTACAAGTGTTTTAAGGTATGTACTTTAAAACACTTGTAGAATCCAAAAGCTAAAATAATGAGAGGGACATTACGAACGTAACCGTTCCAGTGGCGTAGGGTTCCAATAACTCCATTCCTATCGGCTTCCCTTGTCACTTACCTTTTGCAAACCTTCATAGAAATCCCTACATATTATACAGGCTCCGGCTTCCCTATGAAGGAGAAGCAGCCTTCGCCACTGAACCGTTCACTGTTCAAAAAGTAAAGCGATATTTTTCAAAATGCGTTTATTTATTTAAAAGTTCGCTCCATTATAGACGAGGAACACAAGTGTGCAACACCAGAGGAGTCACAAGTGTGTTGCGAGTGTCCGGGCGGTGGTAATCGCTTACCATCTATCCGTCTGCTCGTTTCAATCAATTTCATTTAATTAAAAAATGTAAGGCAGCCAGTAGGTACGTAATTTTATTTCATCAAAAAAATCTAAGCCAGCCAGTATGTACGTTATATCTAAGTGGTGGACTAAATAATGGCCTGTGCCGTACTTTAATGAAAGTTAGATTCTGAGTCCCAACTGTTAAGAAGGTTTGTAAAAAGTCACTAAAGCTTATTTCCTTACGTCTGAAATGAATAATCCATAATCATTTTAGCTATCTGAGATCAACATTTCAATACATTTCAACGATTCTAGGATTAACTTCACGTCAATTTACGTAAATTTTTGTTTGAGAATCTGAGATTGAAGTCATTCTAAGATTTAAGGTACGTTATTAATTTCGGCCGTTAGAGCAATAAACCAACCTTCTCAGTACTAGATGTTGCCCGCAACTTCGTGCGCGCAAAAGGAAACGTATAGTTTCCGCAGTAAAAGACATAGGCTACCTATGTCTTTCTCCGTGGTCTACTCTATATCTGTGCCAAAAAAAAACAAACCTTTCCTCTTTAAAATATTAGTTTAGATGTCTAATGTATCATTTAGCCTGTCTCGCGGGTGGCCTACGTAGTTACTCGTAATAAGGCTTACTCTAGTTTTGTATAGGTGTCTAGTTTTATCAAGGTGTGCCAAGCGTAAAGGAAAATCTGAGAATAACAATTCCCCTTGTGGCAATCATCATGTAATTATTATATTAATACGTAAAGCAAATACTTCGAGTACAGTTTTACGAGAATTGTGCGAACGGAGGAGAATGATATTTGGCACAGTTAAATTTTATGTGGAAGAAAGTGTGCAAAAAGCTAATATTTTTTAAATAATGGTTATAAATACAAAAAAATTAAAAATATAACAACAACACATGCTACCTCAGATTTATTAACACACACCGTGCGTTTGAGAGATACAATTTTGTTGTACATCGACGCTTTCAATCAGTCACAACATTTACATTTTTTTTTCTAAGAAGTAAAATAAAGTTGAAAATTAAAAATTAAATGGATTATTATAGATGAACAAGCTATTGCCCGCGGATCCGCCCGCGTACTTTTACGGGAACACTGAAACACTGGAACACCGTACTTTTACGGGATAAAAAGCCTATGTTTTAATCCAAAGCCTTAACTACTACCATACCAAATTTCGTCGGAATCCGTTCAGTAGTTTTTGCGCGAAAGAGTAACAAACATCCATCCATACATCCATAATAGGCTACACGACTACATCTAAAATATTTAGTTTCATTAATGTACTCAGAAAATTTGAGGCATTACTACTTCGTAAATGTAAAAAATTATAATATTTTATTTATAGTTTAGTAATTAGAGACATCTAAAAAGTACAAAAAAATTAATTATTTTTTTGCTAAATTAGTAAACAAAACCTACATCATTAGTTTACTTATATCATATACAAAAACTTTTATTATGACATGTATGAACTTAAACGCACAAATATCGGAGATATTTACAAATATGTTCCCGCGGCCATATACTTCATACACTTTAACATGGACGTGACGTCATATCTACGTACGACTTTAGTATGGAGCGTTTTCACGGGACTTGCGAAATTTTGTAAACAAATCGCTGTACCTTTAAAGATATTGACTTTTGATATACGGTTTCTTCTGAGAAGTTACTCATATTTAAGAGTACTATTCATTTATGCAATAAAAAAAAATCAGTCGTGTAGCCTATTATATCCTCACACACTTTCACATTAATAATAGTAGGATTTCGACCACTGGAGGACCTTTGGTCAAATTCAAAATGGCCGATAATGATTTCTGTTTTGTTTTTTGTTTTCTTATTTAATGATACATGACACGTGTGTTTAGTGAAGGATGTTGATAACGCGCGGTCAGGGTCAGGTCAAAGGGAAGGGGCTCTCGAAAGGCTTTTATGGTCTATAAAGTTGCGAAACGCAAATCAGCCTTAATTGAAACACATTACAGCTTATAATTGCGACCATATTTTTTGCACGTACGATATAATTGCTTATTTACAATAAATCATAATAAATGTGTACAAAAAATAAGGAATTAAATACGATTAAAACGAAGAATGAAACATTTTCCCATGTTCTGATTCAAGTATTCACTTAACAGGTTAAAAAAACATCATTACCTACCTAGTTTTACATAATATTTAAAATAGGTTTTTTCGTTATTTGCTGTGCTCTTTCGACTTCTATAAAAACAAAAATTATACTGGTCGTTATACATTATTATTATCATTATACGTGAAGGGACAATTTCTTACCCCTTTTTGGGAAAATTATGATGGAGTATGAAATTTGGCACAGTTAAATTAAACGTGTAGATTACGTATTTTTATAATGCTTAGAAATACGTAAAATTAATAAACACTACGTCACACACACACACTACCTTAAATTAGTAACTCACTATTGACTATAGCTATACCATATTGTGGGCAATCTAATGTTCCTTAGATACGTACCGATCTGGTTTGGAGCAGACCATTATGACAGCATAACACTCGTGTTTGTTTTTCATCTCTATTGTATTAGCACAGAGTTCTATTTACATTGCAGTGATTTTTGTACAGTGTTCCAACTCACAAAAATACTTCTTCCCACACATAAAATAAACTGATAAACAAATAATAAAAAATAATGTTCTGTTATTTTATTCTGTCCTTTATACATTAAAATATTGTACATACATCCAAAAGTTTATTTTCTACAGGTTGACTTTTCAAATCACTTGTCGATGTTATATCAATCAATAGCTTAATTTAATTAAAACCAGAAAGTGCAAACCTCAAAATTAACCACTAAAACTCACCTGATTTAAATCAAATAACGTCGCCTATGGACACCTGCAATATCAGAGGAGTTGCAAGTGCGTTGCCGGGATCTAAGGAGGAAATACGCTCTCCTCTTGAAGGTTTGCAGGTCGTAATGGTCCGGAAATACTGCTGGCGACGGTTCATTCCAGAGTTTTACAGTGCGCGACAGAAAGCTTCGGGTAAAGCACACAGTGGAGGACTGCCACTCATCAAGGTGATGGGCATGATAAATATTTTGTCGCTTTTTATTGTCGTTTTCGTCGAATGTCGACCACTAGTCTCAATAACTTATCTATATAAAAGTCGTGTTAGTTACACTATTTATAAATCAAGAATGGCTGAACCGATTTGGCTGAAAATTGGTGAGGAGATATCTTAAAACCAAGAGAAGGAGATAGGATATTTTTTATGCCGTTCCCGAGGGACTCAAAACTCGAGTACGGCTGAACCGATTTGGTTCATTTAGGTCTCGAAATAATTGCTGAAGTTCAGGGAAGGTTATATTGATTAATATTGGAAAAGGTGTAGTACGTGTTGTAGGTGTAGTTATATTTTATTTATCCTAGTTCATATTTAAGACAGAACAACGTGTGTCGGGACAGCTAGTTTTTTAATAATTTAGTGCTGTCTCAAATTAGCTTACGTACCTACTGGGTAGCCGGGTTTCATATTAGGTATGTCAGTTACCGTCCAAGCAGCTCTAATAAATTCTGAAAATCAAAATCAAATAGCACCGGACTCTGGAGATACTAGCTTATCTATGAAAGTAAACAAAATTTAAGTGTGTGTTTGTAATTTTAAATAAACAGCTTTTCACTTAATGCATATTAAAATATATACTGTACTTATGATATAAAATGAGTTTTAATGATTTTTGCCTATCTATTTGTTCCAGCTAATCTCTAAAACGACCGGGCGGATTTACTGGCAGGTAGTAGATGTTATAAGTAGTAACTTAGGCTAGTTTTATGTTAAGATTCCGTTTCCGTTCTACGCAAACGAAGTTGCGAGCGTCTGCAGTAATTTTAGTTAAAGTAATTAAACTTATTAACTAAAACTATCTTCATCATACCAGTACATATTTATCATATAATTCCATTCAGATTATTATTTTTTTTCGAAACAAAAAAAATTGGCCAAATCAATGTATTACACGGTAAATAAGTGATATTTAATTTGGTTGCATTATATTAGTGTCTTTTTGTTTACAACAACATTACACTGACGATGACGTCACGATGGTCGTATTACTCGTATTACATTCTAGCAGACGGAACTAGAACCTGCATTGTACTAGTACTTGCTAGTACGCAGAAGAGTTACTTGTTACGTAAACTCATAAAAACCGATGTTTCCATTGGTTGGTATTGTCAGGGCCGCGGCATACCTACTTAATTACTTCGCAGTAGATAGCTCCGCATGTGAACCGAGATAACATCTAGTAGAACCATTATAAGTTATTCATTCACTTTTTTCAATAATTGTTATGTTGCTTTATTTGAGGAATATCGATTTTTTTATTAAAATCCTTTAAGTTAAACATAAAATGTTTTACGTGGACAAAATAAGTTTAAAATAAAATGTTATATGGATTTGATCGGGAGAAATTTTCAATTGAAATTAATGAAAACTTCTCGACCGCGACGATTCGGTTACGTTTCATTAATAATATTATTTTAAAGTTCCCAATTTTCCTAGTTTGATGATTATTTTTATAGTTAATTTAAAAAAAGGAGAATATCGGTCACTACTAGTCCAATTTGCAATTAGTAGTATCCACGTTTACGTACAGGGGAAACACTTGATCCCCATTTCATTTCAGACAAACATTCATAAAACCATAATTAACGGGTCAATTCACACCGAAACGAAGCGATAGGCGACATGGAGCAGCCACAGAATAGATCTCATCCAAAAACCGTCAACGCGCTTGAAAGTGAAGCCGTCACGACTACTCCAAATTGGAGTGGCTATCCACACATAACGGAATACCACTTACCACAGAATAACGGAATACTTGGCCCATTTTTTTTTTCAATTAATTTTTATTGAATACCTAATTGTCGTAACATAATAACTCGATTTGTTTTGTAAGTGTAAAGAGTAAAGTAAAGTAAAGAGCGGGCGGGGCGGTAACGTGTTTCGCCATGGTTTTGGTTACAGTGCGCTACGTACAAATGTGATTGAACACTCATTCTGGATGTTCTGTATTCTGTGGAAGATGCATATTGAAGACAGCTATTAATTATTATTTTTAAACAAAAAATTAAACCGACTTCCAAAGTAAAAATACACAAAAAAGTATGAAATAAATTTTCTAAATAATTCCCAATTTTAAATTTGGCTATTTCTCTACTTAATCTTCTTAATTTTGAAGTCGCTACCAGCCCAAACGATATCCTACAATATTTTATAAAACTCACGTTCATATTTGCTGGTACCGACTTCAAAATTAAGAAGATTAAGTAGAGAAATAGCCAAATTTAAAATGGGAATTATTTAGAAAATTTATTTCATACTTTTTTGTGTATTTTTACTTTGGAAGTCGGTTTAATTTTTTGTTTAAAAATAATAATTTCACCCTTTTTAGTGACATATTTTGTTAAGTTATTATTAATACGTATTAATAAAGTCTAAAATAAACGATCGAATGTATAATTGAATACGCGCCAAGCTTCCATTAAGTATTGTTATTAATATGATGAGGATGATTACTGTAAGTTATAAAGTGGCATATGCTTGCAGTTCTTTAAACAATGCCGAAATTTCCAAACGCATATATTTAAAGACTGAGGAGTTCTGTTCAGTGCTTTTGGATCCAGGGTACACCTTGGTACAACATCTTATTTTTTGTTTGGTAGCATAATTTATGTTACTTCAGGAAAAGTCTAAATCACTATGTGTCCATATGAATTTCGAGGAATTCCCTCGATTCCTCATGGATCCCATCATCAAGTTTCCACTTTAATGACTAAAACACCAATTTCGAATTACACCCTTTACAACAACAAAAGAATTTTGCAAATAGCATAAACGGCAGAGTAATGTTCAAAATTCTCCGTGTTGGTGAAAAATACTATGAGAAGTACCTTTTATATGTGATGATGTATGGTGTGATGTTGGTGGTGATGATGATGATTACTCTAATTGACATGGTGGCATATGCTTGCAGTTCTTTAAACAACGTCGAAATCCCCAAACATGTATCTATAAGGAGTCAGGAGTTCTGTTCTGTACTTTTGGATCCTGGGTATACCTTGGAGCAAAATCTTACTTTTTGGTAGCATATGCTTAGACTACTTCAAAAAAAGTTAAAATCACCATATGTTTCCATATAAATTTCGAGGAGTTCCCTCGATTCCTCATGGATCCCATCATCAGGTCACCCCTTTTTTTAAAACAGGACCAACTTGGGATTATACCCTTTACGTCAAAAAAAGAATTTTGAAAATCGGTCCACAGACGGCGAAATTGTGGTCTAACATACAAAAAAAATAAAAAAATAAAAATATATACAGCCGAACGTATAACCGCCTCCTTTTTTGGGAAGTCGGTTAAAAAATGAACTTTATTCATTACTAGCTTTTGCCCGCGACTTCGTCCGCGTGGAACAATACTTTGGGATATCGCTGAAATTTACCCGCGACTTTATTTATGACTAACGAAAGCGGAATCCTATTTTTTTAAACGGAACCCTAAAATAAAAGTAGCCTATGTACCCTATAACATCAGCTATCTGCTAGTGAAAGTCCCGTGAAAATCGGTCCAGCCGTTTCAGAGATTAGTCGAAACAAACAGACAGACAGACCGACTTACAGACAGACAGACGGACAGACAAAAATTAAAAAAAAAATGTATTTTATTGTAAGTACCGAAAATACTTTCAGATTCATTATGTAAAAAGCTGTTAATTTGAAGTTACAAACAGACACTTAAATTGTATTTAACTGTATAGATGTATAGATATTATAATGTATTATATTTTAAGATATTATCAATTTGATGTTTATAAAATAACTAAACTATTTAACTAAACTAAACTAAACATTAACCCGCACGCGCACCCCGCCTTGGTGACGCCCACTTCGAAACGGGCCGTGCAGCAGAAGTCGTAATATTTTAATTTCGCCATAACTTCAAAACCAAACGTCCAATTTTAATCATTCAAAGATCAAATATTATCTACATAAACTGTACTTAGTGATGAAATAATTTATTTTGATAAGGATTAATAACATGAGTAAAATAAACGCGTTTAAATGTAGTCCAAAAGAAATTCAAGATTTTTAAATAAAAAAATGGTTGTTGTGCCTCACTCGACATAGATAGGTATAGTGTGTCGCGGACTTTTTTGTAGATATTTATAAGATCTACAATTAATTAAAACATTTTATGGTTCTATCTTTTATAGTTTAGGCAGCGTACGCAAAATAAGTAACTTTTCTGGTTGATTTTTTACACCTTGTGTCCGAAAAACCCAAATATCTTACGGAACCCTATATTTTTCCAAAATAAAGTTTAGCCTATGTTACTCGTGGATAATGTAGCTTTCGAATGGTGAAAGAATTTTTAAAATCGGTCCAGTACTTTTTGAGCCTATTCATTACAAACAAACAAACAAACAAACATACAAACAAAGTTTTCCTCTTTATAATATTAGTGTAGACAAAAGAAAACACGTTTCATCGTAAGAGTTCCGATGTTCAGGTTGCACCGCACTGCACCGCGCATGTGCAGTGTGTGACTGATGTCATATGAAATTTTTATATTTTGTATAGTGAAAATAAAGTGGGGTTCTGCCGGGAAAGTCAATCAGCAACGCTGTGTTTCTGTATTATTTTTCTAAATTCGTGTTAATTCGGTTTTTAATGTGTTATAGTGGTGGAATATTAACCATTAATTATTCGTTGAGGTGCATTAGTGTGAAAAAGTGATATATTCTACAAAATGCGTGCTAAATTGGGTTTCCCGCCAAAACTCCCTAGGAAGTTTCAGTAAAGCGTCTACCACTTTACTGAATCGACTGACTTGACTAATTGACTACCCTGACTACTTATTTCGACTTTGACTAGACTTTGGACTTGACGATTTAGAAATAAGACAAAGAAATACCTTGAACGACAGACGAGGCAGTATGGTCTAAGACCTTAGCCTGTTCCATTTCGGGACGAATTAAACAAAAAAAAAAATGAAAATAAAGTTTGAATAGCTTTCTTAAAAATGCAGCGCCCAGTATCGTCGCGTGTCGTCGCGGTGTGAACTGACCTTAAGAGAACTTAAATTTCAGAGAGTTTATCAACCCGTGTAGCCGGCAATCCTTGTCCGACGACCAACATTACAGTTTGTCCCACGAGTACGGGCGATATTTTAATGTTACAAATGGCTACGTCATAAATCAACATAAGATAAATAAAACTATATTCGTATTAACATAAAAATCTCATTTGTGACGAAATTCACCTGACTCGCAGGGTTGGCACTTTGGTGTAGTTTACATAATATTTTATTTATATCACTTAATATTTCATTTATTAAGTTATAAAATGTAATTGTATACCTATGTGAGTACACACTTCTCAATGAAATTGTTTGTTTTCTATTCTGAATATTTTTATTTCGTCTTTATTATATATACAATTTATAACTTACACATTCGTGCCAAAACAACCAAAACAAATCACTTCAAAAAATTATTTGTTATTATCTGTTGCCCGTGGCTCCGCCCGCATAAATATAGTATATCTCGGAAACACTGTACTTTTTCGGGATAAAAAGTAGCCTATGTTTTGATCCAGAGCCTAAACTACTACCATGTCAAATGTCATCAAAATCCGTTTAGTAGTAGGATATCAAGCAGGTAAAGTACAAACACATAGGTACAGAAAACAAATCTTTAGTAACTTCTAGGTTATTATCATGAAATCCAAATTGCTGTTCTTGCCATGCGAGTGCGACTTCTTGTTGAGTGTGAATTGAGATTGAGTTATAGGATATTATATTTTAGCGAAGCTTAAATGTGTTAAATGTATGAAAATTTTAATATCTAAATTTATATACTGTACACTGTACAGATTTCGAATAAACAGCCCAACGGAACTGACCAATTTGTTAAAGTATTCCATCAACTATCACCTGAGCCTTTAGTCAAGATGCATTTGACAATTTCGACGGCGAAGTTCAAAATCAAAATTGTATGGGATTTGACTAATCGCTAAGTGACATGTCGCTTGCAATGACATAATATGTCAAATCCCATACATTATGTTTTCGAACTTCGCCGTCGAAATTGTCGAATGCATCTTGACTAAACCCCCAGAAACCTGTTAGAGGCTGGTCACTGTAATGGACTATTTGATACGTTACACCAGCTCGTTACCACCTCCATCGTTTCCCAACGACAAAATAGCGCTAATTATAACGCAACACTTATCAGTTATCACTCACACATAATAGACGAATCTTTAGTTTCACTCAAATGTTAAACACTAAACATGTATAAGTAGTTGCAAGTTGAAACTTGTATTTTTTTTTTCGAAACTTTTTTGTAAGATAGTATTCAAAAGTTATTTTAAAATGCTATTTTTAAAAATTATACTTATGTAATATTCATAAAAAATTAAAATATTAATTAAGTATGAATGCAAAAATGATATTTTTTGCTTAGTATTTGAAACATTTCTTTAACTTGCCGAAGGTATCATAACACATTTCATAGCCAAACAGCTAAGAGAAAAGCTACGCGCCTATACTGGCGTGCAAAATGAAAGTACTACACTTTTAAAATTTCAGTTTTTCAAAACTATAAAAGTTATAGATTTTAAATAAAAAAGTGTGTCTGTCAGCTCCGACGCACGACTGGAGTTTACTATAAAAAGTAAAATTTGGTGTGTAATGCAAAGAAAGTAAGTACACTCAAAAAAAAATACTCTGTAGTGTGTACAATAATTGTACATAGCGTGGTTTTGGAACCTTTTTTATACTTTGTACTCTATACTAACAATTTTAAAAATATAATAAAAAAAAATTCAATTTATTTCCTTTTTGAGAACTTAATAAGATACGATGTGTAATATGTTCTATCTCATTTTTTTGCACATTATATCCTACAGATATATATGTTTGTCTCTTTTAACATAACGCCTCAAGCTTCCGAGCATAGAGTGATGTACTGCTTCTGAGTGCTACATTTGATTTTACTCCTCATAAAATTTATGTACCGGGCCTTATAACTCAAATCATTTCTTAAGGAGTAAACTCCAAAAGTTTATTATTTAGAAAGCTTTAGAAAGTTAATGAAATTTGTTATTAAACGTTTTCTATTTAAAATCTCTAATTAATTATTATAGTTTTGAATTTTAAAAACATAGTACTTACTATATTTTGCAGGCTAGTGTATTACGACGTTGGCAATAATACAATAAAGATTACCTCCTAGCCCTGACAGAATAGAAAATATATTTACAGAAAAACAGCTTTTATAAAACGATCCAGATTTTGAAATCCAGAATTTGAAAACTTTGACATCCCCTTCAACGGCCCACAATTTTTCCACACAATCGTAGACACACCGCATACTTGTAGTAGTGCAATAAAATCGAAAACTATGTAGCTGTTTATATGTTCCTCGTTCTTTAATCTGTGCTGTCACTTTGCACGCAGCACAGAGACAGGTCGTGACGTCACATTTCCAGACTTACCAAATTCCCATTTTTCTCATCGTGAAGAAACTATTTATTTATTTTATTATTTATATAAATACCACAACTGGGTCGCATTACATAAGGCCTAGTTTTCGCAACGACTCGATAGCGCATTTGTCTCCGTCTCGCCCCAAAATAATCTTTTACTTCTGCCGATCAATGATTTTTCATTATAGATATATTGACACGTGAACAAAACGTTGTACCTAACAATAGCTCGAGGGTTCATTATTCTTCCATTCAAGTCCTCATACATTCTTATGTAATAGCTGATAACATCTACGACCTCTTTTGTGATCGCTCAATAACTTTAATTCTGTGCCTCTTTCGACAAGTTTTTTTTTTTGCATATTCATGACAGTTTTTATCAGTCAATCTTAAGTAAAAAGACCTGGATGATTGTTACGGGCGTTTCAGATGGCCAAGGTACTATAATATTTTATCTTAAGATGCTTGGATATATGAAAATATTATTGTATCTTCGCTGTCTCTGATGCCCCTTAATTTATCCAGAAATATCTATGAATAATTAGTAACATCGAATAGTACCGTGTACCATACTCGTATGAAGAGCACGGTCCTCGCGCCGTGCGCCTTAACCTATGTAAAACATACTTTAAGTCGGATCGATAGTCAAAAACAATTTATTATACTGTGTGTGATTTATTGATCTATTTAGATCATCATACTGTTACAAATGGCCTTCTCGCTGTGGGGCAGCCCATCATACTCCAGTCTCTACTCATATAAGTCTATAAAAACCATAAATTCTTCGATTCCAAAGTGCTCGGTCGTTATAGATTTTATAGCTGTGACACTCCTAATATGTACATTATTATATAATACTATACCTAATGTATTAGCTTAAAATATATGAAGTATGCTCCTCAATATTGACAGTATCTTTGTTATTTATTATAGGATCTAATTTCTGATAATATGAATAATTTTAATGGTAACCTTCCATGTGGACATAAATTGAAGGTTTTTCCGTATAACGAGAGGTAAGTACGAAAAGTTTTCTAGACGAAGTTATCTGGCAACCGAAAGTTGAACTTGAACAATACCTGAATGTCGATTCTGCTAATTAAACCCTGCCAGTTACGATCCAGTCTCGATGTGTTAAAACTCCAAAATTTAATTTCATAAACCAACTTCAAACTTGCTCTGATTGGTCCAAACTTCAAAAAAACAGTTTATGATATCATTTTAAATTCAATAAAAATAAAACGAAATAACTCGAGAATTGGGTTTTAGATATTTTAAGTAATCTAAGTATGGTAGGTACAAATAAGCAAAAAGAATTGAACTATTGCATAATTTTAGTTTGTCGAATTAACTTTTAAGTTTGTACAGAATTGCCATGTAAAACGTTTGCAAAAACCGCCAGGTTCAACTTTCGTTAGCCAGACTATTTCATGAACAAATATTTTGTAGTTTTTGCTGCTGCAATCGTAGACTACATTAAATTGTCTTAATAAGTCATGAGCTTTCTTCTAGTGGGCGTAGATTTCATCGCGGTGTCGCCGTCGTCGCGTCATACGCAATATGCAAATCACTGCACCGATTTTGATGAAATAAATTCTTTGATCGGACAAATGTCAGGCTTGTAGATCGGCGTGGAGAAATGTGTAATATATTAAATTTATTACACGATATATATTGTGAAAATGTTTTATAATAAAACATAAATGATAAACTTTTTCCAAGCTCGCTGACGAATTATCAGTTGCTATGATTTTTATGAGATATTTTTTTTATTCAAAGTTTAAAAATGAGTTGGGTAATGTATGTGTACTTAATATATGTGAAGAAGCATCATAACCAGAAACAAAATCTAATATATGAAATTCTAGTGTCATAGACTTAGGGACACACTCTTCCGAAACGGCAAGCGGACAAGACCGGTTCTTATAAAAAGAATTGCATATTCGATAGGTTTAAGAATCGATCGTAATCTAAATAGATTTTTTATATATGGCAAAATAACGTTTGCCGGGTCGGTTAGTATCATATAAAAATATTTCACACAGGCCTTAATACAATTATTTCTAACCCCCAACGCAAAAAGAGGGCTGTTATAGGTTTGATGTGTATGTCTGTCTGTGTGTCTGTGGCATCGCAGCTCCTAAACGAAAGGTCCGATTTAGATGTAGTTTTTTTTTTGTTTGAAAGCTGACATGATCGAGTGTTCTTAGCTATAATTCATCATCATCAGCCGGCTCAAAATACCCGCCCTCAAAATAATAGCCCGCTGCTTAAAAATTAGGGGGTTACTTAAAAAAATTATTTCGATATTTACACGCTGAATTATTGGAATCGGGCTTTAAGCACAAACTATATTCTTGTTCTTCTGCGAGGCAACCCGTACTATATAGCTAAGGTTTAGTTGTATGTCATGACTCATGACCTTTCTGCTGAACTATCATTATTTAAAATGAAATCATACGCCAAAAAGTCTAACAAAGGTTGTTGTAGCATTTAAAGACCTTCGCCATGCCATCGTTAATTAATGCAGCCTATGTCCAATGGAGTTCAGATAGGTTTTTAATTTGACGCATAGGTATACGATGATATACGCATCGACGATTTTTCGAGGCTACAAAAGGTTTCCTAGAATATTTTTTGTTCACCATCATGGATTTCTGAGCGTAATAAGCGTAATAGACTAGGTATTTCAACAATTGTGTTTATATTATATTAATTCTTATAATATTCATCGTTATTGTGTCCATCTGTCTGTCACCAGGCTGTATCTCGTATACCGTGATAGCTAGACACATAGACAGTTAATTTTTTCCCAGGTGATGTATTTCTGTTACCGCTATGTTGAAACAGAATGAAATAAATTTTTTAAAGGGGGGGCTGGATAATTATTACGGCAACAGGTTGAAATTTTCACTGAATATTATTGTTGTATATTTTCTTTCAAATAATCGTCGTGGTCGTCCCCCCCCCCCCCTTCTAAAAGAAAATCTTTAAAAATCATGATGGTAGTCTTTATGATGAACTTTGAAAGAAAACTATAACGGCTTATAATAAAACTTTCTTAGTTTAGGAGTTAAGGAGACTTAACTTGTAAAATGCGCTTATTTGGAAAACTTTGTACAAAAATTACGAAATAATAATTAAACAACTAAACATGTAAAATATTGGTATGATGATACGGAACCCTACGTGTCCGACTCACACTTGGCCGGTTTTTATGGCACTATCCCGCTATTCCTATGGATCATCTTACACCATCCGACTTTTTTTAAATGATATAATAATTATCCATGATATGAAATAATAATTATCCAAAATGGCGGCGATGTTGCCACCCATCACGTCTCGTTTCTCGCGGAGACGAAAAGTGGCCCACGGAGAGCCGCTTCGTTACGTTGAATGTAAGAGGAGGAATGGATGGTAAGAATGAAAGTGGACGAAGCGAAACAAGTATATAATGATCGTAGTAAGTGGAAAGAAGTGGTCTCTGCCTACCCCTACGGGAAAGTGGCAGTCTCTGCGACTCTGTCTACCCCTACGGGAAAAAGGCGTGATTATATGTATGTATGTATGTATAATATTTGAAAGCAAAACGATATACGCGGAAAATTCTGCAGAATTATTTAAATTAATTGCAAAATTGTAGGAGACCTTTTGCTCGCATAGTTTTGTGTTGCTTCAAGGAGTTTTGCATAATAGCTCGCTGGTCGAAACAATAAACCTAATTTTGATAGTATTATATGGATTGGTACGGTAGCAAAGGTTAATCATTCGAATGTGCAATCAAAGGATATAAAAATCTACACAGTTTTTGTTAATCTATTATTTGCTAAGTTATTTTAACATTTTAACTACATTTGAAAATGACAAACTTATATTATACTCATACATAAGGATTTGAACAGTAGTCGTTTTTCACGCATAGCAAAAAAGTCTTTTTTAGTCATTTTTAGTCCTGTAACGTTTTAATTTAGCAACTGATTACTGTACTTTTTGCGTTTTTTCGGTCGGTATTTATGTCGCCTTTCGGAAAATATAATAATTTTGCTGAATAAAAACAAATGTATGTTCCCTAGATACTATAGCATGGGTATTATTACATATTTTTATTATATTATGTATGTATTATTTTATTATTTATTTATGCAAATTAATTCTCAATTTATTTCTTTCTAAGGTTTGCTAAAATATAGCACGTTAACCTAATAATTAGGTACCGAATTTAAGAAGTAGTTATAGCAAACTGTTCATACACTTCGTCTGTTTCGCTCTCTCTTTACCAAAAAGATTGCCATCTTTGTCACACCTATGACAACCATGGCCTACTCGATTGACTGAACATTCTAGAACATTAAAACAAAAGACGTTCAAGATGGAAAAAAAATTGAAAATTATTCCCATATATTCGACATTAACAATTGAACACGACAACACGTTTTTTTATATTGTAAATAATTTGAAGATAATATACGCATTACTGTTATCTGAAGGATTTTATTCGACTACAATACTAAACAAAATTTGGACCTTCAGCGCCGGACATTCGGAAAATACGAAAATCGGCATATACGAGAAAATCGGAGAAACACGGACGAAGCAGTGGTCAGGTCAGGCTTTCCTATATCTTTCATATTCCATAGTTCCCATATATTTTCCCATTTTCAATTCGATTTTGTGCTAATATAGTGTTATTTATACGTTCATAATTACATAATTCGTTTTCTTCATTTTCATAAGCGGGTAACATTTATACGTAGGTAGTAGCGATTTGACTTCTGTTTTCTTATTTTATCTTTACAAAATGTCTCAATCTAGTGACAATCTAGAAATATCTAAAGCATTAAATAAGAAACGCGGGATTATTCGTGGAAAATTAACACTTTTTATAAAATTTGTGGATTCTTTAAGTGGTAGATTAGAAAATGAACATATTTATACGGAACTTCAGACGCGCCTCAATAAAGCTGAAGTTTTATTACAGTCATTCTCTGATATTCAGGATGAAATCGAGTTAAATTTGCAAGATTCTCTCTTAGAAAACGCATTAAACGAGAGAGAGAGTTTTGAAAATTTATTCTATATTTACACAACTAAAGCCAAGTGTATGTTAAGCGCTCAAACTAAGTCACAGAGTAATTCATGTAAAGGTACTGGCGCCGTCAAATTGCCTACAATCGCACTTCCAACCTTTGACGGTTCATACGACCAATGGCTTGAGTTTCGCGACACATATCTCTCTTTGATACATAACTCTACGGACATAGATAATGTTCAAAAATTCCATTACTTGCGATCATCTCTCACAGGTAACGCACTCATGGTTATCAAATCATTGGAATTTTCGTCGGAGAACTATCTAGTAGCGTGGGAACTATTGGAGAATAGGTACAACAACAGTCGCTTACTCGTACAAAATCACGTCAAGGCTTTGTTTTCCATTAATTCGATTACTAAAGAATCCGCAGCACATATTCGCAAGTTAATCGATACAATTTTAAAAAATATTCGCGCCCTTAAAACATTAGGCGAGCCCACCGACTCGTGGGATACGTTACTAATTTATTTAATTACAACTAAACTCGATCAGTCAACAGAATGCGAGTGGGAGAACTACAAAAGCTCTTTTCTAAACAACAATAATAATAATTCAAATATGCGCAAAATTTTGTCCCTTAATGATTTAATTAAATTTTTAAAAGATAGAGCTGACTTGTTAGAGACTATTCAATTAAACCATAGTAAAAGTAGTTTATCCGAAAACTTAAAAAAATCAACAAATGTAAATAAATCACATAGTTTTGTTTCTACACGTTCAAATAATAATAAGTCTGTTCCAAATAAATCTAATGCAGTTAATTTGAAGCGCGTCCGTAACTGCACTTTATGTAATTTTAATAATCATTCGCTTTATTCATGTAATAAGTTTTTAAACCTATCTACAGACGACAGAATTAAATTTGTTAATAAAAACAGGCTTTGTCACAATTGCCTACGCTCAGGTCATTCGAACACCGAGTGTTGGTTCGGTACGTGCAGAAAGTGCAACGAGAAACACAATACATTGATTCACGTTGCTAGGGATCGTAGTGACACCATCGCCGCCCAGCCGCGGTCACCCGGCAAGAGCGAGGTTGAAGCGGAGGTATCAGAGCCGCAGCTTGGCCCATCTAATTCGTTCGCGTTGCATTCCTCATATAATGCAACTGAAAATACGTTTTTCCCGGAGACTGTTCTACTATCAACAGCTCTGGTAGAGATCACAGATTCGCATAATAATTATTACACAGTACGCGCTTTATTAGACAATGGCAGCCAGAATTGCCTAATCACTGAGTCTTTATGCAATAAACTTAATATTAATACCATACAGTCCACTTACCATATCACAGGTGTAGGGAACTCAGTGACTAATTCGACAAAATCGTGCGTTATTTGTATGAAATCAAAGACATCAGATTATAATACTCGCCTTAAATGTTTAGTTTTACCTCAGATAACAGCACAGATGTCATCTTTAGACAGTAATTCACGCATCATTATCCCAAACAGTATACAGCTGGCAGACCCTAATTTCTATTCGTCATTAAAAATCGAGCTACTGGTCGGAGCTGATAAGTTTTGGGAATTATTAGATGAAGGGCTTATACGTTTAACTAGTGGTCCATACCTTCAGAACACGAAGCTAGGATGGATAATTTCAGGCATAATATTAAATAATAAACGCTCGCGCATCAATCGAGTACAATGCAATTATTCGCAATCCTTAGATAGTCAGCTAAGGCGATTTTGGGAGATAGAGGAAATATCTTTACAAAATAATTTCACTAAAGACGAAATTCATTGCGAAAATGAGTTTAAACAAACTACTTATCGTGATAATAATGGTAGATTCTATGTGCGCATTCCTCTTAGTAAATCTAGTGACATATTAGGAGATTCGTTTACACTCGGGAAAACTAGATTTCTTTCGCTTGAACGTAAACTAGAAAGGTCGCCTGAATACAAACAATTATATTGCGCATTTATGAAGGAGTACTTGGAATTAGGGCACATGACAAAAATTAGTTTTAATAATTTATCGACTCCTCACTATTTCTTACCGCATCATGGCGTTTTACGAGAACACAGTGTAACTACAAAACTCAGGGTAGTTTTTGATGCCAGTGCTAAAACTACATCCGGTATATCGCTTAATGATATACAACATACAGGCCCAGCATTACAAAACGATATTTTATCTATTTTATTACGTTTTCGCCAGTTTAAATTCGTCGCTTGTGCCGATATTCAGCAATTCTTTAGACAAATCTGCATTCAGCAGGACCAACGCAATTTACAATTAATCGTTTGGCGAGAAAATAAATCGGAAGATCTTTGTGTATATCAGTTAAATACAGTCACGTACGGCACGGCATCAGCGCCGTACCTCAGTAATCGATGCTTAAAGCAGCTGGCAATCGAATGCACTGACGATACTATTAAACGTGTTATAGACGAGGATTATTTTGTTGACGATATGGTAACAGGCCACGATGATAAACAAGCTCTATTAGATATTTGTAGCAAAGTCTCTAATACATTAAAGTCAGCGTGTTTTAACTTACGCAAGTGGTTATTTAACTGGGATAATTCGGCTAATGACAATCAATCGAAAGAGTTGTCATTTAGCGAACATTCTACGAGTAAAACGCTCGGATTAGGCTGGTATTATTCATTAGATTATTTGCATTTCACTACTAATATTAAATTACCTAATACGGGTCCCATCACTAAACGAGTGATGCTTTCCACAATTGCTCAGATTTATGATCCTCTGGGCTTACTAGCACCGGCAATTATATTGGCAAAAATCATATTGCAGAAATTGTGGTTACATAAAATTGACTGGGACGATCCAGTACCAAACGACATTTCCAAAAAATTGTTTAATTTTATTAACACTCTTCCTTATTTAAAAAATATTCGAATACCGCGGCACGTTAGAGGGCAATATACGAATTATACGGACTTACATATTTTTACCGACGCATCACAAGATGCGTACGGTGCCTGTGCGTATGTCAATACCTATGACGAGCACTCGCCTGTCACAGTCAGGTTGCTGTGTGCTAAAACCAAAGTCGCTCCAATCAAACCCGTCACAATGCCGCGGTTAGAACTGTGCGGTGCTTTGGTTGGTGCTAAACTATATGACATCATAATAAAATCGTGGCGATTAATATTCGATAAGGTTTATTTCTGGTCCGACTCTACAATTGTCATAAGTTGGATCAAAACGTCACCTACACTATTAAAACCTTTTGTACAGAATAGGGTGGTACAAATCAACGATATAACCGGAGACCTACCATGGTTACACGTAGCCGGCAAAGACAACCCGGCCGACTTATTGTCTCGCGGGCTTACCCTCGACACGCTTCAGAACACGGACATTTGGTGGCACGGGCCAGCTTACTTACACGAATCAAAACAATTTTATACGCAAAATAATAATGATTTAAACGTAAATGATTTGCCTGAAATAAAATCGAATGTTACTGTATTAACATCGTCATTAAACTATATAAACTTATTTAACTTCGAACGTTTTTCTAATTTTAATCGTTTAAGGCGCACGTCGGCATACGTTCTGCGATTTATCAATAATTCGCGTCAGTCAATAAAAGCGCAATGTACTTTTGGTCCGCTCACTAATGAAGAATTGTATAATTCAACTATATTATTAGCTCGAATGTCGCAGCAAGAATCATTAGCTGATATTTATAATGCTTTAAAAAATAATTCGCACATTAAATTACCTCGAAGTATTTCAAGTCTAGATATATTTATGGATAAAAATCGCATAATTAGAGTAGGAGGTAGGTTGCGGAACTCAGAAACATTTGGATACAATAAAAAACATCCAATACTAGTTTGTTCTAAACATCATTTTACACGCATCTTATTTAGGTTTGAACATAAACGTCTTTTTCACGCAGGCCCCCAAATGCTTTTAGCCACGATCAGAGACGATTGGTGGCCCCTTAGAGGTCGCGATTTAGCTCGGCAAACAGTTCATAAATGCGTCACCTGCACTCGTCAAAGAGCAGAGACCATTTCAGTGAAAATGGGTGACTTACCGGCCGAGAGGTTAGACGCGGGGCATCCATTTTTGCGTAGCGGTGTTGATTACGCAGGTCCTATGGTCGTTTTGAATCGCAAAGGTCGGGGCGCTAAGCTAGAAAAATGCTACATTTGCATATTCGTATGTTTTGCTACACGCGCTTTACATTTGGAGTTAGTTACGAGTTTGAGTTCTGACGCGTACCTGATGGCTTTAAAGAGGTTTATATCTAGGCGAGGTAAACCTGGTCAGATATTCTCTGATAACGGGAAAAATTTCGTAGGGGCACTTAAAGAATTTACAAATTGTTTAATTTCAAATCAAACTAATATATTCAATTATACAGCTTCAGAAAATATTTCATTTAAATTCATTCCACCTTATTCGCCTCATTTTGGCGGTTTGTGGGAAGCAGGGGTCAAATCCGTCAAATATCATTTACGACGCGTTTTAAATTCGAACCTCACGTACGAGGAATTTTCAACTCTATTAGCACAAATCGAAGCGGTCCTTAACTCTAGACCGATCTCTCCTATGTCCTCTGACCCCGAAGATCTTCTCCCCCTGACGCCTGCACATTTCCTCATCGGCCGACCACTGGTCGCACCCGTCGCCGAAAATTTAACTGAAGCTAAATCGACAAGCTTAATTCACTACAAACGCATAGAACAGATGCGACAAATGTTCTGGAAACGGTGGTCTACGGAATATATATCCGAAATGCAAAAGCGGACAAAGTGGCAAGAGAACAAGGGAACGTTAAAACCTGACACACTCGTTATTATTAAAGAAGACAACCTTCCGCCTCTGAGGTGGTCTCTTGGCCGTATTCTACAAACATTTAAGGGAAAAGATGGACTTTGTCGTGTCGCCAGAATTAAAACAACTAATGGCATCATCACGAGATCCTACCCGAAGCTGTGTCCACTTTTCACCGAGTAAAGTATCTTTTCCGTTGGAGGCAGTTGCTCCAAGGCGGGGGGCATGTTCATACACTTCGTCTGTTTCGCTCTCTCTTTACCAAAAAGATTGCCATCTTTGTCACACCTATGACAACCATGGCCTACTCGATTGACTGAACATTCTAGAACATTAAAACAAAAGACGTTCAAGATGGAAAAAAAATTGAAAATTATTCCCATATATTCGACATTAACAATTGAACACGACAACACGTTTTTTTATATTGTAAATAATTTGAAGATAATATACGCATTACTGTTATCTGAAGGATTTTGTATGGGACTGTATTTTTCCACTAGGTTTTCACCGCCGGCTCTGATCAGACTCGAAGATAGCAAGGTTACACCGATTCGGGCAGAGCTGGGGCGTATAAAAAATAACACTGATTTGAGGAGAACATTTTTCACATTAACTCGTTAGCTTACCTGGCTCAGGGCAATGCCGTATAGAGAGCACAAATGTACTCTTCTAATTTCCATATAAGCTATCTCTCTCTTATTTCTCTATACGGCTATTTTTCCGTAATTTTCCCTAATTTCCCTTTATTTCCCCTGAGCCAGGATAAGTGAAACGCATAACGTGAAATTCTTTATTTACCATAAAACAATACATAATCACACAGTTTACATAGATACTTAGTAACACATAAGCAAAATTACAAGTATAAGAAAAACCATATATTTTTCACCATTATAATCTAATTTTCTCTAAAACCATTTACATTTCTATTTACCTAAATGTTATTTACTTTAGCCACTAATTTTTCCTATGTGCAACACTAATTTTCCAAGTGAAATAAGCTACGGTTAAGAAATTATAAAGAAAATAAACTCGTGACTTTAAAACAATTATTTACCGCTATTCTAATGAACTTAACACTTATGTACAACACTTATATTCACTATTTTCACTCTTAAAAGTTTATGTACTATTTACTCACAGTTTTTAGAAACGTTTTAAAGCACTGATAAGTGTTCATTGTCTTTAAATTCACTTTAAAACACAGGCGAGGCCGCTGTCCTTAACAATTTACTCACAGTTTTTAGAAACGTTTTAAAGCACTGATAAGTGTTCATTGTCTTTAAATTCACTTTAAAACACAGGCGAGGCCGCTGTCCTTAACATCCTCCCCCCGGCGCAGTAGCCAGGTTCTACGTAGCCTCCTCTGGTGACCGCGGGCTCGCTGGACCCGCCGTGGACTGCTCCGCTGACTGCCAGCTGTCTGTGTCCGCCGCAAACTGCTCTGGTGACTGCGGGCTGACCGTGCCCGCTGCAACTGGCTGCGACCGCGAGCTGTCTGTGCTCGCTACAGCTCGTGATGGTGACTGCGAGCCGTGTGTGGCTCGCTCCGGCGACTGCGAGCTGTCTGTGGCTCGCTCAGGCGACTGCGAGCTGTCTGTGGCTCGCTCAGGCGACTGCGAGCTGTCTGTGGCTCGCCCTGGCGACTGCGAGCTGTCTGTAGCTCGCTCAGGCGACTGCGAGCTGTCTGTAGCTCGCCCCGGCGACTGCGAGCTGTCTGTAGCTCGCTCAGGCGACTGCGAGCTGTGTGTAGCTCGCTCCGGCGACTGCGAGCTGTCTGTAGCTCGCCCCGGCGCTCGTTCCGCGCCCGGCGACGCCCCCGGCTCCGTCTGCTCCGCCAGCGGTCGCGGTTGCGACTGCGGCGCCTCCTCCAGCACTGCCAATTTTGATGTGGGCCTGCGGAACACACCACTGCGCGTGCGAACGTCCGCACAACGCACCTGTCCGTCCGGGCCAGGGTAGACCCGGTGCACGACCCCGCGCGGCCACGTATTACGCGGCAGCGCCGGATCTACGACCACGACCAGGTCGCCCGGAACCAGGGCACGGCTGCTCTGCGGCGCCCCGTAGCGTGGCGTGAGCGTGGGGAGGTATTCCCTCACCCAGCGCCTCCAGAACTCGTCGGCAAGGGCTTGCGCGACTCTCCAAGTCTTCTTGTCCGCCGGCACACACGGTCCGACGTACGGCAGTCCGGCGGACGACCCCAGGAGGAAATGGTTCGGTGTGATTGCCTCCGGGTCGCTGGGGTCCACGGAAACGTGAACTAGCGGTCGTGCGTTCACGGAATACTCCGCCTCGGCCATCAGGGTCTGGAGTACCTCTTCTTTCGGCGACTTCTCGTTCAGCGTAGCGAGTAAGGCGGTTTTCACTGACCTCACCATCCGTTCCCAGGCACCTCCTTGACTCGGTGCCCCCGGCGGGGTGAATTTCCATTGCATGCGGTGCGTGAGGCCCAGCTGAGCCATAGCCGGTGCCCACTCAGCGTACGCCTGCCGCAGCTCGACGTCCGCGCCTCTGAAGTTCGTCCCGTTGTCGCTGTACATGACTGACGGCCATCCTCGCCGCGCAGCCATCCTTCTCATGGCCATTATTGCTGAGTCTGTCGACAGCGAGGCCACCAGCTCCAGGTGCACGGCCCGCGTCGTCAGACAGGTGAAGAGCGCTCCCCATCTCTTCTCGTGACGTCGGCCGATGGTGATCGTCATCGGGCCGAAACAGTCGAGACCACAGTACGAAAATGGTCTCTGGAACGCCCCCAGGCGCTCCGCCGGCAAGTCTCCAGTTTGTGGTGTTCTCGGGTGCGCCCGTCGTAGCCGACAAAACGCACACTTACTTGTTATGCCGCGCACCGTCGGCCGCAGCTTCAGGATCCAAAACCTTTGCCTGAGGACGTTCACGACCCTCTCACGGCTCCCGTGTCCTGCCCTGGCATGCTCCCGTGCCACCAGTAACTTCGTAAACGGATGTCTACCGTCCAGGATAATTGGATTCTTCATCTCCGCTGGAACCTGCGCTGCTTTGATTCTTCCGTCTAGTACGAGCAGCCCGTCTTTGTACACTGGGCTGAGCCGGTACAAGGGGCTCCACCTAGGCGCCGTCTTGCCACTTGTGATCTTTTCAATTTCTTGCGTGAAGCTGTCCCGTTGTGACCTCTGATACCACAACGTCTCGGCCCGCTCTAGGTGTCGTACCTCGAGGTTGGCTCGACGATCTCGGCACTTTTCTAAGAATAACAAAACCATCGCTGTGCATCTTATGAGGCGCTCGTAACTCGAAAAGCGCGTCACATCCGGTAGACAATCCAGCTCACTCGCCCTTGTGGTGTAAAAGGCGACGTGTTCTTCTTTATCCTCGACTTGGGCGGGACTCTCCGCGGGCCACTCGCTCATAGGCCTGCGCAGGAAGTCTGGCCCTTTAAACCATGGGTCCTCGTCGCTCCTCGGAACATAGCCCGTTCTCGTGGCTAGGTCCGCGACGTTGTTCTTAGTGCTCACCCACCTCCACTGGTGGACAGATGTCAGTTCGGCGATTTCCCCCAGGCGGTGCGCGACATACGGCGTGTACTTCCGGCTGCCGTTTTGTATCCAACACAGCACCACCTGTGCATCAATCCAGTAGAAAACGGTATCTGTTTTCCACCTGTGCTCTGCTACGACGGCGTTTCCCAGCCTCGCTCCGACCAGGGCGGCCTGTAGTTCCAGCCTCGGTATGGTTTGGGCCTTCAACGGCGCTACTTTGGCCTTGGCTGCGGCCAACACGACTCGAACATCTCCATTTTCCTGTTCCATCCTCCAATAGACGGCTGCGGCGTATGCGTCTTTGCTCGCATCACAAAATACGTGCAGCTGCCGGCTCCTCGTCGGGCTCCCCCCGTTGTAGCTCCGGGGCAGCTCGAGATGGCTGATGTATTCCATGTCTGTCAGCCAGCGGGTGAAGTCCTCGGCTGACTCAGCTGGCAGCGGCTCGTCCCAGTCCAGCTTCTGACGCCACAAGCCTTGTAGGATGACTTTGGCGGTAATGGTGTAACAGCTAAGTAGCCCCAGCGGATCGTAGATACTCATTACGGTGCTAAGGGCCTCCCTTTTCGTCGGCGCGCGCTGCAGCTCACGGACCTCCACAGGAACTCTAGATAGCGACGTGTTGAATTTTAGTTTGTCACCTTTGGAGTCCCACAGCATGCCCAGGGTCTTCTGCTCGTCCTTGGTGACGTGCTGCGTAGTATTCTCAGCTAGGCGGTCCTCAGGCAGCTCCTCTAGCACCCTCCGATCGTTGCTCGTCCAGCCTCTTAAGTGGAAGCCACCTTTCCTGTGCACCTGGTCCACTTGCTCTACCACCTGCTTGGCCTTCTCCCGGTCCGGATAGCTGTCCACGTAGTCATCCATGTAATGGGCTTCGGAAATAGCGCGATGGGCTTCCGGGTGTGACTCAGCGAATTCTTCCGCGTTCCTATTCCGGGCTGAGTGTGCCAGGAACGGCGAACACGACGCTCCAAAAATCATCACCACCATCTTGTACCTGGTCGGCGGCTCGTTCGGGTCCTCTCTCCACAGGAACATCTGGGCCGGCTGGTCTTCTCGTCTGACTTTCACACGAAGGAACATCTCCTGTATATCGGCCTTCACAGCAACAGCTTCCTCCCTGAACCGGAACAGGATTCGTGGCAGTGACGTCAGAAGGTCAGGCCCCTCCAACAAGTGATCATTAAGGCTCACGCCGCTTGTCTTCGCCGCCGCGTCGAAAACCAGTCGCAGCTTACCCGGTTTGTTTGGGTTTTTGACCGGGAAGTGCGGCAGGTACCATGTACGGTCGCTTCCGGCCTCCGTCCCGTCGCATTTTTCCGCATATCCCTTGCTTATGAGATTTTTCATCTGCCCATGGTACTGCGCCTCGTCTTCTGGGTTTCTCCTGAGCTTGTGTTCTAAGTTCTTAAGCCTCTTCAGCGCATTGTTGTAGCTGAGAGGTAATTTGACGCCGTCCTTGCGCCACAGAAGTCCCACTTCGAATCGACCGTCTTCCGTTCTCTTGGCCGTCCTGCCAAAGAGGTCGATGGCCCGCTGCTCGCCGTCTGTCAGCCTCGCCTTAGCCGCTATTCCCAATGCGTCTATATCGAAGTGTTTCTTCACCATTTCTTCGAGCCGTTCGCCTCTGGTCTCGATTGTGGATATGTGCAGGATACTCTCATCATCCTGCCTTATGATGCGCCTCGGGATGCTGCCATGGATCACCCAGCCGAGTTTGGTCTTTGAGGCCGCAGGCTGGTTCCTTTTCCCGATTCTCAGTTCTCTTGACACGATGAGCTGCCAGTTGTCCGTACCGATGAGAAGTTGGGGTTTCTCGTTCTCATAACACATCTCTTCATCCCTGAGATCGTGCAGGTGAGCGAGTTGCAGCAATGATTCCGGAACGGATTGAGTGAGCAAGTTCAATCCGCCCACCGTTCTCGCAGTGATGTCGTGCCTGGTACCGTCGTGACCCCGTACGCCCAGTTGTACGAGTCGGCTTTTTTCCTCATTTCTCTCGGCATTGATCCCGTGCATCCGCAGCACTTTCGACGGACCGTCTGCGCCGATAGCCTTCGCGACGTCTTCATCCAGCAGAGTCACTGTCGAGCCCTCGTCGAACAGCGCGAAGATGTCCGCTTCGCCCCGTGGACCCACGACTTGAACCCTTCTCATCTTGAGTTTTACCGCACGGTCGGACGTGACCGATGCGGTAATAACGGCGTCCTCAGCCTGTGGAGCGCCGCCGGACCTCTCCTCGTGCAGCAACGTGTGGTGCAGCCGCTTACAACCCTGTGCGCCGCATCGTTTCGCCTTACAGTTGAATCTTCTGTGTCGACTCGATATGCACAGGAAACACAGCCCCTCTTTCCTGACTGTGTCCCATCTCTTTGGTACGCTCATTTTCTTGAAGGCGGCGCAGCGAGGCAGAGCGTGATCATTGGCACATACCGGGCACTTCATTGCTTCCTCGCGTACCTTCTTGGGTTGGCTGTGGCTCGGCGAACCCCTGCCCTCATCTGTCACCGCGAAGACTGGCCTTCTTGCTCTGGTTTCACTCTTGTTCGGAGGTTGACGCGGTGTTTCTCTCTTCGATGTCGTGCTGAATCCGTAGCGCAGTGCCCTGTCCGCTTCCCTCATTAAGAATTCAGAGAGAAGGACGACATCGGGCTCGTTCCTGAAGCGCGACGTCTCTTCTGCGTAGTCGTACCACTTGCTTTTCTCGTAGGGACTGAGCTTCTCTAGAATGTCTCTCGTGAGCAACGGGTTGAAAAGGTACCCGTGCCTCAGCCTCTTCAGGATAGCCACCATGTTCTGAATCTTCACGGCGAATTGGTTGAGTTCCGCCGCCGAACCTCCGAGCCTCGGTAGCCTCTTCAGGTCTTCCATCATGCGGTCCACCATAACTTCTGGACGTCCGAAGCATTGTTCTAGAGTCTTCATGATTTGTTCGGGTGGCGTAGCGACGCTCAGCAGTGGTGCCACGGCTTCCCTGGCTTCTCCCCGTAAGCAGTTCCTCAGCCGAGCTAAATTCTCGATCGGTTTCAGCTTGTAGAATGCAGTGGTGTCTTCCATGGCTGCTTTGAAGGACAACCATTCGGTGGGAGCCCCTGAGAATGTAGGCAGCTCCGTTGTGTGGCGCGTCTGGCGTTGATTCAGCAGCTTGTCTAACGTTTCAGCGAGATGTTCCACCCCGTTGGCCCTAGACGTGGGCGGTGTGGGTGAGCGTGGGCGGCGTTGTTCCGGCCACTCAAATCTCGTCTTCTGGCCTTCGCGTCTTCCTCCAGTTGGTGGCATGTCTTCTGGCTTCGGCGTCTCTCTCTCCTCTAACACGACCGGCTCTTGTCTAGCCTCTTCATGGTCGGGTCCTTGTTCGCTTAGCCAGGCTCGTACACGTTGCTCCACCTGTTCAGATGGCTCGTCGTCATCGGGGCTGCTTCCATCCTCTGCAGCGGCGACGTCGGCGACGAGTTTCTTCTTGATAAGTTCTGCTTCTATTTGCAGTTCCTTTTTACGGAGAGCGGCCAGCTTCTCTTCCGCCTCATATTGCATGCGTGCGACGACACTCGCTGTCGATCGACGCGACCTAATTGAAATAGCCTTCTTCCTGGCTAGTGTTTGCACTTCCGGAGCTACAGGTGCCTTGCTAGTACCTGGTCTCGGTTTTAAAATTGTTTGAAGCAGATCTGCCCTTCCCTCGGTCGGCGGCGGCTGGCTCGTGGCGGCAGCAGACGGCGATCGTGGCGGATCTGGAAATCTTCGCGGTTGTTGTTGTTGTGGTTGGTTCTCCTCGGCCCCGCTCTGACTCCTTGTGATGACCATAGTTTAAGTTAAATGTTACGTTAAGTTAAATCCTCAAATCAAAATTAATCTTCAAATATTCGTCTTCAAACTCCAAATATCTTCAGAGTCTTCACGACTCTTCAAGAATCTTCGGTAGGTTTTTCAGGCGAAAAATCTGCGAATCCTTGCTTCCCTCTTCGTTGGTGTTGTCTTGTATCTTCGAGTCCAATCTTCTAATCTGAGTCCGTTGATCCCCGGTGTTGAATTCCTTTCTTCCAAAATTCTATGTTCGGCTTGATAAATTTTCTTCAAAAAATTTTCTATGTCCTTGGCTCGATGAAATTATTCTATGTCCAGTGTTCAGTAAATTTTTCTAAGTCCGGTCTTCAATAAATTTTTCTATCTCCTTGGCTCAGTAAAATTTTTCTATGTCCGATGTTCAGTAAATTTTTCTATGTTCCGTCATCAATAAATTCTTCTAAGTGTCGTCTTGATTGTTTTCAACTGGTATTGGACTTCGAAAATTTCTTCAATCTTGTATCTTGGATCACACGCGACTAACTCACTAACTTGCAATCCGGCTCGAAGGACCACGCACTACTGTATGGGACTGTATTTTTCCACTAGGTTTTCACCGCCGGCTCTGATCAGACTCGAAGATAGCAAGGTTACACCGATTCGGGCAGAGCTGGGGCGTATAAAAAATAACACTGATTTGAGGAGAACATTTTTCACATTAACTCGTTAGCTTACCTGGCTCAGGGCAATGCCGTATAGAGAGCACAAATGTACTCTTCTAATTTCCATATAAGCTATCTCTCTCTTATTTCTCTATACGGCTATTTTTCCGTAATTTTCCCTAATTTCCCTTTATTTCCCCTGAGCCAGGATAAGTGAAACGCATAACGTGAAATTCTTTATTTACCATAAAACAATACATAATCACACAGTTTACATAGATACTTAGTAACACATAAGCAAAATTACAAGTATAAGAAAAACCATATATTTTTCACCATTATAATCTAATTTTCTCTAAAACCATTTACATTTCTATTTACCTAAATGTTATTTACTTTAGCCACTAATTTTTCCTATGTGCAACACTAATTTTCCAAGTGAAATAAGCTACGGTTAAGAAATTATAAAGAAAATAAACTCGTGACTTTAAAACAATTATTTACCGCTATTCTAATGAACTTAACACTTATGTACAACACTTATATTCACTATTTTCACTCTTAAAAGTTTATGTACTATTTACTCACAGTTTTTAGAAACGTTTTAAAGCACTGATAAGTGTTCATTGTCTTTAAATTCACTTTAAAACACAGGCGAGGCCGCTGTCCTTAACAATTTACTCACAGTTTTTAGAAACGTTTTAAAGCACTGATAAGTGTTCATTGTCTTTAAATTCACTTTAAAACACAGGCGAGGCCGCTGTCCTTAACAGATTTTATTCGACTACAATACTAAACACAAACTATGTTATAGCAAATTTTAGATATAAATAAATTAAGAATCAATTTGATTTTACATTAATATATAGTAAATTTAAAAATATATATTTTATAATAATGAAATAGATATACATTATTTCGTCGAACAGGTCTTATAGACTTCAAGCAATACCTAAACTACTTCAAAATAATAAAATAGCAACTGTTTGTCAAAGATCGGAAGACTTATTTGCTTTAATTAATTACTTTAATCAATTATTGAGGTTGCCACATGACCAATTGATGCGGGATAGAGCAATCCAACAAAATGGCGTCTGATGCAACGTAATCGTGTGAACCGATTGTTAGCGACAATTAATACATACAAAGAAAGTCATTAAATCGTCTTCGTGTTGTTTTTTATCGTTATGCGATGTTACGCAATAATATATCCTTTAGACGCATTTACTGAATAATGGAAAATTGTTTTATTTATATTGTCAATTTGCATAAAGAATCCTCTTTAATATGTTGCATCGTATGTTCAAGAATTTCACATTGTTAATTTAACTTTTGGTTCAAGCCGGTGTTCACCCCAGTGTTTGCAAAAACGCGTGCATTTGAAAATTCCCAGCGCTTTTATCCTTTGTTGTAGGATACCCAGATTTTTACCCGACTACGGCAAATCCAAAAGGAACGGCAATGATTTTGGCAGTCTATGTGTGTATGTATGTTCCACCGCAGTACCTAAACTACGATTTACGATTTTAATAAAAGAGATGTATAACTTATGTAGTCGGGTTATAGTTTTTTATAAAAAATGTATTTATTATAAAAAATCGGTTCATCCTTTTGGAAGCCACAGACAGACAGGCATATCAAACTTATAACAGCCCTCAATTTTCGTCGAGGGTTATTAATAGTATCAATGGTAACTTCTTAAGTCATATGCGGCGGACATAAGATGTCCTTACAGACTGATGCTATGTGACAGCGTCTCGTTGCCAAGCCAACATACAATACTAGATTTTGCCCGCGGCTCCACCCGCGTAAATACAGTTTCCTAAGATGACCTTTTTCGACATAAGATGTAGCCTATTTGTTTATCTAAAGCCTAAACTATTACCACACCAAATTTCATCAAAATCCGTTCAGTAGTTTTTGTATGAAAGAGTAACAAACATCCATCCATCCATCCTCATAAACTTTCACATTTATAGTAGTAGGATTCTTTTGTAAGAAATGTTTTTGAAATGAATACCTCTTTTAGCGCGGTACGCGTATTTTTAGATGAAAATGAAAATGATAAAATGATATAAGAATAATTTAAAATTGTTTATTTCCTATTTTAGTTACCATGAACCTAAAGTTTTTATTTTAGATTGTAATAATTTTAATGATAATGATGAGTTGATATACATGATGATACAAGAGTTGTTGAAATTGTTAACGATGATTCATAAAAGAATATTAAATGTATTTTAAAGTTTCTAATAATTCATAAAATACAATTCATAACCCAATAACCCTATCTTAAAAATGTATAAAGCGCCAAAATAAGTTTTCACTTCTGTTGGCACTCCCAGAGTGCAACCCGTAATTTTTTTCCATCAGGTCGTTCTTTGACGAAGAGACTTTCTAAAATAAAATATATTGTTGCCTTTGTGTTACCGATGACCTAAGCAGACCAATGCCGTCTATGACATTTCAGATAGTTTTGTTTTGAGTCAGATGCCCTTCATCATAATTGCACTGAAACTACACGTTAGCTTTAAACTATAACAAATGTCAAAACTGATTCACAAGTTGTGATGTACGAGCAGTACGACCGAGGTTAGGGGAGTGAAACTACAGCCTGTTCAGGGTTAGCTTTGGATTAGTCAGCTAAGCTGTCCGTGGCTTATTTAATTACAATTACGAAGTTCGAAATCAAAAATGTATGGAATACCATACATTTTTGATTTCGAACTTCGTGATAAGTCAATAGACTTATCTCTTATCAATTAATTTATTAGCGAACGTTATGTCAATTTCACACATTTTTGTTTTCGAACTTCGTCATCGTAATTAGTGATTGTAACTTGGCTAAGTCCTTTGAGCTGATACTGAAGATGTCATTTCGCTTAAAATTATAAATGTAAAGAAAATTAACTGTTAAAACGAATACCTACTAAAAACCGCAACTGAAATAAAAAGCTGATATTAATATGCAAAGAAATCGTTTAGTTTGCAGGACAAAAAGGGTGTGTAATAAAAATTTTAAAATTTTGACATGAAATATATTCTTGTACTGCGGATCAAGTCCGTTGTCACAGCAAACTTGGCGAGACACTATTATAAATTTAAAAGTTTGTGAGGATGCATGGATAAATGGAGGTTGTAATTCTTTCACGCAAAAACTACTGAACGGATTTTGATGAAATTTGCTATGGTAATAGGTCTAAGCTCTGGATTAATACTTAAGCTACTTTTTATCCTGTAAAAGTAAAGTGTTCCCGGAAATTATACTTATGCGGAAGGAGCCGCGGGCGAAAGCTAGTACTAGTAGTATTATAAATGTGAAAGTTTGCAAGGATGCGTGGATGGACGTTTGTAATTCTTTCACGCAAAAACTACAACAGATTTTGATGAAATTTGGTATGTTAATTGTTAAAGCTCTAGATTAACACATAAGCTACTTTTTGTCACGCAAATTTGCGCAGGTGCGAAGCCATATACGAATAATCTCGTAAAAAAAGCGTCACATATTTTGGCACTACCTACAAATTGTACAAAACAAAATCAACATGTTCTCAGTTCTCACATCTGCCACACGTCTCGCGATGGCTCATTGTTTTATCTAATTGAAACGGCGCATTGGGTGCTGCAATTGTGTAACATTTCCCCGCCAAGGCCCCATGATTCAGTCGGGGGACAGACGGGTGACATAAACCACATTCGTCACGCCTGCCGCATTACCTGCGCCTGCGCATGCGTCGTGATCAACGTGATTTACCGATGCTCTTGTACCCCAAACGGTTGATCACTGTGTGGGCTTACCTGCCATATACAGTTCAGACAGAATGAAAATTATGCGAATAATTTACTATTTTAAAGATTTCTGTTAATAAGGACCATAGGTAGAAAAAAAGTATAGTGTGATTCTATGTGTGAATTATAGGAAAAGGTTATGGTTTTAAAAATACGGATGAAGCCTCAAACCAGTCAATTCACACACTTCGTCGTTCTGTCTGAACTGACCCACCGGTAGGTAATTTGATACCGAAATGAGACGACACAGAACGGGGCGCTGCAATTTAAGGTGGCGACTCAAATTAAAACTTTTCATTATAATAATAATATCGCTTCACACCACGTCAATCTGATTCCGTGGTAAGTTCTCGAAGAACTTGTGTTACGGGTACCAGACAACGGAAATATATTTAATACTTTTATACTATACACATATTTAAGGTTTTTATTATATTATACACATATTTAATACACATCTATGACCCAGGAACACAGAAAAACTTTTTGTTCCTTCCCGCGACCCCCGGCTTGAGCACCAACACGCTCAACCAACTTAGCCACAGAGGTCGACAGTACACAAGAATATTATATAATATGGACATGTTTAATTACAAGAGTCCGAATGTCAAAATAAAAAGACAGCGCCGCCTCGCGTATCGTTACAGTGTGAGCTGACCCTAAGTAGGATTAAGGCTTCAGTTATATAACATTTAATTAACGCCCTCGTCGCTTAAGTTGAGGTCTCTCCTTTATTGGAAGAGGATTAACCCTTTTAACGCCACGCAAATATTACGCAGTGTTGGTCGCCGACGTCGTGTCCCCCGGGACGCGACGCAGCTTAAAAAACTATATTAGCTCACTACAAGTTAGCAGACTTTTGCTCACATGTCCTAATAATATTCTAAATGCGAAAATAATCTATATTATATAATATTATAAAGCTGAAGAGTTTGTTTGTTTGTTTGAACGCGCTAATCTCAGGAACTACTGGTTCGAATTGAAAAATTCTTGTTGTATTGGATAGTCCATTTATCGAGGAAGGCTTTATATAGCATCATGCTAAGCTCAATACGAGCGGAACACAAATCAAGAATGTTTCAAAATCGTTTTTTTTTTTCTTTCTTTTGAGAGCTTTTGCTGCGTACGCTGCGGAAACGGTTAAAGTTTCGCTAAAACAGTTTATATGACAGAATTGTTTCCCTTTAAAAGTTCCAAAAAAAGTCCGCGACTGTATATGTCTATGTTTTTAGGTTGGCTCACAATAACCTTTTTATGCTAACCAAATTTGTTCTAAAATTAAGCATTATTTCTGAGGGTGTTTCCATAAAGATGATATTAATCATTATCCAAGTAAATACGTTACTCATTACAAGCATTTAATTTAGAAGAAATTTTCCGTTTACATCATTTGATTTCAATGAGTATTTTAGAAGATATCGCAGTAATAAAATAATCAAGCGCGCAATAATAATGTACGGCGTGCGGCGGGCAGTCATGAGTGGGAAGCGCTTCTCCTTCTACGTAAATTAAGTCGCGGGTAAATTTTAGCGATATCCCAAAGTAACTGTTCCACGCGGACGAAGTCGCGGGTAACAGCTATAATATTAAAAATGTGAAAAACTACTGATGACATCTAGTAATTGGTAGTAATTTAGGACTAAAACATAAGCTAATTTTTATCTGCAAAGAGTACAGTTTTCTCGTGGAATACTTTATTTACGCGATCGGAGCTGCGGGCAAAAGCTAGTTAAAATATAGGTACCTACACTAGGGCCGCTGTATCTTGGCGGGTCTGATAGGCTCTGCGAACTTTAGCGCATGTGCAACTCGTGAAGAAAATTGTTATTGTATTATTTTTATATACCTATGTACTAATAAAATTTCCCTAATACAGTTGACCAATTAGTACAAATAAAATAAATACGAAAACACTTAAAAACAGTTATTGCGCAACCTTCTGCGCGAAGTTCAGACTCGCCAGATACATCGGCCGTATTGTACCTAATCTACTTAACTAGATGTTGCCCGTCACTTTATGCATGAAAAAAGAAATCTCGAAGGAACCGTACATTTTACCGTGATAAAAGGTAGCCTATATCCATTCTCCTGTACGAATTTCTCATGATCTACTCTATATCTAATTCCAAATTTCATCAAAATCGATCCAGTTGTTTCGGAGTCTATTCAATGCAAACAACAAAAACATAAAATCTCTTCTCTTATAATATTAGAATAGATAAACCGTAAAGCAAAATTAATAATTAGATAATATTGTACTACCGTCTACCACAGAAAAAAGTAAGCAAAAAGCAAAGGAGAATTTACAAAAAATAAATAATAAATAAAATTAAAAAACCCGACTGCAAAAAAAAAGACAGATACCTAAGCAACGCACTAAAAAGACCGAAACAAGATTGAGAAAACAGACTACACTATGAGCTGAAAGCCTAAGTGAAATAATTGACGTTATGTTTGGTAGCAGGCGGTCTTTTTAGTGCGTTGCTTAGGTATCTGTCTTTTTTTTTTTTTTGCAGTCGGGTTTTTTAATTTTATTTATTATTTATTTTATTTTAGATTTTTTAGTTTAACCAACACACGTATGGTCAATTTAAAGCAAAAATACGATGATACGAACATTAACATATAGGCTTAATGTGAGAATAATTGTTATGCAACTTTAAATCGATATAGATCCTAAACGGTCAGTCGAATCGAAAAATGTTGAGAGAAAACTAAAAATGATTTTTAAATATAGTTTGTTGACTTTCATTTTTTTCATTTTCACAATATGGCGTCCAGTAGTCGCCATATTGAATTTTTACTAACGTCATGTCTTTAGTGACACTCGCCGGACTAAGAGGAATCGATTGACATGCGAATCATAAAAATCGGCCCAGGCCTAAGATTAAGAACCTCTAGATACGCAACACTTGTTACCACTAGAGTGCATCTCGCTCACCTACTATGTGTTGCCATGTACAAACATAGCCTTCAATTGTGGTATTTTTGTCTTGATCTTAGGATGCACATGTAAGTTTTCTCGTCGTAGTCAGTAATAAACAAGAACCGTAAATAGAGTTTTCCCTTACACCACTCATTATTAAAATAAGTAAATTTCAATATTTTAATACTGGCGATTAAATTGTTCTAGTTATTTTTTATGAGTCAGAGGTTTTAAGAAAACATGCGATTAAAATACGATCGTACCTGGATTTTCAGTCTCGATTAGAAGTCTTTGGTCTCGATCGACACCTATTATTAAGTAAACTCTAGGCCAAGACCGAAAGTAATAGATATATTAAAAACGGCTGAACCGATTTGGCTGAAAATTGGTGAGGTATCTTGAAACCAGGAGAAGGACATAGGATACTTTTTATCCCGGTCACAAGGGACTCAAAACTCGAGAATGGCTGGATCGATTTGGCACATTTTATATTGTTTTGAAATAATTGCGGAAGTTCAGGGAAGGCTTGAACAGTGAGAAATAATGAAAAAGGTTGTAGGTGTAGGACTAGGACGTAGGATGCATTATAAGTGTAGTCATTTATTCATTTCAGTTCATGTTTACGACAGAACAACGTGTGCCGAGACAGCTAGTTATATATTATTATTAGGGGTTATAATAAAAAGAAAAAGATAAAAAGGCCTTTACCATAGTTACTGAGCCTCTCATACAATTTGTATGGTTTAATGGCTTCAAATACCTAGTAATTTTGTTAAAATTAACGATAATTCCGCTGTCTGTGGACCAATTTTCGAATTGTTTTTTTTATGTAAAGGGTTCCTATGGGTGTAAAAAGTGGTGACCTGATGATGGGATCTATGAGGAATCGAGGGAACTCATCGAAACTTATATGGTGATTTTGACTTTTTCTGAAGTAGTCCAAGCATAAACCACCAAAAAGTCTTACTATTAATACTGTTAGGTAGGGTAGGTATTTCTCTTAATATAAAAATTAAACAATATCAAAAAAGTAAATAGTTTTTTATTTAAGTAGATGTTTCAAACATTCTTCATTCACTTCAACACATTTAAAAAATTAAACAGTTAAAATACATATAAAAGAAACTAGCCCGTCGAGAAGAACCAGCGTAAGAAACTCGCACGGGGCCACTTTTTAGCAAAAATATGGAAAAGTTGTTATTTTCAAAAAATATTTTTACAATGTAGTAACTTAATCTATATGTCACCGTAAAATTGTAAAAACCTTTAGATTGTAATAAAACTAGTGAAATTGTAAAATGCTGATTGACTACCGACGCGAATACGCTGTCTATAATTTAACACATTGTTTTTCGTTAGATTATAAATAGGTATGTAGTTTTTAATCTTTCGACATATTTTTACCATCTAATTAGTTATTTTATAATCTAACGGTTTTTACAATTTTACAGTGACATATAATATAGCAAAAGTCAAGATAACTTAATTACATGGAAGTAGTTTTGCAAGGGTCTATCTTATTCCTAAGGTGTGCAATCATTAATAAAATCATTAATGAAATAACTTTTTTAAATTTGTGGCACAAAATAGGACTAGCCTATTTTGGTCCCAGTAGACCTTGTAGAACTACTCTCTGCGTTCTAATTTTAAGATAAGAACTTAAAAGTTTAAGTGCCGTGTCCCTTTATAATTTTCTGACCAACGTAGCGTGCTCGACACAGTCGAAAGCTATCTATCCAAGGATAGATCACAAAAGACACCAAGTGCATCATGTGATCCCTCTCAGGCCCCAAATATACTGCATAGAAGACTAATACCTGCGTCTGTTGTGGACCGACCTAAAAGTAAAACCGAATTGATTACTATATTATAATAGATTATTTAAGTTAAAGTGAACGAGCAATTAATTTAAGATTATTTTCTATTTGAATTGATTATGTATCCAAAATTTATGTTTAGTGAGGTTTGTGGAGGTAAGGGTTAGCTGTCGCCTTATTACTCCCAACTAAAAACTTCAACCACTAATATCTCAGTAACTGTGGGTTTCCTGATGGGGACAGTGGGGGTACAACCTTCCCCCTCCCCTCCCCTCTTAACCCCCTCCTCCACAAATCGTGGGATCGTGGGATATTATACTAAATTTTTACCGAAAGAACTTTAGTCAGTATATTTTGGTACTAAATTAAATAGCAACACTAAGACAAATATATTTTTAGAATAAGTTATGAATTATGTAAAAAATACAGATTTCATCTCACTTTCTATGGAAAATATGATTGTATTTACGTCCATATATCATCATTCTTAAGTAATATGCAATCACAAACTAAAAAAAACACGAGCTATAGCTACTTACGAGTGAAAAGTTACGGCAGCACATTTTCCTTCGCTGCGACTTTTGCACCTCAAAATACTGCATCCACCCATTGTTAAAATACTTAAAAATACACGGAGTCTCTATCTCAAAAGAGTATATAACGTAAAACACACCAAAAAACAAAAGATTTCAAATAATACGAAACCTCACTCTTCACAGCTGTTATTTGTTTGGCACAAGATTGTCAAATATGACAGCTCTGTGCCAAAAACCCGGTTACAGCGAAAGGGACAAAACATAACATTTTTGTCTCGTTTCTTCACAAGTATTGACTAATTTACGTTCTCTCTCTAACAAGCTGTGACGTCAGGAGCTATCCTGCCCTGGCCCAGGCGTTTGGTCTGTATAGTGCTTCAAAGGAACATACATACATACATACATACATACATACATACATAATACATACATACATACATACATACATACATACATACATACATACATACATACATACATACATACATACATAGGCTGATAAACACATTACCACTCCTTTGCGTTGCGCAGTCGGGTAATGAAGAAAATACATAAACGAAAACGGAACTACACGATATTATCTGAAGATTGATGAAACTAAGGAAAACCCCTACATACCTCATAGCTCTAAATTAATTTAAGCAAAAAATAATTGTTTGCTCACTGACTACTGTTCAGCGAACCTGTTTTTTCGGTGAGTAATATTTGTTGACTTACTGTGTTGTAACTGGTAAGTAACATTATGTACACATTGTGCTGTTCATGTATGTATATACACTATAATTCTATAAGCGGTGTATGGACTACTTGACATGGAATAAATATCATGTAAAAATACATTAGGTGCTATCATAACATAGGTAGTTAATAGTGTTACATGATATTCCGATAACACTTCTTGATCATACAAAAATATTTGGAATCTCTAATGCAAACATTAAAGGTGAAAACGGAGGCTAACATTAAACATGGCCATGCATGGAATTGTGCTTTCTCCAACGACCTCTTTGGCTCAGTGATTAATGCGTTGGTACTCGAGCCGGAGGTCGCAGGTTCGTATCCCGCCAGAGAACAATAAGTTTTCTGTTTTCCTCAGTCATGGGTATGTATTATATATGTGTATCAGATAATAAATATCTTAAATTTATTGTATAATATAAAAGCATTAATTATACCTAGTACCTGTGACACAAAATCTTCGAGTACTTACCACGGGACCAGATTAAGGTGGTGTAAAGCGTTTATTGATATTATTATTATTAGACATTATGCATAGAATAGTGCACTACACCATGCATGGAATGGTGCACTCCTTCATAAATAGGGTCGCAGCCTAAACATAAAACAACGGGTGAAGTCCCAGGCCTTGAGCGTTAATCTCGGGCTTCAATAAAAGGCTCTCGAGATAGGCGCCTTCAACGGAGTTTGCAGAACCCTAACTGGGCACTGCAAGCGTAACAAACACTTTAGCAGAACGAGCTTTTGGATACAACGATTTGGCTAGAATGAGCCACGCTTCCACCTTCTTGACTGTACAGCACTTCAACAGAATAGAAACGGGACCTTTAGTCAAGATGCATTCTATAATTACGACGGCGAAGATCAAAAAAAAATGTATGGGATTTGACATAAAGCATCGCAGGCGACATGTCACATAACGATGACTTATGTCAAATCCCATACATTTTTGTTTTCGAACTTCGCCGTCGAAATTATCGAATGCATCTTGACTAGAGGCCCAGGTGCCTTGGGCAGAAGGACGCAGAGGAAATTCGCAGTACCAAACCCAGCCATATCGTTCAGTCCATGTGTAGCATAGACCTACCGTCGGATAAAAATAAACCCATACTACGAGTATACGTGGTATAGTATCGTTAGAAGTTCCGTCTATAGTCCAACTGCGACAGTGCTACGTTTTGCCGAGAAACGTTAACAATGTGGTCGTACTGTAAGTAAATTACATACAAAGCCAATTTTGAGAACATGTAGAGAAGTAAAGTATTATCACAAATCAATTTTAGGTTTTGATTAGGTAGGCACTAAGGATGATATCTGTTTAAATGACAAGTTAACCTGAACATGACAAGTTGTTTTGTCCTGACAACAACAGAAGTCAAAAACAACATAAAACATTCGACCAGAGATACCCCCAACAAAAAGGCAACTTATCTTTATTATGTAAATCTACAGTAGACACATTTATTTGTAAATTTTACCGACGGGGATTATCTATGATCTAAACTCGGGTAGAAAGGAATTAAAGAACCCGGAGGGCTAGACAAGATGCATTAAATAATATCGACGGCGAACTTCGTGAATAAAAAATGTATGGGATTGACATAAGCGTGCGTTAAATGACATATTCAGTCGTATCGTTAAAAAAATTGGTAGCCAAACAGCCACTTTGAACGAATACGCTAACGATGCACCCATATAACGAATTGCTCTAACGCGTTTCTCCATACAATGCCTAGACAAGCGGCCGTAAGTGACATTTAGCAGATCGTGATCTTTATCTTTATCGACCTAACGATAAAGATACCCAGATAGCTACCTTTATCGCCTCAACGAACAATATGGCGGATTTTTATTGATCAGCTGTTATTTGTAAATAATAATGATTTGCCTAAAGTTGCCTAAACGGTCTATAAAACACCTTCTGCTAGTAGTCTATATTGCAAAAAGTCAAAAGAATTCAATCTAAAGTATTCAATAAATCACAATTATTGTCAATACCTAATATGTAATTCATTGTATTCAAGTATAATTCAACACTTTGTTAAAATATAAATTTCTTAATTTGTAGCTTACTTGCAGTTTGTAATCTTTACACGCTACTATATCAGCTGAAAGCAATCTTTAGGTGTATAGTAGGTACCTAAATTACTACTATAATTTAGGTACCAAATGGAGTTCATAATTAAGCAAGTTTCTCTGAAACTTCCTTAGAAATAAAGATTTGTATTTAGTAATTAAAATTTATAAGTTTTTCAATGTAATGATATTTTATTGTCATCGATGCTCAACACCTTCGCCTTATAAATGGGTTAGAAGGACACAAACACCTCATAAAAGTTTTGAAATATTTGCTATTATACTTTGATTAATTATTACAAATTTAATATTATATATCTATGCTATTATACACCTATTATAAACAGTCAAGTAGTGTTAACCAATTAAATACTTAATATTTAATCTCTATAGTATATTTGTGACTAAATAATTCGTGCCGTATCAAGTGTCCGTATTAGGATTGATTAAATAATAACAATACAAGAGTATCTACATTTTATTTTACTTTTTAAAGTAAGTTTTACCTGGTTTTAGTAAGAAAATAAACTTAAAATGTAAAAATACTTTTATTTCTTGCAAAGGAATTACATAATGCAGATATTTCTTTAAATAATTAGTTTTATCTCAAGTCACATAACCAATAATAACATTATACAATTTAAAAATCAACACAGCTAATAATTATTATTATTTACACGCACTAGTTAGAGCCTGTCACAGAATGAATACAAATTAACTTAGGTTGGAAGCGGTTTTGATACATTAATAATTACATTATGATTTATATCACTTCTCACTATCAGTGGCGAAGGCTGCTTCTTCAAAGGGAAGCCGGAACCTGTATCATAGGTAGGGATTTCTATGAAGGTTTGCAAAAGGTATGTGACAACTCTACCGGTGAAGGAAAACATCGTGAGGAAACCCGCACATAGTTGGCCCCAGACGTATTGACTAGTCATTCCTCTGGACTAGGGTGGCTATGTTGTGAGAATGCCGTATGCGCTTGGGAAATCATACGATATTTAAAAAACAACTGTCCCAGGCACTACAGTATTTCAAGAGTGGTTACTTCGCTCGGAGAATACTGTATAAATCATCCATCATCGGATGTAAAGGCCTAAGTTAGGTAAATTGTTATTTTGATAACAAACAAAAATAATTGTACTTCATCTTCTTCTTCTTCTGGCCAGTTTTTTTTTTACCAGGACATGGATATAGTCCTAAGGATAGAAGACTCCGTATTTTGTAATTGCTAAAAAGAACTGTATTGCCTTGGTAATAGAGTGTATTTCACAATGCACGTATCATAGAGGCAAATCCGAGCCGAGCGAGATAGCCATAAGGGAGGCCGTGTGTCTCGTTCTTGCATGTTGCCAACCAGAAAAATGTTGGTATTTTTAAAAAGTAACTTGAAAAATCTTAGATAAAACGAGTGTACTTTATTATTATTTTAACAAATGTTTATAACTATATCATATTCTAATTAAAAAAGTTAGAAATAGTCATTTAATACTAAATAAAAATGCAGTTTACATTAAAACCTTTTCCTTCTTTTTTATTAGATGGTATCATTCGCAAGACAATAGATACGCCATTACAGTCGGACAAGGATCTTTTGGCACTTGGATGGGGGCGTGAGTGTCGCAAATAAGAACAATACTTATTACTAAAAGTGAAATTTTACAAGACGGCGATGTTATTACTGATTTTATCCACGTGCCAAAAGGTAAGTGTCGCAACTACAAAACAATACAATTTAATACTAAAAGTGACATTTTACAAGACGGCGATGTTAGTTCTGATTTTGTCCACGTGCCAAAAGATCCTTGTCAGACTGTACACATATTTTATGCTGAACACCGGATAATATTAAAATTCATAATAGTACCAGTGCTGGATTTGCTGGACGCACCGTGAGTATGGCCTTTAGTGTAATCTCTTAAAATCTGTTTATAATGTGTGTCCTATGACCATTTGGCAAGAAATCTGTATAAAATCTGTATTATCAATGAAAACTAGAAGATAATTAATTAAATAATGTAATAGATAATATAATTATTCAAAATAGAACTCTGGAGTCATACAATAGATAAACAGTTATCCAATTGTGTGTCTAATTTATAATCCTCTGAATTTTTCCCGGTGTTTCGGATTTCGGTGCATATTGAAGTTCCAGCCCACGAAGTACAGTTAACAAGGAGTCCGAACGTAATGTTAAAATAATGGTCTCAATTACTGGGACAGATTTTTGCCGGTAGAGCGCGCGACGGTTCGACATGCACTCGTTTGAAATTACGCGGGAAGTTTAAAATTGCTATTGACAGCTCTGGAAAGATTGAAATCTTATTATATAAAAGTTTTAGGAAATTCTTAGAAACTGTTCTCGAAAAATAGATACCGTAGAACACGGTAATTGCCTAACGGTAATTTAAAAATAATTGTAATAAATAATAGTATTGGCAACACTCGGTATAATAGTATTGGCAACACTTGGTACTCGTCGGTCTCGCACGCCTAGCGGCAGAAAAGAGAACTAAGATCTGGTCCTATTATTGTGTACATAATTATTATTAAAAAGCCTATACCGTTCGGACTCCTGGTATCTATGCTTCATGTTCCAGCCTTACAACCGTAATAATCGGCCTTGTTAAATAAGTACCTACTTTATTCTTATTGTAAATATCTACACTTGAAATTTGATTCCATTTTATACAAAACACTCTAGGAACTTTCAATAAAACTTCTAGGTACCGTTTTACTGAATCGACTGACTTGCACTGACTATTTGTATCAAAATTTGTATTTTGAACTTTGACTAGACATTAGACTTGAAAATAATACGGTGTTGAAATCATATAGGTACCTACATTAAATCTAGTTGTCTGCCTTTTTAACTTGACACTGACAAATAGTTTTATGCCGTAACGCCATCAAAAATTAAAAAAAAAATATATGACATTTGACAACTTCACAACTGACGGCTAAATTCTTGAAATCATAAACAACTAACGTTTGAGCAATTCGTTGTTGCGATTCGAACAACAGTGTGCGTTTGTCTAGGGACAAAATGTCGTGATCTCAAAAGAGAAGTCGATACGACAGATCTTTCCGAATTTTAACGAAGGTAATTTGTCTAGGCGCCCCGGATCACAAGCCGGGAAAACCAAATCGAAGACAAATATGAGCATCGCTTAAATTCCATGAAGCTACCTACTGCTTATTGTGTTTTAATTGTTTTAATTAATACTCTAGCCAGAAGTTGTTATGTTATGTGTAAATAATTATCTTCATAGATCTATGCTTTTTGCGGAGGATAAGGTCGAGAGCGCAAGAGGCAACCAGAAACTCAATTCTCGTATTTAAAGTAGACTTTCATTTTACTTTGATGCTATTGTAAGTGAAGCGACATGTTAGCATGAAATGATTTTATGAACTTTCGACCGGAGCGCGTTTCACGTTAATTTAACGTTTACGAGAATACCGTTTGACAGTTTTAGCGTGTCGAGACTTGATTGTAATTGTAATAATGCAGGTTTTATTTAGCAGAATTAACCCTAAGGCTGCATCAGCCTGATTGCGGTAGCCAGGGTGGGGCAATCAGAAAACATACTATTGTGAACATTTATGACTGCTTAGTACATGGGCTCCCATATAACGTTATAATATAGTACCTGGGTAACCGAGCATTGCTCGTAGTTCTGATAAATTTCAATAAATAAAAAGAATCACAAAAATATTATTTATCTTACTGGGATTCGAGTGCACCACATTCCGAAGTTTCCAACAGAGCATACCAATCTTGTAATCGGAGTTTATCGGAGTGACATAATAGTGTCGAGATTATTGATGTAGGTATTATTTATTGTTGCAAGATGAAGGAAAAAAACATGTAGCTTCAAAATGCGCACTTTCTCAGGGATGATTCAGACCTACCTAGATCAATTTTTCTCCCCTAACACTTTCTGCATACTAAATTTCATGGTAATACTCGCAGCCCTTTTCCAGATTACAATTATATATGTACAAAATCGTCTTGTTTAAAATATAAGATTCCATATTTTCGAAATTCGGCTGCCGCATCAATCCATATTCTCGTTTGCCGCCTATATTTCATAAAAAATACACCAAGATATATAAGTGTTTTTTTTTCTCAGCTGTGACGGTTCCTTAAAGAATATTCATATTATATTGCGGCGTAACCGCGGCGATCTATGCTACGGTTTAACAACGTGATAGCCGGTTGAATGTCTTGGCCGTGTGATTGTGAAATATTTGACAGTTATGGCGATCTTCCAGCCACGATTGTGATATTGTTATTATTGTTGTTATTAAAAACTCCAAAGTAATAGACCACCAAATTATACAACACTCATAAATAAAACTGCGTCAACCGAAAAAGTTCATTCACCGCGACTAACGAACAAAAAAGTTTTTACAATTTGAAATGTAAAATATAAAATTTATTGTTGTAATAACTTAATTTTTAATCTCCATTATTGAAAATTGGTGATGCTGTAAAACATTGATGACTTTATTTTTTAAAATGCATTTTTAGCACTAAACTTGTGAGTTAAGTGACTAAAGTTTAGTGCTAAAGTTAAACAGGCTAAGAATGCTAACACACGTACCGATTTGGCCTAGAGCAGAATATTATGACAACACGATATTCGTATGGTAATTTGATTTTCAGCTGTATTGTATTAGCACTGAGTTCTATTTGCAGTGCATTTCATTTTGAGTAGTGTTAAAAATATTTCTCCCCAAACAAAAATAAACTGATAAAAAAATACTTCCAAAATTTTATTTTCTACAGGTTGACTTTTCAAATCGCTTGTCGATATAACAGTTCAATAGCTTAATTTAATAAAAACAAGAAAATTTATACAAACCTGAAAATCCTACCCCTATAGGACTTTTTCCCTAATTTTAAAAGCCCTAAGTTGGCAACCAAATCCGTGGTCTGCTCTGGACCAAATCTGTACGTGTCTAAGAATTATAAGCTGGTTACTATTTTACTAAAGTTCCAGAGACGTGTATACGAATGCTGCTAAGAAATTATTAGACTTTTTAGTTTAGTCTTATATTACTTAATATCTAATTCAGTTTTATAGTTTAGAAAAATATGTGAATTGTGTAAAGTGAAACATAAACGTTCAAAATTTCGAGCGAGAAACATTAATTAAGAAACCACGCAGGATTCTCTCTTAACTTTCCTGTCAAATTTGACATTGAGTAGTTTTGCAATTGCATCTCGACCCTCAGAGATTATACGACATAGGTACTACAACCAGCTACATATGCAGCTGTCGTGCTACGGATGTGTTTTCGATCAAAAATCTGATTTAATATCAATGAATGAGTTGTATTGCTATTTAACATGCTGGAAAATTCCTTGAGCAGAATTTTCCTGCTTTTTACATTACACTGTTGTTATAAAGAGGAAGTTTTTTTTTTGTTTATATTGAATAGGCTGAAACTACTAGACTGATTTTGAGTGATCGTAGGCACCATTTATGCCCATTTGCACTAAACTTAAGGATCGCCTAAGTTCTTTCCTAACTTGTTTAGGCTGCTCCTAGCAAAAAATACTATTGCACTAACCTTAGGCCATTCCTAAGTCCACTTAGGATATTCTTAACTTTATGAGCCCGATTAGGAAGTGCGTAAGCGTAGGCAACACATAAGTCGGGAGTTTTATCTAGTCTTGTAGATTATTTGTAACTATTGATATCTAAGTTTTATTGATATACTATTGTCAGAGATCTAGCCTTAGATGTATTACAATAAAAAGAGGTATATTTTTTAGCAGATTTTTTATTACAGTGGTTTTAAAAATTCAAAGCTTAAAATAGTCAGATCGCAATCACCATTTTTCATAATGAACGACACGCGAGAACTAGAATAACAAGATCACGACCAAACTGCTTCCAAAATTTCGATGAAATCGACTTCTTCAAGCGGTATAGGATGTGCAAAAGAATTATTTCTCTTTATTCGTCGTGGCATCGTGAGAAGTCTTTCGATAGGATGCACGGGCCTTCGTCGCACAACAATCGCACAAAATTTATTTTTTCCTCCGCCGTAAAGTTTGCGGTTTTTACTTTTTCTTTTAATTTATTTTCCATAATAGGTATATTATTAACGATTCGAAATCAATAGTAATGTATAATTTTAGTCAACAGTAAACACGTATATATATATATATATATCTGTTTATTCTATGAAACACGCACCGAATTTGACAAAATATGACAAGACAATTGACAGCCTTTTGGTGAATTTAGGTTACCAAACAAAATAAACCAAGGTTTTATCTTTTGTCACTTTTTAACACACGACAGAATCAATGTAAAGAGAAGGCCAAAATATTTTCTATGGACTACATTACTTAGACGGTTTATCAAACCATAAACAACCAATCTTCACATTCGTTCAATCATTCACTTAACTAAGCAATTCCTAAGCTACGACCTATATAAGTTATATATTCTGTTAGTGCAAACAATATGTTTAGCTAGGCTGTTCTTATGTTTAAGTGTATCTTAACTAGGACAAGCCTACCTTACGTTTAGTGCAAATGGGTATAAGTCTCTAATACGACATCAGTTTTTTTTTAAACTACAATTTACAAAACAAGAATAAAAGTCTTATTCTTTGCACTCACTCTACACACAAAAGTAAAATATAATTATTAATAATCTCATATCGACATCTATAATCTACTGAATAGGTATCTACTGTTTAAACTATAATATTATGTTCTCGATTAACGTATAGCAATTAAAATGTTACATGCATCAATAATATTAGTTATTTGTATCATTTACATTTCAAAATAATTTGCACGTGACAATATTTACATATTTTGTTACTGTATAGTGTTAGTCGTAGCTCCCCACGCCGGCTTCGGTGACGGTTTCTCAAATGACGTATAGTGCCCAATTGTGGGCGCCGTACACAAGAGCACTCTCTCTCTTCCTTTACTCTCGAAACCTTGTAGGACGAATAACCGACACGACTGGCCAAAGATCAGGCAGGTCCGACTTTTACACGCCCATCCGACGCATGGATCATCTTTCTTATCAGACAATCAGATGATCAACCTACATTGTCCTAACCAAACTTGGAAACAACATTTTTGTTGTTCCAACGCGGGAATCGAACCCACGGCCTCCGAGTCGAGAGCCAAGCTCCAAATCACTGGACCACATCTGTTAAATGTCGTTACTGCATATGTAAAAATGAAACAGTATACAATTGAGTTTAATAAACTTTATATGGTCAATATTATCAGATGATATGCATTGGATGTGCACCATAAAAATAACAGCGGCCATATACGGCGAGCATCACAGATGAATTTGATACAATCGTGGCCGTCAATCACAAAAACTTCGAGGAAGCGTTTAGCTTTATTGCCCTAGTAATTAATTTTATTGCATTACGGCCATTGTTATTGCAATTTATTTATTGCAAATTGCAAATAAAGCTAAGTGCACACAGTTTGACGAATATGTATATCTGTGTCTATCCGTGGCATCGTAGCTCCCAAACGGATGAACCGATTTGATCTAGTCAATTTCTAATAAATAAAACCCCTATACACTTACAACTTACTAAAAGAATTGCACAGTGGATACGCTATACAATATTTTGTCCTTGGCTGAAACTTTGGAAAAGTCGCTTAACAGACAAGGACAATTAAAACATTGTATAGCTTATCCGTTGTGTTAATATTTTTATTCGTAGTAGCAAAAATGTGCGTACTTGACGTCATTTAAATAAGAGTTCTTAAAAATACTTGTGAAGCGTATATTTCAGTGTGGTTGCAGGTTTATCATGAGTGTTAGTGTGGTTGTAGGTTTAGCATGAGTGTTAGTGTGGTTGCAGGTTTAGCATGAGTGTTAGTGTGGTTGCAGGTTTGGCACGAGTGTTAGTGTGGTTGCAGGTCTATCATGAGTGTTATGGGGCGACCCGGACGAGGCGTGGGCGGGCGAGGACGCGCGCGGAATGCGGCTCCATTGTTGAACTTATATGACATAGGATACCTCATACAAAAACGTAGATTTACAACTTCAATTAATTTATTCGTGTTCCAAATTCGCCATCATTGAGAATTAAATTTTTCTTTATAAACATGTACCTATATAAAACGTAAGATAAACTTAAGATAGTCTAGTTAATGTCGTAGGAGTTTTTGTTACTCTTCTCAGTTCTGCGTTTTTCATTTGACTTCTTAGATCCGACATGACATAAAAATTTTACTCGACTGCGACGACGCCAAAAGAAAGAGTAATGATATTAGCAGTCTATGTACCTATAAAATATGTTTGTTCCAGCGTAGCGCCTCAACTACTGATCCGATTTTAGTTAATAAGGTGCAATAATAGCCCGGGTAATATAGGCTATATAATTTACGTAGTCAGGTAACAGTTTATTATAAAAAATATAATTAATAAATCTTTTTAATGTATTTCTCCCTTTTATCATCATTTTAAAAAATATAGTAGGCACTCGCTCGCTCTGCGGTAAGAAGAAATGTTTTTATCAAAATGAAACACACGCTACAATATAATTAAAACACATAAATGTTTATTAGTAACGCCGTTTAGTTCTGCGATACATCGTGATGTAGATTGGCGTGCCAAAATCAACATGGCAAGAAAATACTCAAGTGAACACCGTGATTCAAACCTCCCGCTTAAGTCTTAAGTTATCGCGCGTAATAGTGCACAGTTTTAGTGTAAAGTTTTTGTGATTCAAAGCACTATCCTCCGATCTCAGTTGAAACGTATTAGAACAGAAATATGTGTAAAATTTAAACATAAATTAAAGATTTTATTATTGCTTTGACAAGTTCATTTAAAAATTTTTTTTCGGATTACCAGCGTAAAATTTAAAAAATCAAAACAAGAAAGTAGCTGGCCATAGAGAATACAGTGTTGCTATAAAAAATCTACAGTTACCATATACAGTCTTGTGTTGCCACACATAATTTCGTGTTGCCACACTAAAACTTGAGTTACCATACTACAAACCGACGAAAGTTTATTCCTGAGGATGAAGTGTGACTTATGTGACTCCACTTATACCGACGGAGTATTTTGCAATGGGTGTATGCGCAATATGGATTTCACCTGTGCCTCTATATCCGAATCTGGCTACCGCAAGCTAGGGGCCGATAGAAGGTTGATGTGGAGATGTCCTCAATGTAAGCTTTCGACGAGTCCGCGCCCTAGAACGCCGACTGCACCCGAATCTGTTACCCTCGAAATGATTATGTCGGAGTTACGTGAAATGAAGTCACAGCTCAGTAAGCTCCCAGAATTATTTGATGATGTCAAATTAATAAAAAATGAAATCTCTGAGCTGAAAACAACGTGTGACTTCAACAGCTCTAGGGTTGATGATTTGGAGACGAAGGTCGTTGACATTTAAAAACGAGTCTTAGAATCTCAAAAGTTCGAGTCGTCTATCTCCAGAGACCTGGCGCTACTCAAAAAAGATAATACCAATCGGGAGCAGTGGTCCCGGATGAACAATATAGAAATAAAGGGGTTTCCAACAAAGCCAAACGAAAATCTTTTTGAAATTGTTAACTCTATATCTACAGTTGTGGGTTACTCATTCCCAAAAACACAAATTAATTACATTGCTCGTGTCCCATCACATGGTTCTAAGTCCAAATCAATTATCGTGAGTTTCATTAACCGGTTCATTAAAGAAGAATTTATTGCTGCTTCACGGGCGCGTAAACATATAAGCTTAAAAGATGTCGGAGTTGGAGATGAGGACAGATGTATCTACATTAACGACCATCTTATCCCCGATCAAAAGAAGCTGTTAACTAAAGTTAAGGAATTCTCTAGGCTCAAAGGATATCAATATGTCTGGGTGAAATTCTGTAAAATTCATATCCGCAAAAATGATAAGTCCCCAGTTCATATTATTGCCAGTGATTTGGATTTAAACAAATTAGCTTAGTGTGCCAAATGCATTGCTATTAATTTTATGTTATTAGTTCAACCCTGTATATTATTATTTTATTATTTACTTGCGGTTTAATCCACTGCTTATGTTTATTTTATAATTGTTCTTTGCTCGCTTGTCATTATAGTCACATATTTGCATGTCATGCTTTGGTAATAATTTTAACTGTTAACCACCGTAAAATTTTGCGAACCTCTTTTTTTATTTTCCTACATTGCATAATTTTATTATCATGCTATTCACTCCACTCACACTTACCTATGCTTGCGATTGATTTGATCTATGCTAATTTTACCACCTTTCTGCTTCACTTTTACTTTGTTTTATATTTACATAATATTATGATTCTGCCTGCAATGCTACTGCTTATTATTGCCTTCATAAATATAAGTCTGCATTTCTCAGCCTATTGTCATTTTAATAACCATCTTATTATGCTATTCTTATTGAGTTTTTTAAAATATACATTTATTTATAAATGGATTCTAAAATGACAATTTATTACCAAAACGCGCGTGGTCTACGCACTAAAACTGACACATTTAAAAGGAACGTATATCTCAATTCGTACGACGTTATATCGATTACGGAAACCTGGCTTCTAGAAGGAATTAATGATCAAGAGCTGTTTGATAGTTGATACATTGTTTGGCGGCGTGACAGAGACTACAGTCTAACAAACCAATCGCTTGGAGGAGGAGTACTTTTAGCGGTTAGACGCGATTTAGCAACAATAGGACGTCCCGAATGGCATACCTCTGCGGAAGATCTCTGGGTAACGGTTTCACCAATAGGTAGCTCCTCAGTTAAAATTCACTTCTGCACACTCTATCTTTGCAACCAAAATGATGGAAACCATTTCAGTACGCAACTTGAAAACTTTAGTAATAATCTATTTAACGTAGTTAATCAAAATCCTGATGATATATTTATAATCATGGGAGATTTCAACCTACCATTCATTGACTGGTATCCTCAGGGAAATAACTTCACATCAGGTGGCGTGTCGCTCTCGAGGACCCAAATTAACTTCTTGGATACTCTTGCTCAGTGTAACCTAAGTCAACGTAGTCAAGTTCGCAACTATAACGATCGGTTGTTAGACTTAATTTTTTCAAATTGTGAACTTAATGTAAATGCTTGTGACGATCCCTTAGTCCCTGAGGACATACCTCATCATCGTTCATTATGTATCGATTTAATACGTGGTTTCACAAACGTGTCTAAGACTAAAAAGAGACTGAAATATATTTACAACCGAGGTGACTTTGATTTGATTTGCACCTCATTAAACACAATTGTTTGGGAGGAGCACCTTAGCAACAAATCTCTAGATGACGCTTTAAAATACTTCTACGACATTATCTATGACCTTCGTAAATCTCACATACCCCACAAAGTTATTTCATCCAACTATTATCCCCCTTGGTATGACTCTGCTCTTAAAAAGGTTCTAAAAGAGAAACATAAGTTTCACCGAAAATATAAACTATATGGTAATTACAATGACTACCTCTCTTTTGCCCTTCTAAGAAAAAGAGCCAAATTACTAGAAAAATCGTGTTATGAATCATACATTCATAAAACAGAAAGCTCTTTAATTGATAATCCTAAAGTTTTTTGGTCTTTTGTCAAAAGTAATAGTAGAGCCAATTCCACGTTTCCTTCTGCTATGTGTTACGAAGGAGAATTTGCCTCATCCGGTGACAAAATCTGTGACCTGTTTGCTACCTACTTTCAAACTAATTTTCTAAATTCTAACTGTACTCCTAGTAACTTGAATTTTAAAACGAAAAATGTAAATCACAATCACAATACTATTGGAAACATTCAGGTTACTTCTGATGAAGTTTTAAAACTTTTAAAATCTGTTGACTTAAATAAAGGTTCAGGTCCAGACGATATCCCACCTATATTTGTAGTTAAATGCGCCAAGTGCTTGGTTACTCCACTATGCTTACTATACAATAGATCATTAAAAGAAGGATACGTCCCAAGCATATGGAAATCTGCATTTATTACCCCAGTGCATAAGGTAGGTGATAAAATTAATGTAAATAACTATAGACCAATATCCAAACTTTGCATTTTTGCGAAACTTTTTGAAAATATTGTATATAAACAAGTTTACGCAACGATTAAGTGTTGGTTCATTCCGGATCAACATGGTTTTCTAAAAGGTCGGTCCACTACATCAAATCTTCTAGTCACCTATGATTATGTTAGTGCATATATGGATCAGGGTGCGCAAGTCGACGTTATATTTACGGATTTCAGCAAGGCTTTTGACCGTATTGACCACTGTATTTTACTACAAAAACTTTTGACTGCGGGCATACACGGCAATCTCTATCGCTGGTTTTCATCATATATTAGCAACAGGTCGCAAGCGGTAGCACTTAACGGATTTATATCAAGCTGGATGTCGGTACCCTCTGGTGTCCCTCAAGGATCGCTACTGGGACCCCTACTATTTGCCATATTCTTGAATGACGTGTCAACATGTTTTCATCATTCTAAGCTATTATTGTATGCTGACGACACAAAAATATTGAAAAACATATCTTCAAATGACGATTGTCGGCTTTTACAGGAGGATCTTAATAGATTTAGTAATTACTGTGTGGTTAACAAATTGGATCTAAATGTAACGAAGTGCTTTGCCTTAAACTTTAGTCGCAAAACTAAATTGATTAATTTTAAATATAAGCTTAAGAATGAGGAATTAGCTATAAAGAATGTAATTAAGGATCTAGGAGTAATTATTGATACTAAATTAATTTTTGACCAGCATATTGATTTTATTGTAAGCAAAGCATCAAAGGCTCTGGGATTCATAATAAGATCGAGTAAACATTTTAAATCTATTAAAACTTTAAAAATTCTTTATTGCTCTTATGTGCGCAGTCTTCTGGAATACTGTTCTGAGGTTTGGAATCCTACCTATGATATTTATAAAACTAGAATCGAATCTGTACAAAAACGTTTCTTAAAGTTCCTTCAATTTAAATGCCATCTTAACCTTCCAGACTACGAAGCAAGGTGCAAGAAGTTTCATTTCCTCCCACTGTATTACCGTAGAAATATCTCTGATCTTGTGTACGCATGTAAGGTAATTGACAATATTGTGGATGTCCCTGAGTTATTAAGCAAGTATAACTTCAAAGTCCCTAATAGATACTTCCGTAACCATGTACCGTTTCACGTGCCGCCGTACAATACATACTATCGTCGCAATGCATTTATATGCAGATCGAGCACCGAACTCAACAAATTTCTAAACGACAATTGCCTTGAAGATAGTGTTGCATTAAAATCTACAAAAATAAGAAAACTTTTAACTAAAGCGTACTTCACTTAATACTGTTTATCAAATTAGCAATAGATCGGACCAATTTGTTCTATTATATTTTTTTTCTCAAATTGTTTATTTTTTGTATGGGATTTGTGTGTGGAATTGTTTTTATATTTAGTTTTTTTACATTTTTTTTTTCTTTCGACTTTATTATACAAAGTAGGTTTACTTTTTACGGTGTCCTGGATGCTTTTTTATTTTTATTGTTATAGATAAGTATGTTAAACTAACATTTTTTTTTAAATTTAAGTTCTTATGGCTGTGAGGTTAAGATTAATTTAAGATGTTTTATCACTTTCTAGCTTTATTATTTTGCTATGTATAAGTGAAAACTTGTTATTGGCTTTTTTATTTCTTAGTTAAATTATTAATGTTATCATTTTGTAGCTGTAAGTTTTCCGAATAAAATAAAATAAAATAAAAATAAAATAAAATGTGTTGCAAATGTTATGTAACTCATTAATTTATGTTGATAGAAACACAGTATTGGTAGGCTGTCGCTAATTATTATGACATAATTAGGTCCCAAATTCTAATGCAGATGTAGAGATAGCTTTACGTAAATTTCTTCACGACAGCGACGTTTTAAGAGTTTTCGAGATTCTCTGCAATCGAAAGTTTCCAAACTATAGACGTACATTTGACAGAACAAATCTTCATACAAGAAAAATACGCCATCTTGGTTTTCACCGTACCACAAATGTCAGCCATCTTGATTTCACCATACTTCGAATGTCAAACCCTTTGAAAAAAATCCAAAAACTATATCTACTTAAATTACCCCATTTAAGTAGAAATAGTTTTTGCCTTTCTGTCTAAATAATATATGGAAATATTATAGACGAGGCAGTCTATGAAAATAATCCACAAAGCATAAGGAATAAATATATGAAACTAGATTGCGTATTAGCTGCAAAAACATATTAGGATTTAGGTGTAGGGATTTTAAAATTTTAATGTTGTATGATAGTGGTTTTTAACCGACTTCAAAAAAGGAGGAGGTTTCTCAATTAGTCGAATTATATGCGTTTTTTTTTTTATTCACAAATTATTAATCACTAAGTAGTTGATATTTTGCAATATTATGTACTCAGCGCACTTTAAACGAAATAATCTATCACCGATTGAACATGGTTTAGTTCACCATCACGAAATTACCGTAGCTTCGCCTAAAACCAAAGATTTAAATCACTAGATAAGCTATATTGTGACGGTACCAAAATGTACATGTCCTAACATAATGGAGTGAGACAAAGTAGATATGAATATTATATTTATACTCGTTTTGGCATCTCAGTCTTCAGAGGTAATATTTATAAGCACAAACATTTACAAAAAGTCAAACAAATACAAAAAAATTATGGTATTCGTCGCGCCACTGAACAATGCTACTGTTTTTCAATATCAGCACGTCTAAAAAGGATACAAAATGGCTACATGTCACTTGAATAACCACAATTAAGTCACCATAAATAGAATCATATTAGAAACTAGCTTTTGCGCGCGGCTCCGCCCGCGTAAATACGGGATCCAACGGGTACATTGTGCTTTTTCGAGATAAAAACTAGGCTATGTTTAGTATTAAAGTAGCTTAAACTACTACCATACTAAATTTTATCAAAATCCGTTCAGTAGTTTTTGCGTGAAAGAGTACCAAACATCCACCTATCCATCCATCCATCTATTCCTAAAACTTTTACATTTATAATAGTAAGTAGGATTCATTAATTTTGACAGCTTTAAATAGAAGTGCGTAAAATGTCACACATAATAAGAATTGACTAATTGGAGAATTGTTGGAAGGTACTGTAAGAGCAACTTCTTCAATTTATATTGCTGTATTTGAATCTGGACTATTAACCATAGGTGGCCATTTTAGACCTACTGACAGTGGGCACATCTAACTTTTGAAATCTTTGGCTTACTATTTTGTGATTATCGGTTATGAGATCTAATTTCAGAATCCAATCGGTGTGAGAGGTCACCAGCTCGTTAGTCAAGTTCGTCACTTTCACGTCAGCTAATAGCTCAAGTGGCATCATGGTCGTCATCTCACGTTCACTATCGAGATTTGCAATATCAAAACCACAAATAAGAGCAAAAAAAAAGTGTGTGTGTATGTAAAGCGGTAATGACGAGCTGGTTTCAGGACTGTGAATGAACGAATTCGAACATATTTAAATTTAAAAATAGAAATGGGTCGTAATAAGCTACGCTGTGTAATGTATTCCATCTCATTATTTTGCACGTTCAATCCTACAGATATGTAATATGTTTGTCTCTTTCTACGTAACGCCTCAACTTTCCGTGTTACACTTGATTTTACTCCTCATAAAATTTCCGTGCCGGGCCTTATAACTCAAATCGTTTCTTAAGGAGTAAACCCCAAGTTTGTGTATATTTAAAGTATACGTGACAAATATCTAAATAGAACAAAGCCTAACTAATAGGGAATATGAACGTTTTTTATTTTATTTATTTAAATAGATATATTATGTTTGATAAACCGTGTAGTAAAATTAGTTTTTAGGGTTCCGTACCTCGAAATGAATAAACGAAACCCTTATAGGATCACTTTGTTGTCCTTCCGAATGTCTGTCAAGACCCTTTTTCTCAGTAACGCGTGGAGGTATCAAGCTGGAATTTATATCAAATACTCAAGTCTACGCTGCCTTGGAGCTGTCAAACTTCTAAGCCAACGCAATCAAAAGCTACAGCCGTTTATGCCGCAAGTTTTCAACACTCGCAAACTCAAAACCTACAGGGTACATCCCGTGAACTCAGAATCTTGTAATTTGGTACGAAGTAACGTCTTATAGTACAAATAAAGGAAAAATTACGAAAACCGTAAATATTTACTTAGATCATATAATAAAAATATTTATAAAAATTTTAAACTTACTACCCTTTTCCTCATGAGGTTCTCCTCCTCCTCCTCCTCATTACATTTAAGTTCATATCAAATACATACTCAGGTCTATTAAGTCCTTTAAGCTGTAATAAAATCACTACAGGTTTGTACGGAACCCTCGGTGCACTAGTCTGACTCGCACTTGGCCGGTTTTTGTTTTGGATATCATTGAAAATAAAAAAAGATGTAAACGATAAGTAGTCAAAGTAGATGTGACGTCACATTACACGACTGGCATAGAAAGTTCATCTAAATTTCGTTTTGCTCCAATCTATCAATGCTTTCTGTTCTAAAAGTGTAGATCTAGACGGCCCGTATATGATGCCACTAATTATATTATGCCCAGTGAAATGTGTAGGTGCTTCTTTAATATTTTTTGTGTACTGCATATTCCGTGTGACTGTTTATTCATTTTTGGAAGTTTCCTCTGTTTTGTATGTTTTTGTGATTTTTCTGTTGTCTTCTTTTTTGGGAAGTATATATATGTATTGCTGTTTCGTTTCGCAGTAAGTACTTCTGTGTTCTGTCTTTGTATGATTAAGTTTCTCCTCTGTATATAGATGGGAACTTGAAATACGTACTGATGTGAAATTATTATGTTCGGTTTGGTCTTGCATATTTATGAGTTTAATTTTGATTAATGTAAATTTTTCTTCAGTTTCGTATTTTATATCTATTTTGTTCTCTAATTCTTCATCTGGTATTTCAAATTCTATTTTTTGTTGTAACTCTCGAAATCTTAGTAAGTTTTCACCTAAGTATTGCAGTCTAGTCTGAGTTTCTGCATAATATGTTGGAATTTCGTTCGTATTTAGGTAATTTTCTAACCTTGTAAGTTGAGTGCGTAGAGAGGCACGAATTCTTTTCCATTTCTGTAGATCCGTAGTCATCCTCGTCGTCAGATATTGTAAAGTAATCACAGAATTAGAAGATGTAATATTTATTTACAATAATTGTATTTTCAACTGACTACACAATGTTGACACCATGGCAAGGGCCATCGGTGTCATAGATAATAAGTAAGTATTCACCTTCCTTTTAGCTTCCCCGTAGTCAGGTAAAAAAATGTTTTTTTTTTATTTTTTATTTTACCACGCCAATACCAAAAAAATACAATACCAATTATTTCATACATCACCTGTAGATTGTAGGATAGTAAGGCCTCCCCACATTAGGCGTGCGCGTTCCTCGGGCGTGTCAGCGATATGGGCGCTGCTCGTGCTCGCACGCCCGAGGAACGCGCACGCCTAATGTGGGGTCAGCCTTAGTAAGTGTAGGTTGTAGGTATAGGATGTAGGCGTAGGTAGAATGTGTAGAAACTATAGGGTATATTATATGTACATAGTTATTAATATATTCCACTTCATAGTTAAGACAACAACGTCTGTTGGGTTAGCTAGTTTAAGCTAATATTACTAGCTGACCCAAACATTGTTCTGTGGTTATTATTAGTATTCTCAAACCTACCATGATTGGTAGGTTTGTTTACTCATAAAAAATCATAATAATCGGTCGAGCCGTTTCCGAGGAGATTCGTTACAAACACTGAGACATGAGAATTTTATTTGTATTAGACATTTTAGGCACAATAATATATTATAGTCAATTGCATATGCCCTTTTCGTGTTGTTGTATTGCCGTTGAACTATAGAAACAAATGCAGTGATTTGTTTGAGAATTTGACAAGAATTTATGCTTGAAGTGTACAATGAGTATACAGCCTTCACGCGAGTGCGAACTTAGTTATATCACGATCACACGAATGGTAAGCTCGGCGCAAACGGACCACAGGCGACCGGCTTAACATGGCGGTGTGTCTAATGTCTATATAAAATAGAAAAAATATTGCAATAAGTTGTAGCCCGTCGTATTCGGTTGTGGTCCGTCTACACTGATTCTTATTAGCACTGATGAAAACTATTATATTAATTTATTTTTCTTATAACGTAAAAAATCGCCTCCATTTTAAATTACATACCATCAATAAAAATATAAGAATAAGTTTATAAATACTAACTTCAATGACTCAAGTGTTTACAAAACAGCGTGACAAGTAAAATGCTAGAGTACTAATGGACGTACAAATTCATAATTATATTATTATTTTATGTATTTATTTCTTTATTTCGAACTTTATATTTAAGGATAGTGTGAAGCAATATTTTGATTAATTGTTATATCTAGGTGTGGTCGTAATTCGCCCATAATAATTAATATTCTAATTTTAAGTTTGAACTTTTTAAGGGTTTTTTTGTCTTTTAGATATTTTTTTTTTCTAATAATTAAATGTTGTGACAGATTGGCATACGCAAACAAAATTTTATCTATGAAATGCACGATAGTACGTGTTGAGAATCTGAGTTTGTGTGTGTGATTGTTATTTTTATTAATTGTATGTATTTGTAAGATAGCCTTCACACCTTCCACCTTTTATCTCGGAAAAAATATGTGCGTTTTTGGGTACTTATAGGAGTAAATTTGCTACATTACATTTCCGAATTTCGCTTCTTTGCGCTTGCATAAATAATTGATCCTTATTTCTTATTAAATATACAAAATATATTTCTTGCTTCATAAAAAATCTTATTTGGTACGTTTAGTTCATCGTATTAGTTGACCTCTGGAGTCTACATGCTTACCAACAGGTGCTCCTATCGTGCTCATTGCTCATGCCAACTCATTTCCATACTGACTTATATTCTCTGAACCTATTTGGTTGCCTGCCAGTATCCGTTTCGATTCGGTAACTTAGGGAAATCCTACGCTTATGACTAACCTGTGACAATATTCGAAATATCGTACCTACGTTATGACACTTTAAAGATTTAAATATTATCTTTCCTTATATAACATAATTTTTATATTTTTTTAAACATAAAAAAATTAACCGACTTGCAAAGTAAAAATACACAGAAAAGTATGATATAAAACTTATTTTTTAAATATTCCCATTTTTAAATTTGGCTAAAATTTTAACTATTTCTCTACTCAATCTTCTTCATTTTGAAGTCGCTCTACCAGCCCAAACGATATCCTTCAATATTTTATAGAACTCGCGTTCATATATTTGCTGGAACTAACTTCAAAATTTAGAAGATTGAGTAGAGAAATTCTTAAAATTTAGCCAGATTTAAAAGGGGAATTATTAAGAAAATAAGTTTTATTTCAAACTTTATTGTGTATTTTTATTTTGGAAATTGGTTTAATTTTTTGTTAAAAAATAATAATGTCACTCTTTTTAGTGATATATTTTGTTGTTATTATTAATACATCTTAAGAAAGTCTAAAATCAACGATCGAATGAATAATTGAATACGCGCCAAGCTTCCATTAGGTATTGATAATGAGATGATGATGATAATTACTGTAAGTTACAAAGTGGCATATTATGCTTGCAGTTCTTTAAACAACGCCGAGATCCCCAAACACGTATCTATAAGGAGTAAGGAGTTCTGTTCTGTATCTTTAGATCCAGGATTATACCTTGGAGCAAAATCTTACTTTTTAGTAGTATTTATGCTTGGACTACTTCTGAAAAATTCAAATTCAGCATATGTTTCCATATAAATTTCGAGAAGTTCCGTCGATTCCTCATGGATTTCACTATCAGGTCACCATTTTTTTGACAACGGGACCATTACTTCAAAAAAAAAGAATTTTAGAAAGAATACCGAAATATATGTCATAAGGGGAATAATAAGGAAAGATATATAATTATATTATGTCATGGGATACTCATCCCAACTTACCTGTCCGGTAGTTGTGGTATAGTATACGGGTATGCGACCCCGGCTTCCCTAGCTATTACCGTCCTATCCCTTGCCCTCCTGGGTGGTAATATCCTACATTTCCTATTTTCCACTCTAACCTACCAATCTTTCTTTCCACACCACATATGCTTCCCTTTCCCTATTCCTACCCTCTCCGCAAATCGTTCTCGCGGAGGCGAAAAGTGGCCCATGGAGAGCCGCTTCGCTACGTTGAATGTAAGAGGAGGAATGGATGGTAAAAATGAAAGTGGACGAAGCGAAACAAATATGTAAGGATCGTAGCAAGTGGAAAGAAGTGGTCTCTGCCTGGGGTAGGCAGAGACCACTTCTTTCCACTTGCGGGAAAGGGGCGTGATTATATGTATGTATGTATGTATTATGTCTTCTTCTCCTACTAAAAGCCGGGTATCTGAGGTTTAGGCTGGGATTATAATATCGTCCGTTTCGGGAGGAAACGGAATTATAATATCGTCCAGAGAAAATTTAGAGCATTAAAAATAGAACTTTGGACTAATACAATATAGTTGAAAATCGAATACATAAGTGTCTAGTTGTCAGATTTAACGTTGACATTTGACTCGACAATCGTGAGTTTAAATTTTTAGCTCCATTGTATTAGCTCAGTTCTATTTTCAACGCTCTGAATTTTTCCCGGCCTTCCGGACTCCGGACAATGTAGTCCGAGCCTCAGACATAACAACCACAGCCTTCTGCTCTATGTCCAGTCGTACTACACGATGCTAAGCAGGTGCTCTATTTAAGTAAGGACTTTATAAGCAAGTAGTAGGTACTTCGTGACCGACCAGTTCTGATGACAAATGACGAACCATTGACATTTGGTTACCGACAACCACGAGCAACTTGATATATTCATAATAATAAAATCATTATTATTAACTTAATTCGCAACAGTTCAATCATAATTCGATACAGTTCGGAAATAAAATAGTTAATACAAAGGTAATTAATTAATATTTTTCCAACGCCATGTTGGCAAATCTTTTCAATATTGTATTATCATCCTCAATTATAATTATTACAATTGAGGATAATAATACAATATTGAAAAGATATTATAATTAAACAAATGAAGAATATGTATTAATTATAATTAATACATATTCATCTACGAATTTCATTTATCGGATGATGATGTGTGAAAAGTTTTAATTAATAATGTTAGATAACTGTTTCGCATACATAAATAATTAATTAATTATTTTGTCACATTTCAACCCTAATGCTTTTTGTGTTTACGTACAAAATTAAGAAGCTCCGCCCTTCTTTATACTGACGGTGCATATTTTATTCAAACAATGTTATATTTTTTATTAAATTTTACAATATAGACACACAAAGTACTTACTACAGGCCACAACCCACGACATAGAACATATTATCTGTTACGAACGTTTCCACTATGTATCGATAAAAGTCGCAATTATAGTTAGTTAAAGCATAATATACATTGTTGCCTGCGACTTCGTGCGCGCAAAAGTTAATTTCACAGAAACCGTACATCTTTCCGTGATAAAAAGTAACCTATGTCCTTCTCCGTGGTCCTTCCCCGTGGTCTATTCTACATCTATGCCAAATTTCATCAAAATTCTCTTTATTATTATTATTTTTTTTTATGAAATATGGGGGCAAACGAGCAAACGGGTCACCTGATGGAAAGCAACTTCCGTCGCCCATGGACACTCGCAGCATCAGAAGAGCTGCAAGTGCGTTGCCGGCCTTTTAAGAGGGAATAGGGTAATAGGGGAGGGTAGGGAAGGGAATAGGGTAGGGGATTGGGCCTCCGGTAAACCTCCGGTATTATATTAGTATAGATAAGATACAATATAAAATTTTGTATGTATCATGAACTCTATATCTTTTTCATAGTGTGTGAGTATCGTACAAAAATATATATCCGTTGTCTGATATTGGATATATACTAACGGTCTTATTCATAAAAAAAGCTTATAAAACGTTTATAACGGATAATAGTTAAAATGCTCGATAGGCTTATATAACGTTCCATAAAATTGTCTATTCATAACAGTTCTATAAACCTTCTATAACTAACAATTGTCTTTAAGCAAAAATGTTGCCATTATTAGGAAGTTAGCTAACAAGTTGGACGAACATATTGAATCGATCATAGATAATATGTATAAAACTACAATAATTTGTTGTCTACGCAATACGGAACGTCAAATAATTTCAAGTTGTCAACTGTTGTCAACGATCAATAATTTATCGTATCTATTTGAATGTATTTTTGTAGTACCTAACATTATTATAAAAGTAGGTAGTTTTAATGGCATTGCAATTGATCTCGACTGTTAAAAGGCAGAGAAGTGAAAACTGGTTGGAGGAAGATAAGGTTAGTACTGATACACCTAAAATTGGACCATAGTAAGGACGAACGTCCAAAGAAAACGGATCAACCCTACTTCTGTACACTTTTCTTCGATGCGTATTTCTAGTTGTTCAATGACATCAAAGATGTGTAAAGCTTGCATTATTTTATAAAATCAGAAATAATTATTTTGTTTACAAAATAACATTGACTGAATATTTGTGTCAAATGTGAGTTTCTTAGTAATCAGCTGTTAAGAGTTTGGCCATCTTGTATCTTATAGTACTGTTAAAGTAGGGTCCTGGCCTCTATAACTTTATGATAGGTTTATAGAACTCTTTGTTGATATAATGCTGTTATGAATACAATTTTTTGCCAATCTTCTTATAGTGATCTTATAGAACACTTTAGGTGTTCTATAAGTTTTTATGAATAAGAGCGTAAGGATATTATAATATACCAATCCGTAACATAAGTTCAAATTCGCACGGGATTAGATTGACATGATATATATACATAATATGATTACTAGTTTTTTCCCGCAGACCGCGGCTCCACCATTGTGTCACACGGGAACACCTACTTTTTCGGGATAAAATATGTTTCAATCCAGAGCCTAATCTACTACCATACCTTTCATCGAAATCCGTTGAGTAGTTTTTACGTGAAAAAACAAACATCCATCCATCCATCCATCCATCCAAACTTCTATCTATCCAAACATTTATCCATCCATCTTCACAAACTTTCACATTTATAATAGTAAGTAGGATTATGTATTAATATTGTTGTGTGTGTATTTTTATGTGTATCTGAATTAATACATACATACATACATATAATCACGCCTTTTTCCCGTAGGGGTAGGCAGAGTCGCAGAGACCGCCTCTTTCCCGTAGGGGTAGGCAGAGACCACTTCTTTCTACTTGCTACGATCCTTACATACTTGTTTCGCTTCGTCCACTTTCATTCTTACCATCCATTCCTCCTTTTACATTCAACGTAGCGAAGAGACTCTCCATGGGCCACTTTTCGCCTCCGCGAGAAACGAGACGTGATGGGTGGCGAACCACATCGCCGCCATTTTGGATAATTATTATTTTTATGATTATCCATTGAGTTCCCAAGGATTGGTGGAGCGGGTAGGAATAGGGAAAGGGAAGGATAGGTGGTGTGGAAAGGAAGATTGGTAAGTTAGAGTGGGAAAAAGGAAATATAGGGCAAGGGATAGGACAGTAATAGCTAGAGAAGCCGGGGTCGCATACCCGTATACTATACCACAACTACCGGACAGGTAAGTTGGGATGAGTATCCCATGATATGAATAAATAAATAAAAGAAATAAATATATCTTTTAAATCAGCAGAGCATCTTCCTCTTACATAATGACAGGTTAGCATAATGCATTAAATTAAATAAAACGATCGATAATAAAGCAGGTCAGTAGGATAACAATTTGCTAAGACAGATTCGCAAAAGCTTTAAAAATAAATAAGAAATATTCATTAATAAATTCATATATACGACGCACCTATTAGATACGAATAATTAAAATGACTGGTTCTATTCGTATACAATAAAATATTATAATTATTGACATAAACTTGAAGTACCGTTTCAATTTCGAGCGTCAGTACATACAAAGTAATGTTATAATAAAATTTTCTGTAGCTGCAGCGATTTCTTCAATCACAACAATTTCTAGATGCATTTTTTTTTTAAACATTAAAACATCATTCAGTACTCATTTCTTCAAACGCATCAAAGCTATACCTGCAATACTTTCTTTAATTTTTCCGAAATCAATTCAGTCACTGCAACTTTTTTTAATGCGAATCGCTTTAAAATAAATATATCGAATCGCTCACTAAAATTCATAAAAAAAAAGTCACTTCAGAAAGAATTTTTCAAACGCACTAAAATATGTAGAGCTTGTTACACGCTGAAATTCTTTCAGCGACTTCAGCATTTTCATCCACTATAATATCTTCGAAAAAAAACTCAAATATTTTCCAAACGCAACAAAGAGCTGCGCGGGAGGATTCCACCCCCCTATTTCACCCCCCTATATCGTGCGGGGTGACGCTGACGTCACCGGACTTATATACGCGCGCCGCCGCGCACGCCCCAGTGCAGTGCGTAGTGTTGAGCGATGCGTGTAATGTGAGTTCTCCTTTCATTATTAAGCTTGTGTTTTGAGAATATTGGAAAAATATATATTTTTAAATCATTTGAAGTTTTTAAAAAGTTTTAGAGAAGTTTTTTGAGTATACAGTGGACGATTAAAAAAATAGGTAAAAACATAAGTATACTTTTTCTGAATATTTTTTAATATGAGTATTTATTTAATAATATATAAAATATCTTATTTTTGATATAAAAATAATTAATATTAATAAAAATTAAAAACGAAAAAATAAATAATTGCAAACAACCGCAAACGCGTTGAAGTCTTTTTCGGCGGTAATTCAGTAGACGTAAGCTTTCGATTTGGTGTGCGGCTTTATAATATTTTATTCATAAAATATTTTTATTTTAATATTATTAAACTATTATTAACCTGAAGTTTTATTAGGTGATACTATGATCATTATTATTGTTTGTTCATAAGAATGACAACAAAAATACGTGTAAATTTTACATAACATGTATTTTTTGTGCCATAAAATTATTCGGTAGTTAGAGTTTCATAAAACTAAAGCAGCTTCCTCAAATAAATATTGCTTACTATTTTTTTTTTTGAACAATTCGAGAACCTACCTAACTATAATAATAACTGAATGCATAATATAAAACAAGAGTATGAAAGTTTTTTTATAAAAAATATATTCAAAAACATTTCAAAATCCTTGTGGATAAAAGTAAAACGTAATGAAATCTTATAAGAAAAATCTGATATTGACCTAAACTTAAGACCTAAAATTTTATTCCCAGTTAGATATAAAATTATTATGTATAATGTATATATTTTAAATGACGATGTTAAATAGTATTTTAATTATATTATTGTTCAATACTTCATGGCGATGACGATGATGGTGATGATGTTATTGATGATGACGACGATGTCGATGGTGATGTCGCGCGAGGGCCGCGTGTCCTCACCGCTCATGTAACAATGTGTTAATTCCCCGAGTTATGCGGAGCTTTGGGAAACATGTTATTTGTCAAAATGTTGCCAACCGCTCTATCATTCCGCAAAAAGAGGCTTATGCAAAGTCAAAAAATTTGCATAAGTCCTACTTATGTAAATTCAAAAGTGATTTGATTCGTGAAAATTGCAAAATTTAAGATGAAATGAAAATGTAGGTACTATTATATGCATAACGTAGACTAGCTTAAGTTTATTAATTGATTTCTTAAAGAATATAATCTATTCCGCGGGTTTTTTTTAACTGTTTCATTTTAATAATATTATTAACAAAATATTATTCAGCTTTATGCTGACGTCAGATGGACAACTGGATATTTAATATGATATAGAGGCAATAAAATAAATCGTTAATTTCTTGCTTAGACAGATGTTATTTAAAACTAAATTATTTAAAAATAATTAATGCAGTTAAAAAGCTTTAGATACGTTATATTGATTCTCACGTAAATTACACTTCTCACATTGTGAAAATTATATTTCCTGCAATTTACGTTTATTACATTGTAAATATTAAATATTCCAATCAGCAGAACGTCCACAGAATCATTAATCTATGTCGAATTTGATCGAAAATTAATTCATTACATCAACACACGCGTTACCAAATACAGCGTTTGTGAAAGAAAATCAGCGATTGTAGATAATTTTGAGTTTCGCCACTCTGATGATCGATGGTAACCTGCTGCTGCTCCACATAGAAACATGTAGAGTTATTTCAAGCTCTATCTATGACGGTCAATATGTTACCTACATAGACATTTACACCTAACACCACCCACGGGTAAACTAATATTGACACGATGTTACGCCGACAAAACACAAGTTCTGATTTGTAGCGAATTCGGAATTTCATAAAACTTGGTGTTACATTGTTTTGTTGTAGTTTGGATGGTATTAAAAAGACAAATAGGCTTTTTTTCCAATGATGTATGAAGAAAATAGTCAATAAGAGGGAAATTTAAAATAAATGGAAGTTTATACTAAATTTGATGTATTTTAAAATCAAAAATATTCTAAAAATAATTCGGTTTTAACATAATAAAGTTGATATTAATTAATGTTTAATTATAAAAAAATACTAGCTGTCTCGACACACGATATTCTGTCTTAACAGTAATGTGAAGTTCAATTACAAAGAAACTAGATGGTGCCCATGACTTCGCGCACTAAAAGGGAATACCGCGGAAAACGTACATTTTTCCTTTCCCATGGTCTATTCTATATACGTACCAAATTTCATCAAAATCGGTCCAGTAGTTTCGGAGCCTATTCGATGCAAACAAACAAACAAACCTTTCTTCTTTATAATATTAGTATAGATAACTACACCTACTGCAACCTACACTAACAACAAACCTTCATTAGCATGGAAAAATTCAATCGTCATCTTTAGTACTTTCCTCGCAATTTTTCCTATATCTCTAACCATTTAAACCTGTAAAACTAGCCAAATCAGTCCAGCTGTTCTCAAATTTTAGCGAGACATTGGTATTGCAATATATTTTATACATAAAATTTTAAAAAAATCTTTTACTGAATTAATATTGAGTAAAGTTTTGTAAACAATCTGCAGATATTCTAATGTGATGTGGTAAGCTGATTTTGAGTCGACGGGCGGGCGGCAGGTTGGGGTTAATGAAATATATAATGTATTCAGAATATTTAACGATTGCAAGATAATTACCGATCGTATATTATTGTGAAGAAACTTATTGATTATTTATTGATTCCAGTTAATATTACTACGAGTCTATTTTACGATAATTTTTAAACAAGAACATTTTCGTTTCTTCACTCTCTACATTTTTCCGCAATAAAAAGTAGCCTATGTCCTTCCCCATGGTCTCCTCTACATCTGTGCCAAATTTCATCAAAATCGCTTCAGTAGTTTCGGAGCCTATTCTATGCAAAAAAACAAACAAACTTTTCCTCTTTATTATATGTATTAGTATAGATTTAAATCGTTACTATTAAAAAATATTTAACAATTAACAAGAATCTCACTCGTATAGAAAAGCGAGCTTTAGGAGAGCAAGCTAGATTTAAAATATTTAACTGCGGTTCATTAGTTTACACAAACAATGTTGCGATATACATCTGGACAAAACATCTTCTTGGGTTTTTTAAATAACGAACAATGAAAATGTAGCTGTTATCCTTCCGTCAGTTTATTTGTTTAATATTTGCCTTGACGAGTGCAGGAAAATCGTGAAGGTTTTAACAAGAATTCAAATATGCAACAGATAAAAGTAAAAGACAACTACCCATGGCGACCAAAGAAAAATTAGGTTAGATGTACAATGCGTTTCAAATGAGAATAGGATCGAGTCGACGCCATATTGTTTCGAATTTAGACTGTTATGATAGTTAAATTTACGTTTAGATAATTTATTACTATTTAACGTTTTTATTCAAATTTGATGCAAGACTATTAATATTTATATGCACATAAGTTTTTCTGCAAATCGCACTTTTCAAATGATTTTTGACAGAAAAAGGTCATTGACGTTCCTATTCTCATTTATAACGCGTTAAAAGTGTTATTATATCTGGATTACAATGGCATAGGTCTACAGGGGGTAGGGCAAATACTGTGATGTTTTAACTCATTGCAACGAATATTCACAAATAGACAATTTATTGACTATCTTCAGTTCTCCTTGGATCTGAATTAAAATCATTACTGAAATGAAATATGAATAAAAATTATGCGATCTAATAATATTTTTGTTTATGGTCGAGGCTTTTTTATAAAGCAGGAAAAAACTCCCAATGTATTTTATATGATAGAGTTATGTATTTAATTAAATTCATAGTTTATGATTTCTGTAAAACCACCAACATGTTATTCTTTGTTATAAAATACGACTCAATAGATTATACATCACACTTTTTAGGGGAAAAACTATATATTACTTTAGCCGGTTTTAGATATTTTATTAATACCACTCCTAGATAGATGTGGTATCGAAAACTTTCCGCAGACTCGTACTAAGCCTCGCCTCATTTGCATATACCGCAAAATCCGGCTGACGTCATCGGAGTTTTCGCTTCGGAATTCATGGTGATATAAAACTCTATATTTGAGTTGGGTTTTTTGATACCATAAGACTGTATTCGATTATGTTTTGGATACGCTTATGGAATTTTAATGTTTATACGAAAATTGTTAGGTTTCAATTAGCATCTAAAAAACTACAATATAAAACTAAACAAACGGCTAAGTAGCATTTGACGATTGCTATTTTATTTAAAACAAAGCACTAGCGGAATGCGTGAGCAAAGCTTGTACAATGTACTATCAGCTAATCTAATTCATAAGCATGCAGAGTATTCTCGTAACTTGTTTACGTATTATAATGACGATTTGCAGTCACAATACAATTGTCAATAACATGACAGTTTGATATCATTGTATTTTTATAATCCGAACAAATCATGACACCGGTCAACCTGCTTATAAATTAGATTTCCTGATAGTACCGAAATAATAGAAGAGCTGATAGTAGTAGTCGAAGTAGATATAGATAATATTACATTTGATATATTTTAATGTAGAAGGCATTCAAGTATCCTTTGCTGTTTACATTTTGTACAGCTGTATATAGGTTATAAAGAAGCGACCGGTGCGGGCGGGGTCGGGTGTCGCAATGTGTTGAGAAACGCGTAACCTCACGCGACAAGTATGTGACGCGAAATTCCGTAAAACCACTGGCTTAAGCTAGCTCGGGCTGAAAGCTTAAAAAGCTTAAAAACTCAGTAGCTTTCGCGTGTAGAAGTTAAACCTTCAGAATATCTATGTCAGATTGCTTTCATTGGAATTTCGAATAAGATACCTACTTATGCCAGCTTACGGATATCTCTGAGAGCTTGAAAAGCTAAAAACTTTGGAGCTTACACGCGAATGATCTGAATCCTTAAAATATATTCTTTACTAGCTGTTGCCCGCAGCTCCGCCCTCGTATAACATCCATCCATCCATATATCCTCACAAACTTTCACATTTATAATATTAGTAGTATTATTCCCTTGAACGTTAAATGTGGTTGTATTTAATGAAAATGATGCTTAACAATTTTTCCACTGTGTTAATTTTTTTTATTATTGAACATTGCTATAATACTTATAACATAATATGCTCGGCGCTCGTGGCTTCAATCGCGTTAGCTTCGACATAATTGTAGACCCCGTTTCATTTAATGTGGATGTAAATTTTCCTAAAGTCCTTTAATAGTGGCTAAATTCGTCTATTGCGATAAAATGATTGGTGGTAATAGGTAAAATAAATCTTCGGTTGTAAGTTGTAACTGCAAGCACAATCGTTATTAATCATTGTAGTGTAATGTAGGCCCAGCATAAACAAGCACTATGATTCCTCTCGTAATGTAATTGACACAGTTAGGCGACAATAGTCGGCCGACAATAGCCGCTGATTGAGCGACCATGCCGCGGGTTGCGCAACCGTGATTGAGCTATACTGTGACCTGTCACCAAATACATAGTGTTTAGGTCTTAATCTGCTGAGTTCGTCATTGTCAATAGATGCGTATAAGTAACCAATAAGTTGTTTAGCAGACGTAAAACATAGATAATATTTTGTTCTAGTCAATTGTAGGTTGGCGGGTTACGTCTCCACGTTTCACTCCACCAGTGTCGTGGGGTTCCTATAAAAAAAAAATACAGGCTAGGGCTTCCCTATGAAGGAGAAACAGCATTCGCCCCTGTACGCCGCTTTTTTTTTATGAAATATGGGGGCAAACGAGCAAACGGGTCACCTGATGGAAAGCAACTTCCGTCGCCCATGGACACTCGCAGCATCAGAAGAGCTGCAAGTGCGTTGCCGGCCTTTTAAGAGGGAATAGGGTAAAAGGGGAGGGTAGGGAAGGGAATAGGGTAGGGGATTGGGCCTCCGGTAAACTCACTCACTCGGCGAAACACAGCGCAAACGCTGTTTCACGCCGGTTTTCTGTGAGCCCGTGGTATTTCTCCGGTCGAGCCGGCCCATTCGTGCCGAAGCATGGCTCTACCACGTAAAAATGCCGCTGTATTAAATGTTGTATTATGAACGCGTTTGGCTGTTTCTTGGTCTATTTTGCGACCAAATAAAACCAAATCTTACCAAACTAACGATTGTTAAATAGTATGTATGTATATTAATTGAACTACCGTAGCGCTTAAACTACTGATCGGATTTTAATGAGATGTCAATAGATTCGTAATGATGGCCCCGGTACTTAAGGGATATAGTTTGCGAAGTTGGGTTTTATTTTTAACTTTTGATTATTTCTGGTTATAATAACCCGAAATTAAAAGTAAAAACTAAAACAAATTATATACTTATAATATTATTAATATTCCTATGTAAAAGCAGTACCTAGTCCTTTGGTAGGTATTAGATTCCGACCGGTTAAACCTCAACATCGCATCTTTTGCGCAATACGCAGGATTCCCTGTCTATATATAATGTACCCAGGTTTACTTTAATATGTATATATGTAAATATAATCTTGAGATTATCTATCGATATGATTCATTACAAAATGAATTTCGTAAACACGGAGTTTTTACATCAAGGCTGTTTGTGTATGGAATGTAACAGCTACTGTTTGAGCTCTTTACATTTATGGGCTCATAAAATTTTAGTATTAATTATTTTTTTTCAGCTGTAGCTAATACCTATATGAGCGAGAAATTTCTTTGGATATGTTACCGTTTTAATTAATATACTTCAGAAGGCTTAGTGAACGTGGGCCTTTAGTCAAGATGCATTCGATAATTTCGACTGCGAAGTTCGAAATCAAAAATGTATGGGATTTGACATAAGTCATCGTTAAGTGACATGTCGCTTGCGATGCCTTATGTCAAATCCCATACATTTTGTTGTTGTTGTCTTCACTAAAGGCCATGTCATCGTTAATTACAATGATGATCTTCGAAATTGAAAATATTACATAGGTTTGGCATAACGTTCGCTAAGTGACATAGCGCGCGATACGTCAATACCATACATTTTTGATTTCTATCTTTTTCGTAATTAGCGATGGCATCTTGGCTAGCTTCTTAATATTTTTAGAAAAATATTCATAATGTTTGTCAATACTAATCTATAAAGCAGCTCTTAACTAATCAGCTAAAACTAAGTTATAACTTAGAAAGAGTAGAACATTCGATATTTCTAAAACAATGAGTTGAAAACTCCGCAGTATTCCTTGGAACTATCACAGTTTCACTTAAATATAATCATTCGTATTTAAGTTGGCGCCAAAAAAAGAGTTAGATGATCAATTCGGTGTATATTTTAGTCAGTATTTTACCCTGTGGATGAGTAATGAGTGTTTGACATGTACAAACGGCTGCCTACTATTACTGTAGGCGGGTGGCGGGAGGTCGCATCATCTTAGTGACTTCATTTTCAAATTTCAAGTTTAAGGTTATATATATTCGGATGCAAATGAACTATTTCACTGTATACATTTAAATGTAAATGGGGATATTATGTTGATCGTGTTTGTACACTATTGTCGTAACCCCCAAATTTCGTGTCATTCATGTTTGTGGAATCTGGCGACTCAGGGTAACGTCTCGGAACTGACGACATCATCATCATCATCAGATCATTGTCCACTAACTTTTGAGTACCTATGTGGCTCAGTGGGAGGAATTTGAATCCCACCAGGGAACAAAAAGTTTTCAGTATTCCTGGGTCATGGATGTGTATTAAATAATTATTTGTATTATATAATAATAATGTGAAATGTATGTATAGTATAAAACTAAATATATTTCCGTTGTCTGGTACCCATGACACAAGTTCTTCTAGAACTTATGTGTAAAACAGGTGTAAAAGCGTCCATATAATTATATAATTATTATTAAAAGAAACTAACATCACGGCTCTGTAATTGTGACGTTAGTAGTCTATAGGTACCGGCAAGGAACTCTCTTCAATGTCACGCTATACCAAAGATCCGCTAAGTTGAAAAATGAATTGTTAAAAAATATTAAAATTTCTTAGTATAAATTTATTGCAATTTTTCGCTATACTCGTATTATATTATATAAATGTAGGTCATTATTGAACTAGTCTATATACCGTTTCGCCACTTCGAGTTCATAAATTACCTGACCCGGGGTCAAACTCGTGACCGTCTGTCGAACCGTGTCGATAAACAGGCAGGGCGTAATGATGATGGCGAACTTAGAGGATATAGTACCACTATAAAATTAACAGCTAAGTAATTCATATACTTAAAATGTTCATATTATATTATGTAATTATAGAACCCAATTCATATTAAAAAGAAATCTTTCCAAAAAAACAAATCTTTCCAGTTTTTTTTTTGTATTAAATAGGCTCAGAAAGTGCTGGATAATGCCGATTTTTACGAAATTTGGTACAGATATAAGGTAGACCACGGAGAAGGATATAGACTACTTTTAATCGTGGTTAAGTGTACGGTTCCCGACAGGATTTACTTTAGCGCGTACAAAGTCGGGGGCAATATCTAAAATTTCATAATATTTTTATGGTACTAGCAACTAACAAGTAAAGAAAAACTAGAAAATTTAGGAATGGTTTTCAGAACCCTAATTAACTTACACTTCATTTTACTTTTATTGACTTATAAATTAATCGCCTTGATATCATAAACTGATTTTTTGAGTGGTTCAAACTCAAAATATTTGTTTCGCGTTTATAAGAATACCATTATGCAGTTTTAACTTTAAATTCGGGGCTGTATTGTAATTGTATTATTGCAGGATTTTATCAGCAGAATCGACCTTCTAGTAAAACTTTACAACCTAATTAAATCCTCAAACCGTCAGCAAAACAATTCATCCATTGCAAATCATATTTAATTGAAATATTCTGTTAATTATTTTTGATGATTCACGGTTTTCGGGATTATTCAATGATAAATGATAATTTATCGTGATTAATTAACAAGTGAGGCTCACCGCCGACTACATCGAAAAAAAAACATTTACAATATCAAGATAAGCTTGAGGGTTTTTACGATTGTAAAATAAAAAAAATCTCCATTGTTCTGTAACGGAACTCGCCTTGTTTAGTTGTTTGTAACGTAGTAAAAAACACGACACATCATATGATCGAACTGCTGACCTATCCGGTAAATATTATGTCATCTTCAATCTAATCCGGTTCAGAGAAGGAATGCATAATCCTAATCCTACTAATCCTAAATCCTAATCCTAAAATTATAAATGTGAAAGTTCGTGAGGATGCGTGGATGTTTGTTACTCTTTCACTCCAAAACCACTTAACGGATTCGGATGAAATTTGGTGTGGTAATAGTTTAGGCTCTGGATTAAAAGATAAGCTACTTCTTATCCTGAAAAAGAACAGTATTTCCGCAGGGTACTACATTTACGCGGGCGGAGCCGCGGGAAAAAGCTAGTTTTTATATTTTGCGGTACGTAATGAAGACGAGCATAAGCTAGTTTAGGATTTACCTGATAGGAAACGCTGTTTCGCTCATAGACACGTACCCCCTTACTAATAAACAATGTATAAGCTTTGAATAGTTACACAGTGTTTTGTCTTCAATTGATTTTAAAATGTCACTGGTGTGACGTGAACAAACATAACTATTCAAAGATTATACAGCGTTTATTAGAGGCAAGCGTTTCCTATTTGCAACTATGTAAAGAAATCACACGTGCAATTCACTCAAAGCAAGTATTTTAAGAATTTAAAATTACTAGTCCAATATCATCAATGGATTATTATGGAATCATATAATTTTTATCTATTTCCGACAACAATTATTTTGCCCAAAATGCTTGAATTACGGAAGTAGCGTTAAATACTCACTAATTACTTATATTGACCGCACGTGGTGAATCGCGCGTCGCCATGACATTTGGGAACAATAGTACTTTATTAAATATAAAATAAATTTGACAACCTTGACATGACGCGCCGTTGATTGCTTCGTGTTTTCAAACAGCTTTCGCGCTAATTTTTATTAGTTTTGCAACGTACGCAACTCTGAGCTTCTTATGTTATTTTATAATATTATGAAAATCAGTATCTACTGTCCCGTCTACATGTTATTCGGTGTATTAACTGTGAATTGAAATAAATAAATTAAGACTACACCTAGTACTGTACACCAATGTAGGTGTAGACATACAACTAAACCTACACCTACCTCTATACGAGTATCTACCGGGGCCGGACGATTTTTTTAAATAAACCGAACATGTAACCTGAGCGCACCTATAAATATTTGACAGTCATGTGACAAATTGAACAGTATGAGAAAATTTAATCGACGTTTTCCGTGTTTTCTCCGCAATTTTTCCAATATTTTTCACAGTCTAAACCTTTCCTGAACTTCCACAGTTATTTTAAGTCCAAAATAAGTCATATCTGTCCAGCTATTATCGTGTTTTAGCGAGACATTGGAATTGTAATCCAATTTCATATGTAACTAAAGAAGCGGAAGATTAATATGCTCGACTGTAAACGTAATGAGGGATGTATACGGATAACTAAAGCCACATGATTTTTGCAGCACGGTGAAAATCGACCACCTAATGGGCGGTGTCGCAAGTGACTTATCTTGCCATTAAGACGGTCGATTTTTGCCGTGTGGCTAAATCTCGCATAGTCGTTCTTGCGAATGTTCTCGATGAGGCAGCAACCTTATGCCTCTTTTTTTAAGTTTATTATTAATATGGCCTTTGCATTATTAAATGAGAAATATAAAATTACAGCTGTCATTCGCACAAAATTAGATACGAATCGAAATGAGTAATTGCTTCTTGTGAGATAAACACATTCGAATCCCACGAAACATACTCCAACCTACAATTGTTTCTAGTAATATTTTAACCAGCGACACTATCGCAGTAGAGATCTCTGTTAGAATAACGTATTAAGTCTTTGTCTGCACACCTAAACTTTGTGGTGCAAGGTGAGGCTTGAGAATCTTTATGAATGAATCGTTATATACCTACTTTTTAATAATATTACCTATGTCAAATGGGTGAGAACCTAAATATGCGAAAAATAGGCCATACAAGCGAATTCATGAAACAAGGCTTCTAATGTGTGAACGACCTCTACTTTTGTATTGGTAAGTTTTATTTTTTAATTTAAGAACGCTCTGTAGGTTGTTAACATTGACGAAAATGGTCTGACGATGATTACAGATACTATATTGGACATAAAATGATTTAGGCGAACCTAATGTGGACTTGATCTTGATTAATAAATTTTATAAATACCATTATTATATCATGTGCTATAATTTAACCTACATAAAAATATTTAGGTTCTGGTTAGTAAAATAATGATTTACGACCCATTAGAGCGGAGCTTGCAATGTAACATTGACGAAAATTGTTTGACGATGATTACAGATCTATATTGGACATAAACTTATTTAAGCGAACCTAATGTAGACTTGATCTTGATTAATAAATTTTATAAATACCATTATTATATCATGTGCTATAATTTAACATACATAAAAATAATTAGGTACTGGTTAATAAAACAATGATTTATGACCTATTAGAGCGGATTGGAGCGGAGCTTGCAATGACAAAGCCCACGTGTCAGTGCCAAACACAAACAAAAAAAGGGAAGCTTGCAATGGCGCCAAAAATGACAGGCGAACTTTTTTACATGGGCTCCGCTATGACTAAGACATAACGTATCATTATACCTAGCCCTGAGTCCCCGCCCACGGGCCACGCTTTCGATGGCCTCGCGCCTACATTACCTAGGGCACTCGAACTACTTAGCATTGTCTAAGCACTAAGTGTTTTACACATCATTTCAAATTTCGACACCTGGTTTAAAATGTCGCTTACTTGCCTTTTGTCCCAACATTTTTTTATGACCAGTTTTAGGTTTTTAAAGATGTGTCGTTGTCATTTTGTAAGTTTTTCTTTTTAGTATGCAAAGCAAAATAACTTGATAATATTGGTAGTTTAGTTGTAAAATACAGAGTCTAAGACATTTTGTAACAGCTTTTAAATTGCAATATTTTCTTAGCTAGTACAATGAGAAAAAATAATTCTGCTACTTTCAAAGCTGCATTGCCTTAAAAGAAAGTTACAAATAAAAGTGATTTCCATTGTTGATTATATACGACAGGTCGGAACGTATGGAACTCTGACAAAACTCGGAAATCCGCTCGGTCGAAAATATCAATATAATTGCGTTGCTATTAAAAGTACTAATAAGATAAGAAATGATGAAATAAGATAAAATAAGTTTATTTTATCATCACACAACACACCTTAAAATTAAATACATAGTAGTAAACTAAAATAAAGCACATAATAATGTTAAGTTCTAGTTACAAACGTGACATAACATAAGATGTACTTAACAGTAGGTAATTAGGTATGGAAGGAATTATTGTAGGTAAAGTATTGTTTCCTCCAACTATACTACAAGGGTAAACGAGGTATGCGCTTGTGTGCTAATTATTTAGCATCTGGGCCTCTAGTCAAGATGCATTCGATAATATCGACGGCGAAGTTCAAAAACTAAATGTACGGGATTTAACTTAAGGCATCGCAAGCGACAAGTCACTTAGCGATAACTTATGTCAAATCCCATACATTGTTGATTTCGAAGTTTGCCGTCGAAATTATCGAATGCATCTTGACTAGAAGCCCAGATGGCATTAGTCACCCGCGTCTGCCGTCACGTGTGATCCCAAACCTCGGAAACCTTCGTGCCACCGCGTTGTTTGGATAAACCATAAATATTGGCCTCTACATGTGTGATATTTTGTGGCTGACCCCTAAAGTGCGTGTCGTTTATCATAATACATATTGTGTTTACGTCCCGAGATGTAGTTAGTTGGTGATTGATGTGTCCCGCATGTACTATCGAACAAGTTGCCGCTCGACCAGGCACAAGATGAAAATCGCTAGCGCCTTAACACATGCTCACGAGCAAATACGTATTCTGCAGTCGTTGCGGTCACTTTATATTGAAATATTTTTAGGCGCCCTCTGTTTGTAGACTGGTCGAGCAGATACTATGTCTATATTGTAGGTACATAGCAATCATCGTTAAACAACAGCTACTCTACTATTTAGATCCAATTCAATCATTTTGTAAACCAAAGTAAAAAGTACATTATAATGCTACCAAATGAAATGCCACTTTTAACTGGAACTAAAAAACCATTTTTATCTTTGTTTTCAAAACTTAAGTTATGCTAAAGGATTAGTTTAATGCGAGGGGGGAGCTTTAAATTTTGTGCTACATAAATATTTAATACATTTAGGCAGAAAAATTAAATTTCGAAAAAAAAATGCTAAATAAAATTACAGTGCGCCTTAGTTATTGACATGATGGCCTTACATACTTGTTTCGCTTCGTCCACTTTCATTCTTACCATCTTACATTCAACGTAGCGAAGCGGCTCTCCATGGTCCGCTTGTATGTAAATTTTTTTCTATTTTTTTTTTCTTCCATAACGTTTTTAGATAAGAATATTGCCCAAAATATTCACAATAATTGATTTTGAATAACCTTATATTTAACCCTATGACCGACACGCAATATTACTTCACCGCGTGCCGGTCACCATGCGTCTGCTGCGTCCATAGCGTCAAAATGACGACCTTTGTTTAATAAATGGCATGTAGTTATTTTGATGATAACAATAAATGGCCCCGCAAACGTACAGCCGCCTGCAAACACGGTGTACCACGTTTCCATCTTATTACTATGGCGATAAGGTTCAAAACTGGTGCACCGCAGGTTTCCGCCGACTGTGCAAGAGGCTCCGGGTGCTGTACATTGTAAATCATTCCATTCATTGATATTAATTGTGTTCTGTCAAGACTCTGACAAGTTCAAAGTTCAAGAACGACGATAGAAGTTTAAATTTTTGACCAAAACCAATGGAATTTCAACTAATGTTCACGAATAACAGACTAAAACGTACCTTTAGTGAAAAAAGCCTTTTGGTAGTTTCAAAGTGTTTAAAATATACTAGGATCCCCACACTGTCCTGTGAGGCCATTCAAGACAGTTATGTTCCAAAAAGGGGATTGACATTAGTATAATACATTTTGAACAGACATCTAGGAAACTAAGATTACACTGAAGTAGAGAGTTAAATCTAGGAAACTAAGATTACACTGAAGTAGAGAGTTAAATCTAGGAAACTAAGATTACACTGAAGAAATCTCTTCTGATCAATGTATACGTCTGGAATAATCTATACCTACGTATAACTAACAACCTCCGTGGTCTAGTAGTTAGAGCATTGGCTCTCGACTCGGAGGTCGTGGGTTCGATTCCCGCATTGGAACAACAAAAAATGTAGTTTCCAAGTTTGGGTAGAACAATGCAGGCTGATCATCTGATTGTCTGACAAGAAAGATGATCCATGCGTCAGATGTGCACGTAAAAAGATGGACCTGCTCCTCATTTCTCGTCAGTCGTTTCGGTTATCCGTCCCACTGGATTTAGAGTAAAGGAAGAGAGAGTGCTCTTGTGTACTGCGCACATACTTGGGCACTATAAAATTACTCCTGCGTAACTGCCCTGGTTTTAATGAAACCGGCCATCGTCACCGAGATCGGTGTGGGGAGTTATTAAAAAACGTATAACTAGACGTCAGGAATACTCCAGTCCAGTTAGTATGTATGAGTATATTATATGTGATAATTTACATTAGTACCTATCGCCTTGTTTACACACCATGACGCAGACACGTGGGCGGGGAGGATGCTGCCATGAAAAATAAGGTTTTATTAGATCTACGGTCACTCGTCATACGCGTAGGATAACCATTTACTTGTCGATAAAATTTATTAAACACAAAAGCAGAATATAAAATTATAAATGCTACTGACGTCCGATTCCAGATGTGATCATCGTCTTCAAGCTCCGGTAGCCATGAAATAACTTAGAATGAAGTAATTTCACTTAATAGATATCATTTATTATATTAATTACAAAACACTTGTAATAAAATTAGTTATTCAATCAAATAGTTATTAATTGTATAATAGTTAAAATCAAAAGCTTAGTGAATAAAGTCATGGAAGATTATTAATAATTAGTACCTGGGTGACCGAGTTTTAGTAGAACGATAAAATAATTTAAAAAATACAAATAATTACAAAAATATTTATCTGACTAGAATTCGAACCCGAGACGCTAACTAAGCCTGCAACTGGATTTGACATTCAGAAATTGAAATCACTGATATTTGTTATGCGACGAAAGCAAAAACATAACTTTTTTTTACTCTTCCAAAACTCTTTGCACACCAAACTTCATGGAAATACTTGCAACCGTTTCCGAGATTCCGATTATAATTAACAAGATTTACTCATTTAAAGTGTAAGATACGACTCTCGTGTCCCTAAGAACAAACTGTATTAAATACATGGGTCGAATACTTGAATAATGCATATATTATCGGTAACTTATTTATATATAGTCTTGTATTCTTCTTGTTGCATATTGCCGATTACTAAACGGTCGTTAAATAACGTTGACTCGCTTGAGCAAACTCACTTCAGTAAACGCTGCGTCATTTGAATACTTATCGTTAATTTTAGCCCAAACCTGTGTTTGGCGATTGAGGCTATGATATCATTCTCCATCTATGTGATATGTCTCCAATTTATTTTATTGTCAAGTCTGTTTGTGCGAGCTTTTACTTAAATAAATTTTCATTATTTATGTAACGTAAAAAAAATGTAAAATACAAGTTTCTATGTCAACTAGGACACTTTTTCTGCATATAAAAAGTGTATTTTTAAATTCTTTGGGCGTTAAATATTTTTACATGTGATGAAATACTATAGACAACCTCACAAATTCACAAACCTCGATAGCATAGATAAAAAAAATATTGTTTATCGATATTAACTGTATATTCTATTGTTTCAGAAATATGAAGCCACTGCTGGTGGTGGCGTTTGCGCTCATATTGAGCGTCAACGCGCTCCCCGAGAACATCGAGGACGTCAAAGAGTTGCCACAAGCCAAAGATATCGAAGTGGAAGCGGAGGAGTCCGCGCCACAAACACGAGCCGAACGATGCACAGACTGCGCGATCAATTACGACGCCAATGGCGAACCTCTAGCCGCGTTTAAGGCTCTCCCCGGAGCCGTCATACACACGCAGGAGATCGTCGAGGAGTGCACCTCCGCCAACGGATGTGCCGGCCTCAAAATTAAGGACGGCAGGATCGTCCAACGATTCGAAAACATTAACGCATTCAACTCGGCCTCGGCTTCCGACCTCGCCAACGAGTTCCAGTTCCTTGCAGCCGACCTGGCCGGATCCGGTAACGTACCATTCTGGTGGATGAATAAGGACTCGCCGTTCAAAGCTAGCGGTGGTGGGGGCTTTGACAAGTACAGTAAGACTAGCTCGAGCTTTTCTAGTTCTAGTTTGGGTGCTGGACTAGCGGGCGCCGGCGTAGGGGCAGCTGGACTAGGAAGTGGCACACTAGGAGGTGCTGCACTAGGAAGTAGCGCACTAGGAGGCGCCGCACTAGGAACATCCGGATTAGGAGTTTCCGGATTAGGAAGCACCGCCTATGGCGCCGGATTAGCAAGTTCTGGACTAGGAGCAGCAAGTTTAGTAAGTGCCGGCATAGGAAGCTCAGGAATCGCCGGCGGAATAGGAGGCACTAGACTAGGAGGCGCCGGAGTAGCGGGCGCTGGATTAGGAAATGCAGCGTTAGGAGCAGCTGCATTGGGAGGATCAAGATTAGGCGGCGCAAGTTTAGGAGGCGCCAGCTTAGGAGCGAACTCTGCGGGGCTTGGATACGGCGCCAACTCAGGGTTCGCCGGAGCCGCGGGCTATGGTGCTGGATCTGCTGGGTCGTCGCTAAATCTGGGGGGAAATCCCTTCTTAAACGGCGGTGTGTCTAAGTTCGCTGGCGCTACTAACCTGGGTGTAGCCGCTAGACCTACGAGTTTCCAGTCGACTTACGAAGCCTCTAGTGTTAACCTCTCTAAAAATCCGTTCCTAAGTGGTGCTAACATTGGTCAAGCTCAAGGTGGTTATAACGCTTTATACGGTACTAATTCCCAAAACTTTGCGAGTACAGCAGCGAGCAAATTCTCTGGTTTAGCAGGCAGTGCGGCTTCCGCGGGATCCAATGTCAACTTAATTCAGAACCAGCAGAAGCTGAACGAGTTTGACTTTGAGCAGCAACAGCAGCAGCAGAATATCGGTCTTGGGCTCGGCATCGGAGGTGGATCTGTGGGGGCTGGAGACCTCCAGCAGACCTGCTCGGGCGAGGGCTACGCCTGCGTCATCAAGTCCCAGTGCATCAACGGAGTGGTCAGCGGAGCCGGACTTCTGCAAGCTAGTACTAAGGTAAGGTTTATTAACATGTATTCTAAGAATTTTTGAACTTGAATGACGTTTGAAAATAATTGAAATACCATTAGCATTTGTCCAGGTTCTTATGGACTTTTAGTAATTAATTTGTAAGTCGTAAACTAACATCTTTTTAATCAACTAATCACATCGCGAGAAATTCCCGACATCGCGTAAGCCAGTAATATAATCACCAAGCCTCGCATTCCTCATTATCGTTGGCCATAAAATCTTTGGATTAGCGGCATTAACGCTATCAGAGTTGCCAATCTTCGATTTTAAATCCCTTTAGATCTTAACCTTCGCCGGTCATGGTGTAATGAGTTAAAAACTTTAAACCAATACTGGAAAGGTCACTCGGTACTAATTTCATAATCGGCGGAGAGGTCGTCGAGTTAGGGCGTCGCCTCACGCGCCTCAATTAATTATTGTTATTGTTTCTCATTTAAATTATTTAATTTTAACCAATCTTGGATTGAATTTTAATACTGCAAATGCACACATTCATTGCATATATCTATTGCTATTAGAGTATGCTTATTTTGGAAAATATTACTTAACTCTCTAAACAAATCTATATATACAAATATTTTTATTTTTTTGTCCTATGACAAAGAATACGTAGTAAACTAAGTACCTATGTACAGTAAGTGGAAAAATGATAACTATTATTTGTAAAACTTTGTGAAATTATTAGCTTACCCGTCAATAAACATTGTCAATGAAGTTTTTAACCCGTTGAAAAAACCGACAGGTTGAATAAATAATTATATAGGTTCCGAAATGTCAAGGCTATGTACCAGGATGCCTCGCTGTTCCCAGGTGTTTCTTACTTTTTTTAGCTGTTAGATGCCAGATTTAATTACAACAATTATTGTCATTGTGATATGATTCACGATTTGATGTAAATTCCTAATACTCCATCCGATTGGTTATATCTCCGAGCGCTAATCGTTTGTTAAAGTATTATGCAAATGAATAAGGAATATAAAACGTTTAAATTTGTAAAAATCAATCTATGAAAAACGTTATTTCTATATAAATTTAAAGCAGCCAAAAGAAATCAATCTGCGGAAAACGTTATTGTATGCAGTGGGTGTCAGGATCAATTTTTTTTTTACGAATTACTAAATATCTAAATATCCCAATCGATATTTTCGAACTTCGAAACAATGCGTGCTTACGATAGTAAAGATGACCGCAAATATTTTGGACAGTGACCAGTCCCGAGAATGCGACCCCGGCGGGTTGCGGGGGGGGGGGGGGGGGGGGGGGTAGCCGGTTGCGGGGGGTGCAGGTTCGACTCCGGGCCGGATTCCGCGCGTGGGTCACAGTGAAGTTTAGTGTGTCGCCTGTCGCAACCGCTGTAAGCATCTAAAGGACATCGAGCCCGTGTCGGTTGGTACGGTCGGCAGACACAACAAAATGTGTTTTCTATAGTCAATGTTAAAGCGAAATTGTATTGTAGGTTATACCAAAACGTTTGCGAAGAAAGAATTCATTCATTCGATCTAAAATATTAGTTTAAAAATAATAAGTTTTTGGCGAAATAAAATGACGTTAGTGACTCAAAATATTATGATTTCATATTTTATGAAATCCCAGATTTTTCCTGCGACACTTCCTTTACTCTCGTAACATAGTGGGACGGATATCCGACACGACTGGCGAGAGATCAGGCGCAGGTCCGACTTTTACATGCCCATCCGACGCATGGATCATCTTTCTTGTCAGATTATTCATAAGATATTTCATAAGGTTGGAGATAAATTATGCCGACGCTACTTGAGGGCTACCCAGTAGATCCCACCGTAGCGAGTTATTGTTAACACAATAATCACATTTGCTGCGCACGCGCTGATAGCGACGAGATTACGGTGGGTGGGCTCTCGATAGAACCTGAAAGTACTAACAAACAAGTTGCCGCTCGACCAGGCATAAGATGAAATGCGCACGTGCGCACACACACATACTCACGTAGTTGAACCACATCCGCAGTCGTTGCGGTCGCTTCTACTGTGTTAAAAACTACGTAACTAGCTGTTTTAACCAACATTTCAAAGAGTAGGTAATCTTGCTTATCGCACACTTGCTATATTTTTTACTAGATGTTGCGCGCGACTTCGTGCGCGCAAACGGAAATCTCGAGAGAACCATACATTTTGCCGTAGTATAAAGTAGGCTATGTCCTTCTCCGTGCTCTATTATATATGCCAAATTTCATCAAAATCGGACCAGTAAGTTCGGAGCCTATTTAATAGCAAACAAACAAACAAACGTTTCCTCTTTGTTATATTAGTATAGATGAAATAGGAGGCAAATGAGCAGACGGGTCACCTAGTGTAAAGCGAGTCTAAGTAAAGAAAACACTAGATACATTCTACCCCCGTTTTTCTATTTTCTTTTTTTTATCTATGGTATATTTGGCTAGGAGAAGCATGATATTATAACTACGGATATAAGACGCTATATTTTTTCTAATTTGAAACAAATATATGAAAGGTTTTAAATATAGTTTTAATACGTACTACAATATTTCAAGTCACAACCGCCCAAAGTTTTAAAATCAAATACTTATTACATTACCTTCGGTCATTCAACAAGAATTCTTATCTTAAAACCAATGAGCTTAGGATTAAGAAATTTTTATCTTAACATAGATCTTTATCTTACCGACTATGAATAAATAACGTGCAGTCAACTTTGTATCTGCATAGATAAGTTAGCACTAGCACGTGACATAATATAATGATATAAACCAGTGTTTTTCAACCTGTGGGAAGCTTCTGTAGGGGGTCGTCGGAGATCGAGAGAATTTAAGTAAAAAAACAAAGATTTTTTAAATTATTATTATTTATTGATTTATTAAGTAAGACAATTTTAACAAAAGGATATACTCATAAATCGATCATCGATATCATCGATGTATGTAATTGTAAAATAATGTGTTTGACTACTATATTATGTACTTATATCCGAATAATAATTATGGAGACGCATAAAAACGTCGTATGGAATGAATATATTTTGTAATACAGTAACATACACATACATACCTACATGATAAAAAAGCGAAGGGTCGGGGGGTCGCGAAATATTTTTTTTATACAAAGGGGGTCGCATCATGAAAAAGGTTGAAAAACACCGATATAAACTATAAAGTGTACGATGTACTTAGACTAAAAAAAAAATTAAGACAAAAACTGAGGCCGGTTTTTTATATACATACGTGTGGCTAAGCACTACTTAAGTAGGTATATAAAAACTACACACCGCAACAGCTCGCCTTAAAAGGTGAGGCGTAGTTTCGTTGCATGTGTGTGCGTATGTACCGATCTCATTGTGCATTTCGCAGAAATTCTTCGCTTTTTATTTGGTCTAGGACACTGTACAGAAATTGATTAAATCTTTTGTGAATAAAAATGTTATGTTGGTGTGTGTACGATTCAAAAACTCAAAAAGTTCTGCACCGATCGAGCTGAAATTTGAAATCTTTATATAATCCGCATCAAGGATTGTTTTTATTTATTTTTTATCCGCGACCGCGAAAAAACTGTATTTACGTGGGAATTACATACGGTACCCCAAAGGAGATCGCTGACGCCGCGGCACGTGTCTGGTCAACGTGCCGGCTTCGTGGAACCATTCTGCTGTTCCAGCATTTTACCGCGTTTTGCAATTTTAATGTAATAATTATATTATTCATTCTATTCTGATCTAGCATCGATCACGGATATAGTTTTGTAATTTAATTATAAGTTTAGTTAATAAAGTTTTAAGATAATTTTTGGTTTTTTTTGGGAGTCCGGGCTGCCGAATTCGTTATTGGCGCAGTCGGTAGGATAATTTCGGGGCTACGACGATCGCTAAGAAGAAGATTTCCGGGTCTAGAATCGACACCGCGCGCGGTCGTTCTAGCTGTCGCTCTCAAGCGTTCACCGAAACATCGAACATCACTTGGAAGCAGCCGGGGCGTACTCAAACTTCAGTGCAACTCAGAGAAAACCAGGGAAGTCGACGAGTTATGTGAGTACATTGATTTATTTTTCCATCAGTGTTGCTTTCTCCTCGTCACAATTTTCCGTCCTATGAAAAATAGTCCTGTGTCCTCCAGGCTTAAAATTCGTAGGGATAGTTTAGTAGACTCGAATCGTCAATTAAGTGAAGGCTCGAATCGCTTTCCAGTAGATTTAAATAATTCAAATTTATTAAATATAGATTTAAATAATTTTCCTGAGAGCTCGAATTGCCCTCAAAGTTTAGACAGTAGTTTGAATTTAAATTTAAGTAATTTAGAATATAAAATGGATCCTGATACAGTATATAAGGCTCTACGCCCAGTTCCTGAATTTGACGGGAACCCACATATTCTTCCTAGATTTATTAGAATTTGTGATCAGATAGTAATTCAATGCGTGAAAGACGAGCCAGGCTACGAATTATCAAATTTATGTGTAATTAATGGCATCTTAAACAAAATTACCGGTCCAGCAGCTCGCACAATAAATTCAAACGGCATTCCTGAAAATTGGATAGGGATTAGGAATACTTTAATTAACAATTTTTCAGACCAAAGGGACGAGACCGCTCTTTACAATGACTTAGCATTAGCGACACAATGTAATGAGACACCGCAAGAATTTTATGACAAATGCCAAAACCTTTTTAGCACTATAATGTCCTATGTATCGTTGCATGAGACATTAGAGACAACCGTGGAAGCTAAGAGAATTTTATACCGTAAATTAACTTTGCAAGCATTTGTAAGAGGTTTAAAAGATCCTCTCGGGTCCCGTATAAGGTGCATGAGACCTGAAACTATTGAGAAGGCTTTGGAATTTGTCCAAGATGAACTTAATGTCATGTATTTGCAGCAGCGAAATAATTTAGCAACAGATCAGAGAAAACCATCATCATCATCAACACCACACAACTCACACCAACAATTTACACAGTCTAAATTTCCTCCTATGAATAATAACTTTAATCCTCCTAAATTTTTACCCGGACCTAGTTGGCAAAAACCTAATTTTAATCCCCAATTTAATAATCATCAGCGCATGCCTATGCAACCAACGCGTACTCAGCAAATGTTCCGAGCACCGTTGCCTAATTATAATAGTGGTTTTAGGATACCTAACAGGAATCCTCCACAGAATAATTCCGGCCCTAAGCCTATGAGTGGCGTGAGTCACTTTGTGACAAAACCTTTACCACCTAGAATTCCCGGTCATGATTGGCAAAAATTTGGCAATCCTCCTCCATCTAATTACTTTAAATCCAGAGAAGTTAATTTTAATGAATTTTATGACTATAATGATGATTATGAATACGGTAACGATGACAATAATTATGCTGACTATAATTACTGCAATACAGACTATGATTATAATGACTATTACGGACAATACGTGAATTATGACTATGATAATAATCAGTACTATGAACAACAAGATTTACCACCAATAGAAGATACCCACTATGATAGTAATATGCCTAGTAGTAGTAAAGCTATTCAACCAAGACACCCTAACAGTAGGAAAAGTCAGGATTTTCAACAGAGCCACAGAAAATCCGCACCAGAATAGAACTAAATCTACAGTCGAAAAAAGAATTACCTTATGTCAAAATTAATAATCCACCTTTGAAACTTCTCATTGATACAGGAGCAAATCAATCATTTATAAGCCCTGAAGCAGTAGATAAATATTTCAGTAATATTCCGAAAATGTACGATCCTTTTGAAGTAACTAATTCTAGAGTAACAAGCATTCATGAACATTCAATATTAATTCCTAGTTTTTCTGAATTTAACGATACTAAAAATATAAAACTATTCATCTATAAATTTCATAATCACTTTGATGGTTTAATAGGATTAGATTTGTTAGAAAACTGTAGAATTGATCTTAGAGACGATATACTTATTACTGAAAATGCAAAAATTCCATTATTACGTTATCAGTGTAGAAGACGTAATACAGATCAAATAATACCAGCAAAATCATCTTGTTTAGTTAGTATGCCGATTCATCATGACGATGGTGACGTATTTATACCGGAACAATTAATAGCTAATTGTATTATTCACGAATGTATAACTACTGTGACTGACCAGACTGGTATAGTAGAAGTTGAAAATATGACAAACGAAGACACTGTAATTTCATTTGACAGACCTATACAACTCGACTTATTTAACTTTGAAAGTTCTGATACTGAACCCGACTCAGACAGAGTGAAACAGGTTTTAGATAGACTTAGAACTGACCATTTAAATAGTGAAGAACGAGCAAATTTAGAAACCCTTTGTAAACGTTACGCTGACATATTCTATATTGAAGGCGAACCATTAACTTTCACTAATAAAATCAAACATAGCATTAGGACTCATGACGAAAACCCCGTTTACACCAAAAGCTACCGATATCCTTTTGTACACCGTCAGGAAGTTAGAGAACAAATTACTAAAATGCTCGAACAAGGTATTATACGACCTTCTGACTCTGCTTGGAGCTCACCCATTTGGGTAGTCCCAAAGAAAGCTGACGCTTCTGGTAGACAAAAATGGCGACTTGTAGTAGACTTTAGAAAGTTAAATGACAAGACCATTGACGACAAATACCCAATTCCCAACATCACCGACGTTTTAGACAAATTAGGTAGGTGTCAGTATTTCACGACCCTTGACCTAGCATCTGGCTTTTATCAAGTCGAGATGAATCCTGAAGACATACCTAAGACCGCATTTAACGTAGAACATGGTCACTTTGAATTTCTACGTATGCCGATGGGACTTAAGAACTCACCATCGACATTTCAACGTGTAATGGATAATATCCTTAGAGGTTTACAAAATGAGATATGTCTAGTATATCTTGATGACATCATAGTTTTTAGTACATCTTTGCAAGAGCACATGATTAATTTAGAAAAGGTATTTAGCAGATTAAGAGAGTCCAATTTCAAGATCCAGATGGACAAATCAGAATTTTTGAAACTTGAAACAGCTTACCTAGGCCACATAATCAGTAATGAAGGCATTAAACCGAACCCCGATAAAATTAGAGCCATAGAAAATTATCCTTTACCTAAAACGACAAAAGAAATTAAACAATTTTTAGGACTATTAGGTTATTATAGGAAGTTCATACCTGACTTTGCTCGACTGACGAAACCAATGACTAAATGTTTAAAAAAGACTAACAAAATAACTTTAGATTCTGAATATATTAAATGTTTTGAGAAATGCAAAACCTTACTAACTAACGACCCTATTTTACAATATCCCGACTTCAATAAAGAATTCATTCTGACAACAGACGCCTCCAACGTAGCTTTAGGAGCAGTACTCTCACAAGGTACAGTAGGCTCTGACAAACCGATCTGCTATGCTTCTAGAACATTAAGTGACAGTGAATTAAATTACAGTACAATCGAAAAAGAACTTTTGGCAATAGTATGGGCAACTAAGTATTTTAGACCCTATTTGTTTGGTAGAAAATTCAAAATTATAACCGACCATAAACCACTTCAGTGGATTATGAACCTGAAAGAACCGAACTCGAGACTGACACGATGGCGACTGAAACTGAGTGAATTTGACTATACAGTAATTTATAAAAAAGGAAAGTATAATACTAACGCTGACGCTTTATCCCGTGTGCAGATTAATAATGAGGAAATAGAATCACTTCTTAAAGAATGTGGTATAGATGTTTCAGTAAGACCTGAACCATCAGGATCTACTACTATAACAGCACATACATCGGCTGAAAATCCTATCCTTGAAATACCCATTACAGATGAACCCCTAAATAAATTCCATAGACAGCTTTGTTTGACTATAGTAGGTGACATTAAAAGAAGACCGACTGTAACTAAACCTTTTGATACCCACACACGCACACACATACAAGTTTCAGAATCTTCATTAGAACAAGACGTCATAAATGCAGTAAAAGAATACGTAAATCCTAAAATAAAGACTGCCATTAAAATAACTCCACCATTAGGTATGTATTCTATAATTCCAATTTTGCAAAATAACTTTAAATGTAAGTCTATGCATCTGGTTTTAGCAAAAACCGAGCTAGAAGATGTTAAGGAATATTTACGGCAGCAAGAAATAATTAAACACTATCATGAAGGCAAAACTAACCATAGAGGCATCAATGAATGCTATTTAGCTTTGTCACGTCATTATTACTGGCCTAAAATGAGGGAAGAAATTACTAAATATATAAACGAATGTACAATTTGCGGACAGACTAAATATGACAGAAACCCAATTAGACCACAGTTTAACATAGTACCACCTGCAACGAAGCCCTTTGAGATAGTTCATATGGACCTATTCACAGCACAGGCTGAAAAATATCTTACCTTTGTAGATTCTTTCTCCAAGTACGGCCAAGCATACCATTTACGAGATGGTACTGCTATAAGTATTATCCAAGGACTATTAAATTTCAGTACTCACCATGGACTACCTTTGACTATAGTGACAGATAATGGGACTGAGTTCACTAATCAACTCTTTGCAGAATTTGTTAGATTACATAAAATTAATCATCATAGAACACTAGCTCACTCACCTAATGATAACGGAATTATTGAAAGATTCCATTCCACTTTACTAGAACACCTTCGTATTCTTCGCCTGAAAAATAAAGATGAACCTACAGTAAACCAAATGCCTTATGCAATCCTAGCTTACAACAGTTCAGTTCATAGTTTCACCAAATGTAGACCACACGACATCATTAGAGGTCACTTTGACCCTAGAGATCCTTTAGATCTAAATTTAGCTGAACACCTCATGCAACAGTATATTATAACCCATAGAGATCAGATGAAGACAGTATACGAAATGATTAGTGAAGCCACAACTATTGACCGTACAAATTTAATGACTAATAGAAATAAAAATCGTGAGCCAGAAACTGAATATGTACCCGACCAGCAAGTTTTTATTAAGAACCCCTTAGCTAGTAGACAGAAGTTAGCACCACGATACACTCACGACACAGTCCTTGCAGACCTTCCCATACACATTTACACCTCAAAGAAAAAAGGACCTGTTGCTAAATGTCGCCTGAAACGAGTACCTAAGTCATCCAAATTGTTACAGGTACCGACTAATACTGATAATGACAATGACGCAGGCAGCGGAGATAAAACTTGAGACTCTTGACAATGGACCTGGACTTCTACCCTTTAAACTTGGTCAAGCCAAGCTAATATCCCACTATCATACTTTTATACAATATTTAGAACTTTCTGAATTAGAAAATCGTATTAATTCTATAAATGAACAGTTAGATTATTTTAAAACTAAACTTGATAATACTACTTTGCCTATTTATGAAATTCAAATTGATTATCTTTATACTAAGTTGTCAAAAATAGATTCCCAATTAAAAACTTTAGAACCTTCTAGAGTAAAAAGAGGACTTATTAATGGTCTAGGATCATTAATTAAAGGTCTTACAGGTAATTTGGATCATGCAGATGCTGAAAGATTTAATAAAGCTATAGAATTATTAGAAGCAAATGAAAATAAATTAGTTTCTGAATTAAATGATCATATAAGTGTTAATAAAGATTGGATGAGCCAATATTCGCAACTTATTAGTAATTTAGCAGAAAACCAAATTAAAATTAATGAAACATTGAAGTTAGTTGTAGATAAGTATTATCTTTTTGAAGCTAAGTTTGCTAAATTCGCGCAATTATTAGCTATTATCACCGAAAATACGGATGATTTATACTTAGAATTAATTAGAATAGAGAATATTTTAGGATTTATACGTGCATCGAGCACGCACCATAGTATGATAAGCATAGATAACTTAGAATATATGATTAGTAGACTTAGAGAAATTTATAGTAATAATGAAATCTTAAATATTGATTTAAGAGAATACTATAATCTTATAAAACCAGGTAGTTATTTTATAGGTAAGAGAATTGTTATAATTTTTAAATTTCCTATTATATCTAAAGATAGTTACGACTTATTTAGGCTTTCCATTGTTCCCAATAAATTCCAGCAGACCTTTATACCTATACATCCTTTCATAGCAACCAATGGGAAATTTTTCATGTACTTGCAAACCGAATGCCCAAAGATTGGCGAATACCTTCTCTGTGAAGAAAGCACAAGTTATTACCAGCCACGAGAACAAGCAGATTGCATCCAGAGTATCATCATCCATCAATCTTTAGACAAGTCATGCAGCCCCACTGAAGTCTCCATCACTAGACAAGCCATGGAACAACTAGATGATAGACACTACACTATCGTCTTCCCAAAGCCTACGAAAGTCGAACTCCAATGCGAACGGCAGGAATATGTATCCCTATCTGGCAGCTACTTAGCAACAATTCCTCATGAATGTTCTCTACGGACAGATATCTTCAAGATAACCAATACTGAAGATGAAGTCAAGGGACAGCCCCTGAAGATCACCGAGATACGAAGTAATTTCACTGAAGCTGAAAATAACGAGATCCCACATATCACTCTAAATTCTTTGAATCTCGATAACCTGCATCACCTGGAAAATAGAATTCTACTACAGAACCCCGTTAGTCTTGGCCACTTAGATTCAACATTGTACCATACAACGTTGCCTCTCTATGCACTTGTATCTGGTATAGTTATAATTTTCATCGTCCATATTCTTCGACGATACCTGCGAAAGAAACCTACTACGCCAGAAGAAGAACCAAGAAGCAACCCTATATATGCTGTTCCTGATAGCTCTGGAAACCCTGGAATACCAGCAACATTTTCCCTCAAGGTGCTCAAATAGTTGCTGCTCTGAGGGTGGAGGAATTACATACGGTACCCCAAAGGAGATCGCTGACGCCGCGGCACGTGTCTGGTCAACGTGCCGGCTTCGTGGAACCATTCTGCTGTTCCAGCATTTTACCGCGTTTTGCAATTTTAATGTAATAATTATATTATTCATTCTATTCTGATCTAGCATCGATCACGGATATAGTTTTGTAATTTAATTATAAGTTTAGTTAATAAAGTTTTAAGATAATTTTTGGTTTTTTTTGGGAGTCCGGGCTGCCGAATTCGTTATTTGGGCGTAGCCGCGGGCAACAGCTAGTACTGTAATATAAATTACACTGAATCTATATACAAATTACAATGTACATATTACGCACATAATAATATAAACTATATACATAAAAGAAAGTCGTGTTAGTTACACTATTAATAGTTAACTCAAGAATGTCTTAACTGATTTGGCTGAAAATTAGTGTCCGACCGAAAGTTCGGTTTCGGTTTCGGTTTCGGCCGAGTTTCGGCTAAAAATCTAGTTTCGGCGGCAGTTTCGGTTTCGGCCAAAAGTGGCCGAAACTTTTGCCGAAACCGAAACTGATTTCGGAAGTTTTCGTGCACGCTCGCCTAACTTCGTTTCTTGCGGCAACGTTTTGACAACGCAACTGAATTTGAAATCTACACTAATATTATATAGAGGAAATCTTGTTTGTATGTTTGTTTGCTTGTTTGTTTGTTTGTTTGTTTGTTTGGTTGTAATGAATAGGCTCAAAAAGTACTGGACCGATTTCAAAAATTCTTTCACCATTCGAAAGCTACATTATCCGCGAGTAACATAGGCTAAATTTTATTTTGGAAAAAAATAGGGTTCCGTAAGATATTTGGGGTTTTCGGACACAAGGTGTAAAAAATCAACCAGAAAAGTTACTTATTTTGCGTACGCTGCCTAAACTATAAAAGATAGAACCATAAAATGTTCTAATTAATTGTAGATCTTATAAATATCTACAAAAAAGTCCGCGACACACTATACCTATCTATGTCGAGTGAGGCACAACAACGATTTATTTATTTAGAAATCTTGATTTTTTTGGACTACATTTAAACGCGTTTATTTTAATCATGCTATTAATCCCTAATAAATTATTTATCACTTAGTACATTTTATGTAGATAATATTTGGTCTTTGGATGATTAAAATTGGACGTTTGGTTTTGAAGTTATGGCGAAATTAAAATATTACGATTTCTGCTCCACGGCCCGTTGCGAAGTAGGCATCACCAAGGCGGGGGTGTGCGTGCGGGAGGGGAGTTTAGATCTATGAGGTAGCCGCAGTATTAGTATCAGTATTGTACCCATAGATTATACAGATATATACATTGTACCCGTGCGAAGCCGGGGCGGGTCGCTAGTCATAATTAAAATATAATTAATTTTTTTTAATATTACATTAAATGAATGATTACAACAAAATTAATATACCGTGTTCCCATTTCATGTCCTAATTAATGCAGAATAAAGGATAAAATGCACCAAATTTCAGTATTTTAAGGAATTTTCTACTTGACCACGTGAGTTTCGGTTTCGTTTTCGGTTTCGGCCGAAACTGAAGCCACGGCGAATATTCGGTTTCAGTTTCGGTTTCGGCCGAAAACCCAGTTTCGGTCGGACTCTACTGAAAATTGGTGGGGAGGCTTAGAACCAGGAGACGGACATAGCATACTTTTTATACCGTTCCCGAGAGACGTAACATAAAACGTGGTATTATGTACATTATAAAAATGGATTGCAATTCCAATGTCTCGCTAAAACTCGAGAACGGCTGGACCGATTTGGCTAATTTTGGTCTTGAAATAGTTGTGGATGTCAGGAAAGGTTTAAGCGGTAAGAAATATTGGAAAAGGTGTAGGTTATAGGAGTAGGTGTAGGACTAGAACGTAGGTTGTATTGTAGATGTAGTTATTTATTCATTGCAGTTCATACTTAAGACAGAACAACGTGTGTCGGGATAGCTAGTTAGGTATAAAATCAAAAGATCGTTTATCATGAAATCTCGAAATACGCTCGGAAAGATGGAATTTTGCATAGAGTAAGTTCGTCGATAAACATCAGCTAAGAACTGGTTTTTCAAAGTTCACCCTTAGGGGTAGAATGAGGGCAGCAGTTTGTATAGAAAAATATGAACCGATGTGGATATTAACGAGATGTGAATACCTATTAACGAGATGTGGATATTAACGAGATATGGATATTAACAAGACGTTGATATTAACGAGATGTTGATATTAACGAGATGTGGATATTTAACGAGATGATAAGCCGCGACAACAGTTAATACAAAATATGATAAGATCAAATGCTACTTAACCGAATGCTAAATAGTCATGTTCACCTCATTGTCTACCATCACTCGAATGTAGCCAGTTCACCTCTGCCGGAGTTTGGGAAGGTTTGGAGGACCATTTCATCACCCGTCAAATGTCGCGTCTCTTGATAAGGTTTGACATTAGATGTGTATATTGTACGTCGGTATTTCTGCATAATATTTAGTAAGCGCTGGCATTTTATACAATATAAGCCACAATTCAATGACTCAAATGATGAATTCAGACTTCAAATGTCTTATAATTTAATAAGAACGACATCTGTGGCTCAGTAGTTGAGCGCAATTACACTCGAGCTAGGAGTCGCGGGTTCGAATCCCGCTGAAGGAACAAAAAATTTTCTCTGTGTTCCTGGATCATAGATGTGTATTAAATGTATTATCTACACTAATATTATAAAGAGGAATCTACACTAATATTATAAAGAGGAAAACTTTGTTTGTATGTTTGTTTGTTTGTAATGAATAGGCTCAAAAAGTACTGGACCGATTTCAAAAATTCTTTCACCATTCGAAAGCTACATTATCCACGAGTAACATAGGCTAAATTTTATTTTGGACAAAAATAGGGTTCCGTAAGATATTTGGGTTTTTCGGACACAAGGTGTAAAAAATCAACCAGAAAAGTTACTTATTTTGCGTACGCTGCCTAAACTATAAAAGATAGAACCATATAATGTTCTAATTATTTGTAGATCTTATAAATATCTACAAAAAAGTCCGCGACACACTATACCTATCTATGTCGAGTGAGGCACAACAACATTTTTTTTATTTAGAAATCTTGAAATTTTTTTGGGCTACATTTAAACGCGTTTATTTTTACTCATGCTATTAATCCTTATCAAAATAAATTATTTCATCACTAAGTACAGTTTATGTAGATACTATTTGGTCTTTGAATGATTAAAATTGGACGTTTGGTTTTGAAGTTATGGCGAAATTAAAATATTAATAGTTGCGAAGTGGGTGACGTTCTGTAGTATTAGTATCAGTATTGTACCCGTGCGAAGCCGGGGCCGCTAAGTAATATATAATATAATAAAAATCTTACATATATACCTATTATATGTAGTATAAAAGTATTAAATACACTTTCAGTTTTCTGATCCTCGTAATACAAGTTTTTCGGGTGCATGGGGCCAGGTTGACGTGGTGTCAAGCATCCGTTGCTATACTTATTTTTATTATACATACATACATATAATCACGCCTTTTTCCCGTAGGGGTAGGCAGGACCGCCTCTTTCCCGTAGGGGTAGGCAGAGACCACTTCTTTCCACTTGCTACGATCCCTACATACTTCTTTCGCTTCGTCCACTTTCATTCTTACCATCCATTCCTCCTCTTACATTCAACGTAGCCAAGCGTCTCTCCATGGTCCGCTTTTTTATTATTATTATTTTAAATAGTATAGTGCTGACAGTCGAAACCTTAAATCCTCGAATAAAATAATAAGATAATTTGACATTACGTTGGGGACCATTGAAATCTTTTCTATGGTTAACTTTGAAAAACATTTGCATAATATATTATTACGTAGAATTAAAGAACAAAAAGTTATATTGCCGTGTACATATTATGTGGATCCTTTTAAAAACATAATCACTTTATTTGTAATATGAATTTGGTTACCAACAAGTCGGACAAAATAGTCTTGCTATTCTGGTACAGTCCTACCAATTAACTAAACATTTTTACACAAATTTTATAGCCTATGTTACCCGGGTTGTTATTACAAATCTATTGACACCTCATTTATTTAAATCGGACCGATAATTTAGATGCTATGGTGGAACAAACATACATACATAGACTGCCAAAATCCTTCCGTTTGGCTTCGCCGTATTCGAGTAAAAAAGAAGACTTCGTAAAAATTTTGTTGTAGAGAGTTACAGGACAAATCCTTTCAATATATACTAATAATATTATTGAGAGGAAAGATTTGTTTGTTTGCATTAAAATGGGCTCCGAAACTATTTTTTTATGATATTTGACACAGATATAGAGCAAAGAATAGACTACGGGAATACATAATATAGACTATATTTTATCGCTGAAAAATGTACGGTTCCCTCTTGATTTTCTTTTTCGCGCACAAAATCGCGGGAAACATCTAGTTGTGAATACATTTATCAAGTCAATCGACAGTTCATTTCTGGCTTTACAACTACTATGTCTTTAGAGGCAAGTTTTTAATTTTCTTGTATACAATAATAAATAATAACTCATCTCTCGTATAATAACTGACAGTCCTCCAGTTTCCTGGACAATAAATATGATTTTGGCGAATAATTCATCATTGCTCAAGGATGACGCTTGTACTTCCGGCAAATGTAATAATCTGTAATGTGTGAACTAAGGCTTCGAGGCATTATTTCGATGGTTTCGATTTTTCCTGTATCGTATTCATCAATTAACTAACAGGCTTAAGATTTGATGATGAAGCGGAAAATATTATATGTTTGTAAAAATAATCTATTCTATATACAGTAATATACAGTAAATAAAATTGAAGTGTCTGTTTGTAATTTCAAATTAACAGCTTTTCACTTAATGCATATGAAAATATATTCGGTACTTACAATAAAATACCATTTTTTTTCATTTTTGTCTGTCCGTTTGTTCCGGCTAATCTCCAAAATGGCTGGACCTATTTTCACGGGACTTTCACTGACAGATAGCTGATGTTATAAGGTCTAACATAGGCTACTTTTATTTTAGGGTTCCGTTTAAAAAATAGAGTTCCGTTTCCGTTCTATGCAAACGAAGTTGCGGGCATCAGATAGTTAAAAATAAATTCATAATTGAAAAAATATACAAATTGAAAATAATATTTATTATCTGATTAAGATAGAAGATAAGACCGAAAATTACACAACTGCTGTTCCCCAATTTTACTCGTGCTCTGCCAATATATATACGGACGCTATACACCACGTCAGTCTGGCCCCGTGGTAAGTACTCGAAGAACTTGTATCACGGGGAATTATAGACAACGGGAAGTATATTTCATACTTTCATACTATGTATGATAGGTACACATCCATGACCCAGGAACGCAGAAATTATTTTTGTTCCTTCGGCGAGATTTGAACCCGCGACCCCCGGCTTGAGGCGCCAACACGCTCAACCACTGAGCAATATGGGTGGTCTATTATAATTATACTCTGTTCAAATACAATGCAGTCTTAACTTTATAAAAAAAGTAATTTCGGCCTATTCCTTTTAGACGGGTCGCGCTAGGCGTATTCGAGGTGGTAAGTGGAAAAAATTCTAAAGTCGCTGAATTTTTGTGTGTTGATAAAGTAGTCCCTGGGGAGCTTATCATTAAGTTTTGTGCCATTTCTGCCCACTGCGTTTTCAGCAATTCCATTATTTGTGGTTGATTTTTTTATATGGCTATAAAAGTGGCAATATTGATTTAAAGTTTAAAATACTAATGGTATCTTAACTGGGACAGCTATCAGAGTATGGAGACTTAATTTGCGTCGTTTTCGTCCAGTAAAAAATGACTTAGGGTCATTTTTTGAAAACAGTACCGGCAAAAATTCGAAAGTGTGATAAACGACTATTTTCTGTCAAAGACCACTAAAATAGGCCTAATTCCAAATTTTGTGCCACATTAAGCGACTGCGATTCGAGAAATTAAGTTTTTTAGTTTCCCTAAGCTAAAAGCGCTCCAAAAACACATAATCGTTAAATAAAGTTCACGTATTCAATATTATTAAGTCATAAATAATCTATATTCCAAGTTTGTGCCTTTTTCATGGAGGGTTTAAATAATAAAATGCAAAAATAATATTATTATAATATGCGGTCGAAGTATTGTGGAATATTCGCACTACAACATACACATTACACATATACGTAAATGTGTGTGATAAAAAGTCATTCATTCGACTACATTTCAAAATTTTTATATTTCGCATTTTACAGCGATTACAAAATTTAAACTTGCTTTTGCCCGCAACTTTGTTTGCGTAGAACGAATGACGAAGCTGAATGTAATTGTCGCCTGATTTTATACAATACATAAATGCACAATAAAATTTGATATCCGATAGGCTTCCACATGAAACTTCGGTTACCTATCTAACACCAAAAAAATTACAATTTCAAATATCTAATTTTAGTTCTTGAAATTAGTCGTATAACCGAATAGTCTCTTCAGCTACATCATATTTATTGTATATATAGTATTATTTAATAAAAAATAAATAAATTATTTCAACGCTTGAATTTTATACGTAGGTTGCTGAATACATGTTTCTAATACTCGTGGTTAAGGCGCTCTTACCCTAGAAATACGCTTCTTTCAAAAATTTTTTGAGACGAATGGATACATTTTAGTGCAGCAAAAAAATATATGTTAATTTTGATCATATTTGCTAGGGGACCTTCATTTTCAAAACACGTTATCTGTAAAATTTCTCGATTAAAAAAAATCATAAAGTTACCATTAAAATAGAAATTCTTGGAGTTGTAACTGTATTATTTGTGAACAGATATGAGAAAATTATTTGCAGTTTCGTAAAATATAATAAAAGGAAGGGAATTGTTGTTTTGATTTTTCGTATAGAATGTGATATTTGTTAGTATTAATTTATTTCAATGATAAATAATTCGTACGAGTCGAATGAAACATCGCGAAATGGCGACCTGTCATTCCTTCTCTTTCATATCTATTGAATAAGACAGTACCGGCTTAGGCCTCTTGCTAATGAGACGTATGTCAAATTTTTCCCCTCTTTTCTGCTCAAAAATTATTCGAATTTATTGTTGAAAGTCCGTTCAAATTTATTTTACCCCCGAATGGACCTTTATGTCGTCTGCATAAAGGTCAAGTCGGGGGTAAATATTAGTTTTTCTTTCGTCGTGTAATACTTATAATATATACGTAATTTCGCTATCTGACGTAAGACGCTTGGTAGCCCTTTGGCTTTTTGCGTCGTTGCGACCAATTGGTCTCGGGTTCGAATCCCGGTCAGACGATTTTTTTTTTCTTTTTTTTTGTCGCACTATAAAACTCCGAGCGATGCTTGTTTTCGCAGTAATAAAAGTATATGGTTAATTATGTACTTATTTTATTATTAGTTACTTTAAGTTGTAGTTAATATTAGTGTAGATTATATTATATAAAATATGAAAAGATTGTATTCGATGAATGTCCAAATTTTTAGTCCAAAGTTTTAAGATGGAGGTACAAAAACTCTTTATAAGTAGGTACTAGGTTTAGTACAACGATAAAAATTAATAAAAAATAAATAAAAAAATATTAAAGAAAAACAAAGACATTATAAGAATCACAAAAATAATATTTATCTTACCGGGATTTGAACTCACCACCAAAAATCAAACGTCGGTACGCAAACCGAGCTGCCAGTCAGACTGACGTAAAGTAATCGAAATTATTGATATAATTTATTACACGACGAAAGAAAAAACATATTTGATTCAAAATTGACAACATTGATTGACAACAGAATAAGTAAATATATATATATATATACCTAAATATTATTCTGTTGGTTTGTAAAGTTTATACATATAATTTATTAATTATTATAATCAATTCTAATTCTAATCACCATGAGCAGATATTAGGAACATGTAAGTACATGGGCAAAAGCTAGTAAAAAATAAACGTAGATTACTGAATAAGTATTCAGTAATCTACGTTTATTTTTTACTAGCATTTGCCCGCGACTTCATCCGCGTAAAGTTCGGTTTCCATACAAAATTTTAACCCCTTTGTTACACCCGTAGGGGGCGAATTTTCAAAAATCCTTTCTTAGCGGATGCCTACGTCATTACAACTATCTGTATGCCAAATTTTAGCAACATCTGTTCAGTAGTTTCGGTTGTGCTTTGATAGATGAGTCAGTCAGGTTTGCCTTTTATATATTTAGACTAGGTGTTGCCCGCGACTTCATGCGCGCAAAAGGAAATCTCGATGGAACCGTACATTTTTCGGCAATAAAAAGTATGCCTATGTGCTTCCCCGTTGTCTATTCTATATCTGTCCTAAATTTCATCAAAATCATTCCAGTAGTTTCGGAGCCTATTCAATGCAAACAAACAAACATACAAACAAATAAACCTTCTCTCTGTATTATATTAGTAATAGATTAAATAAAACAATATTTACAATTAATATGATGTAGCCGAAGAGACTATTTGGTTAAACCACAAATGTCAGAAACTAGGTACTTATTTGAAATTGTATTTTTTTTTGCTGTCAGATAGCCGAAGTTTCATGTATGTAGAGTGGGAATATTTGATATTGAATTTTATTGTGTATTTATGTATTGTATAAAATCAGTCGATAAAATTTAGCTTTGTGCTACGCGAACGAAGTTGCAGGCAAAAGCAAGTTTAGATTTTGTAACCGCTGAAAAATGCGAAATATATAAAATTATGAAATGTCGTCCTAGGAAGAAACGTCAATGTGTGTGATGTCATAAAGTGTACTGTGTAATGTGTTACATGTTGTAGTGTGCGTATTCCGCACTCCGCAGTACTTCGACTGCATATTATAATAATACTAGCTATCCCAGCAAACTTCGTACCGCCTTAGAATTAAATTTGTTGACGTACTGACTACTGACAGCAGCGCCACCTACCAGGTCCGATTGCAAATCTAAACCATTCTCGAATTAACCTGAAGACACACAAAATTTTTCATTACTTAATATCGGTACAGCCGTTTAGGAGTTCAGTGACTTAATTGAGCTTTTTTTTTAGATTTTTTTTTTACCCTTTAACTACTTACTAAAAAACTTAACTTTCTCGAATCGCAATGGCTAAATTTGGCACAAAATTAGGAATTAGACTTTTTATAATCGACCTAGACAGAAAATAGGCATTTTGAAATATATTAAATTGTAATGAGATTTGAACCTAAACGCTACGCTTTGCTTTAGGCGGGCAAGATACCGCTAGGCTATGAAGCACATTACAATTTTATCGAAATTACGCTTTTATACATTATAGACACATCACTTTGACGTATTTCGCATGAAGTCCCCCGCAGTAACGGGGGCGGCACGTCCCCCACTCATCTCCTTCACCCCCTCGAATACTTCATAGTTGACTACTCACAGCGCCTTAAGGGCTTATTTATTAGGTTATTAATTGATTGTAATAATTTATATAATTAAATACATTTTACAAACCAACAAAATAATATTTGTATATATTGTTATTCATCCCGTTGACAATTTTATATCTAGGGGCACGGCAGGGCCCCGCCAAGTCGAGCCTAGTGAAACATCAGAGCACTACGTACGAATGTGGACCGATCCTTGTACTGCTTTTCGATATATGTTTACTATGTTTAGCATTAATTTATAATAATGTTAGTCTTATAAAATAATTGATTTATAATACCTAACGTTAGTCTTAATTTAATTTGTAATTTTATTATAATTTTTTATTAGTATTATAAAAAGCATTAATTTGTGAAACTGGAAATAAAAGGTTTTTTATTTTTGAATGTTTATTTATTTATTATTGCTTGTTAGTTTTATGTTAAAACTAGCTGATGCTCGCAGCTCCGCCCGCGTAGGTACAGTAAGTAGTATTAGAAGCTATGATTTTTTAATCTTTAAGTTATTTTGTTTTTTGTATAACTGACCTTTGAATTACATCAATTTTAAACTTTGCTTGCCTTTTTGGGAACACTCCTTGACTTTTTATTTTTTTAAAGTCTCACGTTACGCAGCCACGGAAAAATTAACCACAAATAATCGAACTGCTGAAAAGGCAATAGGCAGACATGGCACAAAACTTAATTATTAACTCCCTAGGGACTACTCTATCAACTACATATAGGTACAGAAAAAATTCAGCAACATTAGAATTTTTCCACTTCCCACTAAAAAACAGCTAGCGCGATCCGTGTAATGAGTCAAAATGCATAGCTTGAGCGTTTCATTACTTCATGAGCTTTTGTATAAGGTACACCCCACACTAGCAATATTCAAGCGTCGTCGTTGTGCCAGAACATTGTGTTCTCTAACAGAAAAGCTATGAACAGTGACTAAAATATTTTTTATCTTAAGCCTATTTTCTACTTTACGAGTTTGTAAATTCAAACTTTATAGAGAGAACGTAGAGTGGAGTCAGAAGGTTCTAGACGAGATCTGAAGACATTTTTTATTGGCGAGTCATAATATTATGGTCTCGTCTTGGCATCATTAAACATGAAATAAATTTAAAATTGAAATTATAAATTTCGCATTTAGAACATTATTACTTGTCAAGTTGTCACATAAATTGTCATTTCATTTTGTCGTATTAATATGAAACTTGGGCCCCTCCCCGCGTGGCGAGAGTCCCGCACCCCGTATTCGCCATTGATACATGATAAAAGTTGGTTTTTTACATTCTAATAAAAAATCCCGCGGATAAACATGGTTAAACTTATAGAAAGTGTTTTGTAACACCATAATCATCATATAGATATGAACTCTACTAACTAAAAGTTTCATTAGTAGTTTTTATAGCGAGTTTGAGGAAAAAAAATGGAATATCTTTATACGAAATTGCCGAATGTGGCACATCTTTCTTACAGACTCAGATATTAACACTCTGAACAGTTTTTTAAGATTTGTCAGACATTAGAATAGTTGTGGGCATGGTGGGACCATGTTTTATATAGAAGCCGAATACCAGGAAACCCCTGGTCGGATACTACTCAAACTGCATATGTGCTACCGAGTAACCGATACTCTTTCCTTAATATCGTGAAAGTAAAATTTTTAGCTATAATTTACTTTTGGGCCAATATCCATGAAAGACACAAAAACCTAAATTGCTACAAACGCAGCCATCCAAAATGGCACAAAATCAAATTTTAGACTAAGAAGAAGGTCTGGAAACTATATGCAAAAAATAAAAGACTTTAGAATTTTTGCACCCTCAAAACTTATCCAGACCCGTCTATTTACTAACTTTTGTCCGTGACGCCAAAAATACAATATCCTACATGAACAATGCAAAATTTCGGGATAAAATTTAGAGCCAAACACCAAATTTCTAAATCCGTTCAGTAGTTTATGCATGTACCTAACACACAAACATCCATTCATACATACTCACAAGCTTTCACATTTATAATAGTTGTAGAATTGAACGCCGCCGTACCTACTTGTCACACTATTTTACATAGTTACCCCCTTACTAACAAAAATATTTACAGAACGGATAATAAAATAAATTAAAAAAATATATAATAATATTTATATACATTGAATAGCTTATCCGTTTTGTAAATGTTTTATTAGTGAGGGTGTTGGTATTTTCTACCATTTGAAAATAATGAAATGTATTTTATGTAAAATAAAATTTAAGCGCCTTGTCCTTGGTTGATAACTCGTCTCACGGCCATGGTTATATTATTAATTGCGGATGGTCCATTGTTTAGGACTACGTAAAGACAATTGCACGCTAATCACACAATTACCTACAGATTATATTTATACAATGCAATATTGCAATTATTGCACTTCTGAGTATTGTTAGTTTAATTATTATAACAATTAAAAATGTTTTATAAATAATGTGACGGCGTAAATGGTTCAAATGAAAATTAAATATAGCTTTACGATCGACGTTGATTAGATGATTAGAATTAAATAAACATAATCCTAATATTATGTTACAAAACCAAACAAACTTAGTTATATTTTATCAGTAATTGCATTCAGTTAGGTACCTAAACCGTTGACTTGAAAGATGAAACTATTGGACTGATTTCTTTAAGATTTTCTTAGATTGATGGCTTACGTTGTCAAGGCTGAGACGTACATCGACACATACGCTTTAAAAACTAATTTGAAAGTAAACATCAGACCTAAGAAGGTTCTAGTAATGCTTCAATGGAGCCTGACATGGTCTTGACCAAGTATTTTCTAATTTTGCATTAGATAATTGAATTTATTTGAGGATGCCGAGAACATCTGCTTCGTAACGAACCCAATTACTTCTCCTTAAGGATTTATGATAATGAGATGGCTAAATACATTTATGAATGAGTTTAGAATAGTTATGGTAATGAGTTAGACGAGGCCGAGCCGGCTATAAGCGTTGCTCAATACAAATATCGAAAAGGTGAGCAAAAACCCCATACTCTGTATCAAACCCTAAGCGTACGAGTAAACAGAGAGACTGTTGATCACTTTTATTTCTAGTACTAATAATTTTCATAAGTTGTTCACATAATTATTTCACAATCTTCTAATAAGTGTCGGATAGCTTATTCAGAAGTTTTGTCGCTACTGAATTTATAGCGAGCGACAGAGACAAAACATACAAATAAGCTATGTGACACTTATCCGTAGATTGTGAAACAGACCCTAAATATCACTTATTTACTAATATATAATGTAGCTAGTCTTTTTTATGTATTAAAACTTAAAAGGCGACAAACCATTTGATAAATTCACCAAAAAGCTCTTGAGAACGTTAGGGTCAGCTAACATTGAGACACAACGCAGTTCTTAAGATAACGATTCAAATGTGTTCTTTATTCGCTAGATGAAAAGATAAGATTTTTTTGCTTTGATCGCAAAACGAAAATTACTGTTCAAGTCCATAAGTTATTTGTGTCATTTTGTTTTTGTTATTACAATGATGTACATAAATGCAGTATTTAAGTCTTACAAACCTTGCGATATTTTTGAATTGAATTAGATTGAATTGAATTGTAAGTTAATAAAATGAATTTTGCATTTATCTTCATACATTTTCTACATTTCTGTATAGTGCTACATTTTTTTGTATAGACCATTTTTGATGCCTTCCAACGATCACTTTTGTGATGACTGTATTTCGTCAACGGTTGATCGTAGATATGTCATTGCAATGACAATATTTACTGGCTTATTATGTACTTTTCGAAAAGCCAATAAAAAAATTATGCATAATATATTCTCTATTAGAACTCTTGCAACGAAACGTAAATCTTTTTGTGTATTAAATAAAGTTCAACTTTGAATAGCTTTCTTAAATAGTGCGCGATGCATCGCGTGATAGTGTGACTGACGATCAATCAAAACCAAACACTAATATGAAACTTTTTCTTTTTACTCTCTTAAACTATGATAGTCCTATATGAACGCTACAATCCAGACTTCTGTCCAATATATGTCGTGAAATGTTGATGATGATGGAAGATGATGAAAAAGCCAGGAGATTATTATATAATCCAATCATACGTTAGTCACGGAGCGGATTTGCAAGTCCTTATTACATATTTTCGCATCCCAAATATAATACATCCTATTACCATATTCGTCGCGCAGGCGTCAGAAGCTGGAGCCACTTCAGACTTTTTTGATTTTATCATTTATTAAAAGTCGCTTTTCTATACTAATATTATAAAGGGGAAAATATTGTTTGTTTGTATATTTGTTTGCTTGTTTGTTTGAAATTTGAAGCATTGAATACCGAAACTACTGAACCGTTTTGATAAAAGGCACAGATGTAGAGTACACAACGCGAAAGGACTTTTTATTTATTTGTCGCGGTAAAATTAAATAAAGGCGTCTTTATTTTGTTTTTGGATAAAACTTTTTGTTACTCAAACAAAATTATCAGGTTTAATGTCAATGATTGCAATGTACACAATACCTTTTTTTACGAGGGAAAATGCGTTATCCTTCCTTCGCTAAGGGTTCCCTGAACCTCAGATCAAATAAAAAACAAATTTATTATTTAGATATGTTATTGATTGTACTGTAGGTTCTTAATGGAAATTCATGTTTCACTGTAATAATACACACTACTTCTTGCACTATTTCCACTTTAAAGTGGAAATAGTGCAAAAAGTAGTGTGTATTATTACAGTGAATTTATTATTTGATCTGAGCCGACATAATATTATGGGAACCCTACATCTGACCTGATCCTTTAGTAGGCGACAACCCCCCAGATGCCGTCTACGGAATGCACACAATATCTACTGAATAATCTTTATTTTAAAAAATTAAGTAATAAAAGTCCACTTAAGTGACAATAACGAAATCGGAATTTAATATAAACTATATATTTGGAATTGCCAAACGTCTTGTGCAACCTCCATTAGGGGAATCCTTATCTAAAGTGTTACGTTATTGTTTCAAATCAAAATTAGGCGATCTTATGCAATATTACCACACTGATACATTTTACCCCACTACAGCAAAGCCAAAAGAAGGGCAATGGTTTTGGCGGTCTATGTATACATTACCTACATTTACATAATATGTATGTATGTTTGTTATATATTTTTTATATATTTTTATATTTTTTATTTTATTTTAAAAGAACAATTTTTCATCTTTTTGGTAAAAGATGGCCCCGCGCGAGTTTCTTACGCCGGTTCTTCTCGCCAGGCTAATTCCCGAACCGGTGGCAGGCATCATGTAGGACGATTCTATAAGTGTTATAACCTACATGGAAATAAAAATTTTGAGATTGAGTTCCACCGTAGTGCCTAAACTACTGATCCGATTTAAATTAATTAGGTATCATTGAGATTTGTAATAATAGCTCCGGTAAAATAGGTTGTAATTTATGACGTTGAGTTATAGTTTTTATAAAAAAATATAGTTATTGTTAGTCTCAATAATGAGTTCCCCACTAACATTCAGATAAAATCCTTCTTTTTTATATAGGCAATTTGCTTTTGAAATGAAAACTTTTTGTGTTATTGTGATGTGTGTTTTGGATCTGCAGGTCGATTCTGCTAAATAGATCTTACAATACAAAGAAAATATTCTAATTAGATATTTTTGCAATGTTCTATATAAAATTGATAAAAAATACTGAAATTATTATGGTTTATTTGAGTTTGACATGACCTTTGGCGCCAAACAAGATTTTTATCATTGCGTCAGCTGTCAAAGTATATTTTTAAAGATGTTTCAGCAATGCGGCACCGACCATAGAACCAAATGCCTTTGTTATAGACCACGGGTCAGAGGTCGGTACACGGCTAATCCGATATCGCAATCAGAAGCCATACCTAATTAAGACGCAGGCGAATGGTGATAATAATTTAAGTGCATTTATGTACTGACATGTGCAATGTCTCTATACCAATTAGAATACTAATGAATATGGCCTCTTCGTCTATTTAGGTAGCTACTGGTAGTTTCGTAGAAGTTGCGTTGAACCACGTAATTATCTTTGTTTTTAAAGTCCAACTTTTTTAAATAAGTAGTTTGGCTTGTTTTACATCCAACCTTGGATGACATGTACTCAAAGAGGATGTTATTCACTATGTTTACATGTACTAGTATGTTTTTTGATCAGAAAGATAATATACAAACAATTGCATTTTGTTAGTTAAAAGAATTATCATTAATCTAAAAGCTTATAAATAAATACGAGCTTATTATGTAAAGACGTTTTAGATTATTTTTATTAGGGTAGTAACTCGTAATTTTAATTACTTAGGAAGAAAAACAAAGACATTTTATGCTTATACCTAGATAATATTAAATAATCGTACAATATAAACAATAATTATCACATTTATTGCGTGTCACGGTAACATAATAATCCAATAATAATAATTTACAGCTATTATTTTATTACAAAATAAACATTAGTAAACACTACTGGCGCTATTTAGAAATACATAAAATATAATTATATTTATATGAGTATGCAAATGGCGTCTGGAGACGTCCAATCGATCACGGCGGCTGTTTACCGGGTCGGTAGGCCGTATAGGTTGGTATAGGTGTTCGACGTAAATACCAACAGCCTACCGTTTGCTAGGGTTGAATTTTATCGGTGGTGTATTATATGCAGTGAAATACTAAATTCGCTGCAAATGTCACGTTATATTATCGCCCTGCCCGTACATGATTCCGCGATAAAAGTATCCCTTGTCTTTCTATATATTTGTGAAAAATTTCATTAGTTTCGAAGCCTTTTCAGTGCAAACAAACAAACAAAACTTTCCTACTTATAATATCTGGGAGACTAGTGACTATGCATTTGCGTCTACTATAATACCTGAGCACTGGGTGCGGTCTTGGGGAAAATTTCTTTTGGCGCATGCGCATTAAGTTAATAAATGCGCCGAAAGTTTTGACATTCGAAAAATTATGCGCAGAACTTACTCGCACGTATACTGCGCATGCGCCAACCTTTTTTTTTTTCCCAAAGAACGCGCCACTGTTCAAAATTCTTAAGTGTTGACGTAATTAATATTATATATTTTTTATTACTTTTTACATGTGTATAATATATAAAAATCTCAAATAAACGAACAAGGTTTTCTTAATTAATTGTAACACAAAGCCAACTTTAATAGAAATCAATAAATACGCCTTCTTGCAAACGTTCAAGTAGGGAGCGTATTCCCTCTGAAAAGGCCACTTGAGACTCCTCCGGCGTTGCGGGTGTCCAAAAGTCGCAGTTGACAACCCTAAACTTAAGCGTATGTTTTGAAATAAATCTAATTCTACTAGATTAGATATAGGATAAACATCACACACACCGATGTTCGATAGATTAGATCCTGTTGAAATCCGATGATTTAATGGCTGCCTTATTAATTTATTTGTCTTATCAGTAACGCTTAAGGCGATTATCTGTGTAAATCTCGGCAAATATAATTTAGTAATATCCTTAAGTTAAAGGTTAGTAATAAAGCCTTATTTGAAATCGCTTTGGTCATAACAAATTTAATAAATTTAAAGTAAATTAAAGTACGAGAATTAGTCTAAATTCGAAACTCATACGATATTGTATTTTAAATGCGAGATTTTGATTTATGTTATTGAATCGCTTTGACTCCTACTACTTACTATATAGGTACTTAACTAGATGTTGCCGCTAATTAGTGGGCACAAACGGAAATTGCGCGGGAACCATACATTTTTCCGCGATAAAAAGTAGCCTATGTCCTTCCCCTACTCTACATACAACACTACATCTGCCAAATTTCATCAAAATCGGTGGAGTAGTTTCGGAGCCTATTCAATGCAAACAAAGAAACAAACTTTTCCTCTTTATTATATTAGTATAGATATAAATAATCATAAAACGGATAGTTGTATGGTTATTAAGTAGTAACATCTCTAGATCAATATTTGTATCCAACACTTCCAAATTCCAATTTCAATCACACCTCGTAACGAAATGATAGATACATCTCAACAAATGTAGTTATCAGATAAAACTACCAAAACACACGTAACAAGATAATAATTTAACATGTAATAGTTATTACTAAATAATGTCAGTGAGCGATCGTCGGCAATAGTACACGCCACACGGTGCAGCCTCGTCCATCATACATGTACAGTCGAGGTCACAAGCGGCTAAATATATAACTGACAAAATATAAAACTAGACTAGATGTTGCCTGCAACTTCGTGCGCGCGATACAAAATATCTAACCGTACTAATTGTCACGGTAAAAAGGCCTTCGTTATTTTAATTCATTATAATAACAAATAGGATGTAAATCCCGCGGGAATCGCCGCCTTAGCCGCCATAAAAATTTTCCTATGTTCTTGTCCGTAGCCTATACTATATCTTTAATAAATAGTTACCTACTACGTAATCTGCACCAAATTTCAATAAAATCGATCTAGTAGTTTCGGAGCCCATTCAATGCAAACAAACAATCAAATCTTTCCTTATTATCATAACATAGTATGGATAACATTGTTTTATGGTAATTTATGCTTTGAAGAACCAATTATCTCAAATTTCTGCCCCAAGACAAGTTTAAAATAATAATACTCGTTATACGATAGGTACTATAAGGAGAATAATAGTTATTTACATGCTAAATAATTATTGACTTAATGTCCCACGGCACTTAAAAAAGCCTGTCAGTTTTGGCTTAATTCAAGTTATAATTTGACATTATCTAGTCCCACAAACCTTAAAATAAAATATATAATATTTGAAAGAATAACTTATTAAAATTAATATTATGTAATTTAACCTTCAAATTAAATGCCTTTTATATTTTGGATTTTACACTAACAATATTCAAAGTATTCAATTTAAATAATTAATATTTAGGTATTACAACTAATACTTAGGTCACAGACACTAAAACCGGCACGTACCTATATTTTTTTTAGCTTTTCCTCGCGACTGTACATTTAACAAACGCCAAAATATTGTTGGCATCGATTGACCTTAGGTGTGTGCAAACAAATTTGAACTTTAAACAATGAGAAGTAAAAAGTCAAAGTCAAATGATCTCAACATTGAAAAACTTAGAGTTACGTCGTTAGATACAGTAACATGTTTAGCTATGTAATGTCTACGTAACTGATACTAACAGATGCGGGATGATGATAGATCATTCTAGTACATGCCGGACACGATATGAGACCTAACAAGGTGTGTGAAAGTAGAGTTAGATATTCCTTTCGCAAATCGTTCGATACCTTAGTGGGCGCTTTGATTGCTTAAACTCTAGCTTAAGCTTTTACTTTACAAAATATTTTTGAATTTCTAACATCGATGCAATAGTTGTGAGACCGGAAAAATTTTAGGGTATAAAGGACTTGATTCCAGACAATATATTATCCGGAGCTCCGGGCTCGAGAAAATTCAGAGCATCGAAAATAGAACTCTGGACTTAATAGTTCAGAGTTCTATTTTAGATTTTGATTCTATATAATAAAGTTAAAAATTGAACACATGAGTGTCAAGTTGTCAGATTTGACATTGACTTGACACTCCTGTGTAAGATTTTCAGGTCTATAGTATTTAGCGCAGAGTTCTATTTTCCCGGGCCTTACGGACTCCGGACAATATAGTCCCAGTATATGTTAATTAATTCCGTGTTCATAACTGGGTTATATTACTCGTAATAGGTTGTAAAACGGAACAAGGAATATAGCCCGTAATCAAACAAAGCCGTTAAAATCACCTTATCAAAGCTACAACATTACTTTCGTTGTTACAGAAGCAATACTGCAACCTCCGAACTGAAGTCTGCTGCCGCATCCAAGTCGTCGTGAATCCAGGTCCAGGAATCTATGGCCAGGACACTTTCGGCGCTGGCAGCGATCTGGCCGGCATCTACAGGCCTGGCCTGAAACCCGGCCTCCCATATCTCCCTCCAGACAACACCAACAGTGGATCCAACGTTGTCTCCTCGACCATTGTTCCCCGTCCCATCATCTCCACCCCCAGACCGTTCACGACCGCCGGACCCACATACCTGCCTCCGATCTCCTCAACCTCGGCCCCTGGATACCTCCCACCAGTCGGAGAACAGACCATCAACAGGGAAACGATCGTTCCTAAGCCAAACTACATTGATGGATCCCTGATTTTGGACGAGACAAGATTGCCCAGACCAAAACCCACCATTGGACCAGTTATTTGTAAGTTTTCTAATTTAACTAAAGCGTTCACCTCAAAGCGTAGAATTAGTTAGTATTTAATTCATTTTTATTGCTATTGTCTCTCACAGAACAATATGTTATTATATCCTCTTTTCAAACTAAGTTGAACCTGAAAACACAAGTGCCTAAATTCAACATTGCGTTGCTTTTAGCTGAGATCCCAGCTGGTTGCGCCGCGGCTCTGAAGTGTACCCCCATCGAGTTCTGCACTGCCGACGGTGTCATCTCCAACACCTCTGTCATCCTGTCCCGGGAACAGAACGAGTATAGAGTACCACTTACAGTAAGTACTGTTATAATATGAGCTTAGTTCTAGCCGCTAATTATTTATTAGCAGCCACGTCAAGGTTGTTTGTATTCAAATTGGTAATTATGGCATAATAATTTGATGCTTGTCAATAAAAAATAAATAAAAAAAACTCCAAAGAAGAATATTCTCTAGTGGTGGTAGGTAAATAACAATTCATTCAAAAATAAAATCTGGTGGGTGAAGTCCTATTACCCTGTAGTTAGGGTATTGATAGCGTATAATAACATTGTAATAATAACACAGCACCATTAAAATAATTGTTATAATAGTGACCTTCTTTAAAAAACCCTTATAACCCAGGACTGCAAGGACCTCGCAACTGGACTCATCGGCAAGTGCTGCCGCGACCCTTACTACACCGACCCGTGGCCAACGAACCAGCTCGGCAAGTGGGTGCCCGGCGTTTTCGGTGGTAATGATGGCAAGTACGTGCCGGACAACCGCGGCAGTGGCTCTGGAGTACCTCCCGTCACCACGAGACCTTTCTCCAGTGGCAGCACCATCCTTAACGAATTCATCAAGTAAGATTTCAATCTGTTACACAATTTTTATTCAAAAGTGTCTGATAAATGGGAATATAAAAATGATTTTGAGCACTGAACAAGTTGAAAAAACCCATATGGCTCCAAGTAAAAAATGTAAAGTTACTCCTTTATACTTAGAACATAACAGAATAAATGATAAGAGAATCTTTTATTAAAAGAATTTTAATTGCAGACCAACCACACCCGTATACCAGGGCAGTAAAGGAGGAAGAGGTCAATATACCAAGGGAGGCAGAGGCCAGTATGGACAAAGTAAGTCGATATTATTCATGTAATAAAGTAATTAACCATTGAAAAGATAAGAACCAAGACGTAATAATTATTACTTACAATTAATTTATTGATTTTATTTTGTTTAAAGATGGCCAAGGCTCAGTGTTGACGCCGGGACAACGGCCATTCGTCAAGGGTCAGGGATCTGGAATCAGGCCTGGTCAAGGAGTTATCGGTCTCCAGGGAGGACAGGTAATAAATAACAAGTCATATTATAAAACACCATTAACAAAAATGATATTATTTTTATTTATGGTGTTTTATAATGTGACTGTGTGTGTGATATAAATACAATCAATTCTGTATTTTCATAAAATCAATAACTTTATACTACAGTAAATGCTTTTTCCTAATGTAATACATTTATTTAAATAATTCCATCAGTCATAAAATAGGATGTGAATTTTTTTTTATCATTGACAGGGTCAAGTTGTATCCCAAGGAGTTGGAACTGGAGTTTCTCAAGGATTCGGACAAGGAGTTGTCAATGGCGGTGGTTCCATCTACAGACCAGGACAAGGTGTTATTCAGGGAACAGGAACTGGAATTTCTCAAGGGTCTGGATTAGGAATAGCCCAAGGATCCGGTTTGGGAGTTTCTCAGGGCTCTGGATTCGGAGTTTCTCAAGGTGGTGGATTCGGAATTTCCCAAGGATCTGGAATTTCTCAAGGTGGTGGATTAGGAGTTTCCCAAGGATTTGGACAAGGAGTTATCAATGGCGGAGGAAGCATTATTAAGCAAGGAGAGGGGCAAGGAGTTATTCAAGGATCTGGACTTGGAATCTCTCAAGGATCCGGACTAGGAGTATCTCAGGGATCAGGACTAGGAGTCTCTCAGGGATCAGGACTTGGAGTCTCTCAAGCCGGACTTGGAATCTCTCAAGGATCCGGACTTGGAGTCTCTCAAGGAGCAGGAATTGGAGTGTCACAAGGATCCGGACTGGGAATCTCTCAAGGATTCGGACAGGGAATCGGTGGAGAAGGACAAGGGTTATTACAGGGAACTGGAACAGGTGTGTCTCAAGGATTTGGACAAGGAGTCCTTACCGGATCTGGCCAGGGAGTTATACAAGGAGGAGGCTCTCTCGTATCTCAAGGTGAAGGATTAGGTGTTACGCAAGGTTTGGGCATACAAGGTGAAGGCTTCGGAGTCTCTCAGGGCTTCGGGCAGGGTGTAAGCCAGGGTGAAGGCTCTCTTATCTCTCAAGGAGCCGGAATCGGAATCATTCCCGGACAAGGAGCCCTAGGATTCGGACAGGGTGTTCTTCAAGGTCAAGGACAGGGTATATCTCAAGGTTTCGGTCAAGGCGTCAGCCAGGGTAATGGTGCCTACGTCACCGGAGGAGGTGGAAGCATCATCCGCCAAGGCCAGGGACAAGGCTTCAGTCAAGGTTTTGGAACAGGAATCCGTCAGAGCCAAGGATACACACTCGGGGAATCTGAATCTAGAGTACACAGAGTCACGCTCAAGCCTTATTATGCTGGTCAACAATGTGGATCATTAAACGTAAGTACTTCGTGTATTTCACTACCGAATACCCATATAGGCAATGTAAACATCAGTGACTGAGCTGAAAGTATTCGCTTATTTCCATTTTGTTTATCACCTGTGCAATTTGCGACCTCGTGCGCACACGATGTCAGTAAACATTACATCAACAAACCAATTATTAAAAAAAACCATTTTAGCATCAACGTTCGAACTGACTGTATTATGTAAATTGTAAGTCACATATCTGACGATTTTTTCTTTTTTAATTCAGAGCCAAAGACCTTTCGGCAACCACAACGATTTGGAAGTGGACTTTGCCGAGATTCCATGGCAGGCGATGGTGCTCGAGAAGACCAACAAGAGCCTTCTCTGCGGTGGTGTCATCACCAGGCCCGATGTCGTCATCACGGCTGCTGCCTGCGTTGATGGGTAAGATATTAATAAACAACTTTTTTGTCTTAATGAGGTCCATTATGGATCTCTTCTGGTCAAGGTTAGCCCAAATAGTGTAATAGATCGAGTGCGATCACGGGGAAATTATTTTTCGTGGATGATGATATGCTTAGTAACTTTTTTATATTTCAGATTGGACGCCCAAAACGTTTTGATCAAGGGTGGCGAATGGAAGCTGGGTGTCGACGAAGAACCCCTTCCATTCCAGATCGTCCAGGTCAAGAACATTCTCGTCCATCCGTTCTACAAGCGCGGAACCTATCACTTTGACGTCGCCATATTGGTGTTGAGCGAGAACCTTCGATTCGCCAACAACATCTACCCCATCTGCCTGCCCAGCGCTCAGGACGACTTCGAGGCTCTCTACAACGGAGCCGGCGAGTGCATCGTCACTGGATGGGGCAAGGAGATTCTGCAAGGTATGTTAACAATTATTTGCAGATAAACTACAATCTAAGGGCCTTAAGATAGCTCCATTCAAAACTGAATGAAAACTTATTCATTCCACACGAAGAAACACGTTTCATTGGATGAGTTCTAATGTCTAGTTCATAATAAGTCATATTATGAAACGTGCATTTTTTGTGTAGTGAATAAAGTTACATTTTGAATAGCTATCTTAAAAAAATTCGTTCCGGTGTGAACTAACCCTAAGCGTTAGGAAGTACCTACTTACATCTAAGCGTAAGAAATGCATTCGTTCTTAATAATGGAGGAGTATTATCAAAGAATCAAACTTAAAGGCTGAACCACGATAGAGGATAAAAACTCTTTTTGTTTTGGATTAAAGATATTCAGCTAAGTATTCGCGTTACTGACTCATTTTACAGGTTCATATTAGATACCTATTCTTTTGAATTGATTTTCGATTAATTTTTGTCTATGATGCACATTGCATAAGTAAGTAAATTGATAATTATTATTGAACACATATTATGTAAATGTTTCTCGTTTGTAAGTGGGTAGGTAGGTTACACACTCTCCGCCACTTAGCGAGTTATAAAATTCGCGATGAGCAATCTTTCGTCTGTCTTAAAATATTCGTAAAACCTAAACGCAACCTTACTTATTAGGAAATCTTGTTACTTTAGGTTAAAGAAATATAATAAGAGAAAACCAGCATCACGAAGCTTCAGATAGATTTATAACATAAAATTGACATTGACATGGTATGCATTTGCCATTCCTATTATTCATACAGTCAAAATTGGTTTGTCCAGTATAATATATTGTATTAGCCATCTATTGTAATATTGTATTATTGTATATAAATAAGGTTAGTGCGTCTGCCCTAAAACCAGAGGTCGTGGGTTCGAATCTCGCCGAAGGTACAAAAAAAAATTCTGTGTTCTTTCTTGGGTCTTGGATGTGACTTAAATATGTGTATAGTATAAAGGTATTAAATATATATTTCTTTTTTCTGGTACTTGTGACACAAGTTCTTCGGATACTTACTACAGGACCAGATTGATGAGGTGTGGAAGCGTACATAGATCTTTCAAACTCAAACTCAAAAATTTTATTTCCATATAGGTTATATTATAACACTTAAAGAATTGTCCTACATGATGCCTACCACCGGTTCGGAAACTAGCCCGGCGAGAAGAACCGGCGTAAGAAACTTTAAATAGATATATAATATATAAGAGTAAAGTCTACGTGTAGCATCACATTATGGATAACTTTCGTCTTCGAATTCACTTAGCTTTAAGACAATCGCGTCAGCTGTCGGACGCGATAATGATGTAGGCTGGCGGCTGCGCGGGCGCACCGTCCGCTCATCACATGGCATGGAAAACGAAAGCGTGTAAATAAGTGTCATGCGCAGTGGGTCAGTGTCGCCGGCCACCGTCAGCAAATTAAACAAACAAAACTTTACCGGGACTTGTGTTGAGTACAAGAGAGAGATAATAATGATTACTTTCAAACTAGCTTTTGCTCGCAGTTCCGCCCGCGTAAATACATTATTCCGCGGAAACACTGTATTTTTTCGGGATAAAAAATATCCTATGTCCTTTCCCGGGACCTACAGTATGTCTATACCAAATTTCATAAAAATTGGTTCAGCGGTTAAAGCGTAAAGAGGTAACAGACAGACACACATCGCATTTATAATGTTAGTAAACTAGCATAGAAATATAGATATTAGTAAATTAGTAATATTAGTAATTAGTATATAGTGAAATAGGTATGGATAAAAGTGTATTAGTAATTAGTGAACTATAGATAAAAAAATTAAAACCGACTTCCAGAATAAAATTCCACAAAAAGTATGAAATAAAATTTATTTTCGAAAAATTGTCCATAAACTACTACTATTTCCCTACTCAATCTTCATAATTTTGTAATCGGTTTCTGCCAAGGGTAAATACATCAAAAAAAGAATTTTGAAATCCGTCTACAAACATACAAAAAAGAATAAAAAAATAGTCGAACGTATAACCGCCTCCTTTTTTTGGAAGTCGCTTAAAAATGAGAGCCAATAATGATGATGGTAGCAAAGATATTCAGCGCCATTTTCAAATTAAGTCAAAACCTACATTTATACGTGGCTGTAACCGTCAAGTGCACTAACATAGATATATTTGACATTGTCAGAGAAATGTAAACGACACAACACATTACCGAATACATTTTTGAGCGACTGTTTTTTTTCAGTTGTTTACAAAATAATACATTACAGATACTTACAGAAAGTTCAACTCATCTTGCGCGCGACGCTATGTGTGCGTGCGCTTGTAATTATACAAATGAATTTGTGTGCCAGAGACGCTACCCACTACCCGTACGCGTTGCTATGTGAGCTGTTGTTATATGTGAGTTACCCACACATAGCGCCGCGCGTGTGGGTAACTCACATATAACAACAGCTCACATAGCAACGCGTAGAAACATAGAAAGATGAGTTGAACTATCTATACCACTTTTTTTCTTTGCTAACTCAACAAAACTGATATCTATTATTATTTATTACCATTTTAATTATTATGTACGTTGAGTTATTTCCAGCACGTACATAAATAGAGCTACTCACTACACATAGAACAAATATTTGTACCGACAGTAAGCTCCGATGATTCGGTCAATATTATTCTATAACATTTAATGTATTTGCCATCGAACGTATTATGATTATTCAAATCTACGAAATGATCATCGAATATTCTCAATAGTTAAGAAGGAAAATATGAATTTATATAAGTGTTGCATGAATACCGGTTGTAATATGAACCCGGCGAACTTAAGGATTATACTAGTTAAGACTTTAGCGTCACACAAAAATACTGGTTAGTCGGCAAATTAACTACTCGTCGTTGCTAGATATTTTGAGGTGTGGTTTGAATTTTTCGATAAATGATTAAATGATACTCGTAATATAATCCTTTTACAAGTTCGTAGAGATCAAAGCTAAAACGGTAATTTATGTAATAGGTAATAGTTATAAATAAATAAATATTTTTGTCGAATGCTTGGCTTAACTCCATTTTAAGATTTCGTTGTTTATATTCTAAAGGCTGTTCTCTACATAGTACATAGTAACCCGCAGCTCCACCCGCGTAAATATACTATCGTATATCCCGCGGGAATACGGTACTTTTCCGGGATAAAAAGCCTTTTTTAAATCCAGAGTCTAAACTACTACCATGCCTTTTTTCATCAATATCCGTTCAGTAGTTTTTGCGTGAAAGAGTAACAAACATCCATCCATCCAACCTCACAAACATTCACATTTATAAAATTAGTAGGATATAAGATGGTAGTACAAGGCTGGCATTGTCGATTTCGACCCAAGCCTTTAAATAAAGAAAAAAAAATTGTAGTAGGCAAAAAATTTAAATATAACATCGCCAGAGACAAATGAGGCGACTCATTCTTTAATGTTGAAATTTAGTCCCTCCCCCCCTTGCTCAACCGTACCCATACCCGCCTACGCCTAGTTACGTGGAAGAGCCTGCTTGCTTACGTATCATTTTACCCGACTACAGAGAAGCCAAAAGGAAGGGTAATGATTTTAACTGTCTATGTATTCGTATGTTTGATCCGAACTTAATGATGACTATGCACTATATATAGTTTCCATAGTCGGGTTATAGTTTTGAACTGTTGATTATTCGTGTAAAAATGAATATCAACACTGAGTTATTTCATAAGTGTAATAACAGTATATTATGAAGTCCGCAATAAAAGGATATTTCAAAATTCACCTAAGAGGTTAAAACGGGTCCAAAGCTTTTCAAACAAGATAAGACCACCTAGTAACAATTGACTCACGTGGACAGTTATCATATAAATTGTCAAATTTAAAAAACCGTGTTGTTTAAAGCCACTTTATCTCTTGACAAATGTATGATATCGGTTTTTTATGATCGTCCACAGTCGTTATGGTTAGCTGGTTTGATGTAACGAATTTTTATACATGTTCAAGGTCATTTTCTTAAGAGTTATTGACTTGTGCTAAGAAAGCTTCTAAGCTTTATTTTTTTTTTATTTTAGTCTTGAGTAGGGCAATTAATTCCCATAATTTCAGCCATATGTTCGAATTCTGATCAAGGATGTTAGTTTTGTAAAAACTCAATAGATACCTCATGACGTAGTTTGAATACATTTTGACAACATTTCCACATGCATTGTGCTATAGCTTTAGATTTGAAAACCTTACTTGCTTACTTGAAATGCCGTTTCAATAATTTCTTCACTTTGCAATTTTAAATCAGATATTTTTTCACTCTATTAAACAGTTCTCGCTAGCACGTTACTACATTATTTTAATCTATAGGTATATATCTCGTTGAACGTCTCTCCGTCCGTCTGTCTGTCCGTACGTGACGTGTGGCCGCAGCCTTAACATGTCACAGTATATCGGCTGGGCGGATTTAAGGCTGTTCTCGGTGGATAACGATAATTGTTTCTGCTAATGGATTTCTGTACGTTGCGCATACGCATTTTGAGGTCACTGCCAATCAGATTTACAGCGAATTCCATTTTTAATGCATGTCAGCTTTTGGGACTACATGATTTGGCTTTTTCCATATTCATTTGTAATTGTTAAGATACGATAAGTACAAAAACTTTTGTCGTTACAATGTTGTCTCGTTTGTATAATTCTGAATATTGCGCGTATTGCAGCTCCCTAAATTTAGACGTCCTACGGTCCTAATTAAGATGCTAAAATGAAAGCTAATTACAATTAAGTCAGTCAAAAGCCAGCCTACCTATTGACAGACAGACGGACGGACAGATAGCGAATTCTCAGTAAAAGGTCTTGTTTTTAACCTTTAGGTACGGAACCCGCAAAACATTAACCATAACCACAATATAAGTGTCAAACAGCCTCCGTGGTCTAGTGGTTAGAACCTGGCTCTTGTCTCGGAGGTCGTGGGTTCGATTCCCGTATTGGAACAACAAAAATGTTTTTTCCAAGTTTGGTTACAGCAGGCTGATCACCTGATTGTCTGACAAGATGATCCATGCGTCGGATGGGCATGTAAAAAGTCGGACCTGAGCCTCATCTCTCGCCAGTCGTGTCGGTTATCCGTCCCACTGGATTATGTGAGTAAAGGAAGAGAAATTGCTCTTGTGTACTACGCACACACTTGGGCGCTATAAAATTACTCCTGCGTAACTGGCCTGATTTCAATGAAACCGGCCACGTCACCGTTATCGGTGTGGGGAGTTATTATTATATTTATAAGTATCAAAATGCTTATGTTTCGTAAAGCTTTTAAGATAAAGCTCCCATAAAACACGAAAACATTTATGGAATCTCGGTCACAAGCCTTATGCTAATAGCGCCCTCCACGCAGTTCCCATGTACCTACCTACTGAGAGGTAAAAGAAGAAGTATATAAATTATTAGGTGAATTTCGTCCACAGGGCATTAATAGAATCAGTCCTATTTACCAACTCATTTAACGTAGGTAAGGCTTTTAACCCCAAATAGTAAACTGATATTATTCCATTCGTAGGTAATCCGTGATATTCAAAAGAGTGGTTTCGCATAATAATATGGTATTAACGACAACAGTTAAAAATAATTTATCGTTATTAATATCTGTGGTTTTTATGAATATTTAATTTTATGTTGATTTTTTCTGAAATTTAAATATTTATTGTGCAACTTGTTATAATGTAATCGTTCGCCTATAAAACTGTTTTAATGTCTTTATTGATGAAGTTTCGGTCAAAGGTATCGTTCGCTACCTGAACTACGTTAGTAAAACGCCATTTTGAGGTCAATCCGCGTGCAATAATAATTTAAAAAGTTATAGCGCATAAAACGGGCAGAACACATTTATGGCTATAACTTTGATACCCATAAATAAGTCCGATATTGCTTAACTACATCAGATTAAGTTCTTTAAGTTCTAGAAATGCTAAGAGCCGTCGTAGATTAAGGGCAGTTCACACCCCGACGATAATGCATTTTAAAATTAGCTATTCAAAATTTAAATTTGTTACATACATACATACATACATATAATCACGCCTTTTTCCCGTAAAGGGGTAGGCAGAGACCACTTTTTGCCACTTGCTACGATCCTTACATACTCGTTTCGCTTCGTTCACTTTCATTCTTACCATCCATTCCTCCTCTTACATTCAACGTAGCGAAGCGGCTTTCCATGGTCCGCTTTTCACCTCCGCGAGAAACGAGACGTGATGGGTGGTGAACCACATCGCCGCCATTTTGGATAATTAAATTATTTTTATTATTATCCATTGCGTTTCCACGGATTGGTAGAGAGGGTAGGAATAAGGAAAGGGAAGGATAGGTGGTGTGGAAAGGAAGATTGGTAGGTTAGAGTGGGAAATAGGAAATGTAGGATATTACCGCCCAGGAGGGCAAGGGATAGGACAGTAATAGCTAGGGAAGCCGGGGTCGCGTACCCGTATACTATACCACAACTACCGGACAGGTAAGTTGGGATGAGTACCCCATGACATACTTACTATACATACTTTGTTTACTATACAAAATTCAAAAACATACACAATTTTCATATGATATCAGTCATTACCGCACATGCGCTGTGCAGCGCGGTGCAAACTGACATTCGGACTTTTACAATGAAACGTGTATCTTCTTGTGTAGTGAATTAAGTTCAATTTTGAATAGCTATCTAATGTACGCCGCATCGCGTATCGTTTAGTTTTGGTGTGAATTGACACTAACGCATTCACAGCCAGTAGTAGATAAGAACATTATCAATCTGTTGCCCGCGGTTCCGCCCGCGTTATTACAGTATCCCATGGGAACACTACTTTTTCGTGATAAAAAGTAGCCTATGTTTTAATCCAAAGCTACTCTCTTTTTTTCTCTTTTACTTTTTACTGAAAATTCTTACGCGTTCAGGGCGGTCTGCCGCCGTGTATCACAACTGTTTTCTTGTTCCTTGTGAGCTTTTTTTTACTCAAAAAATCTTCATTTGGTCAATAAAAAAAAATCTACCAGGCTTAGAGCCGCCAAACCGGCGGTTGGCGATATGCAGTTGCTTGTTCGCAATGAGCTCCTTTTTCGACGGCGAGCTCTAGCTCTATCTTATCATCTCGCAACGTCACCTACGCATCACACGTTAATAGTTACGACACAAACCTGCTCCACATTGTCTCAGTAGATATATATTATATTACTAGCAATAATAGCATTTCTTGCCCGCTGCTTCGCCCGCGTGAAATTTGTTTCTAAACTTTCACCCCCTATTTTACCCCCTTGGGGGTTGAATTTTGAAAAATCCTGCCTTTGTGGATGCGTACGTCATATGAGAAATACGTGTGCAAAATTTCACATTTCTATCCTTAAGGGTTTGGCCTGTGCGTTGATACATCACCGTCTCGAATCTCGTATTCGTTTTATTTTTACTTTCAAGCTTTATTATCTTGTCATAGTTTGAATATCATATTGTAGTTGTGTGTATTCATCTCGTTAGTTCCCATTAATAATTACATAATACTTAATAGTACGAAGGTTGACGTGTGGCACATGACCTTTGGCAATTCGTTAACAAACAGACAATTGACCGCAGGAATCCGCAAATAAATGTCAGGTTCATCGCAGTTAAGCAAAACTTTTTCATCAGTTTTTTTATAAGTTTTTAGTAGAAAATGCAATAGTTTAGTTAAGCGACTGTTAAAGTGTACAAAGAATAATGTTTGAGTAGATAATATTAGGGTATCTAATTAGAGCAGGTAGAGACGATTGTCAATGACACGTCATCGTCAGGTTAATTTCATGATATTATCATAATAGGAGCAAATTATCACAACGGTCAACCAACGAGTTATGAATTAGATTCCCTGATAGTACATATACCAAGCTTCAACAGCTATTGAATATTATATTTTCACCAGTGCCTTAAAATATTGTAAGGCAAAAGCAGAGATAAATGGTGTTTCTAAAGTTTCCGAAAATAAAATCATTACTTTTATACAATACATATATTTAAGATTTTTATTATATTATACACATGTTTAATACACACCAAGGAATACAGAAACTTTTTGTTACTTCGGCGGGATTGGATTCTACGCCGGCACCGACGCGCTAACCACTGAGCCACAGGGGTCGGCATATTGTCCACAAAGCCACATCCTTGAGACAAATGGTCGCCGGCCCCAATCGTCCTCAGTCCTAATTTGATAAAACTTGTCTAAACATTACGACACTGCATCAAAATATGATTTATAATATTTCCACATGTACAGCGAATGTCAGTCGGTGTCGTAATTGTATAGTTATGTTATTTACAACGTTTACATTGAACTAGAATATTGATTATCTATCGATGATTGATCGTAGGCCGTAGCAAATTATATGTTTAAACGTGCTTTCTTGTCAGCTCTAACAACGTCGAAAAATACAATATGTTATAATAATATAACATATTGTATTTTTCGACGTATAAACATATAAGTTTAAGTGATAAAACAGTCTTCCCTTCTATCTTCATAACCAAATTTTGAATGTAATTTCTACTAACCTATTTCTTTAACGTTTTTATTCTGCTATCAAATCCCTCTGTAGCTCACACGCTGGTCAGCAACATCACACAATCTGAGAGTCAATTCTGCTAAATAAAATAATACAATTACAATCAAGTCCCGATGCACTCAAACTGCCAAACGGTATTCTCGTAAATCGTAAACCAACGTGAAACACGCTCTGATTGGTCCATCTTCACAAAATCAGTTTATAACAACATGTCGCTCATAATATGTACAATCAAAATAAAATGAAAGTCTACTTTAAATTCGAAAATTGAGGTACTGAAGTCTCCTCGACGTTATTTCTAACTTTCCGTTCCATTGTCTTTTTTTTCCACCACACAGCCTACATGCTGGGTAGCATTGTATAGACTACACTCACTACAGACTGGAAGAAACCTCCAACCTCCTCTATATCCATAACCAAACCTAGACAATATCTCGTACTACCTGTTCCATTGCCGTTTTTAAACACAACGTTTCTCGCCACAGCTCACACGCTGGCCAGAACCTTTAGTCAAGATGCATTCGATAATTTCGACGGCGAAGTTCGAAAACGAAATGTATGGGATTACATAAGGCAGCGCAAGCGACATGTCACTTAGGGATGATTTCGAACTTCGCCGTCGAAATTATGAATGCATCTTGACTAAAGGCCCAGTATTATGTAACTACAGATTACAGCCTGAAAGAAACGTCCAATCTCCTCTTATCTCGATTACGAAACCTAGACAATATCTCGTACTACCTGTTCCATTGCCGTTTTTACTCACAACCATTCTCTCCGCAGCTCACACGCTGGGCAGCATCATGCACAGCCTGAACGTGTCGCTGATCGCGCCGACCGAGTGCCAGGCGAAACTGTCGCAGGACTATCCCCACCTGCTGGAGTACTACGACCGGGAGTCGTGCGTGTGCGGCCAGCCCACCAACCCGCTTAACAATATTTGCTCTGTAAGTTGTCTATGACCCATCCCATACATTTCTAAGTTCGCTTTCGAAATTATCGAATGCATCTTGACTAAATGCCCTGGACTTTAGGTCAAGAATCCAGATGCATTCGATAATTTGGATGGCGAAGTTCGATTAACAAACATGTATGGAATTTGACATAAGTCATCGCTAAGTGCTAACGTTTGCGATGCCTTCTGTCAAATCCCATACATTTTGTTTTCGAAGTTCGCCATCGAAATTATCGAATGCATCATGATTCTTGACTGAAGGCTCAGGCGCGACATTATCACAGATGTCCTATATCGCCCTTGTGGCCTCACGTTAATCTAACCTAAAACCACAGAATTCAAACATGAAGAATGAGTGTTCGATCACATTTGCATGCAGCGCACTGTGTCCAGAACCATGGCGAAATACTGCCCCGCCCACACTTTTTAATTTTTTCTCTTTACACTTACAAAACAAATCGCGGTGTTATATTACCACAATTAGGTATTCAATAAATATTAATTAAAAAAAAGTTATATATATTTATTAATAATAAATATTAATTAAAAATAATTATAAAATATTCCGTTATTCTGTGACAACATATTATGTGTGGATAACCATTCCAATTTGGAGTGGTTGTGACGGCCTCACTTTCAAGCGTGTTGACGGCTTCTGGACGATTTCTGTATTCTGTGCCTAAAACTGATTTAAACGTTTAAGGGCCTGTTTAACAATATTCTAATAAGTGTCGGATAGCTTATTTGCATATTTTGTCTCTGTCGCTCGAAATAAAGTAAGCAGCGACAAAACTTAAAATAAGCTATCCCACACATACTTATTAGACGATTGTAAAACTAGCCCCTAGATAAACAGAACATACAAACAATAATATTATATGTATTATAAAACGTATTTAGTACTTATGTGAACTTTTTTGTTATTATTAATTATTTTAATGAAACCTTTTTATATTTCTCCGGTCGAAGATATTTGTGATAAAATGGCTCTTCCTCGCTAATCGTAGCAAATAGTAATCTAATAAGTTACGAAGAGCAGCGCAAAGGAAATATTAATCATTTTGTATTTGTTAAGTGTTTCAATGTAGTTAAAAGAAATAGTATAACTTACTTAGATGTTACATAAAATATACTCAAAATTGAAATAGTCTAATAAATCTACCTTCGTCTCCAGGTTGATATCGGCAGTGCGCTCGCCTGCTCCACCGGCAACGGACACTACACGCTCAGAGGCGTCTATTCCTGGGACTCAGGTAATACAGCCACCACCACGACGTTCACAAGTTTGGTGGACTACAGCCTAGCCCCTCATGAAATAAAGGTCGAGCCCCTAGCAGGTGGGGATCTAAGTGGTCGGTGATGACTGATGATGTTGCCATGTTACACAACCTTTAATAAATGAAATCCCGTTTCGTTTTCATAAACTAATTTCCTTATGGCCAAATACTGGAACGATAGTTAAATAAGGTGAGGCTCAAGTCTCATGCTGTCCTTGTCATTTCGGCTAGCAGAGACAGCGACAGCCTGTGAATAGGAGGGCTCTTAATTTTAATTAAGTATATTCCAGTATTCAGCTGTTAACCAGTTTAAAAGGAACTATTTTTCCATCTTACTTATTGTTTATTATTAAAGGCTAAAAGTTAATTATGATATTTCCAGGATGCCGTCAAATCGGCAACCAGATCGGCTCGTTCTACAAGTTCGATGTTGAATGGTACGAGTGGGCTCTGGGGCTGATCGAGAGCGTCCGCTTCGCCCAGTACACCAGCGGAGCCATCGTCACCGGCGGCAGGGGACAGATCAAGGTCAACGGCCAGGGTCTCGTGAAGCAGACCGGCAGCGGCAGCCTCCTTACCCAGGGCGCCGGCTTCGGCCCCATCAACTCCATCACGTACACCAAGAAGATTACCAAGACCGAGCCCAAAGTGTACACTTACACCACTAAACCTGAGTACGTCACGTACACGACGAAGCCCGAATACGTGACTTACACGACGAAGCCTGAGATCGTTACGTATACGACCAAGCCTGAGATCGTCACGTTTACGACTAAGCCAGAATACTTCACTTATACGACCAAGCCCAAGGTGTTCACGTACACGACCAAGCCTGAGGTATTTACGTTCACCACTAAGCCTCAGCTGATCAAGTACCAGTCTAAGCCGCAATTCATCGCCTACGAGACGTCAGGCTCCGGTACCGACCCGCAGTACGTTGCCCCAGGGCTCTCCTTCAAGCCCAACTTCTCCGACCTCATCAAGCACACGCACTCCTCCACGTGCCAGTGCGAGGGCAAGTAGACCAGTCACAAGTGCCATAGATGTTGACAGTACAAAATCATCCCTTCGCGGTTCATCATCATCACGCGGTTAATATAAGTGTAAATAAGTTATTCGAACATTCGTTTGTGGCCCAAAAACAACTGCCATACGATATATGTATTCATATATTTATAAATGTATATTTTACGTTACGCATTAGATTTTTGGCCATATTGGAGGGTACATCCAACATGGCCGACTCTCTAATAACAATTGGTTAGTATTAAAATTAAGTCTGTTTTTATATACGCTATGTGAACGATTAGTCAATATTATTATGTATTGATAAATCTAATTGTAAAATTAGAAATAAAATAATACTTTTTATAAATTTATTTTATTTTAAAATTAGTTCTTACCTTACCTACTTTCTTTTTGACACCCCTTGACAAAGATTTCAACTCAAGATAGGCTATCACGTACATTTAGCAGAAAAAAAATTCATACAAGAAAAAGTTACGCCATCTTGGTTTTCACCATAACTCAAATGTCATCCATCTTGTTTTCACATACTTCGAATTTCAAAATGGCCCCAAAAATTTAAAAATTGGGGCCATTTTACTGGAGACACTTTTTGCCTCAACATGCCTCGTCTATAATATAGGTCTATGCCCCTTGATAAAGTAAGTACTAGTACAGGTTGAGTGTTAAACTTAATGTTGGGTGTATGTCTGCATGACTGACGGTCGAATACCGAAACGCTAATTAAAATTAAGAGCCCTCTTATTCATAGGCTGTCGCTGTCTCTGCTAGCCGAAATGATAAGGACAGCATGTGACTTGAGCGTCACTTAATTTAACTAACGTTCCATTCGAGCGTAAATATGTAGGTATAGCACTACCAACCAGTTCAAAAATTGCTTCAGTTCTAAAGCTAAACACATTTTTAAACGTAATGCTGTCCGACTTTCAGCCAGGGCATAGTGCGACTGCCGCGCTGGCTAAAATCACTGATGAGTGATGACATTCGTCTAGCAATGGACAATTAAAATTTAACTATAATTAGTCCCATTCTCTCTTGGGTTCCACGCTCATTCAATACCGTCTACGTTCTAATAGGTCTCTAAATTTTTCGGCAGAGTCTCCTAAATAGTTTTTCCAAAGTTTACTTTTTGGACGGCGAGAGAGCAATAGAATTATAGCGCTATAACATCTTGGTGTAATATATTTCGCCACCTCTACTTTTTTATCCAAATTTCAAAAAAAATTGGGGTTATACGTTCAGGTGTAGGTACATACTATAATCTATATATTTTCTGTATTTTTCGATCTTATAATTTCTTTCTTATATACCACGTGTACGCAAATGATTTATAGATATTATATAAACATCACTTTCCTTACTAAGTACCTTAGTAAATTGCTCGAATCGTCGATGATCTGGAAAAAACATCAAAGGAGCAAAGACTAGGTATGACATTTAAAACCTAAACTCCACGAAAATCCAATGAATTATCATTGGAGGCAAAAAGCTGAAAAGATTAGAGTGTTCTTCCACCAGTTGCTGATGATCCATTCGAGTCTACCGTTAAAAATTTAGAGGTTCTTCTTGATCGCTCTGTCAGGGTCAGCTACTAATATATACTAATATAGGGTGAGAGTACCAATTATCAGCACTTTAAAAAAGTGGTCCAATTATAACCTCGATTATTACAGAGGAAATACTTTATAGTTTAAAGTATGGTGTCGCTGGCAGTAGATTCCAGAAACATTAAAGTTTTGTTTTTATTAAGTGGAAACAAAAATTAATTAGTGAGAAGCTTATAATTCTACTATTTGTTCTGATAATTAGACACAGTGCTAGCAATTGGGTGTGTTACCCTATATCTGTATTATCTATGGTTAGCAAGTTTTTTTATAAATTATAGCACGGATTTTGTTTATCGATGTTATTTGAATAATAAAATAGACTTGTGTAGCGCCATCTACAATATTTTTAACATACAACTTTAACAATTGGCAACTCAATAATACGTTATTTTCGACGCTTATCACTAGATGGTGCAGGCCACCAATCCTTGGTTAATGTCTCTAGAGTTCTTTCTATGGTTCTTTCCAATAAGATTCTAGATGGCGCGATCACAGTCAATTTAATTTTGACACGTTGGTGTTGCTGCTTATAAAAATTCCATTGTTATGGGGGAAATTTTAAAATGATAAGAATATAAGCAAGAGAGAACTTACCACGGGACGTGAAGGCGTCCATAGATATTAATAACAAAAAAACATTTAGGTAATTATACTTAACTAATAAATAAAATATATAAAAGGCAAAGCTGACTGACTGATGTATCAACGCACAGACAAATTTGAAATTTTGCACACGTAGGTATTTCTAATATTATGACTTAGGCATTCAATAAGGAAGGATTTTTTAAAATTCAACTCCCAAGGGGGTAAAATAGGGGATGAAAAAATTAAACATAAGCGTTTTGTTTATGTTTAACCGTGATTGGGTAATACCCACGGTATATTAACCCCAGTTGACTTGGGGCAAATTCTACGGGCGAGATTTTTTAGATTAATAATTTTTTAATCATTATTCTACAGACTAAGTTGTTGGATACACGATATATTATCATAGTTCCCAATATAATACATTCCGCATAGAAACAACAGATAAGGTAGAAAATCAATATGCAATAATGTAAACGGATGATCACGTCATTCACCAGCGATATGTTTATTTAGAATTAGATGTTATAGGTTCTTAACCGTGTTATAGGTTAACCCCGGAGTGCCCCCGATCACCCTTTTGAAAAGCAACGATAAAAATGTAATAATGATAATATTATTGATATTTTATTATAATATTTAAAGAAAATGAGACAGTTCACAAAAGGAATGGTGTACTAATAAAAATCAGTATTTTCATAGAAACTGCGGATTGTTTGAAGGACTTTTGTGTGTATTAGTCCAAGAGTTGAAACTTGGATTTTTGATATAAGTTACTTTTAAGAATCTAAAAACGAACTGTGAATTTTTTTTTAATTTAGCCCCCAAGAAAGGGTGAATAAAAATAAAAATGTAGTTTTTTTTTTTTTTTGGAAAACGGAAAGTGTTTGAAAAAAACTTCAAATAAAAGTTGTAGAGCGTAAAATTTTACATAAAATGTTCTCATAACTTTATTCCTAAAATTAATTGAGATAGGGTAGTAGCTAGAAGCTAGGGGGTGATAACAGGAACTTTAACAAATCATAAATTGTTAGAAAATTTAAAAAACTCATTGTTTCTTTTTTTATGTACTTACATAGATATAAATTTTACTTCTAGAGATTTTTTTTAACCCGGCGTCATGATGTAGAAAATAATTACACGGACATTGAGATGTGTCAAAAATACCCATGTTTTCAATGCATTATGAAAGATACGGTTATACGGGTATAAGGTTTTTTAATTTATGTGTGATTTATTATAATTTTAGGCTCAATTACTTAAGTTTTAGGCATAATAGTACTTTATTCCGGCGAGTGCAAGGTTAATATGCTATGCATAAGGTGTGCGACCACCTTACGCATGTAGTGGACTAGACTTTTAATGTGTTCATAATATTTTATTTATGTATTTAGTTATTAATTGTGTTTATTTAATAAATAAGAACTGATTGAGAGGAAAAAATAAAGCAAACAAATATTATTTAAGTAACGAACTTTACGTAATTAACGAAAGGCAAGTTTTTTACTTAAACATAGCGTAACACTTAGAATTATTATTTATTAAAAGTAAACTAAAAAAAAACAAATAGTTTCTCCTTATAGTTGATGAAAATTGGAAACAAATTTTCATTCGATATAATATCTATCTCTTGGTTCAAATCACCTTTAGAGCTTCTTTGGGCAACATCTATTTCGAAGTCACAAAAGGAATCATTATAAGAATTATCATCATCAACTGATTTGAAAAGACTTAATTATTTTATAATTTACTTTAGTTTTGTTTGTATGACATGTTAGTAAATTAGCTAAAATATTTATAAAAAAACTAAACTATACGAATATAAACCAAAAAATGTTTACTTGAATTTGTAACGAGCATTGTATGAAGCATAAGGTGGGTGTAACTCACCCAGGCGCAACTCTCTCTGAATACCTCACCAGTTGGCGGACAACTTCGACGTATTTAACGCTCGACGTATAAACCTCCCCTCGCGCAGCTACTCAGATGGACAACTCATTTAAACAAACGAAATATGTAGTATCGAACGATTTATAACAGGCTGGGTATATTACAACCAAACTTGCGCTCACCGGGTTAAGGGCAATAAAATTTATAAAAAGAACAGATATTTAAAATTTAACCAGGATTAAAATAGAATCAACTTATACATAAACTAAACTAGTTTTTGTATATTTTCATGTAAGCAAATTAAGTAGGTTTTTTTAATACCTTGCACTTTGTACATACCTACCCAATGACGAACGGGAAAAACTTATGTATATTATAGATAACGAAAACGAGGAATTTAGAAAAAGGAGTTCAGGACAGGATCAGAAAAAATATATATTTACAAAGGAAGGGAATGAATTACATAAGTATATCTAAGATAAAAATTATACCTCAATGTTATTAAGTAAAATAAAATCAGTCAATATTTTATAAATAACATATTTTCTAGTGTGCAATATACAAATTACTATGATGTAGAAAAAGGGATTTTATTCTCTATCAATGAATCAAGGAAATGGGTGAGGTTGTAAAGTGGACAAGTAAATAACCATGGTCGATATCCCCAATGTCAGTACCACACACACAAGCGGGACTGGCAATGATATTAAACCTAACGAGATAGTCTGGAGAACAATTAGTGTGGCCGAGCCTTAATCGTGATATAATGCTACAACATTTTCTATTGAAATCCGTTTGAAAAAACCATGGTTTTGCCAAAATTTCAGGCTGAAGTCTATAGTAATGCGACCCTTTTTGCCTACAACTTTGATCATAAGACAATTTCCATGATGCGTCTAAATACATTTTAGGCAATGTTAATAAATCTAAATACATAGTAAATTTTAAAAGGAACTAAAACTCCATATGTTAATGCATCATTGGCAAGAGAATCCGCTCTAACATTTCCAACAATACCACAGTGGCTAGGGATCCAAGCAAATGTTATTAAATAATCTTTCTTGATGCATTCTGTTAGTAACCAAGTCTGTAAGTATACCAAATATAACAGGATGTTGTTGCTTCATTTTAAACGGATTTTTGTTAAGGGCTTGAATAGCACTTAGATAATCTGTAAAGACTATGGATTTTTTAAGTTTGGCTAGTGTTATATATTCTAGAGCTTTTAAAATACCTAAACACTCCCAGAGAATACAGTACATTCAGAAGGGAGTTTGATTTTTTGTACTATATTATATTGAGGAAGAAAAATGCCTACCCCGACATGGCCATTATTTTCATGTTTTGACGCATCTGTGAAAACATAATGATAGTCACTAAATCTTGTTTCAACAATTCTATTGAATTTAGCATTTCCCCTCAAAGATTTTTTTTCTATCCCAATGCTGCAATATTTGGATTAGTAGAAAGTGCCTCATACGAGGAAGAAAAAATTGGTAATTTACAAGAGTTATGTATAGGAGCAAAAAGCTAATTAAATTTAAAGTAACTTACAATTAAACACGTATTTTGTTTATTAATACAAATAATAATTTAATACGAATTGTTAGAAACAAAATAAGCAAGTTGTTGAAGCTTTGCAGTAATTGGATGATCATTAAGTTGAAGGCATCGACAGAGATATTTTTCTGATAGATACTGACGTCGCAAATGCAGAGGTGGGTCACAGCATTCAACCTGTAAAGCGTTAATCGGGCTAGATTTCATGGCCCCGCAAATAATCCTAAGACATTTACTTTCAACTTTATCTAGTGCTTTAAATCCCGACTTACGCCCGGGCTCTAGCAGGAATGTGCCATATTCTATAATACTACGTATCAAAGCATTATATATCATTTTTAAGTAAAAAGGATGGGCACCCCACCAAACACCTGCTAGACATCTAATAATATTTACATTTTTTTCGCATCTATTTACAATAAAATGAAGTATCCCTGAAAGTTTTTCATCTAGAGTAACGCTAAAAATTTATGATGATTATTTTGTGGAATAATCATACCGTCAAAAAATATTTGAACTTGTGTGAGACCTACGCATTCGATTACGAGTATAAAGAACTATGGAGCTTTTAGCTGGAGACAAATCCAGGCCATGGTTGTCTAGCCATCGCTTAAGATAGAACAAAGATTTTGTTAATTGTATAAAAGTAAGTCATCTGCATACTGCAAAACACCAACACCTTCATCAATGGACAATTCTAAATCACAACTATACAAATCGTAGGTACAATAAAGGGCTCAAAACTGAACCCTGTGGCAAGCCTTTGGATAGGATTCTTATACATATATTTTTGGAAATCATTATAAAAAATCATAGATCTTTCCGACAGCATATTACTTAATTATAAAATAAATCTTTTTTCTGGGAATCTTTATTTTTATTAATTGTTGTCTAAGTATTGCTATAATAACATTATCATAAGCATTCGACAAATCAAGAAAGGCAGAAAGGACAAATTTATTTACAGAAAAACCTAATCTTATATCTGTGGTAAAAATGCTTAAATTGTCGTATGTAGGTACTTTTATTTCGCCGGAACCCGTATTGGGACGAGGAAAGAAGACAATTACTTTCAACGAACCACTCTAGGCGATTTTTAACTAGGTGCTCAATTATTTTTAAAAGGACTGATGAAATATCTATTGGACGATATGAAGATGGGAGGGAAGGATTCTTGTTTGGTTTTTTTTAGGATAGGAATGATAATTTGACGTTTCCACTCTGATGGTATATTATGATTACGTTGACAAGAATGTAAGAGGAGGAATGGATGGTAAGAATGAAAGTGGACGAAGCGAAAGAAGTATGTAAGGATCGTAGCAAGTGGAAAGAAGTAGTCTCTGCCTACCCCTACGGGAAAAAGGTGGTCCTGCCTACCCCTACTGGAAAAAGGCGTGATTATAATATGTAATATCATTAAGGTGAGAAATGAATGAAAATATAATAAGTAGGTTTTTTACACTAATATTGCAAAAAACATTTAAACTTTTCGTGACTTTGAATACATCAAAGTCACGAAAAGTTTAATTTTTTTTTATTGCACAACTGTACCACACACTGCACAACAGACGACTACCAAATTAAAGGAGCTTCAATTGGAATGTCTAAGACATCCCCCGTACTCCTTGGACCTTGCTCCAACAGATTTTTTCGAAATTTGGATAACTTCTTGCAAGGAAAAAAATTCAACTCCGATGGGGCAGACCAAAGCGCCTTCAAAGATTTTATTGATTCCTGTCCGAATGCTTTTTTTAGTAAAGGAATCAATAGTTATATACCTACTTTGATTAAATAAATATAAAAAGTTATGTTTAAAAAAATCGAATATAATATGTTCCTCCTTTATAAAACGTTAATTTCATATGTAGGTATGGACCAAGTATGGACCTAATAATTACACAAAAAAATCTTAATTCTTTTTAATTTTATCAAGTTGTAACATCTAAGTACCTATTTCCGAATGATTAAAAAAATTATATGTAGGCAAATACGGGAAAGTCGGGTAATACCCAACTATGATTTTTACTAAGTATGTAAAATTACCATTGTTGTCGTAAGGCAATTAAGTATGTACGAGTATGTAACACTATACAGTACAATAGTTTTTGATTTATTTAAAAATACTTTGTAGATATTATTTTACATGCATTCGAAATTGTGAAAAAAAAACACACACGAATTGAGAACCTCCTCCTGTTTTTGGAAGTCGGTTGAAAATATCGAGGTACCTACGTGACTAAGTGTGAATTATTTTGTTAATTATTTTTAAACAAAAAAAACCGGATTCAATTATTGTGTACCCACAGATGTGTACCTAAGTATTTTTACTTTGGAAGTCGGTTTAATTTTTTGTTTAAAAATTATATTTTTTCTCTTTTTATAATTGTTATATTATTATTAACACATTTGAAGAACGTTTAAAATAAACGATCGAATGTATAATTGAATGTAAGTTTCCATTAGATACACAATATAAGATGATGATGATGATTACTGAGCCTTTTTAGTAGTATTTTTTCAAATAGCTTTGAAACGACTGGCAGCAAGCTTATTGGTCGATAAGAGCTAGGATCTGTTGGTGGTTTTCCTGGTTTAGGTAGCATGCAGATCTGCGATATCCTCCATAGCCTTGGATAGTGATGCAATCTTAGTATGGCATTGCGAACAAAGTTCGTTAGTCTTTATATAACTAACGAACTTTGTTCGCAGGTCCACTTCCTGAGGATGCTCCGGGTTCGGGGCGAAACGCGCGTCTTTGCAACCTGCATGGTGGTGTGGGGCTTTGTACGATCTTGCTGACATTGTTGCTTGTGTGGTGGTGGTGTTTGCACGATCTTGCATCTGAGTGCACGCATAAGCAGTGTGGGAGGAGGGAGGTGCGTTACGCATGCTTATGCGTGCACTCACACATTTGCTTGCAGGTTGTGGGTATTATTTGGCAGAAGATTGCTAAAAATAACAATATTTATTAAATTTAGATTTTATAATACTTCACCTGTTATCAAGTCATATCAAGGGGCTTTTCTTCTTCCCATTCTTTTAATTTCTGCTGTCAGTTCTCTGGGAGTTACCATTTTTATTGGTATGGACGACTGTTGGTCGCTATTCAGTACAGTATCTAATCTTCAAACTGTGTCATAGTTAAGGTATTTGATTCAAATACTTTGCTTATGTGTTTTGCAAATAGTTCAGCTTTTTCAAGTGGCTTTTTTACCCAATTTCCTGCCTGTGCTTTGAGTGGTGGTACCGACTGCTGTGGCCTCCAGAAATTTTTTGTTATTTTCCACAGGGAATAATTGTCCTGCTTAATTGCTGAAAGTGAAGAGAGCTGTTGATGGAATGTGAAATTCTCGTGCTCTTCAATCATTTCTTTGAGTTCACGTGCCGCTCTATTCAATAACCTTTTGTCTATGGGGGACCTATAGAGCTGATATTGTCTTCTTTTTTCCTTGATTTTCTCTCGTATCTGGAGTGGTATATTTATTCTCTTATCTGCTGTTTTGATAGTTGGTGTAGAGCGCCATGCAGCCTCACTTTTGTATTATAGTGAATACAAAAGTGAGACTTTCCGTTACTCACTCCTCCGTTTCGTTACTAACTCAGTGATTAACTCACAAAATGTACGATACAGAATCGTCCAACTGTATTTTGTTGGTAATAACAAATGTTGCATCGTTAATATCTTTTATAGTTTTTAGTCTAATTTTGAGATTTAATTCTGCATCTAGTATTTCCTGAAATGCAGTCCAATCAGTTTTTTGATTATACAATGTTGTACATTGCTCCCTGTATATAACAGTTGAACTGAAACTTGCTATGATTGGTGTGTGGTCAGATGTTGTATTAGCACAATTTTCTATGTTAAAATAACTATTACATAATCCCTTGATTACAAAAAAGTCCAAAAGGTCAGGTGTCTTGTTTGTGTCTGTAGCTTCTTCTTAAGCTCACGACCTCTGGTTGTTATTAATCTGGATCCCCAGTGGGTGTGTTTGCTGTTCCAGTCGCCACCACGTACTTACATATTTGTTTCCAAGTGATCTGAAGTAGGATTTAAACATATCTTCTGTTACTGTGAATCTAGGTGGAGCATAGACTGCACTTACATTGAGTGACCCTGTTTTATCTTGGACTGTGATAGTTTCTAGCCTGTAGATAGTCTTCTTGAAATTCACTATGTATGTGATGTTTCAAATTACTCTTTATCAAAACCGCAGTACCACCATGTGAGGTGCCATCTGGGTGGTTTGTGTAATAAACACAGTAGTTCTCCAATTTAAAGGTTTTTCTATTATTTAGGTGAGTCTCCGATACAAGCATTATATCAATTTTATTCGTTCATTTTTATTTGGAGTCAGTCCGTTAATATTTCATGCTGCAATCCTTAAACTTGTCATTTTGTCTTATTTATTAGCATTGTTATGAGATTAATAAGTGTTCCCATCTGCTGCATAAGTATGTCTTGCTTTTCTGCCTGTTTGTAGATTGTTTCTAACAAAAAGTTGTTTGTTTGATTAAAATAATCTCCGTCAATACCTTTATTTTCTACCTGTATGTTTTGGTGTATGTGATTTGGCTGTGGAATAGTTTCACTATTTTTAGGATGTTGTAGGTTTGTTTTCTGTCTCCGTACAATAAGTGTAATGTAGATTTTTTATTATATACAATTTTTGGCATCGTTCTTCTTTTCTTGTAAAGGTATGTCACCTTAGACCCTTGTTTCTAATGTGTGTAAGCAGCATTTTATATGTTTCTACTGATTTACTTGAGATTATTAGTTGATCTTTTGAAATTATCTTGTAGGTGTAATCTGCTTTTTGCACTGCTTCATTTAGGAATTCGGTTAGATCTTTTAGATTTAATACGCCATATAATATTATTGGCGGTGGCTGTAAACTTTTCTAGGCTTTGTGCTAACTTTATCCGTCGCATTTGTGCTATTTTCACATATTTCATCACAGTTAAGCAAGGAAAAACTATTGTTAGTTTGTATAGAGTCTGCGGACTCCATGTTTCTTCTATTGTTGTTGAAGAATTGCTGCCTTTTTGGTAATTTGTTAGTAAGTTGGGTATGCTATACAGGAAAAGAATATGAAAATATTTGTCAGTTGCCTTCCATTTTTAGGGTTCAGTAGCTTACGTCTCGTAACCGTTATAATTTCGTCGTGTCCGTCCGTCCGTCATCGATTTACCATCCGTTTGGAAAGATTTAGTGCTAGAAAGATGTAACTTTGTATGGATATGTGTATTTACTACGTCGTGTCGACAAATTAAAAAGCTCCCCCCTCCCTCTAAAAACTAAACGTCCAAAAAATCTGACAAAATTCATGATAATAGTCCATTTTATGAAGTTTAAAGGAAAACTTTATAGTTTTAGCCGTTATTGGCTTATATAACTTTGTTAATTATTTAGGACGTACCAATAGAGACTTAACTTGTAAAATGTGCTTACTTGGAAAACTTCGTACACTTGACCGTTTTTAATAACTAAAAATAATTATTAATAATTGTTCTATAGAGATCCACAATAATAGTATGAGCTATATTATAACTACCACAGACAGTAGGTTTTAAGGCAGTGGCCATAAAAACCTCAAATATAAGTATGTATAGTATAAAAGTATTAAATAACAACAACAACAAAAGTATTAAGTAGCACAAGTTCTTCAAGAACTTACTACGGGACTAGATTGCCGTGGTGTAAAAGTGTTTATAGATATTATATGAAAAAACATACATACATACATAGTCTGATAATATAATCAGTTCTTTGCGTCGCGCAATTGGGTAAAAACTTAGATCATGGTAAAAACATAAATAGGGGGCGGCAAAATTGTCATCAGCCCTGGGCGGCAAAATTATTGTCATCCGCCCCGGGCGGCAAAATTGTAATCCACCCCAGGCGACACACAACGCCACTGTAATTTAAAGTCTAAAAAGGTTTTTTGTTTAATATACATAATAATTAATTATGCTATTAAAAAGTAATTACTTGCGTAAAATGTAAATAAGATAAAAAAAAGCTAAAGGTAAGATACCTTCGACCTTATTGCTTTTGATAAGGAACACTATCATACATAGGTACTCGTCAAGTTTGGTCCATAAAACTTAGCATAATTAAGTATATTACCTATATGGAAATATAAAAAAATCAATACTATGAACAATTGGTAATATTGTAATGTTTCCATTCCAATAATATTCTACACTAGCGACCCGCCCCAGCTTCGCACGGGTACAATACTGATACTAATACTACAGAATGTCTTTAAACCACTAACAAAACGGGCGAAATCTAGTCAAAACAAACAGAAACAAATTAATATAGGTACCTACTAAAACTCAATGAAATAAGTAGGTGGGTATACTTTTATCGTATGAAATACCATAGATCTAAACTCCCCCCGCACGCACACCCCTGCCTTGGCGACGCCCACTTCGTAACGGGCCGTGCAGCAGAAATCGTCATATTTTAATTTCGCCATAACTTCAAAACCACACGTCCAATTTCTATCATTCAAGACCAAATATTATCTTCATAAACTGTACTTAGTGATGAAATAATTTATTTTGATAAGGATTAATAGCATGAGTAAAATAAACGCGTTTAAATGTAGTCCAAAAAAAATTCAAGATTTCTAAATAAAATAACCTAACCAAGAGCATGTCAGGACATGTCTAAGGAGGGTTCCGTAACTATAAACGCGTAACTATAAACGTTTTTTATTTATTTATTTATTTAATATGCTTTTTTTTAATTACTCCAAAAGTTACTGTCCGATTTGGTTCACAATAATTTTCCTAAAGAGTTTTTAGCATGATCTATCAGCATGAAAATTTGCAAGTTTCTATCTCCTATAGTTTAAAAATGCTAGGGGGGGGACCAACTTACAAACTACTTTGGAGGCCGATAAATCGAAAATGGTCAACTTTACAAAAAAGTAACGTATGAAACCTTGACTTTATTTTAAAAGATCTATTCTACGATACCCCACACGATGGGGTAGAGTGATAAAATATTTTTCATCCCCACTTCACATGTATGGAGAGCCACCCCTAAAATATAAAATTATTATTTTTTTATGATCCCGAAACCGTGATCTATACACATTCTAGAACTGCACCAATTTTCATCAATTTATATTCATAATTACAGGAGCTAGAGGCGCGGACAGACAGACAGACAGACAGACAGACAGACAGACAGACAGACAGACAGACAGACAGACAGACGGACAGAGCGAAACTATAAGGGTTCCTTAAGTATTACGGAACCCTAAAAATGGTTGTTGTGCCTCACTCTACATAGATAGGTATAGTGTGTCGCGGACTTTTTTGTAGATATTTATAAGATCTACAATTAATTAGAACATTTTATGGTTCTATCTTTTATAGTTTAGGCAGCGTACGCAAAATAAGTAACTTTTCTGGTTGATTTTTTACACCTTGTGTCCGAAAAACCCAAATATTTTACGGAATCCTATTTTTTTCCAAAATAAAATATAGCCTATGTTACTCGTGGATAATGTAGCTTTCGAATGGTGAAAGAATTTTTGAAATCGGTCCAGTACTTTTTGAGCCTATTCATTACAAACAAACAAACAAACAAACATACAAACAAAGTTTTCCTCTTTATAATATTTATTCTACATATACCTAGTAACGTAACGTTCACCATTGTAAATTCTTAATTTTGTTTATGTAATGGGCCCGTAATCTGGATGTGAACATGTGTGTGTGTGTGTGTGTTTCTTTTTGTACATTATTTATTGTTTTTCTTTATTTATTATGAGCTGCTAATGAGCTGCTGGATACTGAGTCCTTCGCTCAAAATTCAATGTTATTTTATTATTAGTATTGCCAACTCTGTTTTTGCGAAACTACTGTTTAGTAGTTAATTACAATTCGAGTCGTTTCTCGTTTCCTACTAAAAAAAAAATACTCATTCAAATTCTTTGTATGTTTATTAAACTTAGTACTAAAAGAGATCCGAAATGTACTAAAAAACTACAAAAAGTAGCTACTAAACTTGGAAATCCCTAAAAACACAAAACCCACTTTATTTTCGGTCATATTATATTGGAATTTGAGTGTTAAAAAACAAAAAATATATTTTTTTGCCAAATATGTATTAGGATACGTACTTACTACGTACTTATACATATACCCCCTTAGTAATAATCGCTGTATAAGCTTTGAATAGTTATACAGTGTTTTGTCTCCTTCTATCGAATTAAAAAGTCACTTGTGTGACGGGAACAAAACACTGTAGGTATAGCTATTCAAAGCTTATACAGCGTTTATTAGTAAGGGGGACATAATATACTATAAAGAAAGAACACAATACACTGACAGTTTATGGCTAAGCTCCGACGAGCGTTTGTAGTGAGTGCGAGACTCGTGAGTCGTGACACTCGTGACTCGTGACAGAAGAACAGCACTGTAAGGCACGTTCCCACGAGAGTTTTTTGTGGGCGTGACAGAAAAAAACTGCAATGTTTATAGAACTCTGCGCTAATACAATAGAGCTCTAAATCATGTACAGCCGTCAAATCTGATTTTTGACACTTGACAGTTCAATTTTCAGTTTTCATTTCAGAATACGCTGGGCTCGGTAAAATTCAGAGCTAAAATTTTTCTTCTCATACTTTTTGAACCCTAATAGCCGGGTCTCTATGATATAGGTCTACTCTGAGACGTTCCTTGAAAAATACCTATATCTATCAAGGTGCGCGGATATCGTCGCATACGGCGTAATGTGAAAACCTAAGATTAATAACTACTAAGTACCTTTCGTGGTGAAAACGCTCTAAAGATACGTTAGTAATATATATATTATTCTTTGCTAAAGAGGACCAAAACTACTAAATTTAGTCGTTTATCTAAATTGACAACACTGTTATAAATTTTAAACAAAAACTGTATACTCGTTCTAAATTCAATAATAATATGACTCAAGTTTGAAAAAGAAAGAAAAGTTCGAGAGAACCATGGAGAAGATAATAACAATATTATAAGTTCTCTCGAAGAAAATTCCTACTGAGGAAAATACATAATTTAAGTACGTATTTTTATTTTAGACGCATTATCATGTTCTAGACACGTTGCACGTTGGAAACAATGATAGTTTGTCACCTTTTTATGTATACATTCTCGCTATATGCTATCTCTTTCACTCTGTCGAGATATCAATGCTAGCTCTATTGAATTTCTGCCGGTGCCGGTGTCTCGCTCTTTTTACTTCAGTTGATATTTTTAACTTGCGCATGGTGCACGTCAAACGTAGTATTACAACATCGACGAATTTTCATTCTTGAATAGAAGTTTATCCATAAATAATAATCATATTAAGACCATGGCCAAGGTATGTAGCTTTTATTAAATTCACATACTAACATATTATTACAAAAATAGAAAAAAGTTACGTACAACATACAGAGAGTTGCATGATCCTGTGACGTTTTTCGGACGATTATTTCTTTAAACATAGTTGCATTGTTACATTCGTTACAATAATAAACAATAACACTGGACTCTTACGATGGTAATATTTTAAACCATTTGATATCAATAAGTCATTTAACTTAATGTTAAATGACTTGTTGATTTAGCGAAATTTTACACATTTTTCAGATATTAGTCATAGCATTATCGCAAGTTACTAGATATTATTATTGTAACAACTGCAAAATGTAGAAAATCTATAACTAATTAACTTAACTCGTAAATGTTAAAACTTGAAAAACTTTCCAAACAATGTTATTTAATATAATTTACAAAATTAAGTATACGGTATATTATGTGCGTATTACATTCCATGATTTTTTGGCAGATTTTTTTTTCATAGCAGGTAACAAATTCCAAAATTAGGTTATTGCAACTGTCATTTGTCAAATAAAAAATCAATACAGTGTACGTCAAAGTCATACCGTGTAGGACTATCTTTGTAATTTTAATTTACCGGCGATTTTACAATTAAATTCCTATTTCATAGACGCTATTTAATGTCTTTCAATATAAAAAATATACTAGTGCAAGCTAAGAACTGTTACAATAGGTTTTTGAATATGAACAAGAGTAGCTACTGGGTACGTATAAAATAAACACTTTAGTACAGTCAAAGAATATATTGGTACGGTGCTAATTGATTCCAGGTAATCTTTACCGTTTGAACGAAAAAATGTTATTTGAAACGTAAAACTTCGTCATTTCATTGCTTTCAAATAGGTTATGATCGATATATTATAACTTTGTGCTACTATTAAAGCCTAGTTCGCATTAGGCCAGTATTTTAGTCGAGTAGCGAGTAATTTAGTAGCTAAACGCGTCTGAACACCAAAATTTTAGTCGAGTAGATTAGTAAGTAATTTAGTCGAGTCAATCCATTTATTTCTATTTTTCATGGGCGAGTAGCCCCCCCACCAGGCGTCCCTGCTCACTGGCTCACCGGCTAAACAAGTCCGAACCTATCGATTTTGTCGAGTTCATTAGTTGCTACAATAATAGCAGAAAATTTGCACAATTTTCGGTCATTCTTAAAGTATCGAAGTATTATTTCGGATCTTTCAACGCTTCATTCAGAAGATAGTTAGTTGCTCCTAATGTATTTCGATAATATATTTCTATCGATCCATTTTATTATCCATATAGCTTCTTTTTTATGACACAAACTTCTTCATCCACCTCTACTAAACTAACTTTTACAATTAGATTAATCAGGTTTATTCACTTTGGATGTGAACTGCACTTGAACGCAAGTGCGAACAGTTTTCCGGTTAGTAGCGAGTTGAAAGTAAGTTAGTTGACTAAAATACTGGCCTAATGCGAACTAGGCTTAAGTCTATGTAATGTATTTCGTTTAGAAACTAGGTATCTTTCTATTAATTTCTAGTATATCAGTAGTAGATTACTCTAGTCTGTACCACTTGCAATAGTGCATTCAAAGGCTAAACCTACCCCTAAGAAGTTTAATCAATATTGCTGTCACATCGAGAAAGTTACTACTTTATACCAAACCGATTTTCAAATCACATCACATCCACAACCACAAAAATACAAAACACATCGTTTTGCTACACTTTAGGTGATATTGTCATGTTCATTAACTCATGAACTTAAAGGTTGGGAATAAGATGCAACCCTGCAAGGCTGTCTCTATGTACTTGTGTACTGACTTTTGTTATATTTAACATAGATTTAAGTTTACAATGTAAAATATATATTTCTTTTAAAAGAACAACTTTCCATCTTTTTGCTAAAAGATGGGCCCGTGCGAGTTTCTTACGCCGGTTCTTCTCGGCGGGTTAGGGTTGAACCGGTGGTAGCCTTTTTACCCGACTGCGCGATGCAAAGGAGTGGTAATGTGTTTATCAGCCTATGTATGTATGTATGTATGTTCCTTTGAAGCACTATACAGACCAAACGCCTGGGCCGATTTTTATGATTCACACGTCAATCGATTCCTCTTAGTCCGGCGAGTGTCACTAAAGACATGACGTTAGTGAAAATTCAATATGGCGACTACTGGACGCCATATTGTGAAAATGAAAAAAATGAAAGTCAACAAACTATATCAAGTGGGGTATCGTTGAATAGGTATTTAAAAATCATTGTTAGTTTTCTCTCAACATTTTTCGATTCGACTGACCGTTTAGGATCTATATCGATTTAAAGTTGCGTAACAACCATTCTCACATTCCAGTGATGTAGTATTGATGCTGATAGGAAATCCAGTCTGGTAAATAGGTACTCATAACTAAAAAGTATAAAATAAAAAATTATAATTTAAAAAATTTAAAAACCCGACTGCGTAAAAAGTGAACTAAACTAAGTAGGTACATAATTAAAACTGAAAAGAAAAAAACAAGCACTTAGATATCCGGTGGTCTAGAATTCTATAATATATTAATGAATTAATACTATTGGAACATAACAACTGAACAGTCGGGATCCATTATTCGACAGCCAATCTAATTTTTCAATGGATCCTGACTGTTTAGTTGTTATGTTCCAATAGTATTAATTCAATAATATATTATAGAATTCTAGACCACCGGATATCTAAGTGCTTGTTTTTTTCTTTTCAGTTTTAATTATGTACCTACTTAGTTTAGTTCACTTTTTACGCAGTCGGGTTTTTAAATTTTTTAAATTATAATTTTTTATTTAGTTGACTTTCTGAAAATAGCTTTTTAAGTTTTATTTGGAAATAAAAATTTTCATTTTCTAAACCAGGAGTTCCCAACCAGTGGTGCTCAAGTAGAATACTCAAGTATTTTTACCACAAATATTGACGCCTTTCAGTCTCAGTCAAGTTTTGCCAAGTTACAATTCATTTTGAGTAAATATAGATTTATATGCTTTTTTGTAGTAAAAATATCACAGGTTGTACATGAATGAAAATATTATTTATAATTTGTGGGAGGATTCATGAAAAAAAGGTTGGGAAATCCTGTTCTATACAGTCTCCAGGCTCCAAGTCACAATAATAACTTGATTATTAACACTAAACAGTCATCTAGCTATGACAAGATAACAATAATAAAAACATTTTTATATTTTTATTATTGTTATCTTTTGCATCTTTGAATCTGGAATTTTGCATCTTGTCCCGGATTTTTTATTTTTGTTAAAAAATAACTTTTATTGATTATTTATTTATCAAATTTGGATTTACATAGAATAAGAAGGTGCTTAATTTGCTTTACTAAATTTAAAGAGAAAGATATTGTTTTTTTTTTTTTTTTTATTACGATTCAATTTATAATATAGTTTTCATTTTCTGCCAAAGCTTAAATTTGTTTATAAGGTAAGTGCTCAATTTAATCATATTTAACATGTTGATATAAGTGAAAACATAAGAATTAATTCTCAAAGATATTTCTTGAAGTCATAGATAATAGAAAATTAAAACTTACCATAATCCTGTGTACAAATAAGGTTTGGTAAAATCTGTTACGATTTGATCTACTGCATAAGTACAGTCGTTCATAATCAACATATTATAATATTATTTTGAACTGACATTCTGTTTTAGGGTATTAATTTATATTATTTAGTCTGATATTCCGTTATAATCTGTTGATTTTATTGTATTTTTCCGAAGTTCACAATCTTTCAGGTTTTAAAGTTGAACAGATTTTATTCTAGAAAGTAGAAAAATAACCTAACCAAGACATGTCAGGACATGTCTAAGGAGGGTTCCGTAACTATAAACGCGTAATATGCTTCAACAGACAATCAGACAGACGGACAGAGCGAAACTATAAGGGTTCCTTACAGTGGCGAAGGCTGCTTCTCCTTCATAGGGAAGCCGGAGCCTGTATAATAAGGTAGGGATTTCTATGAAGGTTTGCAAAAGGTAAGTGACAAGGGAAGCCGATAGGAATGGAGTTATAGGAACCCTTCGCCACTGGTTCCTTAAGTATTACGGAACCCTAAAAAAGGGGTTGCTCGCGTAATGCGTTTAACATAAAGAAAAAATTAAATTATTTAGTACCAACGGTTCGGTTTTAGGCTATTGATTTAATTATTTTCTAAAGTAAACAGTCTTTCAGGGTGTAAAGTTTAGTGTTTAGGTAGTAAAATAGAAAGCATTTTATATAAGAGCATATTAGGCTCACAGAATTTGCTACGGGTCCTGCGCTGGCTTAATCCGGCAGTGCCAACTAAGTACGTAGATACCTATCTAATAAAAGTATGTATTTGAAAATAAATGTCATTTTCGTCTTCAAATACATATATTTAAATAAAAAAAAAAGATACTTTTTGCCACAACCCGACACAATTGTCCTAGAATTGTCCCGGATTTGATAAGTTTCTATCTGGCAACCCTACTTGACAAATATCATTTAAACTTATTGAAAGTTATTTTAAGTAGGTACTTAGTACATCTTGTACAGATGTCCTGTGATTTTCCATTAACTGTAACACTTATCATTACAAAATAGATATTACTAAACAAATATGTGGCTGTTAGCAAATTTCATGGAAGTGACAAATGTAGTAATTTTTTTCTCTTATCTCAAACTCAAAAGTGTCATCACGTTTTATTACCTACGATAATAAATACTCTGTGTTATCTATAAGCCAATGTTTTGTTTTACTATCAGTTGATGGCCTTAAGTTTTAAACAATAAAAGAAATTTTTCCCACTAATATTATCACAATTAATGAGATGTATCTTGAATATAGGGGATTTCCATTTGCAAAACCATCAGTACAATTATGTGATATGTTTTTGTTAACAAATCTTTGTTTTTCTCTTTAAAAGATAAAGTTGTATTAATTACATAACATTTAATATGTAATCTACACCACTGTAGATTCAATAACTTCAAGCTAGATGTGATGACCCATGCTGGCTAATTCTGCCACACTATAATAATATTATGTATATTATACTTAGGTGGATTGGTATGATTTGTTCAGTCAGTCGACTCTAGTAGAGTAGACTGACTGAATGAATTTATAGGATCTGTGAGGATCAAGTCAGTTAAAAAAGTCTAGAGATGACTCATCTTCTATACATATATTTTTAGGGTTCCGTAGCCAGATGGCAAAAACGGAACCATTATGGATTCGTCATGTCTGTCTGTCTGGCTGTCTGTCTGTGTTCTTCCGAAACTATAAGAGCTATAAGTAGGTGTATTCTGTGAACCGCATTTAGATTTTCACACAAAAATAGAAAAAACAATAAATTTTGGAGGTTCCCCATACTTAGAACTGAAACTCAAAAAATTTTTTCATCAAACCCATAAGTGTGGGGTATCTATGGACAGGTCTTCAAAAATGACTTTATGAGCGAGTCCGACTCGACCTTGGCCGCTTTTTTAATTATACACCACAGTTTCAGTAGTTAATACTCTTAAATTGATAATGGCATGTTTCTTGGATTCACATTGCACACAATTGGTTGAAATTGATGCTGTTTTAATTGATTTTGATTGTTTAGATGAAATGTGTGCAATTTGAGTGTTGCTGGAGTTAATTACAGAAAATTCTAGATATTGTCTGTTTAAGTTGGTGGGGAACTGATTTGACACGGGCATCTTGATATTAAATCAAAATGTATTTATCCTAGTAAACTGAAACCCCAGCACCCCATTAATAAATATTTCGAATATGCTAGTATAAACTATAAAGCTACTTAAAATTAGCAGCCAGCCTATTATTATTTAACAGCCTCGGTGGTCCAGTGATTTAGAGCTTGGCTCTCGACTCGGAGGTTGTGGGTTCAATTCCCGCGTTGGAACAACAAAAATGTTGATTTCAAAATTGATAGGACAACGCAGGCTGATGATGATGACAGTCGGGTCGCTCATTCGCCCCACTGGGCTCCGAGAGTAAAGGAAGAGTCTTTTGTACTGCGCACACACTTGGCCACTATAAAATAACTCCTGCGAGGCTGGTCTGGTTTCAATGAAACCGGCTTACATTACGTTCAGAGAACAAGCTTTCATAGAACAATCCGTTTGTTCAATCTCATTGTCATAAAATTGGACGTCCCTTCGACGGTCCACAAACTTTACCGGATTTTTCCACTATTGCCGCGTACGCAATAGATTTGTGGACACGCATACATTCACCATACACCTACTTGTAGTTGTGCAATCAAATTCAGATCTTACTATGTAGTTGCTTATCTGTTGGCTTAGAATTTGTAATATGTGTTTCCAAATTTTTCTAGCATAATATTAAATATTTAGAGTATTTTTGTCAAAACTCGAGAAAATACTGTTCGAAAACAATCAATAACCTCACTAAGAAAATGTCGGGACATGTCTAAGGAGGGTTCCGTAGCTATCAACGTGCAATAGGTTTTCTTTAAATTATCTTTTATAATTTAAAATTCTAAGGAGGACTATACTTATCACTATAAACCACTTTGGATGCTCATTACTCGAAAATGGCTGATTTTGTAAAAAATCATGTACTAAACTTTGGCTTTAATAGAAAGGCCTATTCGACGATACCCCACACGATGGTAAAGAATGAAAGCTTTTTTTTTATCCTAATTTTTTTTCACAATTGTCCATACAATATATCTGTCTCAGCTCTCCATACTCCATAGAGCAACCCCTACAATATAAAAATATTATTATTTTATAATGCCAAATTTTTACAATTTTACGGTGACATATTCATTCATAATATTGCCTTGTGTGGAATATCACAGTTTTAGAAATTAAATTTTAAAATTATTGGTTAAAGATACATAAATCTGAAAGAGGTATTTAGAGTGACGGGATTAAAAATATAAGCAAATAAAAAATATTGTCCATCCCTTTCTCGCAAAACGATTCGTGACGTCACAGCCTGCTACCGCCATACAATTTGTAATGACAAATGTATGGCGGTAGCAGGCTGTGACGTCACAGGCCGATATATCGCTCTCTTTCATATTGTAAATTTCAATGGTTTGTATCTACGTTATTTTTTCAGATATACAAAAATGGGTTCTGGATTGTTTATTTACATGTTGTCTAACATCGAATAGACGAAAAAAATTTTTTTCGGCAACATGCCTATTGCAGAAGCTAGAAGGGCGAACAGACATTCGACAGACGGACCGGACAGAGCAAAACTATAAAAGTTCATTGAGTGTTACGAAACCCCAAAAATTGCAAACCTTGAATTCTCTCTTTATTTGAAAACTAGCGACCCGCCCCAGCTTCGCACGGGTAAAATTCTGATACTAATACTGCGGGTACCCTACTCATGGATCTAAACTCCCTCATACCTTACTCACAGATTGCACGCGCATGGTCCCCCGCCTTGGTGACGCCCACTTCGCAACGGGCCGTGCAGCAGAAATCGTAATATTTTAATTTCGCCATAACTTCAAAACCAAACGTCCAATTTTAATAATTCAAAGACTAAATATTATCTACACAAACTGTACTTAGTAATGAAATAATTTATTTTGATAAGGAATAATAGTATGAGTAAAATAAACGCGTTTAAATGTAGTCCAAAAAAAAATCAAGATTTCTAAATAAAAAAATGGTTGTTGTGCCTCACTCGACATAGTTAGGTATAGTGTGTCGCGGACTTTTTTGTAGACTAGATCTACAATTACTTAGAACATTTTATGGTTCTATCTTTTATAGTTTAGGCAGCGTACGCAAAATAAGTAACTTTTCTGGTTGATTTTTTACACCTTGTGTCCGAAAAACCCAAATATCTTACGGAACCCTATTTTTTTCCAAAATAAAATTTAGCCTATGTTACTCGTGGATAATGTAGCTTTCGAATGGTGAAAGAATTTTTGAAATCGGTCCAGTACTTTTTGAGCCTATTCATTACAAACAAACAAACAAACATACAAACAAAGTTTTCCTCTTTATAATATTAGTGTAGATGTGCTACTCAAGGATAATAATATTATATTATAGTTATGGATATAATATCTACGCAGGTGGTAACTAAAAGGTATTGAAACGAAACCGTGGATTTAGCTAATGATAAATCGATGTGGTATCTAAAGCTGCCATTATGTTAGTAATCCGCCTGTTTAGATAATATGTCAGTTATATAATTTTGCACCGATAGGCTCGTTCACGTCATACGGATCACGTTGGTTGAAATGCCTGAGCTTCTTTGACCACTAAGAAGTCTTTAAACAACTTTGGCTATATCTATTAGTGTCTTTCTAAGTTTCTACCTATTTAGTTTCGTCTTGACACTCGAGGCAAACTAAATACTCTGATTCAGAGGGAAGAAGCCTTAAGTCTCAACTTGGAAGTTAGAAGTTGGAACCTCGGTTTTTTTTTTTGCTCTATCAAGTGTTGAGCGCGCCAGTTTGTTTACCAAACTTTTGTTTACATTTGACGATTTTTTCTCTTTTTGTTTTGGTATTTGATTTTTTTATTTATAAGTATATATTTTGTGCCGTCCTAATATAGCTGGTAAGTGTTTGTTTTACGTGTTTAATGTGTTTTTAAATCATGAAGGGCAATGAATCTCCAGACCCCTTGCCTCCTGATATAAACCTAACTCCTGATGATTTTTCATACTCCCCTGTCCTCTCTGCTCCTCTTTCTTCCTTCAATGCCCTAGAAACTTCCATTAGAAAAAGAAACCTCACTACGTCCAATGAACCTCCTACCAAACAGAAGAAACAAAATTAACATAGGATTCTTTATAACGATACGGACAAACGACCCTTTATTGTACATGTCACAAGAACAGTAACTGATCCATCGGCTAACTCCACACTACACTATGTAAAGTTCGGCCAATTCCTGCAAAAAAAATAATTTAAAGGGATTCTAAATTATGGTGTCAAACGAGTCGGACGCAATAGGGTTTCAATAGAATTTAAATCCCCCCAAGATGCCAACACATTTCTGACTCACACAACCCTTATCCAAAATGGATACTAATGAATAATACACCTCTTCTATCCCTACTTATAATATCACCCGCATGGGTGTTGTTCGAGATGTCCCTACTTTTGATGGACTGATTGGTCTCTGGAGGAAATTGTTAGCAATCTCGAGGTCCTCTTAGGTTGTGGCAAAAATATAAAGGCACGCAGAATTAACAAGAAAGTGGTCGTTAACAATTCCCCAGAGTGGCATCCTACTCAATCAGTAATAATTACATTTGATGGACAGACCCTTCCTCCTCGAGTTTTTTGTTGTTACACGTCCCTCCCAGTTGAGCTGTATAAATATCCGACTATCCAATGTTTTAAATGCTGTCGTTTTGGATACACCAATAGTCAATGCGGATCTAAGCCAAGATGCTACAAATGTTCTCAAGACCATAGTGGTGAGGGATGCCTGACCACAGAAGATAAATCTGTTTGTCTTCACTGCTCAGGGAAACATTTTGCTGTGAGTAAGAGTTGTCCTGAATATTTGAGATAATCGTAATACTCCAACATCCTACAAAAAAACTGTCTTTATTTCCCGGAAGCATCGCCTTCTCCAAGCGCCAGGATATGATAAACAAGCTTACAAAACTATTTTAAATGATTTAAGAATCCCTGAATCCCAAAATGGCTGCGCTCTCTCAGACATAGAAAATAAAATTGACAATAATAATTCAAATATCAATGACCTTCTTGTGAATCTATTAATTAATTTAATCAGTAAAAAAGACTTTAACGTAAAACGACAACGTGGTCTGTTTTACGTTTAAGTTTTTTACGTAGTTTAAGACCACGTTACCCATAATCTTAAACCACTTCAATGGATCCTCTCAAGTTTCTCCAGTGGAATGCCAGGAGTATTCAGAATAAGAAACACGAACTTATACACTTAGCTTACAATATTACACTTCTGTAATCTGTATATCAGAAACGTGGTTAAATCCAAATAAAAACTTTAATTTATAAGGCTTTTCATCATACCGTGATGATCGGGATGATGGCTTTGGTGGGTCTATGATCCTTGTTGATAATAATATCTCATACAATATTTTACCAATCCCTGCTCACAATACCTATGACATCAACATTGTTGGTGTTAAATTGGAAGGTATAAATATCTTATCCATATATATATTCCACATCCTAATACTTCTATCCTACCTTTTCTACGTCATACCTTTCTCCTTTTTCCTCCTCCTCTTCTGGTTCTTAGTGATTTCAATAGCCATAACATAATGTGGGGTTCATACTTCAGAGGCGAATGACTCCTTTGGCATGATCTTGGAGAATTGCTAGAGGAGTTAAGCCTCTGCATCTTGAACAATGGACAAGCTACAAGAATAACTCCTCCTGGACAAAGAAGGAGTTGTGTATACCTCTCCTTTTGTACAAATGACTTGGTCTATCCTTTTACAATGGGAATGTTTGCTTAGCTCATATGGCAGTGATCACTACCCCTTTTGTATTGTTTACCCTTTCAGATGCATCCCCCATATTAGCCACATTCCTTTACTCAAGTACAGATTGTCACTTGCCAATTGGGACCAGTATAATTTGCTTTTAGAATCCAAAGTAGCATCATTACCTGATATCAGTTCAGAAAATATAAATCAATGTTACTTAGAATTTTGTAATATTATTTCTGAAGCAGCCGATCAAATTATCCCCATCAAAAATTATTTTAAAAGAAAAATATCATCCCCACCCTGTGAATGGTGATAGTGAATGCACAGAAATGATAGAAGCCAGGAAGACAGCAGAAAGGACTTATAATAGAAACATGCCCGAAACTAATTTGATAAACTACCAGAGAGTTGTAGCTAAGTCAAAACGCTTGTTTAGGAAAAAGAAATTCCTTGGCTCGCGTCAATTCTGTGCATCCCTCTCCCCAAGTACTGGTTCCAGTAAAGTGTGGAATCAAATAAATAGATTTCATCGCGGTTGTTCTTCAACGAATTCTCCACGCATCTCTTATGATGTTGCTATGTCTTTCTTTGATAAAATAGCCCCCCCTTTTGTCCCAAACATCAGTGACATACCAAATTCATCCCGTTCATATCAATCCCATAATATCTGCTGTCCATTTTACATGACAGAACTTAAATCTGTCCTTTCCCATGTGAAAGATTCCCCCTGAAATTGATGGCTTCCCTTACTCCTTTCTAAAAAAGCGGGTCCAAATTTTTTTTGACTATTTCCTTAAACTTATTAATCTTTTTTTTTTACAGTAATTTCATCCCTCATGAATGGAAAGTACAAATAATTGTCCTTATTCTCAAACCAGGAAAACCACCTGATGTAAGTGTTAGCTATCGTCCAAAGTATTTGAGCACCTCTTAAAGAATTGGCTTGAATGGTTTGTAGAAAGTAATAACATCATCCCTCCCTGCCAATTTAGTTTTCGCAAAGGTTTGAGCCCACATGTAGTCTCAGTTTATTATAACTTTCCGATATTAAGATAGCGTTCTCTAGAAAGGAATTCCTTGTTGCTACATTTCTAGACATTTCAGCGGCATATAATAGTGTTTAACTTTCTATGCTCAGGTACAAGTTACAACAGTTGAACATACCAGAGAAGTTTATAAATGTCATTTGTAGCCTGCTGATGTGTCGAGAAGTTAAACTCCATGTTCCTGACTATCATTTTGATTCCCGCTTGGTTTGGATAGGTCTTCCTCAGGGATCTGTAATCAGTCCAGACCTCTATAACCTATATTCATCCTCTCTTTACCTCTCTCTAAACTTAGACTGTCACATCCGTATGCACATGACATTGTCCTATACATATTAAATCCCTCAATTCTAGCAGTTTCATCTTCTTTGCAACACTCGTTAGACTCTCTAATATCTTCATTACAACAGACTGGCCTCCAATTATCAGCCTCAAAAATAGTGTTAATTTTTTAGGTTTAACCTTGGACTCTGGACTAACTGGAGCTAGCCATATAAATAATATAATTAAAAAAACGGAACGCAATCTAAACATAATAAAGGCTCTTTCAGGTGTCTCCTAGGGCTCCCATCCTTTTTCCCAAAAAAATCTTTACAATGCCATCATCAGAAGTATTTTTGACTATGGCACTTTCCTCCTTGTAATAAGTCCTTAGATTTACTGCACTTAAGAGTACTTCGTTGTGTACTCGGCTGCATGAAATCTACTCCAATCAATGCTCTTCAAATGTGGTGATCAGGAGGATCTCTCCATCCGCTTCCAACTTTTATCAGACCGCTTTCTCTTTAAAACTAGTTTACGTTCAAATCATCCACTGAAAAAAAACTTAATTGTCTGAACAACCTGTGTCTCACATCCCCGTTTTGGCGTCATAAACCCATTCCCTCACTAATAGTTTAGCTTTAGAAAACAACACATTATTAAACAGAATACTCCCATACAATCCCATTCCAAGCATTATTGTATGAGTACCCATATGAGGTACTAACCTTCATACCAAATGTTTATATTGACCTTGGCTTTGTAAAAAATTCTCCCTCAACTAACGCAAAATTTCTGTCAGAATTAGATAAGAGATGGAATAACAGTCACTACTTCTTCACAGATGTATCTAAATTAACAGAGGATGGAACCACTGGTGTTGCAGTGTACTACCAAAATTCTAAAATAGCACTGCCCTTCTCATTCTTCTGTATATACGGGTGAATGCACTGGTATATTAGAGGCTTGTTTATTTATAGACAGTCACAATATATCAGATGCAGTTATATTTTCTGACTCGATGAGTGCCCTGGAATCTCTTTCTTCTAATTTAATTTATAATAAACTACATAGCTCTGTTCTTTTAAACATTAAACAATCCCTATTAAGTAGTTTTCAAAAAGGTTTAAATATTTCACTTGTTTGGATTCCAAGACATTCAGGCATTAGGGGTAACGAAGAGGCGGATTCCCTAGCTAAGTATCCTTACATCAAGTGGATCTTAAACACTTTAGATATCAAACATATGACCTACTTACCATCCCACAAAAATATACTCTCAAATCTTGGCAACCTGATTGGGAATCGTCAAGCAAGCTTAGGGGGAGACCTTACGCCTCAATTCAACATACAATTAGACATAAACCTTGGCTCTGCAAATATAAAAACTTATCAAAACATATTGTTTCTACATTGTTCTAGGCCTTTTCGTCTAGGCCATTTCTGCTCTCCTGTTTTCTTAAACAAAATTAGAATTAGAGATTCGTCCTTGTGTGAGTGCGGTTTAGACGATGGGTCTCTTGACCACATTTTTTTCAACTGTCCTAATAATTCCCCTCTGTTACACATCTTTGATCACCTTCCAAATCTTAACATCCCCTTACCTATTAACTTTCGCTCTCTGCTTTCTTATTTCGATAACTATAAATTGGTATTTCTTCTATCTAAATTTATAAATTTAAATAAGATTAGTTTATAACCCTCCCTAGTATGTTTGTCTTCTCCTTATATTCGTATAAATATTTTCTAGTTACTAACAAATGTGTGTTTTATTCCAGATCTCAAATACCCAATTTTTTCAAAATTAAATAAAAAGTTTTTTTCCTTTCGTTCGTCGTCTTAATTATTTTACTCTCATACCTGACACTGGCAAAATGTCGCAAAAAACGATGGTTGGCCATTAATAAAAGAAGAAGAAGACGTTGGAACCTCTAAAAACATGCCCTCTATATGCCCCTAAATCATCGTTATAACATAGGTACAAAAGTTCCGTTTTTCGAACGAATCTTTTGTATGGAACGTCGAAAAATCGTTCGAACTAGTAAAGGCTTATATTATACGAGTAACATAGGTATAGCTGATAATTTTATAATGACGAGGTCGCAAGACTTTTTACTTAACTTTTATGCTGTTTCGTGGGCCGCGACATAAAAAAGGCTGAGAAACGATGCCCTAGATGTACGCAGTTTTCTCTTTTCGTTGCATCCAATTTAAAATCATAACGACGCGATGCCTATGATGTTTTCACTTCAAAACCTAATAAACCACTTGACAGTAATTGCAGACTACTAACACCTACTAAGAAACGTGTTATTGTTTACCACGGTTGAGGAAAAAACGGTATCTCTGGCGCATCGACCTTATGCATTGGTAGGCTTATGTTGATGCTGCCCCCGAAAACGTGGAATAAAACTGCGCACAATACAGGTTTCCGTGCGATTCGAGGACATAACAACATTGAATTTTTCAATCGAGCGCGCTTACTCTGAGCACAAAATTCGATACATAATTTATACCTACGTTGTATGTTTTATGTGTTACGCAGTAGGTACGCTATTCGACTATTTATTGCTTGCAATATTTACAGTTAGAAACAAACAACAAACACTCTATAACATGCAGTATAGGCTCTCCTTAGCATGTAAAGTCTTGGAACAATCCAGATAAACGTATGTACGGTTGCCGGCCGACGTAACATTTTTGGACATTATTGCCATAGTAATAGGATCGAAATGTGGTGCCTACACAGGATCTGCAGGCGACCATCAAATAGAAACCACCTAATGATAATAATGTTTCAGTAGTACTGAGTACCGAGTATCCTTTTCTTGACGATGTAGATCTTAATATTAAAAGAATTCAAAGAGGCCTACCATAAATGAAAAGCCTGATAACCTTAATATAATCAGTAATTAATCGTATTCTATAATTACACTCGCCTATTGCCAATTTGGCAGTCACCAGCACAACAACATTCAGTCCCCTTATTCTGTTGTTAACCGACTTTCAAATGCGGTAGTCCTTTTTACTTGTTATGGAGATTGTGGACTTAGAAGATCTCGTTCTTCCATTCCAGAAGCTGCAAATGTGTGGAACCGAGGAGGAGATGAGAGAGGTGGCTGGCAGAATCTGCAGGAACTACTTACATGGCGCCTGGAAATGCGTGGACCCCAAGGACTTGGATTTTAGACGTATCAGGTGAGACATTATGTTGCTGTACTTTGGAGGGATTGTTGGTTTCATCTTCTTCTCTTATTTCTTCTAAATACAATAGATTGTTATTCCAATGTCTCGCTTAAATTCGAGAACGGCTGTATCTATTTGGCTTATTTTGGTTTTAAAATAATTGTGAAAGATCAGGGAAGGTTTAACGATGAGAAATATTGGAAAAATTGCGGTGAAATATACCTACTAAAAACAACAATTGACTTTTCTATACGAACTGTTCACTGTGTTCTATTTATCACTTGACTGTCAAATATTTATAGGTGCGTTCAGTATAACTATTTCAAAAAAATCGGCCGATCCCAGTAGGTTGTAGTTATTTATTTATTCCAATTCATAGTTAAGATAGGTAGCAATAATAAACGCAGCGTATTGAACTTGCCTTAAAAAGGCAGCGTTGTCGTGATCTGTATTATTTGGACCCAAATCTTACCTTATTTTGTTGAATGTTCCTGGGAGTTCAATAACGTTCTCGATAAACTCTTGTTTTTGTTACTGCATGGTCACGATATAAAATGTTTCGTGTTGCTTTTACAAGGCTGACAAAATACCGAGAACAGTTTCAACCATATTGGCATGCGGCGCCACTTCGAATCCTTCAGCTTGCGAATGTTTTGAGTAGGTACTTTGGAGTCGAACTATACCTACCTACATTACATACTCCCGAAGGCCTTTAGTATTAACCCGTTTTACCTCAGCCGGTTTTGTGAGGAAAAACATCAACATATATACCTACCCTACATTTTTGAAAATGTTTTAAAGTCTCGAGGATTTGCCATAATATTATGTGAAAACGGACCAATGGCCGATGAACCGTGTTCACATTAAGCAATTAAAGTGAGCCATTTTGACATTAATGCGAATAGATAGCCTATTGCTTGAAATGTTGATTCCCAATAAAACCTGAAAAGTGTATTTGCGTGTCCGATTGTCTAAATAATTGGAATGGAATTAAGGAAGCAAGCGTGCCTGATACTAAAATACGCATAGATGTATAATATTAAAAAGAGGAAAATACGATAAAAATTGAGTACCCAAAGACTTCAGTGCCAAGGATTTTCTGTCAACATGCCCAATGTCATACTTTATTAGGTGTCTTGGACTACTTTTTACATTGAAGTGTATATGATAGAAAAAACACAGACATATTCTATTGACTAGATAACGAAAGTCTCATCGTTTGTATAGAAACCAAGTGTGCCATTATTTTTCAACCTACTGTGACGTCACAAGAGCGATTTAGTTATGATAACTCCCCGTCCCCGAGTAAACGATTCAAAGGCCGTCGCCGCGCAACGCCCCGTCGCGTTTTTTAGTTTTCGTCTGGCACCGAGAATATTCGAGAGGAAATGACGCTGAAGGAAGTAATTTTTACTCCTCTTTAACACGCACACGCACAAGTACACGCGAAGTACATACACTTGTGTGGTCTTGTCAATAGATGTCTGTGAAAAAACATCATGTATGTATGTATGTCACACAGGATCTTCATTTGCCCCAGTCCTTGATCCAGTTTAATCTAAACGTAATTAAAATGATAAAATTCGACTAAAAATGTCAATGTATTTCTTCATTGCGCGGTATACAAGTGACAGTTGTATGTAAATCGCATAATGTGTTCTATTGTTTATTCCTATGTCTTTTTGTCTACGTTTATTGTTTAGATTGAATTGGATATAAAAAAATAATCTGAATGAGATAAACGAATTCTAATATAATCACCATCTTACACTTTGTTAAAAGCAAAGAATCATTGTTTAATCATTGTTTGATTACATCTGGCCTGATGATCATAATATTTCAATGCCTATTGAATCTGATAACATGAAGAAGTTGAACTTGCGAGACCACCTTACGTCCGAATATCGATTCAGTCTGCCGCCCCGCCCGTCTACATAGAGAGTTCTATTTTTAACTCCCCGGTTAATTATTATTACGCTCAGATTGCCAACATTTACATATTCGTCAAACAAGTGTACGCGATAAAGTAACAGATTCGTTGTCCAATACAAATTGTTTAAATGTTCTTTAAACCCGTCACGTCACACATGTATAGGGTTGCCATCTCTTACATATCACTCCCCGGACAAGACGCATGAAAACCCCGGATTTTGGAGTACGAAACCCGGACATAGAACAGTTTTTACCCGACTACGGCAATGTCAAAAAGAAAGGAAGATTTATTATTGCTGCAAATCAAAATAAAAAACTTAGGCCTTCCTAATTCTGCCTACAAAAACCCGGATAGCAAATAAAATCCGGCCCGGACGCTCCCCGGACGCCCTTTAAACTAGGACAAATCCGGGGAAACCCGGACGGATGGCAACCCTACACATGTAACGTTTTATTGTGGCGATTTAACGGTGAAAACCGAGTTGTGGAGATTTATATCTATAGTTTGTATGTCAAATTGTTAACGATTAACGATATTTGCAACGACTTGTCACGTACACATGGCACATGCTCGATAAAACTCTGTTTGCATCGTTTAATCGCTACAATAAAACGTTACGTGTGCAGCCGGTCTTAAGAGCCTCCGAGACGATCAAATGTTTTGACTCAAATCTTACGTATTTCATGCAATCGTTTGACGTCGGTTTCATCGGTTTGTCTGTCACTTCACTGTCAAACAAAAATATGTAATTGTTTTAAACACTTGCGGATTTTGTCGCGGTGCACTTTTCTTTTGCCCGACGTTTCGGCTACTTTCCAGTCCTCCCGTGACCACGGCTGCTGGATAGTAGCCGAAACGTCGGGCAAAAGAAAAGTGCACCGCGACAAGATCCGCAAGTGTTTAAAACAATGAACAATATTCGCGTAAACATAAGAAAAAAAAATGTAATTCCATCAAACGAACTTCAAACCCGTAAATGTTTGACGAGCCGTTCAAACAAGCTTTGTGGACGATCAAATTGTTTTGACTCAAACCAACATTTACGTTTTTGAGTCAAATCGTTTGATCGTCTCGGGGGCTGTTTAGATTATTTGGCCGGGGCAACCTTTACATTACAACATTATCATATCATTACATACAATATTATCAATGATCACCCGATGGTTCTGTGGCCAAGATTATAAGATGTCAACAAAGATCAGGCAATGCAGGCAAGACTTAGTCATGGCGACAATGTTTGAACACGAGGATAACATAATGTGTTTGTAAACAACAACTTGGCGTCAACATACATAACAAAATTTCTCTACGACGTGTTTGAATTAATTTGTATAATTCACGCATAATCGAAACTGGTTTTCGCAACGTATGTTTTTTTGGCATTTGAAATGTAAATGTATATCCGTACAATGTTCCGACAACAATAATCTAATCGGCTTTACTGAGAAGTTGTAAAATCTAATACTCAATAAAATACAACCTTGAAGTGCTGGCTCAGTTCATAGCAGATAGCGGTTTATCTAAAGCAGAACATGTTTCAGCTAGAGACAAAAAATGTCTACCTAATAAACGTATTGTTACGTGTTGGGGGTCGCAGGATTTGGAGATAAAACCTGGTGACTCCTTTGGAGACTTTATTCACTAGCACTAGGTCCAACACAAAGCACTAGGTCTAACACTAAACACTAAGTCCAAACACTAAGCACTAAGTCCAAACACTAAGCACTAACAGTGTCCTTAAGTCGTAGCCAAGTCGCTGGTATTAATCACTGGTATCACTTTTACTTATCGCCTGTTTCGCCTCGAAATCGCCCGAAGGTAGCTCGAAACTGAACTGACTCGTTCGCATCTCTGTGGCGTATTTATATGGGCCGAATCGAGTTCCAGACCGTTCCAGAAATATTCGCTAGCCGCGTGAACTGGTTGAATTGTTCCGGAATATTCGCACAGTAGCGCCATCTAGTATTGAGTAGACGTGAAAACGTTGTCCCTGTTCGCACCAAGTGGTTTCATTGGTTGACGCTAGATGGCGCTAGTCTTATTGTTCGTAACACTACTCCCCTCTTAGAGATGCTCGTCCCGAGCATCGTTGTTACTGCCATGGTACCGCGCCAGACGGTCTATGTGTACCACTTTGAATGTCCCTCTTGGTTGCTTTTGGATCCTATAAGTCACATCATTTATTCGGGTAAGCACTTTGTATGGTCCGTCCCACTTGGTCTGCAACTTTGGAGATTTCCCTTTCCGGCGAGTTGGGTTATGCAGCCACACCAGTGACCCTTCCTCGAAGCCGCTCGTGTTCGATTTCCGGTCGTACCTGGTTTTCATGTTCTTACTTGACTGTAACCCATTTTCCCGAACCAAGGCGTGTATATAGCGCATTTTTTCCCTTAAATCGCAGATATAGTCTTGTACGGTCTCTGGTCCCTCCGGTGACCCTCCTGTCAATAGGTCTACTGGTATTCGTAGTTCTCTACCGTAGTTGACATACGCCGGGGTAGCTTTTATGCTCTCATGCTCGGCGGTTCGGTATGACAGAAGGAAGAGTGGTATATACTTGTCCCAATCCTTTTGTTTGTCGTCTACCAATTTCGCCAAATGCCTCTCAAGGGTCTGGTTAAATCTTTCTACCATTCCATCAGACTGTGGATGGTACGCGGTGGTCCTCGTCTTATGCATGCCCAAAATTCTGCACACTTCCTGGAACACCTGCGATTCGAAGTTCCTGCCTTGATCAGAATGGATTTCTAGAGGCACACCAAAGCGACATATCACTTCTTCGACTAACTTAGAAGCGACTGTTGTAGCTTCTTGGTTTGGTATGGCGAACACCTCGGGCCATTTGGTGAAGTAGTCCATGACGACCATAAAATACTTGTTTCCCGATTCCGTTACAGGAAATGGCCCAGCTACGTCAACTGCAATCCGTTCCCACGGTGCACCGACGTTATACAACCGCAGGTTCCCACGGCTCCTGGTCTGTGGTCCTTTTACAGCAGCGCAAGTAGTACATTTGCGGCACCAATCCTGTACATCATCTCGACAATGCAACCAGTAGAATCTTTCGCGCACTTTTGTTAACGTCCTCTTGACACCTAGATGACCTCCTGATACGCCATCATGTATTTCACGGAGAACATCTGGTACTCTCGTTCTTGGGACAATTATCTGAAGATGGAACTCTCTGCCGTTAGTCTTCTCCCATTTCCGGTAGAGTATTCCGTTTTGAAGTATCAGACTGTCCCATTGCGCCCAGTACGCCTTTGTGACAGCGCCAGTGGGTGCAACCTCACTCCAGATTGGTTTGACGTCACCCCGTTTCTTCCATGTAATGATGTGCCGAAGGTCGTCATCTCTTTCTTGGGCCTCCCTCATAGCATCATTCTCCCAGAGACCCAAAGGACTTATTCTCGTTAGCTTCAATGTAACTTCATTAGATTCCTGCTTAACACAATGTTTGCAGTCTTCCGAACACGGCCTTCGTGAAAGTGCGTCGGCATTCCCATGCGTCTTTCCGCCGCGGTGTTCCGTCTTGAAGTCATACTCCTGAAGCTGTTCAATCCATCGAGCTACTTGACCTTCTGGGTTCTTGAATTGCAGTAGCCACTTCAAGGCTGCGTGATCAGTTCGCAGCAAAAAATGTCTGCCGATGAGATATTTGTTGAAATGTTGTAGCGTCTTTACAACAGCCAAGAGTTCTCTTCTTGTCACGCAGTAGTTTCTCTCTGGCTTGGATAAAGATTTGCTGAAATATGCAATAACAACTTCTCTTTCACCCTGTTTTTGAGATAACACTCCTCCAATGGCCGTGTTGCTTGCATCCGTGTCGACTATAAACTGACCTTCAGTTTGTGGATACCCCAGGATTGGTGTTTCACACAGATGCTTCTTCAGTTTCTGAAAAGAATCTTCACAAGTCTCATCCCAACTAAATTGTCGTTTATCTTCTGTCAGCCGATGTAATGGCTTGGCTATTTCCGAGAATCCTTTAACAAAACGCCTGTAGTATGAGCATAGGCCGAGGAATGCTCGCACTTCGGTTTTGTCCTTAGGGGTAGGCCATTTTTGAACTGCTTCCAGTTTCTCCGGGTCTGTCTGGATTCCATCACTGGAGATAACATGGCCGAGATAATTGACCTTACTCCTGAATAAACGACATTTCTTTGGGTTCAACTTTAATTTGGCTCCCTCTATTTTGGCGAAAACTCGCTCCAAGTTTCGTAAATGGTCCTCGAAGTCGCGGCCGACAATGATGACGTCATCTAAGTAGACCAAGCAGGCCTCTCCAACTAAGCCTGCCAGTACACACTCCATGAGTCGCTCAAATGTGGCAGGTGCGTTGCACAATCCGAAGGGCATAACGTTAAATTGCCATAAACCTTTACCGGTCGAGAAAGCTGTCTTTTCCTTGTCCTTTGGATGAATTTCCACCTGCCAGTATCCAGATTTCAGGTCTAGGGTCGAGAACCATTTCATGCCATTCAAGGTATCTAAAGTGTCGTCAATTCTAGGTAACGGGTAACTGTCTTTCTTAGTGACATCATTGAGACGCCTATAGTCCACGCAAAATCTCGTGCTACCATCTTTCTTCTTCACTAATACAACAGGTGAGCACCACGGACTTGCAGACGGTTCAATAATCTTATTCCTTCTCATGTCCTCCAAAAGGCCTTCAACTTCTTTTTCCTTTGCAATTGGTACCCGTCTTGCTCGTTGACGAATTGGTCTCTCGCTTCCGGTATCTATCCTGTGCTGAACTATCGACGTTCTTCCAAGGTCCCCTTCTTGACTGGAGAAGATATTCGCGTAGCGCTGTAAAAACTTCTTAGCTTTCATGTTCTGCGAATAAGTCAGATTACTCTTGCAGTCATCGAGTAGCTCAGTCACTAATCTGTAATTCTTGTTGTTTACTGAGTCTGCGCTTGTCATCGAACTACACTTTTTCATCCAGACAACTTCCTCGCACTTTCCAATGACGTCACCTTTGTTCAAGCAGATCTCGCGATCACCAAGATTCAAAACCTTGACCACAGCGTTACTGCTTCCACTAACAAGGGTTCTCGCCGTCATCAGTTTTTGCGCCGATGTCTTGGTAGGTGTGCCTTCGATCAACACGCATCTGTTTGACTTTTTCATTCCAACTGGCGGCAGTTTCACTAGCACCCGAGCTTCCGCTCGTCCAGGTATGATGACTTTCTTTACACATGCGACTTTCCCGCAGACGCCTCCAAGAATGAAGATTTCTTCTTCACCACACTTGAAAACTCCGTCAGCGACATTAATTTTGCAGTTGTGTTTCTTCATGAAATCCAACCCCAAGATGCAATCATCCATAATCTCGGCCACGATAGCGTTATGAGAGTATGAGGACCCCCCTACATACATCGTGACTGACGTTTCTCCCAGGACAGGTATTGGTTGACCGGAGGCAGTAAGAAGCCGACAGTGAATTTTCCTCTTGTGCCCCCTTGCGGCTTTTACCAGCTTTGGGTTCACTATTGTTCTAGAGGCTCCTGTGTCTAGGGTCATTTTGCAATCCGTTCCGTTAATAGTCCCCTGAATCACAAGACTATTCCCGCTGCATGCCTGGAAAATAACAGTTATCGGGGCTTCCTCCGCGTCAGCCAGTACTCGCCCCTTAGTCCTGGCTTTTATTCGTTTCCCTGATCGCGGGCAGGGGACGGAGCCCCTTGCTTCATCAGCTTCTCTATTAGCTCCTCCATCCTTTTCATCCTTGCCATCTGGGTCTCCTTCTGTGGGCAGTTGAGCTGAAGATGGCCCCTCTCGCCGCACTTGTAGCACATGGCTCCAGAACTTTTCTTCGTAGGAGCCTTAACCTCCTTGACTTCCTCAGAGACCTCGCGGATCTTATAGGTCTGCCGTATGTCATGGCGAACAGCCTCGACCTCCAAAGCATGTGCCAATGCTTCCCTTAGCGAGGTATGGTGACGAAGCCTCACTGCAGCTCTAACCTCCAGGTCTTTGATTCCGTCGACAAATGCTTGAACCATATTCGTGTCTACCATCTTGGTATCGGCTCCTGGGTGTGCCTTCCTGACGAGTTTTTCAATTTCCAACGCCCATTGTTGTAGTCCTTCTCCTGAACGTTGGACTCTGTCACGCAGTTGGGCACGGAACACGTGCTCCAGGTGTCGCTCCCCGTATCTGGATTCAAGTGCCTCCATCAGGTCTTGGAACCCCTTTCCTGTATGTGGCAGTGCTTCCAGGACCGACAAAGCTTGCCCTCTGAGCGCAACAGTGAGAGCGGTCAGGCATTGTTCTTCCGTCCATCCGTTGGCAGTAGCAACAGTCTGGAATTGCTGACGATAAGCGTTCCAAGAAGTAGTGCCGTCGTACGGCGGCACTTTCACCCTCGGTCCTTGTGCCACACCGGTAGTTCCACTAGACATCGCAACTCCCGTGGTTTCAAGGCGCACTACTTTCTTCTGTAGTTCAGCGAGGCCGGTTTTCACGTTTTCAACATCCAATCCTAACCCAGTAACTCGTTCTTCCATTACGTCGACATCTTTTCGAAGCTTCATCACCGTGTCACTAACATCCTTTATAGCCCAAAGCGCTTTTTCTTGGAGGTCTTTTTGTTGCTCTTGCGATTCTTGCAAACGTTCTTGTGACTGTTGCAAATCACCGAGCTTGCGTTCTTGTGATTCCTTCATTGCCCGAATTTCAGCCCTTTGCAGCTCCATTATTTCAATTAAATTTCCTAATTGAAGAGCCACGGTACTGCTGGTGGGTGTGGCTTGTCTGGTGGGCGTGGCCTGTCTGGAAGGCGTGGCAAGGTGGGTGGAGTCAGTGGGCGGGGCTTGAGTGGGCGTGACCCGGTGGGCGGGGCCAATGGGCGTGGCCTGAGTGGGTGTGACCCAGTGGGCGGAGTCGGTGGGCGTGGCTTGGGTCAAAGTGGGCGGAGCCTGGGGGGCGTGGTCAGCGGGCGGGTCCTGGTGGGCGGGGTCAGTGGGCGGGGCTTGGCCCACAGTGGGCGGAGCTTGGTCCCCAGTGGGTGTGGCCTCCGCAGCTCGTTGTGCCCTTGTTCTGACGCCCTCCTTGAAGTCCTCTCTCGGAGTCAATGGCATCTCCAAATCTCACTTCCGACACCAGTTGTTACGTGTTGGGGGTCGCAGGATTTGGAGATAAAACCTGGTGACTCCTTTGGAGACTTTATTCACTAGCACTAGGTCCAACACAAAGCACTAGGTCTAACACTAAACACTAAGTCCAAACACTAAGCACTAAGTCCAAACACTAAGCACTAACAGTGTCCTTAAGTCGTAGCCAAGTCGCTGGTATTAATCACTGGTATCACTTTTACTTATCGCCTGTTTCGCCTCGAAATCGCCCGAAGGTAGCTCGAAACTGAACTGACTCGTTCGCATCTCTGTGGCGTATTTATATGGGCCGAATCGAGTTCCAGACCGTTCCAGAAATATTCGCTAGCCGCGTGAACTGGTTGAATTGTTCCGGAATATTCGCACAGTAGCGCCATCTAGTATTGAGTAGACGTGAAAACGTTGTCCCTGTTCGCACCAAGTGGTTTCATTGGTTGACGCTAGATGGCGCTAGTCTTATTGTTCGTAACAGTATGTATGACTTTAGCCACTTGCGTATTGTTTTTTAAAACATCCAATATTAACCATCATATGATTGGTAACATCACCAAATATAAATGAAAATGTTTCTTAAATGATACAAATTTAAGCCATTGCTAAATTATACTGAGGATATAAGACTTATAAATAATCTAATCGCTTATTCCCATACCAATCGGCACACGACAGGTGTATAAAAACTATTCGATTTTAAAAGACAAGAACACGTTTTGTGAGAGTTTTTGTTGTCGCCTTTTGTGCGAAAGCTGTCGAGGGTGACTTGAATTTTTTGTAAATTAACTGCCAAATAGGGAAACTGTTTAGCATCAAATGGCGTTATGTAACAAAAACACCATTTGTACAGTTTGGTCACGTTTTGAACAGCCTAATTTCAAAGCTCCAGTTTCTAAAGATGTACATTGATAAACTCTAGAATATATATAAACTAAGTTTATCTGACGCTCTGGCCCAAAAGATTTATCTAGTGGTCACTAGACGAATCTTTTTGAAATTCGAGGATAGAGATATTTTGTTTTGCTATGATCGGTAATGTAACTAGTTTAATGAAAACATTTGTTACTTTGGGGGAGTAGTGAAGCTTTTTACTATTCTAACGAAGAAAAATAATAGTTTTCTTTAAAGTTATTTTATTTCCTTTCTGTGATAGCGCCATCTATGAGCATCCATATCAATTACGAGCTATGGAATCGAATGAATGGACCACGTTCGTCAATGCTCAGTTAGTTAAACTGAGTTTGTACATTATGGGATATAATTAATCGAGCGAACAAAAAATAAGTTGGCGGCTGCACGTGAGCATACTGTATTACTGAATTTGGCAGCGAATTAATATGTTGGCGACTAAATTACTAAACTGGCGAAAACACTCGGGTGACAAAAAATTCTAAAGTCGGCAGATAAAAAGAGGCGAAATTTAATCCAAATTAGCACCGACATTTATAAGTTGGTGACTTAATTTCCGAGTTGGTGACCATTATACCATATAAGCAGCTATAAAACCAGATTTGGTTGATAAATTAATGGCTGCTAAAAATTCCATTTGCAGGCTACGGAAAATCCTATATTTGGATACTGTTGGAGTATGTTTTTCTTTGTCATGGGTGTCATTTTCTAGGTTTCTGGGGGTGCAGAATAATATGAAAATAAAATCTGTTTCGTAATTCCACAATGGCGTAAATTTTTGTTATTAAAATTAACAAGGTTGTCCTTTTCCCGGTTTCTGGAGGTTCTTTTACAAAATTGTCTTCCAATTTCATTTTCCAAAATGGAGAATATTCAATCTTCGGAAAATGAATATGAATACTAAATTAAAAGATCTTTGGGATGCTAATTAGGATTTATGATTATTATTACAGTATGTTATGTAGTTCAAAGTACCAGCTATGTAGGTATAGAAATTTTTAAAAATTCAGGATTCATTAATTTTTCTGCCATTCATGAAGAAAATATGCGATTTCTAGATTAATAAGGGGGAGCAAATTTTCATTACTTTTGCAGTAGGATGCACCGTTTCTGAGATAGAAGCGACTATAGAAAAAAATATGACAATGCTGTACTGAGATACGAGGGGTGTATCAATCTATAGAAATGTTGGAAAATTCAAGATTTTCGATTTTTTTTCCCCCATCATGAAGAAAATATGATGTTGCGTTATTCCTAAGGGGGACAAAATTTTCATTATTTTTTTCAATAGGATGCACCGTTTCCAAGATAGAATCAGTTTTATAAAAAAAGAAGTAAATGCTGTACATTGAGATACGACGGATGTATAAATCTATAGAAATGTTGGAAAATTCAGGATTTTCGAAATTTTTTTTTCTACCATCGTGAAGAAAATATGATGTTGCGGGGTTCCAAAGGGGGGCGAAATTTTCATTATTTTTTCAATAGGATGCACTGTTTCCGAAAAAAGAAGTAAATGCTGTACATTGAGATTCGACGGATGTTTATAGCTATAGAAATGTTGGAAAATTCAGGATTTTTGAAATTTTTTTTCTCCCATCATGAAGAAAATATGATGTTGCGGGGTTCCAAAGGGGGGCGAAATTTTCATTATTTTTTCAATAGGATGCACCGTTTCCGAGATAGAATCAATTTTATAAAAAAAGAAGTAAATGCTGTACATTGAGATTCGACGGATAGCTATAGAAATGTTGGAAAATTCAGGATTTTTGAATTTTTTTTCCTCCCATCATGAAGAAAATGTGAAGTTGCGGAGTTCCAAAGGGGGGCGAAATTTTCATTATTTTTTCAATAGGATGCACCGTTTCCGAGATAGAATCAATTTTATAAAAAAAGAAGTAAATGCTGTACATTGAGATTCGACGGATGTTTATAGCTATAGAAATGTTGGAAAATTCAGGATTTTTGAAATTTTTTTTCTCCCATCATGAAGAAAATATGAGGTTGTTGGGTTACTAAGGAAATTTAAAATGGATGACTTTTTTGTAATCAGCACCCCCAGAAACCAATAAAAGGACACCCATATTATTTTTATGAAATTAAGTATGTCCGCCATATTGGAATTTCAAAACGAATGTCATTTTCGTATCCAGCACTCCCAAAAACCTGGTAAACGACACCCATATCAATTTTATGAAAAATAAATATCCGCCATTTTTAAATTTCAAAATTAATCTACATAATAATCTACACCTCCCTAAAACCGAGAAAAATAAAAAATTGGGAATTTTGTACGCTCCTTTATGGTTTTTTTGTGTGCGCTCGTTTCGCTGCTTGTATGGTTTTTGAGTTACCTACATCAGGGAAAATATATGTGCAGAATAGGCAAAATTAAATGTGTACTCACAAATTGTCGCCAAGATGGTTATTTAGTCGCTAAAACATAATCTGTCTGCCAGTTTGGAAAATTCAGTGGTATTATTTAGTCACCAGATTAGTAATTTTTTTGTTCCTTACATTCTTTCGCCAACTTGGTAATTTAGTATTCGATATTGGGTATTTTCACATCCAAAATTTAATTGTTTTGTCGCAAGTTTAAATACATGCCATATATTATTACTTTATTTTAACCACGAAGTATAGATACAAGGAGTCCGAACGGTATATGTTTTTCCACAGTATTCATGTACACAATAATAACCCAGATCTTACTTTACTCTTTTCTACCACTGGCTGCGCTAGAATTTTGGACGTACCGATGCTATTGTGGCGGAGCTAGGGTTACCAGGTGAAAAAATCAAAAGTCCGGAGAAAAGTCGTGATTTCCATGGAAAAGTCCTGAGATTTTCTACAGCTTGAGAATTTTCTCTCAAAAACGTATTATCTTGCGCACGCGTTTTTCGCGACTTTTTTGATTTTAACTGCAATTGTTACCAAAAGAAGATTATTTTTAGTTTGTTTCACTTTGATAAATAAGTATTGATTTTAACTGCAATTGTTACTAAAAGAAAATTATTTTTAGTAGTTTAATAAGAGAGATCTTTAAAATGTAACCTGTGTTTTATTGAAAATCCTGAGCTATCACTAGATTTGCTAAATCCGGCCGGAATCCTGAGAAGAGTCGAAAAATCCTGAAATCTCAGGACAAATCCTGGGATATGGTAACCCTAGGCGGAGCAATCAGCGCACAGTCCTGAATCGTGCTTGGTACTCGTACTTTTTGAACAATGGCGCGCTCTACCGGCAAAAAATCTGTCCCCTAAATTGAGACCATTATTTTAACATTACGTTCGGGCTCCTGATATGACTCCTCTATACTTCGTGACTTTATTTATTCAGCAACAAGTTATCGTACCAATAGCGCTAATGAATAGTCAATCTAGCAATAAATTCACCTCAGAAACCGGGCATTACTGGGTGGAACCCAGTTTACGACTGGGGTCCGGGACCTCGTAAGTCGTAACATACTTATCTCGTAAGTCAGAGCTCTGAATGTTATTATAAATTGTTTTAGTTGTTATTTTGTAAATAAATTACGTGTCTATGTTGTGCAATAAGTTTTTAACTTGCACGTTATTTTGATTATTCTTGTTTCGTTGAATTTGTTTCACTGGGGACACGTCATGACTTGACTATAATGTTTTAGCTCCTTTTGTAATAAATCGTTCGTTCTCACGCTTATACGTTGTACCTACTTCTAGCTACTATCAGTTTTTAATGTTTTGACAATAGCTCTCAATTTCCAAGCAGTTTCTAACGTTTTTTTCTTCTTACAGTGGTGGTCTCTCAAACTTTCTGTACTATGTGGCTCTGCCTTCGGACGTGCCGTCCAAGCTGAGCTACCAGCGCGACTCCAGCCCGGAGTCGGAGCCGGAGGCCAAGCTGCGGAAGCCGCTGCTCAGCTCACAGTCCTTCTGCATGGATGAGCCCAGGAAGGTAGGACATCCTGGTCTTAGATCAAGGTAGTTTTAGTTAAGAAACTTATTAAATCTACAAATAATCTAACTTGAAAGTAGTTAACAGATGAGCTTTTTTTTGTCATATGATCGACGCACGATGTAGGACGTAGGTTCATAGATTATTTCTTTGTAATAATATGTACATGCATCTATAGGTAAAATTTTCAAGGTCTGGATAAACTATCAATTTCAGATCAAATAAGAAAAAAGCCAATTTTACTGTACTCGTAAAAATATTTATCCCACCGCTGCCACCAATATCTACGAAATGAATTTAAAACTTAATGTTCATTCACAGTAAACTGTTGTTATCAATGCATTTATCTCTGAATAGTGACCATGATCCATGAATCTGTACAGATAACTATATCTGATTCATGTGTGCGTAATGTTTGTTAAATAATTACTAAAAACAATTTAATGGCCTATGTCACAGATTAGGAAGCGAGACAATAGATTATTGTATAAGTGCAAAAGAGTACAAAAACTCGGGTGTTTCATTATAATAATAGATTAAATTCTATTATATTGCAAAAAATGAGATCACAATGAACCTACATATACCAAACAAACAAAAGACTGCGATTGTTTACTTTTGTTTAAGATTTTTTTTTTATACTTTTTGCCCGATTAGAGTGTACAATTCCAGAGGAATAGGTATATAGTTTTACTATGTACCCGAACGAATACATTATCTAGTTGACTATACATTAGGTTCATCGACAGATTGTTGTTTACTTGCTGTTATTTATTGCCAAAATATCGATAAATATGACGAGATTAATTTTCCATTGGCCTATATCCACATGATAAGTGCGCGTCAGACGTTATCAGCCTACGTAAACAATAGGTACTCTAAAGTAATATATAATATATTATCTACGTATTGTCAAAGAATATGAATCTATTGTTCTGCGCAGTGTTGAGTTGCGTCTTTAAATGGTTTAAGTAATCATGTATTTGCAACAAAGATTGTTGTTTTCTACGGACTCTATTGGCGGGTTACGGCAGTTCTATCGGATTATTCCGTGGTTAACACCTAGACTAGTCTTTCCCAAAGTGGGCGATAACGCCCTCTTGTGGGCGCTGGAAGCCTAGAGTATAAGGGGCCCAGAAAAAAATTGAAGGGGCACTGATGTAAGCAGTAGTATTATTATTGCTCAATGTTGATTATTGGTTAATTTTGAAAAGAAAAAATACTCTCCAGGCGAGACTAATGTGTTATTGAGCTTTTATGGTGAAAAAAGATGGGGGGCGCTACACAAGAACTGATTTTCAAAGTGGGCGTTAGACGGAATAAGTTTGGAAACCTCTGACCTAGACTTTCAACCCTCGTCCTTATAACGACGTTATAGAAGTGGGTTGAACACTGAACACGGAATAATCTGTTGTATATCTGTTCACTTGTATAACTCCAAATGTTTTTTTTTTTTTTATGTTTGAAACGTTATAACCGCGTACGTGTCATGTCTGGTCCTCGGTCGTGGGCAGATAAGGGTTCATGCGCCTGACACCGGCTTTAACCAGAAACACTGATAGTAACAAACATCTGTGTATTTGTAGATTTTTACATACTTTTCGTTTAATTTTTGAGAAATAATCTCACTTGGTCAAGAAAGTAATTTATTTTATAAAATATATGTGTTACGTAATTATTGTAAAATACAAAAATGTAGTAATGGTAGACGCTCTGACTCGTATCGTGAGAACTTGTGTCGACAGAATAGTCCAGACAACTGATAGCTAGTAAATAAATATTTGTTACGTACCTACTTGTATCAGTGCAGTATTGTTTATATACCGTCCGCGTCTTGCATCAGTCACAATTCACTAGTTTGGTATATTTAAATAAATCATTCCTACTTATATCATAATACTAGGTTTGTCCCGCGGTTCCGCCCATGCAAAGTAGCGTATGTTTTCATCCAGAGCCTAAACTACTACCATACTAAATAAAAAAAAGTGAACAATCATTGAAACCAGACCAGTTACGCAGGAGTAATTTTATAGTGCCCAAGTGTGTGCGCAGTACACAAGAGCACTCTCTCTTCCTTTACTCTTGTAATCCAGTGGGACGGATGACCGACACGACTGACGACAGATCAGGCGCAGGACCGACTTTTTACATGCCCATCCGACGCATGGATCAGCTTTCTTGTCAGACAATCAGGTGATCAGCCTGCATTGTCCTAACCAAACTTGGAAGCAACATTTTTTGTTGTTCCAATGCGGGAATCGAACCCACGACCTTCGAGTCGAGAACCAATGCTCTAACCACTAGACCACGGAGGCTTCCACATTTATAATACTAGTAGGATGATAGAGCAAAAGATGTGATAGAGTATCCTGTGATCTGTAACTACTTAATAGAAAATTACTAGTCACAGTGCCCGGCACAAAACGTACATCGACTTTTGAAAAAAGATACTTGGCGTGTAGGCTTGGCCTTGGTCGTCTTCGGACAGAGATGATGCTCATATCTGTCCAAAAAATGTTTGACGAAGACGATAGTCTACATTTTTTATGAAAAGGATCAGGAAACGAGCAGACGGATCGCCAGATGGTAAGCGATTACCGCCGCCCATGGACACCAGAGGTTGTACACTTGATTTTATGGACCAGGAACGCAAATGCGTTCCTGGTCCATAAAATCTCCAAACCCCTTTGAGCCTCCTGTATAAACCTCACTCGCTCGGCGAAACACTACTCGAGCGTTATTTCACACTGGTTTACTGAGATGTAGTGGTATTTATCCGGTGGGGCTGGTTTATGCGAGCCGATGGCTCTCCCACGTTTAAATAGCCGACACCAATCGGATGAAAGGTATGCAGAAGGTACTGTACTCACATGCTATGCAATATGTATGTCTTCGTAAAATCGTAAAAATCGTTAGATTGTAATATTACTAGAAATATTATAAAATGGCGTCAGATTGTGAAATAAAACTTTCTCCATACAATTGTACGCATTATTTTTCGTTATAATTATTATTCTGAAAAAGCAAACAGGCGGCGCGGGACACTTGCCGTTTAACCAATCGACATGGTAAATATTACAATATAACGAATAAAAATTCTTACAATGGAGAAAGTTTTATTTCACAATCTGTCGACATTTTGTGAAAAAAAAACCTGGTTTACTATACATTCCTGGTTCTCCTCAGGTGCTGCTCCGCATCTACGGGCAGGTGCACGGCGAGCGCGCGATGGATGCGATCGTGACGGAGTCGGTGATATTCACACTGCTGTCGGAGCGCCGGCTCGGGCCCAAGCTGCACGGCGTGTTCTCCGGCGGCCGCATCGAGCAGTACATACCGGTCAGTACTGACAAATATGTTCAAATACGCGACGGGACGGCGCGCGGCGACGGCCTTTGAATCGTTTGTTCGAGTAACGCAAGTCTCCTCGTCTGTATAGAAACCAAGCGGGCCATTATTTTTCTACCTTCTGTGACGTCACAAGAGTGATTTAGTGATGATAACTCCCCGTCCCCGAACAAACGATTCAAAGGCAGTCGCCGCGCGCCGTCCCGTCGCGTTTTTTAGTTTTTGTTTGACGTTCGGCGGTATTCAAGAGGAAATGGCGCTGAAGGAAGTCATTTTTACTCCTCTTTTACACGCAAAGTAAGTCTAGTCAATAGACTTCTGAGTTCAAATACAATTTCATCTGAACGGAGACAAAAACATTAAAGTCGACCAAATTGTTGTGTTAGGCCGGGACTACCTAACCCGGTATCGGTATTGGGTCGGGCAAAAATTCAGAGCACTGAAATTAGTACTCTACGCTAATACAATAAAGTTAAAAATGGAAGTGTCAAGTGTTAAGCTGTCATATTATATGACATTGACATTTGACTCGACATGTGTGTTCGATATTCAGCTCTATTGTATTACCGCAGAGTTCTATTTTCAATGTTCTGCTATTCTCCGGCACTCCAGGTTACGGATCTCCGGATGATCCGGATGTCCTGGGATTATAATGTGATCCAGAACCTGGAATGCCTTATTGTAGTTCTTCATTGCACAGTACATAAGTGAAATTTATTATTTAAAGGTAGCATTATAGTGCCCTATTGTTATTGTTTACGTTGAGATTCAATTGGATCTGAACAGAGAATGGAGTTCTCTAGACATATCCTCCATTTGCAGTAAACAAGAAGATCCACCTTTCAAAAATCGTTAAGCAAAGAATATATACGTCCATAAATAGAGGTACTTTCAACGACAGTTTTCGGCAAGCGCCTAGTGTGTTCTCGTTGCTTAAGGAACACACTGTAGCCAATAATCACTGTTAATTTAGAATTGATTACGCTCTTTTCAACCAATTTTGGACATTGAGTTATGCAGATTGATTTTTCTACTTTTCGGCATTGGTGTCCGTGCGGCCTTTTTAATTCTTCCAAAAATTGACCTTAACCTCCTACCTGTCTTCAGGCCCGCCCCCTCCTAGCTCGCGAGCTGATGGAGCCGGCCATCTCTATGAAGATCGCGGAGAAGATGGCGGCCATCCACAGCATGGAGGTGCCGTTAACGAAGGAGCCCAGCTGGCTGTGGAAGACCATGGGCAAGTGGCTCAAGACCGTGCAGAACGAGCGGTTCGCGCCCACCGCGCCTCCGGGAAAGGTAAATTTTACACAATTGCCGAACGACAGATGTTGAAAACACTAGATGAGAGTAGGTAAGGCTGGGACTAAAGGACCTGGAAGTCGTCGGGCCCGGGAAAATTTAGAGCACCGACAATAGAACTCTGTGATAATACAATAGAGTTGAAAATCAAACACACAAGTGTTGAGTTGTCATATATGACATTGACTTGACTCGACATAGGTATGTGTGTTGAATTTTCAGCTCTATTGTATTAGCGCAGAGTTCTATTTTCAGCGCTCTGAATTTTCGCCGGGCTTATGGGTTCCGGACAATAAATCCCGGTCTTAATACATTGTTGGACTTGGGGGAAAACGTCGTTATTTCAATTCTAGTGTCAGTCTAAAAGGCTTATGAAAGCAGAGAAAAAGTACATACTTTCTGGGAAAGACAGGTGTTCTGGACAAACCTTAGTGGTTTATGGAGAGCACTAATTTGTTTTGAATGTTTCTTTAGGAAAATGAACAAAATGTTTGTGAAATTGATACACTTGCACAGACTGTAATTTGAATGAAGATTAATTTTTTAATATCCATTTACATGTCATCGTAAACTTGAAACGTAAACAAAGTTGAGGTTGAGAAACCATGCACTATACTATCGACTGTAGTTTCATTAGTGTAACCCCACTAGGTTTATCAGTAGTAGCCCTGTCGGAGCGTACAGTGTACACCCGCGGTATAAGGGCGGGCACAGACAATACCGATAGTTCAACCATTACAGGCTCCGTGCTTTGTTTGTAATGAACCGCCCGCGCCATTATTGTTTGTGGCTAATGAAACAATCATTAGATGATTTATTACTACAATAAAATAAATGTTTATCTATCTATTGATCTTTATGCATAAATCAATTATATTTACAGAACAAAGAAAAATAAATTGTTTTGTGACAAATGAATATAATTTTGTATCATTAAAATAATTATATCTACTGAAGTTGTCAAACGTTTCTACTATCTATACCAACAACTAACTACCAACTAGGCTGAGGACCTGTTTCACTTATTAGGTGTAATAAGTGACGAATTATAGCTTATCCGAAAGTTTTGTCTCTGTCGCTCAGTATAAAGTAAGCAGCGACAAAACGTCCGGATAGCTTATTCGTCACTTACTAGGCGATTATGTAACAGACCCTTAAGACTAACTATCAACTAGGCAACGACTAACTATCAACTAGGCAACGACTAACTACCAACTAGGCAACGACTAACTACCAATTAGGCAACGACTAACTATCAACTAGGCAACGACTAACTAATAACTATCAACTAGGCAACGACTAACTATCAATTAGGCAACGACTAACTATCAACTAGGCAACGACTAACTACCAACTAGGCAACAACTAACTACCAACTAGGCAACGACTAACTATCAACTAGGCAACGACTAACTATCAACTAGGCAACGACTAACTATCAACTAGGCAACGACTAACTACCAACTAGGCAACAACTAACTACCAACTAGGCAACGACTAACTATCAACTAGGCAACGACTAACTATCAACTAGGCAACGACTAACTATCAACTAGGCAACGACTAACTACCAACTAGGCAACGAAAACAAAGAATCTTTGCTATATGTATATTTATAATATTGTGTTCCACAGCCTTTCAACATTTTTACGATTTCACTGGTTATCTAACGGTTTTTGCAATTTTACGGTGACATAATATATAGTATATAGAATTATTGTCCAGCGTTACAATAGCAGGAACAAGAAACTGCAAATTTAATTTATCAGTATTGTAACTGGCTGTTGATTGGATGTTCTTGTAGTGTTTAATGTGATTATTTTACAATTTATTTCAGAACGAGGAGGAGCAGGAGGTTATCAGGAAGTTGAAAGCGGTGGACTTCGACAAGGAGATTGAGTGGCTCAAGAAGTTCCTGGCGTCTGTGGACTCGCCGGTCGTCTTCTGTCACAATGACATGCAAAAAGGTAAGCAGATGCACCACATCTTGTTTTACTTCAATAGACAATAACTACTTATAATATACATATTAGAAAATACTTATTTTAGACGTATACATATAGACATATAATATATTATGTTAGGCAAAAAGTGTCTCAAGTTAAATGGTCCCACTTTTTAATATTTTTGTGGCCATTTTGACATTTGAAGTATGGTGAAAACAAGAATGCTGACATTTGAATTATGATAAAACCAAGATGGCCTAACTTTTTATTGTATGAAGATTAATTTATTCTGTCTAATGTGGCGTACATTTGACAGAATAATATAGCCTATCTTAAATTTGAAATCTTTGCGTATAGTATAAACCGTCTTTAAATAGGTCATAACAGTTTTAGCCAGTAAGCCCATAAGCCAGCTAAGTGACAGTCGGACTCGCACACGCTGGGTTCCTTACCATTATCAAGCAGAGCAGAGCAAAAAACAGCGAGAAAATCGACGTTTTTTCGTGGGACTTAGTATTTGTTGTTATTGCAGCAACATAAATACATCACTAGTGTAAATTTCACCTGTATGTAATATGTATTACGGTTCACGAGATACAGCCTGGTCACAGACAGACGAACGGACAGCGAAATCGCAGTAATAGGGTCCCGTTTTTACCCTTTGCGTACGGAACCCTAAAAAGCATCACATTTTTGAAGCAATAATCCCTTATCTTCTTTTCCAGGCAATATCCTTCTTCTAGAGGATGAGCAAACCACATCCGAGGATGAGATCTCATCCGACTACGTGGGCAGCTTCGACGAGAAGAAGAGACAGTGTGTGTTGACCCAGTTCGACGACACGAACACGTCCGACAGCATCCTCAGCCACATTTCCGACAGCGGCGAGCCCAAGCTGGTGCTCATAGACTTCGAGTACTGCGCCTACAACTACCGAGGCTTCGACATAGCCAACCACTTCCAGGAGTGGCTGTACGACTACACCAACCCGGAGCATCCGTTCTACTACGAGAACCACGAGAACGGACCCACACTCGAGCAAAAGGTTTGTGATCCCCGTTGAAAACTCATTTCGGGCTTACGAGCCATAGACAAGACAGAGCGGCCATTTTGAAAGATGGTGGAGCGAATTGAACAAAGGAATGTGTGAATGTGAACAATTATTTCTATATTTAAAGATGGCTCGAATTCATTCACCTTCTAGTTTAAAATTTCATTCTTTAAGTAATTTTCATATATTATGTAAGCGATTTTGTATACACAATTTTCTCACTTACTTTGATTTATTTTAAAACTTTCAGTTCAGAATTTCAATGAATATTCATTTTCAAACTTTATCCAAAATCGCTTAACATCATCCTTTCACAACTTTTTTTAAAGTTCCAGAAAAGAATGAAGCTAAGCTCCATTTTGTTGACGAGGTTCGTAATTCACTGTCATACACAAAACCTTTTTCAACGTTTAATACAAAAAACTTACGACGACTATCTTTAAGACTGAACGGTAACAGACTTAAAGGTTTTTTTACCTCCCATGATTGATTTTAAATGTTTTACTCAAATCTTAGAGGCTGTAGACAATTGGCTTTATTTCATATTCGAAATAATATTTGTTTTGTAAAAAAAAAATAAGAAGGAAAACAATTATATGTATCTAAATAACTGACATGTCTAGAAGTCGCATTCGTAAAACTTGAAACGCATGAAATATTTGTTAAACTATTCTTTTTCATCATTTCAAAAAAGAAAAGAAAATTGTCTTAGCGTTCAGCAGACGAAATAATGTCAATTGTCTATATAAAGTGACAAGCATAGACAAAAAACTAATAGACAATGAGATTCACGCTTAATCATTTAGGTATGTTTATCTGAAACTTGTGTTTTTGTAAAAAATATACTTAAATTCAAGCGTTGGCTATTAGTTTCTACTCTATGCTTTATTATAATTTAGCTAACATATCTGGCTGTGGAGGTTAAAAATTTCTCATTTATGTAATATACAAGGCTTATCTTGAATTTTAGGAATGAAAAAGAACACAAATGTAGAGCGCCAGATGTGTTAGAAAACTTATATAGATTTGTTGTTTTAAACACTTACGGATTTTATATAGATTTTTTAAAATATTTTGATAGTGAGGTACAAAAACCTTTAACCTTCAACGAAAAAGCAAATTGAGAGAGGTTATTGATTAATTAACCTCATATACGACAATTTAACCTTAAAATAACAACATTAGTCCAAGATTGTTTTAAATGGCGGCGCTATTTGGCGCCAATTTGGGTTGGGATGTGACCACCACTACGCAGCTTGTGTTTGTTTATGTTTGGTTTTTAGCGCACGAGTTGATCCCAAATAAAATGGCTACGGGAAGTTGCGTCTTCCTCGACCGGAAATGTCTCTGGCCGCGGGCGGTAATTAGGGATGACAAAATGGCGGCAAGCCAAGTAAATGTACCTACAATAAGGAAATGAGTTATTTTTTAATTTTCTTATTATTGTTTTTTTCTGTAATTAATCAGCATCAAGAAATAATTTTATATAGTGAAAAAGTACTCAATACTACTAACTGACCGACGACTTCTATATTAAATAGATAAAAACATTCTTGTTATCTTTTTATGCAACGTAAAAAATGTTCAATTTAAAATGTAATGTAATGCATGTCAAAGTTGTCCGCCATCTTGTGTACTCCAAATACAAAATGGTTCCATTGTGCAACCCACCAGGTAGTTATTGCTTGATGCTGGTTTAATATTTACTATCCAACATTGTCTTATTATTTTTTATGTAAAAATCAATTCACTATATATTTTATCTAAGCTTTTGTTTATCTATAAACAGTGATTGGATAGTAATAGATTTTAAGAAACCATTTATAATATGATAACAATAACTAAAATTAGAAATACTACAAAATCATTATTGCCCAGAGAAAATGAGAATTTCTTACAAAAATTAATAATTTGAAAACCTATAGAAACTCATGTTAATGCTACATTTATAAAGGCTTTTGTAAATAGAATTCTGTGAAGAAAAAATATTTAGAACGCTATTTACATTAAAATTCTAACCGCATCAATGAATTTTTGCATAATTAAAACTTATTTTTTACTTAATAAAATATATATTTGACAAAACATTCAACATTATAATTTGAAATTAGTCCAGAGTGTATCCAGTATCCACCTTTTGAAGAATTAAATCTATTCTAGATGTGTGAAGCCCAGCCAATTACATCTTCATGTATAATATTTCCTAATTTGTCTTTTAGGAGATCTTCATCAAGGAGTACCTGAAGCATTACAACGCCAACCTCTCCGAAGAGAAAGAGTTCCAGGAACCCGATATAGATGAAGTCAATAAACTACTGACAGAGGTGGAGGCGTTCGCGCTGGCCAGCCACCTGCTGTGGACGCTCTGGTCTATAGTCAACGCCTCCAAGAGCAAGATTCCCTTCGGATACTGGGTAAGCTTTAGAGACATATAATTAAAAGTAAATGGTGTTGAAAACACCTGAATTTTCATTATGTCATAAAACAGCATATTAATTCTATTTTCTGTATTAAAATAGCTTAATTCAAACACAAAGTACAGTTTGAAGTTGTTTTATAACACAGTGAAAATTCAAGTGTCGAAAAATTTTTGTGGATGGCGTGTTGATTCTCTGATTTTTATAGTTAATTTACAGTCTTAAATCTCAGTAAAGTTCATACTGAGTTTTTCGCCTAAACTTTACCTCTCCTTCCTTCTTTGTAAGTTAGAAGAGACGTAATGATTTTTGGCGGTTAATTTACTGACTCAGAACAAAAGTCTGTTTTTGCTGAGGTTAGCAACGGTAATCACTAGTAACTTCCATTTACAGGAATACGCGCTGTCTAGGCTGGAGACGTACCTCGGTCTGAAGCAGGAGGTGATCAAAAAGGACAAATTCGGCTACCCACAGAAGAGGAAGATCTGCGAGGTCGACATATGAGAGGTTTGTGATTCGCTCGCAGCAGTGTAACCTGTCCCTATCGGGGGACCATAGACTACTGGGGCGATACGCCCGAGCTCAGGAAAAGTGTTTCTATTTAGAATACGACGTATTTTCAACTGTTTCTAAGGACTGCTTAAAATTAAGGACACGTGAGAAGATATCTACAGGGTGGTTCAAAATTCCTGGTCAATACTTAATTATACTGGCTGTTAAGATTTCGAATACTTTATTAATTTAATGATGTACATAAATAATGTAATATGAATTTATATGTACTGTACTTTCCTGATTACTAAACTATGAATCAATGTTCCACCTATTTAAACTAGTAGCGGTCAAATACACGTATACCGATTGAAAAATATTTCAATTCGTAAGAATTCACCCTTCATAATAAAATAACATGTTTCACTGAAGTAAAACATTTTGTCATATCGCAAACCGCACAAACCAGTACATTACCGACGTAGTCACCAAAACATTATCGGCTACAAAGTATTATAACATATCGGCACCTACTCCAGATTGTGCCTTGTGATTTGATGAAACTGACAAAATTAAGAGTGTACGTAATTTTAAACCTGTAAATACATAGTATTCATATAAGAGACGATTGTATAGATAGTCTTTTAAGGTGGCGTAGCCAAAGCTGATGTGTTAAATGACTGAATTTGTCACTTAATCTGACGGATAGTCAGGAAGTGAGGGTAGGCGTAAACGGCCTACTGGTGACCGCCATCGATCGCCATTGCTACCAATGTCCAAATAAAAAAAAATGCTGAATAGAGATACGTAAATCTCCTAGAAATTATCAGGTTGATGCGATTGAAAATTATAAGCAAAAGAAACAATTACTGCCCATCTTCTCGACAAGGATTTGTGACGTCACAAACTGTTATCGCCATATATTATTTGATAAATGTATAGCGGTTGCGGTTGATGACGTCACAGACCGATAAGAACCTATATATTATTTCTTATTCTCTTTTTTATCTTATTGCGAATTTAAATTGTTAGTATCTTTTTAATTTATTAAGATTAAAAAATTGGTTTTAGATTGTGATGCTTTTACAATCTAAAACCCATTTTTTTACTTTAAAAAAGCCTACCTACTGTCATACCGTAAAAAACTGTCAAAGTATAATATTTTGGTTATTGCACGGTCAGTGGTAGCATTACGATTAGATTCACAATGCGACCGCGGCCACTGAGGGTGTATGAAGTATAGCGGTGGCGACCGGTCGCAGCCGTCGGTAGCCCGTTTGCGCGACAGTCGCGGCGGCCAAGATCTGACGTAGATAGTTCGGGGATGTGTGATACCGGTTCGTCCTCTGTATACATTCCCGGGGGAATTGTTTATGCATTTAGCACTAGTACTTATTGTAGAATGTCCCTCGATACTTTCATAGATAAGTTGATGACCAAATTTTTGTAATTTGTAAATTCTAACCTAAATTTATTGGGAAAATTAATATATTTTCCAAGTATTATTCGTTATGCTTTAGTCAAAGGCTATGTAGACATCAAAATCGAATTAGCAACGTTCTTTATGCTTTGTGTATAGTAAAGAGATGGAGGCAACTTCAGTCGAGATGCATTCGATATCGCCAAGTGACATCGCTTGCGATGACATAAGTGAAATCCCATACATTTTGATTTCGAATTTCACCGTCGAATCGAATACATCTTGACTAAAGGCCCAGCGCTAGTCGTTACATCGATTCTCTCGCGACGACTCGAAATGTGAGCCCCGAAGTCGCTATTGTTATGTTTCATTAGTTTCGCATGTTTCGTATGAAATCGGGCTTGACGCCACCCCTGTGGGACACCCAACGGGCCTGTTTCACAATCTATTGATATAAGTGACAGATAGCTTATTAGATGTTTCGTCTCTGTCGCTCAGTATAAAGTAGGCAGCGACAAAACCTACGTATCCGACACTTATTAGAATATTGTAAAACGTGCCCAAAATTTCTCAAGATCTTCTCAACTTTTAGTAAGTTTTAGACTGTACTGGAAAAAAAAATTGAGATTCAGTAGAAGGATGAAAACGTCACCCGAGTCTGTGATTACTTTATTTCTTTTTTTAATCTCTAGATCAGTGAACATACTAATAGCGAACTGTGGGCTCGCCTCGTTATAAGTGTACAAAGTAAGTTAAGTACTTATATTGTGTTGTGATATGTTACTGTTATATTAATCATTTCTATTTAGTTATATTGAAATATATAATAAAATATATATTGTTTGTTTTATTTATCCATCTCGCCTCCTGTTGTATTTATAAGCAAATGACGTTATTGTAGTTTCCTTTTACAAAGATTGCTAAGGGAAGCAAATAAGTAACGTATTAAAATAATATAAATAAATAATAACATGATTATTTATTAAAAACAAGAATAATTTATATTTACACAGAATATTAATTTAACAACGTGGGGGTTGTCACTCCTTAACGCAATTAACTACACAATAGTCGTTTTAAAAGAAAATAGAAACACAAACACACAGACGAATAATAAATAATAAAACTTGTAACATTTTGGATTAAGTATCAATGACATGGTTTTTTACATTTTTAAGAATACGCTAGACATTCATTGGCTGTAGTTAGCGGAAAAAAGCGCTCGGATGCGCTTGTAAGCAATATGGCGACCGCTAAGCAGTAAATAAGCAAATTTTGTGCTAGCGCTGTTGAAGTTAGTAAACAATATGTCCTGGCCGACAACTGTATTTTTTAGCCATTTTGCCTACGAGCGCATCCGAGCGCTTTTTTTCGCCAAACACAGTAATTATAGTAACAAATGTCAGAAAAGCGACTTTGTACAGCTCATATTCTTAGCCCCAATCATGGAGAATAGAGGTAAGGAGAAACATCTCTGGGATAGAAAAGTGTCCACTAAAAAGCATCAAATAAGAGTGGCCCACTGTCGCAAACGTGCAAAGCGGCAAAATTTAAACACATAATTTAAACGTAGCATCTTTTCAGTTACATTTATAAAAATATTTTTATGATTTGAAGTTATTAGAATTTTCATGATTTTCTGAATTAACTACTAAATACTACTTATAGTTATCAAAAAAATTAAATGGCTAAACTCAACTTCATCTCTTAATGCTAACTTCATATCTCACGCCCTTCTAACTCTAGCGATAGCGGCATTATGGCCAACGGCGGATCCAGGGGGGGGGGGGTTTGAGCAGATGTAACCTATTAAATAGGAAAAAAAATTTGCTTGCTAGCTTCGCTCGCTCGCGTTTAACATAAAGAACATAATATTATATTATTTAGTAGCGATATTCTGTTTTAGCCGGTTCATTTTTATATTTTTCCGAAGTTCACTGTTATCCAGTGTTTAAGTTTAACGATTGAATAGATTTTAACCTATAGAATGGGAAAAAAAATCTGCTCGCTCGCTTCGCTCACTCGTGTTTGGCTTATACAGACAAATTACTATAAAGTTTTGTACCGACGTTCAGTTTTAGGCTTTTGATTTTTGTATTTTTCGAATTACAGAGTTTTTCAGGATAACAGTCTTTGAGGGTTTAAAATTTGAGCAGATTTAACCTATTAAATAGGAAAAAATTTTGCTCGCTCGCGTTTAACATAAAGAACATATTATATTATTAAGTAGCGATGTTCTGTTTTAGCCGGTTCATTGTATGATATTTTTCCGAAGTTTACCGTTATTCAGTGTTTAAGGGGAAGCCCTGAAAGACTGTGCTTTAAAGCATAAACAGGTAAAAATGAAAAAAAAAATGGGCGCCCATTATTCTAATGTATTTTTTATTCTATTTCCACAGTATTTTAGGGTTTAATGTTTGAACAGATTTAACCTATTAAATAGGAAAAAAATTTGCTCGCTCGCTTCGCTCGCTCGCAGTTAACATAAAAGCCAAGGTACATTATTTATTACCGATATTCTGTTTTAGCCGGTTGATTTTATGGTATATTTCCGAAGTAAATATTTTAGTTTAACGTTTGAACAGAGTTGAACGTTTGAACCTGTAAAGTGTAAAATTTGTTTAAAAGTTAAACAGGTAACGAACAAAAAAATCTAATGTGCCCAGGGCCTCTAATAGGTTAAAGACGGCCCTGATTATTTAATGTACTTGAAGTCGTTTTATTTTCTTCAACCCCCCCCCCCCCCCCCCCCCCCCCCGAAAATAAAACCTGGCTACGCCCATGATGTGACCCCCTCCTGGCGCCAAAGCTGGATCCGCCCTTGATTATGGCCAGTTTTGGAACTATTATTTAATTACTTTTGTCGGACACTTTTTAACTTTTCTGCTCCAGAGATATGGTGCTCTTAACTCTATTCTCCATGGCCCTAATCTTGAAAAAGAATACATAGAAGAAGTACTAAAATCGAAGCCGTAAGCAGCTATCTTTCTCAATGGCAAAAACCCATAAGAGTGAAGCAAATCAATGTCTTTTCGTTTTTTTTTTTTCTAAGGTTGTCACGCCTTTGGTGTCCTTTTCTATGACGTTGGAATTACAACTTCATAGCACTCATAATAAATGTTAGCATGTGGGATAAGGTACGACATAATATAGATTATAGCCGGTAACGATATGTAACTGACAGCCGGGTCTCTATGCTATAGTTATTACTTTGAGGCCCAATTTCGCTGAGCTACGGCTTTCGATTTGCCTGTTCTGTTTTAACATTAAATGAGAGAGATATCGATTCTGGGTTTAGCGGTGCTTAGTCTTTATTCTTTACAGTTGGTCATTTAAGAATATTTTATTTATACTTTAGCCCCCTTACTAATAAAAATATTTATCCAGTAGATAAGTAATACAATGTTTTGTCCTTGTCTTATACGTTGGCAATGTCGCTTAACAGACAAGGACAAAACATTGTAATGCTTATTGTATTGCTTAACAGACAAGGACAAAACATTGTATTGCTTATTTAGGGTTAAGCTTTCTCACAGGCACACAGCATTAATGCTTATGCTTATAGCAAAATCGAGTTATCGTCATTTTAAACAAAAATAAAATTAATATTTGGCAAGAGCGTAATTTATGCTTATAAGATAAACCGCGTACAATACTATTTTGCTAGGAATGGTATTAATGTTTGTACGATCTGTCATGTTCTTGCGTGGAACAGACTCATTTGTATGGTGGTGACTGGTCATGCTAAGCCTGCTGAGGGATACATAGAGAGTAGTCATGGAGTACAATGTGCATACATGAGCTTGGCTTCTTCCTCTCTCGATTCCGTGCTGACGTGCTTCACAATGGAGTTGGAGTCGCTACAGAGTCTATATGGCTACCTCGTTCGGCCCGGCTGCGAGGTCCAGCGCCGTGTGCTGTTACGCGTGGTACATGGTCAGCAGACACTGGCTGATCACGCGCATGTAGCGCTCCCACACCGTTTTCAGGTCAGCTTCCCTGTGGGGCGATGGTGCGGATTAAATCTTACAATAAAACAGTTTCAATGCTGTCTCGATGATGATAAAACAGCAAAATGGTATTCTCGTGAACGTCAAACCTTTTTTGATTGGTCCAAATGTCAAATTCAGTTTATGATTTCAAGACGATTAATTTGAAAGTAAATTGAAAATCTAAGTTAAATACAAGGTTTAGGGTTCTGCAACAAGATTGTGTATTGTATATCTATAGGTACTAATGTTATAAACAGGAAAGAATAGGTCGAAACGGCTGGGCCGATTTTGATGAAGTTTGGCACAGAAATAGAGTAAAGAACGGGGAAGGAATTGGCTATTTTTACTTGCGGCGAGATGTAAGGTTAAAGCGAGATTTCTTATTCCGCACGCGAAGTCGCGAGCAAATTTTGTTTTAAGTTGTAACTGTTGAACAGATTTGTGACAACGCGTAGGAAAATAAATCAGACATGGACATAATAGGTACTTATTATAATCACTGTGCGACAAATTCATGTTACATGCAAAAGGTATTAAAATATAGTCTCATAAATTATTGTTATTACAAAACCAAGACGTAGCAAACAAACAATAGGCAAGCGGACTGATTTTTTTTTTATTGCATAAATGAATAGTACTCGTAAATATGAGTAACTTCTCAGAAGAAACCGTATATCAAAAGTCAATATTTTCAAAGGTACAGCGATTTTTATAAAAAATTTCGCGAGCTTCCTAAAAACGCTCCATACTAAAGTCGACCTACAAATGACGTCACTTGTAGGTTAAGGTGTATGAAGTAGGTATAAAGTATACGGTTTCTTCTGAGAAGTTACTCATATTTAAGAGTACTATTCATTTATGCAATAAAAAAAAATTTAGTCCGATTGCCTATTGAGTAACTTTGTAAGGGTCATAGCATAGCACAGTGTATCCTCACCTGAGTACATCCATCTGCAGTGCGCACTGTTCATACGCGCACAGGAACTGAGCGAGATCAGTTTTGGGCCAGCAGCCGAGTCGCAAGGGCTCTATACATCTGAAAACAATGTTTTACGATTGTGTTAAAATTTATTTGTGATGTAATATTTCATTCGTTTGCTGCGTGAACGTACACGTTCGTTTACGTAAACATACGTTTGTCTGCTTACGCGTGCGTTTGCGTGAACTACGTTTATGTACACGTACGTTTACCTGAACAGACGCTTGCGTACACATACGTTAGAGTGAACATGCATTTGGGTACACGTACGTTTGCCTCAACAGACGCTTGCGTACACGCACGTTAGAGTGAACATGCGTTTGCGTACACGTATATTTGCCTGAACAGACGCTTGCGTATACATACGTTAGTTTGAACATGCGTTTGCGTACACGTACGTTTGCGAGAACATACATTTGCGTACACGTACGTCGTACGTACCTCTCTAGCAGGTCAGTAAAGAGCGAGCGCAGTTCTCGGCCGCGGTGCAGATTGCACGCCACGCCCACCAGCGCGCGCGTATACAGCCTGAAAATAACGAAAATCATAAAGTTAAAGTATCTGAAAACATTTTAAAATTAAAATGAAAGATAGCTAACTGTTTTGGGCACATAATTTACTGTGATCATATAGTGGCAATTGTGATTAGCCACATGTTATTATATATTTATTTAATAGGGAATATGCATGTATTTTTTTTATTTTTTTAAATGTTTCTACTGGTTATAACATTACCAAAAATATATATAACACATCCAAAATATTATCCATTAAGCGGGAAAAAATGTTTAAAAATCACTACAATTTTTGCGCGGTTTAAACAGGCCATTTTCGCGGGCTTTGGTTATGACGTCATGGTACACGAAAAAGACAGTTGACAGTTAAAATCATGAATGAGTCAGAGCATAGAATTCAATAGAACGTCAGTCATGTCATTGTCATGAAAGACAGCGTCGTGTAGCGTGACGTCACACACGCGCGGTACCATTGGTCGCGACTCGCGACCAATGGTGACGCGTTTCGCAATTTTAAATATCCCGGGCTGATTTTGCATATTTTATATATATTTTTTTCGGTTTAAATAAGAACTAAATTTAAAAAATTCCTTTTAGTTATAATGTGACGATAATAAAGAACAGGGAAAAAAATATTTCAGGCAAATTAAATTTTCATGCATATTTTCCTCTTCACTTACCTGAAGTTTAACTCCAGCTCCTGATAAGACTTCTCCAGCAATTTGGGCTTCAGCCGCATACAAATTAAACTGTTAACAATCAATACATGAATTTAAACTTAAATTTAAAAGTGTAGTACATACATAGTAGCATAATATTTCAAACTTTTGCATTTATAACACAAGTTTCTGCCTCTTCATTTGCGGTATATAGGGATAAGTTTAGAACCATCATCATGGAGTTTCGAAATGTTCTTTCTTATCAGATATCTACGTCGTAATCGCGTGACAAAAACGATCTGTTCACACTTCAGTGGTTTAAGCCATAGTGGTTGCAGCGCAAGTAAACAAAATTATGAAATTCGAACAAATTAATGTGTTATGTCATATGTGTCATTATATTTTTAATGTATTGTATAAAAGTGCCATTTCAAGGGGCAGACTTAAGCGTACTATTTTTACTTCGTTTATGTTAAAGGTTTATCATTTACAAATATAAAATACAAAGATATATCTCACTGTTTGTGTTCCTTCTCCTTGTCGAGCAGTATGCGCAGCTCGCGCAGCTCCAGCAGGAACTCGCGGTCCATCTCCGTGTCGTAGTACTCCGGCCCCGAGCAGCAGTACGTCCAGCTGCCCATTATAGCCTGCAAACACGACAAGACAAGAATATTAAGGACCCTTAGGCCGCTGCCTCGAATAGGCAAGCGGACTGATTTTTTTTTTATTGCATAAATGAATAGTACTCTTAAATATGAGTAACTTCTCAGAAGAAACAGTATATCAAAAGTCAATATTTTCAAAGGTACAGCGATTTGTATACAAAATTTCGCGAGTCTTTATACCAAAAAAAAATTTTTTTTTTTGCGAAATTGGTAAACAAAACCTACATCATTAGTTTACTCACATCATATACAAAAACATTAATTATGGTAAGTATGAACTTAAACGCACAAATATCGGAGATATTTACAAATATATTCCTGCGGCCATATACTTCATATACTATAACCTACAAGTGACGTCATTTGTAGGTCGACTTTAGTATGGAGCGTTTTTAGGAGGCTCGCGAAATTTTTTATAAAAATCGCTGTACCTTTGAAAATATTGACTTTTGATATACGGTTTCTTCTGAGAAGTTACTCATATATTTTAAGAATAAAATAAAAATAAAAATAGTCCGATTGCCTATTGTGCGGGCAGCGTTAGCGGCGCGGGCGCGGTGCGATCATATGCGTGTAATCAAATTGACCGGTGCTCGAAAAGAGCGGTGCGTGCGCGGGCAATGAGCTCCAGTCGAGCGGCGACCGCCCGCAAGTCTGCATTGCAGTGTTGTGTAATTTATTTTTGTGCTTTTATATTTCTATTATTGTGAACTTCAATTCATATCGATAAAACTCGCCTTTTATTTTCCTTACCCTATAGTTGGGATTAACTTCTTTTTATGCCCACAATAAATCGAGCGTAGGAATAAATTTGAATCAAAAAGATGTCGCCGTTATTCAGACATTTCGTTTGCGAATAATAACAAATATATCGACGACACAACCACGAACACAACACTACGCCCCGCGGTCTGCCCACTGGTTTCGAGAACGGGTTTACGTTGCCCGCGACGCCGCCGTGCCGCTGCCCGCAAAATTCGAGGCAGCGGCCTTAATTATCGCTTCGCCGCCATTGTCACCGCTTGTCAGAAATGCACTCCTGTCGAGAGGTCAGTATGACGCCTGCCTGCGCTGCTGGCACTGCCCGCCGCTCACCGCGTGACAGGCGAAGCGGCCTTATGACAACATAACATTGACAGAACAGACAAACCAACTTAAGGGTGTTCGTAGAATGTTGCTCGACTTTTTAGAAAATAAAATCAAACAATAATATAATATGAAAACTCACTTGTGCACAGTGGTAAAAGTCATTGAACGACAGGTATTGCAGCTTCCTTTTTACTGTCTCAAATCTCATGCATGCTATGAAAACAACTGCTCCATATTTTCTGAAAAATTCAATCACAAATAATAACCAAATTGTTTTGTAACCAAAATACCTACTCATTGTAATATTTCAAGGTTTATTGAAACTCATTGATTAAAAAACGTTACGTGTAAAAATAAGATGATGAAGATACTATTAATGATAACAAAAGTTTCAATTTAAAAAAAGAGTATGATGTAAAAAAATTATGGCGTTATAAAAAAACTGACTATCCCTGAAGAATAAGGGAAGTATATGCCTAGCAGACCCTCCACCGCCTTGAACACGCGCCGCACGTCGTCGAACTGACGCCGGCAGCAACGCAGCGGCGCGCCCGACCGCTCCGCCGCCTGCTGGGGGGGCTCTTACTTGGCCAGCGGCTCGGAGATGAGGAAGGTGGAGCGGATGTTGGTGACGACGTTGCCGGGCATCTCCTCCACCGCCTTGAACACGCGCCGCACGTCGTCGAACTGACGCCGGCAACACCGCAGCGGCGCGCCGGACCGCTTCGCCGCCTGCTGGGGGAGCTCTTACTTGGCCAGCGGCTCGGAGATGAGGAAGGTGGAGCGGATGTTGGTGACGACGTTGCCGGGCATCTCCTCCAACGCCTTGAACACGCGCCGCACGTTGTCGAACTGACGCCGGCAGCAGCGCAGCGGCGCGCCCGACCGCTCCGCCACCTGCTGGGGGAGCTCTTACTTGGCCAGCGGCTCGGAGATGAGGAAGGTGGAGCGGATGTTGGTGACGACGTTGCCGGGCATCTCCTCCACCGCCTTGAACACGCGCCGCACGTTGTCGAACTGACGCCGGCAGCAGCGCAGCGGCGCGCCCGACCGTTCCGCCGCCTGCTGGGGGAGCTCTTACTTGGCCAGCGGCTCGGAGATGAGGAAGGTGGAGCGGATGTTGGTGACGACGTTGCCGGGCATCTCCCGCACCGCCTTGAACACGCGCCGCACGTTGTCGAACTGACGCCAGCAGCAGCACAGCGGCGCGCCCGACCGCTCCGCCGCCTGCTGGTGGAGCTCTTACTTGGCCAACGGCTCGGAGATGAGGAAGGTGGAGCGGATGTTGGTGACGACGTTGCCGGGCATCTCCTCCACCGCCTTGAACACGCGCCGCACGTTGTCGAACTGACGCCGGCAGCAGCGCAGCGGCGCGCCCGACCGCTCCGACACCTGTTGTAGTCAGGGAAATTGTGAATGGTATAACATCCTACTATTAATAAAAATTTAAAAATTTGTGTGGATAGATGGATGGATGTCTGCAGGGCCGCCGTAAGCGGGCGTGCAAAGCGTGCACCGCACAAGGGCGGCACGCCCAGGGGACGGCAAATCGAGCGACTCATCACCTTTTTTTGACAAAAAAATCTAATATTCGCTTAATATGGCTTAATCGGTATTGCACGCGGGCGACGAAACAGCTAGCGGCGGGCCTGGATGTCTGTAACACTTTCACGCAAAACTACTGAATGGATTATGATGAAATTTGGTATAATAGTAGGTGAGGCTCTGGATTAATACATAGGGTACTTTTTATTACGAAAAAGTACAGTGATCCCGTGGGATACTGAGCCGCGGGCAAAAGCTACTAAAAGGGAAGACATTTTTAATAGGGCTTCAAATTTCTAAACAATAAGATTACGGAATCAGGACAATGTTTAGAATAGAATAGAAAATCTTTATTGACAAAAATATGGTACGGTAAGATGATTCAATATTAATTGTCACACATTTTCTGTCAGAGTCAAAGAGACAAATTACCACGAGGCTAGTAATTGTCCATTTCTTACTTATTTAAATTCAGTTAAAAGAAATTGCTAATGACACTCGGCAATCTTAGTTTTTCTATGGAAATAACAGACGATTTATGGAAAAGAACGATTGCCGAAAGACATTAAGATTGTGGTGGTACTGTAATAGCCTGTGAATAAGCTGCACTTTACATTGCTAGACATGACATTAAAGATCCTACCTTTTCAACCAAACGTCAAAAGTAAAATATGTCTGTACTGGGCCTTGCCTAGTAGATCTTAGAAGCAACCGGCGAACTCGAGTCAAAGGCCGAAAAAGACTTAAAGTCAGACTTGAGCATTGACTTCAAACCTAGGACCACCGGAGCTGCCAGGTTTGACTTCAACATCCATACAAAACAAACTATCCAGCTTATATTGTAATTTAATATTTTATGAAATCAGAAGAACAATAGTTGTAAATTGTACCTCATCCAAATCTTTTCTGTGACGAGAAGATAACTTTCTTCCTAACAGCTCCCTGATAACAGCATCATCCAAATCATAATACCTGAGTAAAGAGATATAAAATATAAATTCATGCAATTTTGTGGTTAAATCCATACAAATAAATAAAATTGAAGTGTCTCTTTGACATATGAAATTAACTTATAATTTATAAAAACACAACTAACAAAAATTAAATTTTTAACTGATTGTTCCCGCTATTCGGAACTGGCTTTCACTGGCAGATGATAACATAAGGAGTAACTTAGTCAACTATTATATCAGGGTGCTGCTAAAAAAATACATTTTCCAGTTCCACACAAACAATGTTGCAGGCACCAGATAGTATTTAATAATAAACCTTTGTAAAGAAAGGACATTGGTAAAATTTATTTAAAAAAACATAAGCTGTAATAAGTATTTTTTTGTCACTGATTACTTTACATTAATCAACAGAGACAAAAAACTTAGGCCTTTTCATTTATTATTTAGAGTATTCTCCGAGCAAAGTAACCACTCTTGAAATACTGTAGTGCCTGGGACAGTTGGTTTTTTTAAATGTCGTATGGTTGCCCAAACACATACGGCATTCTCACAACACAGTCGGCCTAGTCCAGAGGAATGACTGGTCAATACGTCTGGGGCACTCTGGGGCCAACTATGTGCAAATCAACAGAGACAACATGCAAATAATCTATATTACGCTTATAAGTAGTTTGTGAAAGACTTGTGTCTTTTTAAACTCACTTCTCTATCAGCATACTTTTGGTGGGCTCATCAATTTGAAATATCATCTGCTCGGAGAGCTTAGATGGCACTGTCAACAGTCTCTCCAGTAATGCAAATGTCCTGAAAAGTATGGATTAATATTGTTCATTGCACACAGAGAAATCTATAATGTTACAATAATTTTACAAATAAAGACAACACAAAGATACTGTTTATTTTTCTGTATAGTAATCTTTCATATTTTAACTGCAGAATCTGTATACAAGCAACTGACTCACATATTATAGTTTCGAATTTTTATAACTGATACAAACCTATAGTGATCCAGAACATCACTAGCGATGAGGTCTACTGTTGCACCTGTGTGCTTAGCATTAGCTCGTTGATGCAAAGTGGAGACTGCTTCACTTGCTAAAATAACAAAATATTTCACAAATAACAAAATGTGTTCTAATATCTAGTACATCAATAAATTAATAAGGTAAATTTTCATTACATGAACAACCCTCGATCCACAATTGATATATTTCTGGATCAATCAACGTAAAATTACTGACAAAAACATCTACTTCTGTAAACATTGTTTAGCTAGTTAAATAATATTCTGGAAAATCCTTTATTCCTTTGGTTTCTATTTTAATGTTTTAATGCGAAAATTGAAAAATAAAAAGATGTACTGTACAAATATTGTAAATTGTTATCATAGAAAAAAGTATAATTGTTATATTTCTTTTTTTTATAGTAATAACATATATTCTTCTTCTTCTTCTTTTTTATAGCTGGCTCCGCAATGATTCGCCAATATCAGAGTAATAACCGTGGAGCATAGAAACAAGAGAACGATCCACAGATCTAGCAAGGTTCGCGCTTACTTTCTCACTCCCACGCTTCATGTATCTTGTAAGATACATGAAGCGTGGGAGTGAGAAACTATAATCAAGTACAAACAGTGCGAGAGAAAAAGAGACAGCGAATGAAGTACCAATACGTCCAAAATACGTCATTAATTCATACATTCTATATTTATGGAACGATCGCTGTATAAAATAGTGTCCCAGAAATATGGACAAAATAAGTGAGGTGACGCTGCGATCGCTAAGTTTTCTTCAACAAAATAAAACACTATTTTCTGAAATTTCAAATTGTCATAACTTTGCAATGAATCAACCGATTTTCACGCGATTGGAGGCAATCGATGAAGTTTTTCATGTCCTTTGAAAGAATCGACAACTAAAAGTTTTTGGGTGAAAAAATTTCGGAACAAACCATTGAGTTATAAGTACTACGTAGTAGTTACATACTAGAGATGACACCGCAACGCAACGCCTTGTCCCGTTCAACTGCGGCCGGCCGGCCGCAACTCACTCAGACCTCAGTCGCACGCTAGCTCTTCTGCGCACTAAACGTTCGACAATTAAAAACAAAAACAAAATAAGTACCAAAATGCCTAGTTGTGTGTTTAGAGTGTAGGCATAAAACTGTGTCACTTCTGCGGTGATAATCTATAATTCTATACCGGGTAAAATGGGGTGAATAAAAACGCAGGGGTGAATCGATACAAAACCAAAAAAGTTTTTCTACCTCCTCTAGCCAAATATTTTGTAAGAAAAAAAAATACTTATTTATATTTTTAGAAAATAGCAGTATATATAATTAGTCTTTGAGTATATTTTATCTTAAAATAGAAACACTGATTTAACAACCAACCAACAAAAAAATGTTTTGAAGTACCTAAGCTCACGTTAAACAAGGCCCGGGAAACTTTATAGTTTTTATTATGAAAAAAAGTGTATTACGGCAATTCATCGCGATAAATATCTGTGTTGGTCCCTTTTGACCAAGATAAATGTAAAGGTAAGTGAGTTTGTGATGAAAATTTCAAAATATTTGTGAAATTGTAAACTAATTCTTTTTTCATTTGAATTGAGGTTAATAGACACGGAGAAGGGGCGAATAGATACGTAGTATGGGGTTATTAGATACGTAGTACGGGTTCAATAGAAACGAGAACGGGTTCAATCGAAACGGGAAAGGGGTGATTAGATAGATATGTGCTAGGGGTGCCACATATTGAAATAGCTTAGTTTTTGTTTGATTTAGATTGAAAATTTGTGTGAATATGTATTTTAAGTACCTATGAATTTAAAATTATCTATATATGTATATATCAGTTTCTAGTACTCATACTTACAGGTGACAATAGGCGTTCTTTCCTAATAATAATAATAATTATTATTATTATATAAGTACACGTATCTACCTAGGTACTAAATTGTGAAGTTGACTTGATACAAGTATTTTGTTTGGAAAGTGCCAACCCTAACGTTTTTTTCTATTCACCCCATATGCCGTTTCTTTTAAACCCATGTGCGGGGTCAATAGAAATTACACATATTTTTGCATTTTGAGCCGTAATTAGGAAATAAATTGCATTTTAGATGCCTGAAAACCATTAAAGCAGCAGCGAGACATAATATAAGAATAATACATGTTCTCTACACTAGTGAATATATCCATAAAATTAAAGTCAAAGTTCAAAACTGTGTCTATTCACGCCGGGTACCAATCAAGCCGCGCCTCTCCCTCACATACACACACACACACACACACATACACATACACACACACACACACCACATACATACATACAGACATAGTACACCCTCGCGGGGTAGTCAGGGAAGCTTCCTGTGATCTCAGAACGTCGAGATCTGATGATAATACGATTTTTGCAAAATGGGGTAAAACCAATAACTTCCAGATTTTTGAAAATCTTAGATTTTCTTAGCGGGAAGTTAATCAGTTTTATTTCATAATTTTTATGTCTATTTTTACTTTGGAAGCCGGTTTAATTTTTTGTTTAAAAATAATGTAGGTATAGGTGTACCAGAATCTCATGGCAAATAGGGAAATAAAATTTTGTAGTGTGCAATACTGGGGAAACAGGATTAAACGATCTTGATACTGGTTAATTTTTAATTAAGTCTTTAGTATTATTGAACATGAATTATAATAAGACTGTGTGAAGAATGTTCGGTGTATAATATAGAAAACTAGCTTTTGCCCGCGGCTTCGCCCGTGTGGAATAGTGTTCTTGGAGAAAAAACTACTTCGGCGAATAACGCTCTACCTTCTTACAGCAATATACTTCTGATACAATATTGAAAATGCTTTTAGGTTTGCCCAATGCAAATTGTTAAAAATGGGACCCTATCACCTCGACACGACATGCGCGACCACTTGATAATATACTTACCGTTCGGACTCCTGGTATCTATGCTTCATGCTTGAAACCATGAAGCATAGATACCAGGAGTCCGAACGGTATAGGCTTTTTAATAATAATTATGTACACTATAATAGGACCAGATCTTAGTTCTCTTTTCTGCCGCTAGGCGTGCGAGACCGACGAGTACCAAGTGTTGCCAATACTATTATACAGAGTGTTGCCAATACTATTATTTATTACAATTATTTTCAAATTACCGTTAGGCAATTACCGTGTTCTACGGTATCTATTTTTCGAGAACAGTTTCTAAGAATTTCCTAAATCTTTTATTTTAATAAGATTTCAATCTTTCCAGAGCTGTCAATAGCAACTTTAAACTTCCCGCGTAATTTCAAACGAGTGCATGTCGAACCGTCGCGCGCTCTACCGGCAAAAATCTGTCCCCGTAATTGAGACCATTATTTTAACATTACGTTCGGACTCCTTGTTATCTATACTTCGTGCTTGAAACAAAGACTTCTTGAAACGTAGAATCGTGTGTAGATGGTAATGACAAATACTAGTCATCTTTTTCTTTGCTGTTGAATTAGGAATGCCATCCTTGTCACGAATTTTTTGCTGTGATTGAAATGTGTCAATCACGAAGTATAGATAACAAGGAGTCCGAACGGTATAGGCTTTTTAATAATAATTTCAATTTTCAATTTATTCAAAAACACATAAAAATAGATACAAAACTAATATACATAACTAAATAGTATATATACCACGTCAATCTGATCCCGTACTAAGTTGTTACATCACTTGCCCACACTTGCCACACATCAACGAATTTAATATTTAATAGGCATAGATATATATATGTATTATATTTAATTAATCAAAGGTAAGAGGTAAATTATTCTACCAATATTACACAATAAAAACCGAAGTAAACCAAAGTTATAATGTAAAGAAAAGAATTCGGACTATGTACTGTATTTATTTCTTACACAAAATATTAATAAAGTAGGTACAGCTAATATAATTCCCATTTAATTTTCATCGTAAGATGGGAGGCAAAAACTTTCTGGTTTGAATTGCTCTATAGAATTCAATATAACGGTGGCTTCTGGTACCAATTTGTGGTCTAATCTTGGATCGGGGACCATTATAACCTGCATACCAGCACTGTACGCCGATTTAACTCCATTTATAGAGTCTTCAAATACTAAACACTGAAATTAATATTACAATTAGACACGTCATTACTAAAATACATACATAATAAGCTCGCCATGTTGGCTGTCACATAAAAATTAGATATATTATATAAAATTTATCATTAATTTATGTAGGCCGGTGGACTGTATTGTGCGGAATAGTGCGGAATCCGTCAGAAATATTTTAAAAAATTCCCGGCCTAAGGCTGGAACTAAGTATACGCTCTGGAATCAGGTACGCTGGTGAAAATTCAGAACACTGAAAATAGAACTCTGTGCTAATACAATAGAGTTGAAAATGGAAGTTTCGAGAGTCGAACTGTCATATAATATGACATTGGCATTTTACTCGACACTCATGTGTACTATTTTCTACTCTATTGTATTAGAGTCATAGACCTAGGAAGAGTTCTATTTTCAGTGCTCAGAATTCTCTACGGCCTTCTGGATTCCGGTGCATAAAGTCCCAGCCTTACGGACTGAAAATAGAACACTGCGATTATTACAATAAAGCTGAAATCGAACACACAAGTATCGAGTCAAATGTCAACAACATGTCAACAACATCCGTGAAAGCTCAATACTCGACACTATTTTCAACTGTAGTCTCTATTGTATTAGCGCAGAGCTTTTTATTTATTTATTTATTTCTCCAAAACTTAAAATCTATCATAACAGGATCTTAACCTAATTCGATAGACAAGTACTTAACTTATATATAATATTAAAATTTGACACTATTTAAATCATAAAAATCATAAAAACGAAATATATTGAATTACTTATACATCTAGATAACAATATTCTTACTACTAATGCTATCCAAACTGTAACTAATTATAGCTTACAATAAAATATGCTGCCTTTGTGAAGTCGTTCAACGAACAGCAAAACACGTCAACATGCTCGGCTACCGCGTTATGCGTGCGCAGCGCACGCGTCATTGCTCATTGGCGCCTGCTGTAGGAGGTTGGTGCGCGCTGTCGGTACCGCTAACAGCTGCGGTCGCCGTCGTTGCCCTATGTACTTATCCGGGACGCATAATCTAACTTCCTTCAACAAATTCGGATTATGAATCTTCCGAAAATATAAATCTGCAGTAAAATGAACACCTAAATCTCTGACCTCTGTCACACGCTGTATGAACTGCCCCTCCATATTATACTCGCAGATACTAGGGGACCGCGCGCGTGTGAATGACAGTACCGAGCATTTTTAACCGACTTCCAAAAAAAGGAGGCGGTTATACGTTCGGCTGTATATATTTTGTTTTTTTTTTTTTTTTTTTGTATGTTCGCGGATAACTCTGCCGTCTGTTGGCCGATTTTCAAAATTCTTTTTTTGATGTAAAAGGTATAGTCCGAAGTTGGTCCCATTTTCAGAAAATTGGTGACCTGATGATGGGATCCATGAGGAAACGAGGGAACTCCTCAAAATTTATATGGACACATATGGTGATTTCGACTTTTTCTGAAGTAGTCCAAGTATATGCTACCAAAAAGTAAGATTTTGCTCCAAGGTATACCCTGGATCCAAAAGTACAGAACAGAACTCCTGACTCCTTATAGATACATGTTTGGGGATTTTGGCGTTGTTTAAAGAACTGCAAGCATATGCCACTTTGTCAATTAGAGTAATCATCATCATCACCACCACTATCACAGCATACATCATCACATTATGATGATAAAGAAGGTACTTCTCATAGTATTTTACACTAACACGGAGATCTTTGAACATTACTCTGCTGTTTATGGACCTATTTGCAAAATTCTTTTGTTGTTGTAAATGGTTTAATTCGAAATTGGCCCTTTAGTCACTAAAATGGAAACGTGATGATGCGATCCATGAGGAATCGAGGGAACTCCTCGAAATTTATATGGACACATATAGTAATTTTGAATTTTACTGAAGTAACACAAACATATGCTACGAGACAATAAGATTTTGTACCAAGGTATACCCTGAATCCAAAAGCACTGAACAGAACTCTTCAGTCTTTAAAGATATGTGTTAGGAAATTTCGGTATCGTTTAAAGAACTGCAAGCATATGCCACTTTGTAACTTACAGTAATCATCGTCATCATCATCTTAATAACAATACCTAATGGAAGCTTGGCGCGTATTCAGTTATTTATACATTCGATCGTTTATTTTAGACGTTTTTAAGACGTATTAATACATAATAACTTGAACAAGATATATCACTAAAAAGGGTGAAATTATTATTTTTAAACAAAAAATTAAACCGACTTCCAAAGTAAAAATACACAAAAAAGTATGAAATAAAACTTATTTTATAAATAATTCCCCTTTTAAATTTGTCTATTTCTCTACTTAATCTTCTTAATTTTGAAGTCGGTACCAGCAAATGTGAATGTGAGTAATTCTATACAATATTGTAGGATATCGTTTGGGCTGGTAGCGACTTCAACATTAAGAAGATTAAGTAGAGAAATAGACAAATTTAAAAGGGGAATTATTTATAAAATAAGTTTTATTTCATACTTTTTTGTGTATTTTTACTTTGGAAGTCGGTTTAATTTATTTGTTCTTTTTACTCCAATCCACAACCTTATCTAAGTCCCGCTGCAGTAAGCAATGATCCTTGGCTTTATCCTTGTTAATCTTGATTAATTTGAGATCGTCAGCATACAGTAGAGATAGGCACTCCTCAGTTATTTCTGGTAGGTCATTAATCAGTATATTAAAAAGAAACGGTCCCAAATTAGTTCCTTGACTGACTCCAGATAGAGTATAATAAAGTTCAGAGTGGCATCTGCCACAGTCGACAAATTGACCTCTTCCGCGCAATTAGTAACTAGCAAAGAACTTTAGCGTGTGAGGGGTGAAACCCATATCTGCCAGCTTACGAAGTAAGACGTCATTGTCGACTGTGTCAAATGCCTTCCGGAAGTCCAAGTATGCCACATCCACTTGAAGCCCCGCGTCAACTGCTGGAATCAAGGTTATCATCTGATTAAGTAGGTTGCCTGTCGTACTTCTTCTCAGCCGGAAACCATGCTGCGCATCAGATAAATGGGAACTCACCTGGGGGTACAAGTTGCTGTGGATAGCCGCCTAGAAAATCTTTGCAGGTGTTGAAAGTATAGCCACCGGTCTATAATCACTGGTTTCCTTGCATACTTTACCTTCAGGTACCGGTACCACTCGTGTAAGCTTCCAACGGTCGGGGAATTTCGTCTGTGCAATACATGCGTTAAACAGATGTAATAAAGAATCAACTAATGTTCTCCCACAGTCCTTAAATATAAACGGAGGTATGCCGTCCGGCCCCACTGAACGTTTGGCAGGCAGTTGCGCGAGCGCGCGCCGCACCTGGGACCGCTCGAGGCTGCCGAGGTGGGCCCACGCGCAGACACCGTTGTGTGAGCCCGCAGCACTCACCGTCGTTACATCCAATGAAGCCGGCTCCGTGCTGTATACTGAGTGGAAGAACTTTGCAAACTCATCTGCACATTCGTGGTCTGCAAGAAAATTACCATTTTTAAACAGTTTATATTGTCTGCAATTACCTTTTTTCGCTCTCATATAGCTCCAAAAAGCTTACGGGTCTGTAGCCAGGTGCTGTTGTACGCGGTCACGATAAGTATCGTGTGCCGCCTTAGTTTCCATTTTGATTCTCGCCCTGCACCTCGCAAACGCCTCGTAGTCAATGGGCGATTTGTTCTTTTTGTATTGTTTATGTAGTTTATGTTTAGTGACAATACTACTGATAATGTCGGACGTATACCAGACTGGATAAATACGTTTGCTTGTTGTTTTATTCTGCTTTTTAATAGGGACGCACTTGTCTAAAATTTCTGTGATTTTATCGTAAAAAAATTTTCAAACTAGGTATATCAGGATCGTCAATACTATGAATGTCGTTCCAATCTATCGTGGACAAAAGATGATATAATTGTATAAAATCAGCTTTTGTAAAGTTCCACTGTTTAAATAATACGCGACATTGATTATTGTTTTCGCCGCTGGAGGTGCGGGGGTCGCGGAGACTACGACGGCGACCGCGAGCGGTGGGTGGTAGGCGTCCACCGGCTGCAGGCCCTCCGGCTCGGCACAGACCGTCACGCCACTGCGCCCGCTTAATACTAAGTCTAGTTGACAGTTGTCTGTTATTACAATTAATGGACCTAGTATATCAACAGGACCGAGAACTGTGAGCAAAAAAACGAGCCGAGCGAGAGGTTGGAAGAGAGGCCGTGTGTCCCTTTCTAGTAGGGTGACAATAATATTTTCTGCTGTGGCAAACTGCAAAGCTGTGTGAGACAAATTGTGAAACACTGAATGACATACAGCTGAGGCTTAAAAAGTCGACTAGATTGAATAGTGTAAAATCAAGAAGGTTTGAAGTGACGGCTACATTAATATGTAACAGATTTTTATGTAATTCTCTGCCTTACTTAAACACTATTGAGCCATTTTTGTCGCATTTCTTCATTGTTGGGAAATCTATAAAAACTGTATTATATTATCATTAAAGCCCTTACTCGACTTCACACGTTTTTTTCTCAGTACTTACTACGATTCTAGGCGAGTCGCTACTGACTAGTTTATAACAAAACGTAGTACAATAATTATTATAACTCTTAATAACGTCAGTTGCTTTAATGTTAACACTTTTATACTAGAATAACTAGATTAACATTAACAATTAACTTACTAATGTTACTAATAAACGAAATATTGCAACCAGCATAACTTTCACTTCGACAAGAATATACGCAACATTTTTTCACCATTTTGACTGTTAAATCATCAAATAAATAATAAAAACATAGTTACTGAAGTACATACATGAAGTAAGAAATAAAATCTATTTTCAATTTTAATATTATCCGGTGTTCAGCATAAAAAAATATTTAATATGTGTAATGGCGTATCTATTGTCTTGTGAATGATACCATCTAATAAAAAAAGAAGGAAAAGGATTTAATGTAAACTGCATTTTTATTTAGTATTAAATGACTATTTCTAAATTTTTAAATTAGAATATGATGTAGTTATAAACATTTGTTAAAATAATAATAAAGTACACTCGTTTTATCTAAGATTTTCCATGTTACTTTTTATAAATATCAACATTTTTCTGGTTGGCAACATGCAAGAAAGAGACACACAGCCTCGCTTCTGGCTATCTCGCTCGGCTCGGATTTGCCTCTATGATACGTGCATTGTGAAATACACTCTATTATAATACCAAGGTAATACAGTTCTTTTTAGCAATTACAAAATTCGGAGTCTTCTATCCATAGGTACTATATCCATGTTACAATTAGGTACACTACGGCCGCTGTATCTTGACGGGTCTGAACATAGGCTCTGCGAACTTTAGCGCATGTACAACTCGTGAAGAAAACTGTTATTGTATTATTTTTATCAAAGAAATAGGAGTATAATAGAACTAAAACAAAAATCGAAGCCGTAGGCAGCTATTTGTCTCACAAAACATCAAAGGCAAATCCAATAAGAGTGAAAGAGAAAGCCATCTCTATGTCTATACGTTTTTTTCCAAGGTTGCTCCATTTTGGAGTCCAAATTGGAGTCCAATTTTAGACGTTGGAATTACGACTTTATTGCCTTAACAATAAGTGACATTTTGAATTAGTAGCAGTAGATGTGGCCTGAAGTTAGCCACTGACAGCTAATGCCATTTGTTTACGTGTGCATTATGATACAAGAAGAAGAAGAAGCAAATCATGAATTTATAATGTTATTTGGTAAAAATCTCAGTTTATATTAAAAAGTCTTATTAGAAAACAAAGCTGTGCTCAAGTTAATATGGCCCATTTTGTGTAGGGCTGTTAATCACACTCTGCGAGGAAAGAAAATCGTGAAGAAGTGTTAACTTTTCACCAGTATGTTGAGAATTGTTTCAGGTTATATAAATACAAGCAATTACACTGAAGTTATTATATTCTTGTAGATAAATGTGTTTATTGTCCATTATATGCGGATTTCAACAATATATAATAGAATTTTTTTATAAATTTCAGAGGTTGTGTATTTACATAGTGATGTTTTGGATATCGATAAACCTTCGAAAGAGAAAATATGTTAATCTTAAAGAAAAATGTTTTGCTTACTTTATATTTACCAAACACCATACAATTATACAAATTAGTAAGATCTAAAATATAAACTAAATGATAATATATAATATAAATTAGTGTGGTGTATTTTTTATTAATTATAATTATTAATTAATAATTCCTGTATATTATAATGGAGTTACGGTTGTACATCATCACAAAAACATGTCACAAATTTTCAAATTTAACTTTGCTTTTTGGTTTTGCAGGGAATTAGATGGCCTTTTGCAAGGATACTTCTTTGTACTTTTTTAATTGACCAGAAAACGGGCAGACTGATCTCCAGATGGAGAGCGATTATCGCCACCTATACATACTCGCAATAGGAGGAGTCAAAAGTACGATTCCGGTCTTAAAATCCGCAACTACTCCTTGAGTACCCGGAGGCCGTGGTATTTATCTGGTCTAGGTGGACCGTTCGTGCCAAAGTATAGCTCTCCCACGTAAACGGACTGCTGTGCTCTGTTTTCTTCACACATTTAGCTCCATGCTGACAATCTGAGAGCTTTTTGGAGTTGTCGTAACGTGTAAGCTAATAAATGCTGTCCAATTGTTAATAAATAATAAATATATCTATTAAAATTTCCTGTTTTCATTTATCTTTCCACGTAGGTACCCCAACTAAAGGGAGAAATGCATAAATACATAAAAAGTCTATACGTCTACTGTTTATATTATATTTACCAGCTGTATCCAAGGGAAAAGTATCCTATGTTTTAATCCAGAGATTAAACTACTGCCATACCAAATTTCATTGAAATCTGGTCAGCAGTTTTTGCGTGAAAGAGTAACAAACATCCAGCCATCCTCACGAATTTTCATGTTTATTATAGTAGTAGGATATAGAACTGACAAGTCGATTGGACGATAGCCTGCATAGTGTGTGGGTGTATAGTTCAAGAGACTAGCTTCCCCAACATACTTCTGTTTGTTGTAGACAATACTGCATAAATTCGTTTTTGATTGACTGATAATAATTTATAAATCACAAAGGTGCATAGATCATTACGCATAAATCTTCCACTTTAATCATTCTATCTATTGGCTGCAAACTGCATTTAAATTCATTTAATAGTTTAAAAGATCTAAGCAAACATAAAGCGGAATAAAAGACTTCATTTTATGCTATGAAAAGATTAACATTTTCATCATCATTTTGATTTTTATCGACACAAAATGCCGACTAGGGACTTCACTGGCGGACGGGAATATATTTACATATGAAGTTGCTGATAAATACGAGCAATGCAACTTGTAACCAACTTCAGACAGCTGATCTGTCTGAAGTTGGTTACATATGTTCAAAACCTGTAACCGTCTACAAAAATTGAAAATAACAAACAACTAGATATCTCTTTCTTTCTCATTGGCATGTGTCATATAGGTGGATAAGGTACGATATATAATTTTTCCTCTTGCTAATAGCCTTTACTCTTTATACTCTATGATTTTTATATACCTGTGTACTAATAAAATTTCCCTAATACAGTTGACCAATTAGTACAAATAAAATAAATACGAAAACACTTAGAAAAAGTTAGTGTGCAACCTTCTGCGCGAAGTTCACACTCGCCAAGATACATCGGCCGTATTGTACGCCGCGCTGTTACATTGAACAACTTCACAGTAGGCCGTGAAATACTCATAAAAATAACTTATATTAGTATTGCTAGAGAACAAATTAAAATCTCCTAAAATTATTACATTATTGTTAGGTATACTTGATAATATACAGTTTCTCGTCCTCATCACATTGTGGTGGAATATACACTACGCAACAGGCGAATAAAAACTTATTTTGTTTATAAACAGTAGCACATATTATCAACTCGAATTTATAGTTGTCTATATCAATACCATCTGGTAATTTTACCTGTCGCAGTTCAAACCTCGGTGTGGCCACGAGAAGCACGCCGCACAGTGGGTCGAAAATCGGCTTTCATAGACATAGAAATGAAATCTCGAAAGTGATAGATTTTTTTATGGATATTGCTTTAGTTTAGTATTACTATGTAGAAAATGAAGTTTGAGATAATTTGGCCCAAAAATGAGGGAGTAATCATTTTTTTACGTAAAACTTGTATGGAGCCAACATGAAAAATTCAATTATTTCAAAAACGGCAAGTTTAACCGTAATATCCTGACAGATGGTTATAGTACTAATTATTCATGATTTTTTGGCATACATCATATAACGGTTTTAGCTGCTCTTTTTTTTTTAAAAATCGTCAAAATTTTTGAAAAAAAGTCACCCTGTATTATTGCACGATTCGATAGTGTTACTAATAAGGAACAATTTCTGGAAAGTAATGGTATACGGCAAACCTGAGGAAAGTGTTGAATTTTAATAAACTACTTCATATTTTGAACAAATGTATGAACAATTATATAAAATGCTAAAATTAAGCACTTTCCTTAACTTTCTCACATATAGTTACTTCCTAGCAATTGTTATTTACTAGCAAGACTATCGAATGCTGCAATAATACAGGGTGACTTTTTTTCAAAATTAACGGATTCGAATCCTTACCAAGGATGTTGACTTGTCTATAATCTGATAATGCAGTTATATTCGTCGTACACTGTGAAGTGAAGAAAAATTATGTCACAGCAATTTCTTCCCAAAAATACTGGATTTATAACTTTTTTATAGAAAATTTCTATCAAGCCAATGAGAAAAATCCAATTATCTTCAAAATGGCAAGATAAATCCTAATATACTTGCACGTTATTATAGTACTATTTATTCGTGATTTTTTCACATAGTTCATGAAACGGTTCTATTTGCCATTTTTTTTTAATCATCGAAATATTAATTTTGAAAAAAAAAAGTCACCCTGTATTATTGCACCATTCGATAGTCTTGCTAGTAAAGAACAATTGTTGGGAAGTAATTACATATGAGAAAGTTGAGGAAAGAACTAAATTTTAGCATTTTATATTATTTTTCATACATTTGTTCAAAATATGAAGAAGTTTATTGAAATTTAACACTTTCCTCATATTTGCCGTATACCATTATTTTCCAGAAATTGTTATTTACTAGCAAGACTATCGAATGGTGCAATAATACAGGGTGACTTTTTTTCAAAATTAATATTTCGATGATTAAAAAAAAAATTGCAAATAGAACTGTTTCATGAACTATGTAAAAAAATCACGAATAAATAATACTATAATAACGTGCAAGTATATTAGGATTTATCTTGCCGTTTTGAAGATAATTGGATTTTTCTCATTGGCTTGCAAGAAATTTTCTATAAAAAAATTATAAATCCAGTATTTTTGGGAAGAAATTGCTGTGACATAATTTTCCTTCACTTCACAGTGTACGACGAATATAACTGCATTATCAGATTATAGACAAGTCAACATCCTTGGTTAGGATTCGAATCCGTTAATTTTGAAAAAAAGTCACCCTGTATTATTGCAGCATTCGATAGTCTCGCTAGTAAATAACAATTGCTAGGAAGTAACTATATGTGAGAAAGTTAAGGAAAGTGCTTAATTTTAGCATTTTATATAATTGTTCATACATTTGTTCAAAATATGAAGTAATTTATTAAAATTCAACACTTTCCTCAAGTTTGCCGTATACTATTACTTTCCAGAAATTGTTCCTTATTAGTAACACTATTGAATCGTGCAATAATACAGGGTGACTTTTTTTCAAAAATTTCGACGATTTTTAAAAAAAAAAGAGCAGCTAAAACCGTTATATGATGTATGCCAAAAAATCATGAATAATTAGTACTATAACCATCTGTCAGGATATTACGGTTAAACTTGCCGTTTTTGAAATAATTGAATTTTTCACGTTGGCTCCATACAAGTTTTTCGTAAAAAAATTATTACTCCCTCATTTTTGGGCCAAATTATCTCAAACTTCATTTTCTACATAGTAATACTAAACTGAAGCAATATCCATCAAAAAAATTGTTACTTTCGAGATTTCATTTCTATGTCTATGAAAGCCGATTTTCGACCCACCGTGCGCCGCCGTGTTTCCGCCCATCTGCTCGATCACATCGCAGTATTCGGTATCCCGGTAATATAAGCTCTGCGTCATAGATAGACTCATTGCAGCCAGCACGAAGTATAGATAACAAGGAGTCCGAACGTAATGTTAAAATAATGGTCTCAATTACGGGGACAGATTTTTTCCGGTAGAGCGCGCGACGGTCCGACGTGCACTCGTTTGAAATTACGCGGGAAGTTTAAAGTTGCTATTGACAGCTCTGAAAAGATTGAAATCTTATTAAATAAAAGTTTTAGGAAATTCTTAGAAACTGTTCTCGAAAAATAGATACCATAGAACACGGTAATTGCCTAACGGTAATTTAAAAATAATTGTAATAAATAATAGTATTGGCAACACTCGGTATAATAGTATTGGCAACACTCGGTACTCGTCGGTCTCGCACGCCTAGCGGCAGAAAAGAGAACTAAGATCTGGTCCTATTATTGTGTACATAATTATTATTAAAAAGCCTATACCGTTCGGACTCCTGGTATCTATGCTTCATGGCAGCCAGTTTCAGTGATCGTAAATAAATCCGAAACTGAAGATTCCAAAAGAGATAGAATTTTCGACGTCTTTGTTCTCAGCCCTCTTACATTTTGGTAAAAAATGTTTACTGTCTTACTGTGTTTTTGCATAAGCTTGTGTTGAATTTGGGGTTGAGCGTCGAAAAAATATCCATTCACTAAATTCTGTATTTATTAGCCAGTGGCCACACATCCGAATCACACAGTTTGCTAAATTTACTTTCAATTACTCCTATTTTAAAAGATGCGTATTCTCTTTCAGTTTTAGGTTTTAGTTTCTCAATGCTTATTTCTAAATATTTTCCTAATATTTCCTTAATGTATTCTAATAAGTTCTCCTCAGTTGTAACTTTATGTAATCTCCATACATGCAAGTATTTTTTATGTTCAATCGCTTTTATGGATATAACCACACTGTTTTCACCTCTCCATAAAGTATTTTTTCTTTTTTCCTTCCTTTTTATTTCTGTTCAACCATCATAAAATTCCGCATTACCTACGCTCGTGACCACACTCGCGTACGTAGCGGGTGGCTGTTGTAGCGACGCGGGGCGCGTAAGCTTTGTGGCCGGCGCGCGCTCGGTCGGGACATCGCGAGCGGCGGCTGCACTTGCGCGGGCGTCGCGCGGTCCAACGCGCCGGTCGCAATGGCGGGAGCGGCAGTAGGGGGCTCATAATATTATTAACTGCGTTTACATTCTCCAGATCATTTTTCTGTTTGTTACTATTGACATGGTTATTTATTCCTTTCTTGTTAGATTTCAGTATTTTAATTTCATTTTCTAAACTTATACATTTCTTACAGGAAATATTCAGGTCTTGTCTTAGTTGACTGTTTTCAAGTGCCAGATCTGATACCGTAGCCTTCAATTCGTCAAATTTTGCTTCCAATATTTGTTTTATGTTTGTAGCAATGATATCTTTTACATTGTACGGGTCAATACCCGTACAACGCGTATAGACAAAGGATTCGTGTGTAACTATCTCTGAGGCCGATCTTCAATCTTGCATACGACGGAACCCTAAAATGATATTATGTCATATCAGAAATACTATTTACCACTTGAAAGACGACCACAACCTCTGCGAGACAATCCCTAATACAAGAACATGTAGAACCCTGAAAACTCTTTGTAAAAATGTGTGGAAGGAATTAGGCTTCGTCAACAAGTACTTTTATTTTTGCTGCAACGAATGTCAAATTAAGTTTCTTTGTAAAGGCCAAAGCTAAAAGACAAAACTTACAAATGCAGGTCTGTTGAATGTGGGGGAAGACTGCATGGTAAAAACAGAAGACTTTCTTATTAACCCTACAAAAATGCTGTCTAGTACTATCAAGACTGGTGCAAGGATAGATGCGCCAGAAATACCTTCTATTAATCACATCTTGAATATTTCCCTAACTGAATTTCCCGCTGAGATTGATCCCAACAATAACTCTGAAATTCTGAGACAGTTTGACTCTGTTAAGAAAAGTATTGATACTCTAAAGCAGAGTGAACCTTTGAGCGACAAGGTATCCTATCATGACGTGCACCACTACGCCGTCATCTACGTCCTCATCATAGGAATTTTGCTTGCTGCTGTAACGTTCTACTGTCGACGGCGGCGCCAGGCTCAGCGTCGGGAGACTTCGAGACCTTCGGAGGCACCGCCTGCGGAGGCGACTTCCTCGACACATCGCGGAGAAAGTGTGATAAGTGAGTGTTGTGAAGTTAGGGAAAAAAGGCAATCTTTAGCTAAAGTGAAAAGTGTGAGTGTGAGTGAGTGTGATCTTCTAAGGTGATCTTAGTAAAAAAAGGCCAATCAGTGAAAAAATATCCTAAAAACAATTCTAGTGAGTGCTTGCATAAACAAGACAGGGCTTCGTCCCCAATCTTTCGTGTTTTTTCTCTTAGAGACCTTAATAGTACTAGTTATATTTAATTTTGTAATTATATGTACATACCTCTGTTATAATAAAATTGTCATATTATTGTCAATACTAACCCATGACTAACACTAGTTTATTAACTCAAAATTGTATATCACCTTGTATCATCTTCCATTACCTTAGGTCTCTACTAACCCCTATTTTCTCCCCCGGGAGCATGTACGGGTCAATACCCGTACAACGCGTGTTACCTAGATTTAGTCGCAATAACGCCACGCTGCATTTTTGTAAATATCTTCATTTATTATAATGTAATAAATTAACTTTAGTTCACGACGACGCGACATCCTACCGAGCGCGTGGCTCGCATCCTATCTCACCTCATAATTAACATAAGCTGTGCTGACTCAATATAGTGAATTTTATCCTAATCTTTGTTCATCTTAACCCTCAACCCCAACCCCGAACATACATTTTCTAGTAAACAAGACATAATATTGTCTTGAATTGACTTTTGTATAACGGAATCTATTTCCTCCATGTTGTTTTACTTAGAAATTTATTTTTAAAGCTCTGAATTTTCCCCGACCTTCCTGATTCCGTTTCATATAGTCCTAGCCCTAGGCTGAGATTACCAGAATTTCTTCGACCGGAGAAAATTCAGAGCATGGCATTGAAAATAGATTTCTAAACTCTACAATTTAAGCTACAGCTAAAAATCGGACACACAATTTGACAATTGTCACATTTGACATCGACATAGGTATGACTCAAAACTCGTGTGTACGATTTTCAGCTCTATTTTAGGAGTCTAGAAATCTATTTTCAATGCCATCAGCCATGCTCTAAATTTTTTCCAGTCGGAAAGATTTCCTACCTAAATTGAAATATCTTTATTGTCAAATCTTTGAAATATTTAAACCACGAAGTATGGTAGCCTTTGAGTATCCAACGGTAGCTATAATTCGTGATTTATACATTCCAGGTTTACGTGGTGTTGCTGCAATAAAAAATTAAGCAGTACCAGTAGGTATATATAATTATGTAATACAGTGCAGGTTTTTTCCCTGATCAGGTTATTCGCTATAGGCTATTATAAAAATTTTAAAGCGCGACACCTGAGAGGTTATGGTGAACTTACAACAAAATATCACTTTGTTTTTACATAAGTAAAATATGCATATTATCTACTTACCTTGTCTGGTGAAGGTTGGTCGGGAAATTTAGCTGCAGCGACTAAAAAAATGTCCGGATATGGTTTCCCTCTTTTTACTTCCGGGTCTGAAGATCCCCATGTCTTGTGGGAGAATAAATCGAATATCTCCTTATGATGGACCACTTTCATGTTATAAGACTCAATACTGCTGCTGGTTGCAAGTCCCATCGGTATTTTATGTTTGTTAAGATGACGTAGGAGTTTCTCGACTCCTAAAATATATTAATTTATATAATATATAAAAGAAAATCGTGTTAGTTACACTATTTATAGCTCAAGAACGGCTTAACCGATTTGGAATTTGGTGGGAAGGTATCTTAAAACCAGGAGGACATAGGATACTTTTTATTAGGTTCCCGAGGGATTCTAAAATGCGAGAACGGCTGGACCGATTTGGGTAATTTTGGTCTTGAAACAATTGTAGAAAAGACGTAGGTTGCGTTGTAGGTGTCGTCATTTATTCATTCCGTTTCATATTTAAGATTAAGACAGAACAACATGTGAGTGATGCGACGGGAATCGGGATAGCTTGTACTAATAAAAATGGGAAAGTTTATGAGGATAGATCAATGGATGGATGTTTGTTACTCTTTCACGCAAAAACTACTAAACGGATTTCGATTACATTCGGTATGGAAGTAGCAACTACTTCTGGCTCTGGATTAAACATGGTCTAATTTCCGGGATACTATATAGTATATTTACGCGGGCAAAGCCGCGGGAAAAAGCAAGTTATACCTAAATAAGAAAGAAATAAAATATATATAAATATAATAAATAGTTTGGTTGTGATGTAGAGTCACACAGTCACACTTAACAGAAATGAAATTCAACACGTAATGGGTCTTGTAATAACGCGCGAAAAACGGATTCGGTATCGATCGTTTTAGTTGGGCATGTTATATTATTATGTATTAACTATTAACACATAATGTCCATAGCCCAACTAAAACTTTGATTGAAAGGTACTTAGGCTAGGACTATTTGATCCGGAATCCGGCGGGGCCGGAAAAATCCGGAGCACTGAAAATAGAAGTCTACGCAAAAGCAATAGAGTTGAAAATCGAACACACAAGTGTCGATGCAACTGTCAATGTCATATATTGTAACAGCTCTACACTGGACACTTCAATTTTCAACTCTATTGTATTAGCGCAGGGAACTATTTTCAGTGCTCTGAATTTTCTACGGCTTTCCGGATTCCGGATATCCGTCCCCAGCCTTGGTCAGCGATGTGCCGGAGACGCGGAATCTTAAACTATCACCATGGACCAATAAAACCTAACCTAAAACCTAGTTTTATTTGTCCATGCTATCATACTTACCAGGCATTAGCTCTGATTTCGGAAATAACTCTTCAAACAATTTCCTAGTTTCCATTAGAAAGTCATCAACAGTCAAAGGTAGTTGCAGAGCATCTATAATAGACTGGGCAAACTCTTTGCTCTGTTGACCCATTATTTTAGATTTTAATTCGAACGTAAATTCTTTGCCGTAACGTGACACCACCTTTTGAAATACTATAGTATACAAATCTTCCGTATCTGAAAGCACATTTTGAGAGCATTTGCCTTGCAAAAAATTCCTTTTTGTAATATTTGTATAATATTATAATATTTTTTTGTAAGTATAATTATATTTATAATTCATGGCTTTTTGTCAATAGAAATACTTAATATAGCATTATTCATGGTTGACACATGGCACTTTTCTGAGGACAAAATTCGAGATTCCCTCGTAATCTTTGGATAACTCTGAGATTATGAGATACATCATACAATGCCGTCCATGCCCTCTTGCTTCGAGCTCTTTGACTCGGGTGCAAAAACCGACAATAATCGAAAGTTAGGCTGGGACTTTATGCTCCGCAATCCTGAACGCGCGCCGAGCCGCGCCGGTGAGATTTATCTATGTTCAGTGGCGTAGCGTAGTAGGGGCGGGCAGTTCGGCCCGCCCCGGGCGGCATTTTTAAGGGGCGGAAAAACCTAAATAGGTAAGGGGGCGGCAAAACCCAAGTAATGGGGGCTGGGGCGGCAAAATTGACGTCCGTCCCGGGCGGCAGACACCCACGCTACGCCACTGCCTATGTTAGCATTATTCACACAGAGTTCTATTTTCAGTGCTCTAAATTTTCACCGGCGTCCCGAATTCCTGAAGGCCGTAGAAAATTCTGAGCATTGAAAATAGAAGTCTGCGTTAATACAATAGGACAGAAAATCAAACACACGTGTCGACTGTCGAGTCAATTGTCAATTTCATAATAGGTATATGTCAACTCGCAATCGACACTACGATTTTAACTGTACTGTAATTAACGCAGTGCTCTGAAATTTGTCATATAGGTACCTAGTTTATTCCTCTTTTTAATATATAATACAGAGTGTAGTGATGTGGGTGTCTACACTATCGTTTATTCGGCCAACCTCGGCCTACTTCGCTAGCAGTGTGGAGGGCGCTTAAGTCAGAAAAGCTAAGAAGTGTCCGACTTAAGTTAATTATTCGTTTTAAACATAGACAGGGCCGCCGTAAGCGGGCGTGCAAAGCGTGCACCGCACAAGGGCGGCACGCCCAGGGGGGCGGCAAATCGAGCGACTCATCACGTATTACCTAATTCAAGTCATTGTCATAATACCCACCCCACCTTAAGAAAATACATACAATCATTATAGTTTGGAAAAAAATCCGACCGAATGACGTTAACACCGCAATCTATTGGCATCCGTTAAAACTGAGATGCAATACCAAACGCTATATGTTATTCTTTGAAAAACACCTCCATATTATATTTTAATCCTATGAAAAACAGGATAGCGAAGTTAGGGAATCCCCTTTGGCCTCCCACAAACATTCTGAAAATACAAATTCTGAATGGATTTTTCTCTATGCAGTTTTCTTAAATTATGAGACGCATTAAAAAAAAGTGTTTATTCACTAACTGAATTCAGATCTAAGATCCGGCTGTATGTGAGCTTCCTTACTTGTATGCATTCGAAGTCCAGTGGCGTAGCGTGGATGTCTGCCGCCGGGGGCTGATGACAATTTTGCCGCCCCCTTACTTAGGTCTTGCCGCCCTCATATTTAGGTTTTTTGTAAGTATACAGTACATTACCTACAAACGTTAATTCTAGATAACTTTTCGGTACGAACAGTCATTGTTATTTTGCATCTAGATAACTTTTCGGCACGAATAGTCATTGTTATTGTACTACGAAAAAAAAGTATGAAATAGGTATTATAATTATGAAAAACCTAACGTAATAAGTTATTTGTCATCTATTTTGCAACATCAGAAATTACACTAATTTTACTTTAATTTAAATTATAAAATTATCTTATATTTACAGTCTTTTAGGGCTTAAAATTTGAATAGATTTACCTATTAAACAGGAAATAAATTTTGCTCGTTCGCTTCGCTCGCTCGCGTTTAACATAAAACATATTATATTATTTAGTAGCGATGTTCTGTTTTAGCCGATTGATTTTATGATATTTTTTCGAAGTTCACCGTTATTCAGTGTTTAAGTATATTGTATGAATAGATTTTAACCTGTAAAATAGGAAAAAAAATTGCTCGATGGGTTCGCTCGCACGTTTTTGGCTTAAAGAACATATTATAAAATTTAGTATCGACGTTTAGTTTTAGACTATAAATATTTGTATTTTTCCGAATTACTTACACAGTCTTTCAGGGTTTAAAGCTTAAACAGGTAAAAACGAAAAAATTCTTATGTGTATAGGGCCTCTAATAAGTTAAAGACGGCCCTGATTATTTAATATAGGTACTTGTAGTCGTTTTATCCCCCCCCCCTGAAACTAAAATCTGGCTACGCACGTGAGTAGCTACATAATTTTTGAAATAAATGTTTTATCTTCGTTATGTTGTTAACTTTTTTTGACAAAACTCAGAGTAATTAAGTAATCGTAGGGCGGCATAATCGCTATTGCACGCGGGCGACGAAACAGCTAGCGGCGGGCCTGAACATAGATGTATAATATTAAATATTAAAGTTTTAAAACTAGCGATACTAGTATTTAAAATTTAAATATGTTTAATTTAATTAAATAACTTTCCTAGACTTAATATTATAACCAAAACACTGTAAAGACGACCAGCGACCACAGCATGTTATTATGTTACGTAATTATATTCCTCTTATTATTATATATTTATGTAATATTATGCTATTACATAAATTTAGTTTAATTAATATAAAAGAGAACTTACTAAGTAATAAACCATCCATATCAAATAAAACGTGAGTCACTGGTTTAAAAGACATTTTTATAAAATATAGTATTACAGTAGGTACATAAGTCGTAAAACTCGTAAATCGTAATGCCTTTGATAAAGCATCTGTTATTACAATGACAAGAGCTAAAATAATCTATAGCTCTATGCAAACAAAACTACGTAACTACTTATTTAGAACTGTGTTGCGTCATATAATAACGAAGGTCAAGATAATACATACATAATAGTTCATCAGAATAACCTTATGCCCAGCGTTGCCGATTTGTGGGGAATTCCCCAAACTGCGGGGAATTTCAAGTCGATTGGGGAGTGTGCGTGTGGTTTGAGGGACCTACCTGAATATCCCCAAAATAAGTATAGCAAGTTTTAGTAGAAGTCTAAAAAAAATTGTAGAACAAATCTGGGAATTTGTAAAAAGATAGTTTAAAAGATATAGCCCTCAGAGTGTGGTCCCTCAGTTCACACACCGCTATTTTCCAGATCTCGAAAAGTATGTGGAAAATTATGGTTTTTTCACTACAGAATTTTAGTAGAACTTTTGTAAAAGTTTTTACAAATTTATCAAATACATAGCATTAGAAATAAAAAAGCTACAACCACCGAAGTGTGGTCCCTCAGTTCACACAAAAATGACATACTCATTTCGCGATATATTACTGACTTTTTTAATTATTTTTCTACGTAGAGTTTTAGTAGAAAATTTGTAGAATTTGTAGACAACATTTCAGCAAAATCTATCGGCGCATTTGGAAGATATATACCATTATGTTGGGTCCCTCAGTTCACACACTTGTGTATAAGAAAAACTCAAATAACTAATAAACGAGAAAACTAACAGAAAATGTACTATACTTAAATTTTAGTAGAAGTTTTTTTCTCTTGGATTAGCACATAAAATATTTAATTTCTTGCTTCCTAGCTGAGATAATGTTAATTTTTTGATTGTATGAAAATGCAGAGTAGGTTACCACACAACAGGCAAAATGAGGACAAGTCCTAATATTATTGTGTATGTTATACCTTATTAAATTTACGTTTTGCTCGCGGTTTCGCACCTCACTATTTTAGGGGTTCATAGTACTACAAACAACCCATATACTTACCAATTATTAACTATGTACCTATTTGTGGTTTCGCTCTGCCCACCCTTCTCTGTCTGTTCGTGCTATCTCCTTATATGTAATCGACGACCTCCGTGGCTCAGTGGTGAGCGCAGTGGCGCTATAGCCGGAGGTCGCGGGTTCGAATCCCGCCAGGGAACAAAAAAGTTTTCTGTGTTCCTGGGTCATGGATGTGTATTAAATATGTGTATAATATAATAAAAATCTTATATATAAGTATAGTATAAAAAGTATTAAATATATTTCCGTTGTCTGGTACCCGTAACACAAGTTCTTCGGATACTTACCACGGAGCCAGACTGACGTGGTGTGAAGCGTCCATAGATATTATTATTATATTATTATATTATAATTAGATATGTATTATATGAATAAAAAACTGGCCAAGTGCGAGTCAGGCTCGCGCACAAACGGTTCCGTACAAAACGGCAAAAAAAATCACGTTTGTTGTATCGGAGCCATCGTTAAATATTTATCTTATTTTGTTTTTAGTATTTGTTGTTATAGCGGCAACAGAAATACATAATTTGTGAAAATTTCAATTGTCTAGCATCGCGGTTCCTGAGATACAGCCTGGTGACAGACAGACGGACGGACAGAGAGCGAAGTCTTAACAATATTTTGGGTCCCTCTGGGTACGGAACCCTCATTGATGAAATTTCATATTTTTATTATACCTACCTATTTTCTATAAAAAAAAATATAGAAATCTTAGGTATTCAAATTAATGTCAAGCTTTTATGAATAGGGAAAAAGTTAATTTGTGGGATGTACGGTGTACATAATGTTATTCTTAAGTGTGTGTGCTTTTTTTTTGTGTGCATTTTTTTTTGGAGGTACACCAACACACGATAGCATTCCACTTTTAAAATACAGTTCACGAGTGGTCTTAGTATTTTTTACCACTTCGTAGATGTCCAACAACGAAAGCATGACGCAACGAATGTATATTCAAGCGCGACAAATATAATATTATGTATATATCAAGCGGTCGCTCATATCGTGTCGAGGCGAAACTCGGAAGGGTCCAATTTTTAACCATTTGTATTGGGTAAACCTAAAAACATTTTCAGTATTGTATCAGAAGTATATTGCTGTAAGTTTTTCTCCAAGAACACTATTCCACGCGGGCGAAGCCGCGAGCAAAAGCTAATATAACAAAAATATTAGGTGCAGTCATAATATTACATTGAGTATGTATAATATTTGGTGCTGGGGCGAGACGACAATGAGACGAGGACGAGGGCTCCGATACAACAAACGTGATTTTTTTTGCCGTTTTGTACGGAACCGTTTGTGCGCGAGCCTGACTCGCACTTGGCCAGTTTTTTATTCATATAATACATATGTAATTACATAATATAAGGAGTTAGAAAGAACGGACAGAGAAAAGGGCGGGCAGAGCAAAACCACAAATAGGTACATAGTTAATAATTGGTAAGTATATGGGTTGTTTGTAGTACTATGAACCCCTAAAATAGTGAAAAGGTGCGAAACCGCGAGCAAAACGTAAATTTAATAAGGTATAACATACACAATAATATTAGGACTTGTCCTCATTTTGCCTCTTGTGTGGTAACCTACTCTGCATTTTCATACAATCAAAAAATTAACATTATGTCAGCTAGGAAGCAAGAAATTAAATATTTTATGTGCCAATCCAAGAGAAAAAAACTTCTACTAAAATTTAAGTATAGTAGACTTTCTGTTAGTTTTCTCGTTTATTAGTTATTTGAGTTTTTCTTATACACAAGTGTGTGAACTGAGGGACCCAACATAAAGGTATATATCTTCCAAATGCGCCGATAGATTTTGCTGAAATTTTGTCTACAAATTCTACAAATTTTCTACTAAAACTCTACGTAGAAAAATAATTAAAAAAGTCAGTAATATATCGCGAAATGAGTATGTCATTTTTGTGTGAACTGAGGGACCACACTTCGGTGGTTGTAGCTTTTTTATTTCTAATGCTATGTATTTGATAAATTTGTAAAAACTTTTACAAAAGTTCTACTAAAATTCTGTAGTGAAAAAACCATAATTTTCCACATACTTTTCGAGATCTGGAAAATAGCGGTGTGTGAACTGAGGGACCACACTCTGAGGGCTATATCTTTTAAACTATCTTTTTACAAATTCCCAGATTTGTTCTACAATTTTTTTTAGACTTCTACTAAAACTTGCTATACTTATTTTGGGGATATTCAGGTAGGTCCCTCAAACCACACGCACACGATTGGGGATTTATTGCGGATTGGCACTATGTGGGGAAAATGTGGGGATTTTAACATTTCGACATCTTATTCTCATCGGTAAATATTTCATCATTCATTATCGACACGATATCGACCTTTTTTAAAATCATTATGTATGGCATGGGCATGGCACATCTCTAGTTTCAAACTACTAGTAGATTGACATTTGTTTATGATCAGGGGATTCCCTTTTTCCCTTTCTTTAACAGATACTGTTGTATCATTTATGGCTGTAAGAGAAGTAATAAAAAACCGGGCGGCAGCGTCAAGTTCTACCCTTCAAACAAAATGCTTTCCACAAAAATATGGAAAAGAATATGAAAGATATCAATATTATTTAAATAATATATATATATATATATATATACCTATATAAAAATGAATCCCCATCTCCATTGGTCACGGCATCACGTGTGAACGGCTTGACCAATTTCCCTAATTCTTTTTTTTTTTTTTAATTGTGTTTGTTTCAGGAGAAGGTTCTTATGCAGGAAAATCTAAGAAAGTAGCGTGGAACGATAGAATTAAAGAAAACTTATTGATCATATTAACTGTTTTTTTGACTCTTTATTTTTATTAATTACTTATACTAATGCGAATTATACTCAGCTAGTAGAATATTGTTTCATTTTTTAAAAAACCTATGTGGGGAATTTGTGGGGAATCAGCGGATTTTTGTCCCCAAATTGGGGAATTCGATCCCGATTTTTGGGGAAATACATAAATTAGCATTGGCAACCCTGCTTATGCCTCGTCCAGACTACTCGCGAAGTAGGCCGAGGTTGGCCGAATAAGACAGTGTGGGCACGCACTTCGCTTCGTCTTTTCATACTTAGGGTTACTTCGCGAAGCACTTCCTCTGCCTACTTCGCGAGCAGTCTGGACGGGGCATAATATTTTTGATACTTCGGAGTTCGGTTTAGGTTAATTTTATCTTAAAATGTACGTACCTACTCACTGAATAGGTTGTTCACCGATTATTTACATGTTTTGTATAATTATGTAGGTAGGTACTAGTGTCCGACCGAAAGTTCGGTTTCGGTTTCGGTTTCGGCCGAGTTTCGGCCAAAAATCAAGTTTCGGCGGCAGTTTCGGTTTCGGCCAAAAGTGGCCGAAACTTTTGCCGAAACCGAAACTGATTTCGGAAGTTTTCGTGCACGCTCGCCTAACTTCGTTTCTTGCGGCAACGAAATGGGCCGACTGGTCCATGTGGATGACCCAGATATACAGAGGCGTATTTAGAAATTTTGAGCCCCAGGCCAATTAACATAATTTGCCGCCCCAATAACCCTATCTGAAAGATGATTTTTTAAAGTTATTTTAGAAAAAAAATCAACAGCCTAAAACAGAACTTTAATACTAACTTGTTCTATATATGTATGTGTTTATTTTAAATGCGTTCAAACTGAGAAAGCGAGCGAATTTTTTTACGCTTTAACCTGTTAAAATATTTTTACACTTTAAGCCCTGAAAGACTATTATACTTTAGAAAAAAAAAACAAACAATAAAATCAATACCCTAAAACAGGGATAGCGAATCTATGGCACGCGTGCCATCAAATCCTCGAACGTAGAGCATGCGACATAATATTTTGGGCACGTCACTGATCACAAAATTTTTAATTATGTACTACAAAAATAGTGTGAAATAGGTATTATATGACAAACCTAACATAATAAGTTATTTGTCATCTATTTTACAACATCAGAAATTACACTAATTTTCCTTTAATTTAAATTACAAAATGATCCTATTTTCACAGTCTTTTAGGGTTTAAAACTTGAACAGATTTAACCTAGTAAATAGGAAAATATTTTAACATAAGGAACATATAATATGTTCTGTTTTAGCCGGTTCGTTTTATGATATTTTTCCGAAGTTCGCCGTTATTCAATGTTTAAGTTTAACGATTGAATAGATTTTAACCTATAGAATGGGAAACAAAATTTTGCTCGCTGGCTTCGCTCACTCGTGTTTGGATTACAGAAGATATTAGGTACTATAAAATTTAGTACCGACGTTCAGTTTTAAGCTTTTGATATTTGTATTTTTCGAATTACGCAGTCTTTCAGGTAAAAACGTAAAATAAATGGGCGCTCATTATTCCAATGTATATTATAAAAATTAAAATGATCCTATTTCCACAGTTTTATAGGGTTTAAATTTTGAACAGATTTAACCTATTAAATAGGAAAAAAATTTGCTCGCGCGCTCACGGTTAACATAAAGCGTCATTATATTATTTATTACCGATGTTCTGTTTTAGCCGGTTGATTTTATGGTATTTTTCCGAAGTTCACCGTTATTCAGTGTTTATATTTTATTTTAAAGTTTGAACAGATTTGAACGTTTGAACCTGTAAAATAAGAAAAAAAATTTGCTCGCTCGCTTCGCTCGCTCGTTTTTGGCTTAAAAAACCGTATTATAAAATTTTGTACTGACATTTAGTTTTAGACTACGAAAACGAAAAAAAAATCTAATGTGCCAAGGGCCTCTAATAGGTTAAAGACGGCCCTGGTTATTTATTGTACTTGTAGTCGTTTTATTTTCTTGAACCCCCCCGAAACTAAAACCTGGCTACGCCCATGAAATGCACCAAATTTCAGTATTTTAAGGAATTTTCTACTTGACCACGTGAGTTTCGGTTTCGGTTTCGGTTTCGGCCGAAACTGAAGCCACGGCCGAATATTCGGTTTCAGTTTCGGTTTCGGCCGGAAAACCAGTTTCGGTCGGACTCTAGTAGGTACTTATCGACAAACAAAAGTTTGTTTTGTTCATAAAGTAGAGCAGAGTAGTAAGGAGATTCATGTCGCGATCGCGACGACGCGACAGTTTCGTCTCGCGACTGCAGTGAGACCGTGGGCTTAGGGATGTCGAAAATGAAAGAAAATATCGATATATCGATACATCGATATTTGAAAAAATATCAATATCGGACTCGATATATCGCGAAAAAAATATCGATATATCGATATATCGGTCAAATTTTTCGACCAATTTGCAACAGATTTTTATGTAATTCTCTGCCTTACTTAAACACTATTGAGCCATTTCTGTCGCATTTCTTCATTGTTGAGAAATCTATAAAAACTGTACCTATTATAATATTATCATACTCGACTACACACGTTTTTTTCTCAGTACTTATTACGATTGTAGGCGAGTCGCTACTGACTAGTTTATTAACAAAACGTAGTACAGCTGTTATAACACATAATAACGTCAAATGCTTTAATGTTAACACTTTTATACTAGAATAACTAGACTATTATTACATTTAACTTACTAATGTTACTAATAAACGAAATATTACAACCAGCATAACTTTCACTTCGACAAGAATATATTATACAACATTTTTTCACCATTTTGACTGTTAAATCATCAAATAAATAATAAAAACATAGTTACGGAGATACATGAAGTCAGAAATAAAAACTATTTTTAATTTTAACATTACCCGGTGTTCAGCATAAAATATGTGTAATGGCGTATCTATTGTCTTGCGAATAATACCATCTAATAAAAAAAGAAGGAAAAGGATTTAATGTAAACTGCATTTTTATTTAGTATTAAATGACTATTTCTAACTTTTTTAACTGGCTATCTCGCTCGGCTCGGATTAGCCTCTATGATACGTGCATTGTGATATACACTCTATTACCAAGTTCTTTTTAGCAATTACAAAATTCGGAGTCTTCTATCCATAGTTACTAGATCCATGCCGACAGGGCAGTTAGTTATGCACTCACTACCAGATTAGATTAATGGAATTCTGCACAATAACTTTTTTTTTTCAATATTTTACGGCTTTGAATTTTAGCGAATTTAGTTAGATCGTCATGAGATGATAAATAAAAAAAATATCTATTTTGATACGAATTTCGATATTTGTTTTTTTGTATCGATGTATCGATATATGGGATCAAAAAATATCGGCTAAAAATATCGATATATCGAACACAAAATATCGATATATCGATATATCGATATTTTTTCGACATCCCTACGTGGGCTTAGCCTTAACTTGTGGACACTGGCTTGCAGTTTAGTTTATATTTTGTTGTTTGTGTATACTTTTTTCTATGGTTGTTTGTTTTCTCATGGTTTTCTCCACGGTTTTCTCAGAAACGAAAAGTGCTAGGTTGTATAAATGTGATTAAGTATATTAAACTTTTTGTACGGTAAGAACTAAGAAACACAAAGAAAAGATTGTATCTTTTTCATGAAACAATTCACATCTTTATACTTTCATAAAATAATTGATCAAACTGTTTTGAACTTATGACTACTTGCTGTCATCATCATCATCAGGTATCTACATGTATTCAAATCACTTACGGTACCTACATCTTACCTACCATATCAAGTTGCGACTTCTATATGTGCCTATGTACTGTGTTGTGACTAAGCAAGAGAGTTCACATTACATATTTTACGCGTTGTCGTCATAAGTCGATACATTATACTTTTTTGGGTATGTTTGTTTTAAAAATCATTAATTAGAGGTCATAACTCATAACTTAAAAATCATAACTGTATTTTAACAACTAACATTTTAACACAACTTTGTTACAACTGCAGTGTAGACTACATAAAGATTAATTACCAATTTGATTTTTCTTTTGATGTTGTTTTTTTAGTACCTTTTAGAGTTACCACAATAATAATAATTTAAGGATAAAGAAATGAGAATAAAAGAAATACTTGAGACTCTTGATAGTGATGACGAGCTTCCAGGTTAGTTTAAATTTTTTTGCCATTTAAAAACTAATGTTTGTTTATCAAAACACTATGATGGCCTCTGTGGCTCAGTGGCTAGCACCTCGGCGCCTAAGCCGGAGGTCGCGGGTTCGAATCCCGCTGAGGGAACAAAAAAGTTTTCAATGTTTCTGGCTCATGAATGTGTATTAAATAATTACAAAAGCTCCTTGGTTTATAACAAACAAACAACTACACCATGATCTTAAAATTAGAACTCTCCAAGAAGAGACAAAGTATTTAATTACTTCATACAAAAAAAGATTAAATAGTCATCCAAATATATTAGCCACACAGCTAATGAATGTAAATACAGCATTTCAAAGGCTCAAAAGAAAAACACCTAGAGATTTATAAAGAAATCAGCAATGACAGGGAGCAGAAACTGGGCTAGCCCACCCTCCGAAGATAAAATTCATCCATTCCTAATCTTTTGCTGAATGTTTCAATGAAACAGATTGCAAGATCAACCATAAAAAAAAATAATGTGTATTAAATATTATGTTTATAATATAATAAAAATCTTAAATATATTATATGTATAAAAGCATTCAATATACTTGTTTGGGTTCTTCTGGTTCTACAAGTTCTTCTGGTACTTAGCATGGGGCCAGACAGAGTGTAAAGCGTCCATAGATATTACGAACATAGAACAAGTAATTCATCTGCTTCATGTAGCTATAAAGTCTATCTAGGTATTTTGTTTAACAATCCCTTTATGCAATTTAAAACCAATCTAACTTACAGACAAGCACAGTGAGGTTGCAGCTACTCCCGAATACCTAAACGACTGGCGCTTCGATGAAATTCAATTTAAATGGATTGAAAAAAATCGAGCAATAAGAGACAAAAACAAAACGAACATTGAATCCAAAAATTGTATAAATAAAAACAATCATCTTATTGTAAAAAGAGGTGTTTTGAATGAACAAGATTTGTATTGTTTAAGAACTATTGCAAATACTTGTCCAAATATATTGGTGTGGTACACAAATTTTACTATTTACAAAGATTTGCAATTGCCATATAATTTTTTACATAGTTGCTTAGTGATCAGCTAATAATTGTGGAGACAGTACAACTCATTAGTGAGCGCAGCGCTATGTGTACGTCTGCTGTGATTATAAATACAGCATAAGATAATTTGTACACAGGGATTTTATTAATAAAGAGTTTATAAGTCATACTTTTTATTATATGTACACTCCTCTAGCTCTTGATTTTCATTTAGAATTAGTTCTTAAACTTTTGAGAGCAAATGGTATAAGTTCTGATAATGGTGTCCTTACAAAATTTTCCTTTCTCCTAACATAACGACCTGATAGCATTGTCTATTTAAAAATAACTGTGTGAATTCATCTCTATAGAATTTTGCTACTTCCTTCCAACGAATATCACTCCAAACTTTATATGGCATTTGTCTTAGCCTGAAAAATAGTAAGATTGATAGGCAGTGATAACTAAGGATACATTATACCCCGTCCATGGTTATACCACAGTGTAATAAAGAGATACAGTGGTCCAACGCGTTTGAAGTCGCGCGAAATGCCGCTTTTGTGTAGGTATATATTCGTCATTGCTGCAGGGTTGTCACAATAATGTGTTTTATTATAATCTGTTCTACATTTTGTGTATTCGTAGTATGTGTATGTAGAGTACTAGGAATAAAACAAAAAAATATATATAGAAGTATTAATGAAGAGTTTTATTATAAAAAATACAAATGCGTATACAAAAGCTCAGGGTTCGCATGATATATACCTATCAATTGATATATATCGGATATATTATATCAATTGATATATTTTATGCTTGATATATATCAAAATTGATATTTATATTTAAAAATGTAAAATAATGTTTTAAATGTAAAAAATCTTACATCAAGTCATAGTCTAAATACACAGGTCTTATTTTCCGAGAGTTTCACAAGCCTAGGTCATCGAAAACTTGCTATTTGACACGTCATTAACTAATCATTAAGGCGTGACTCCTGTTCGAAACATTACACAGAAAACATGAAACAAAAACATTTGTTTTCATACACAAGATGTCTCCAGCTACAGAAAATGTTTTTGGTCGAAACAAAACATTTTGTCCAGACACGATCTAAGTTCCGAGGAGGAAGACGTATTAGCGCTCACAGTTTTAGTGATTGTAGGTGTAGAATCTAGGAGAAAAGAGGGGTTCTGAAAAGGCCACTTTAGGTGTTTCATAAAAGTATTTTTTTCAACTCATAAATATGTGCGCCATTTTACGCATATCTATTGAAAACTGACAAAATTTGTGTTTTTTAATTAAGTCAGGCCGTATATTATGAGCGATCACAAAAACAAACACAAAAAACACAACAAGCAAAACTATAACCCTAAAAAACCTGTACCTAGGTGTCATGTGAACGATGTGAACACTAGTTAAGAAATGAAACATTTCTTCCCCTCTCTACCCGCGCGGGAATGTTTTTCGTCCGTCTCCGAAAACAAAAACATTGTCTATTCCTAGAGAAATGTGTATAGCCACGCCCCAATGTTTCATGTTTTCTGTGTAATGTTTCGAACAGGAGACACGCCTTTAGACTTATGACACCCACGTGACCCCCTATACTATTGTTATACCATTTATACCATGTGTCAAATTAATTCGACTGATAAAATTACTTAATACACTTTTTTTTCTTCTGGTTATAAACAAAAGTAATTTCATGGATTTAAGACTTAAATTGATACTCAAAAGTATCTATCGTTGATTTTTAATTTATTTGAAAACTTTGAATATCAATAATAAATAAATGAGTTTAATTTTACTTCCCTATCTTCAAATTAACAGAGATACAAATTATTTCGATACAACTATTACGAAAAAACATATCAGAGTATGAAATTTGTTCAAAAAATTAAAAATATCGGATATAGGTATATCAAAGATATCTGATATTTTGATATTTATTATAAACTAGCTTTTGCCCGCGGCTCCGCCCGCGAGAAATGAGGTTTTTTGGCCACTCCCGACTGTACTCTAAGTTAAATCTGTATCTTCCTTATCTTACGTTCTCTATTTAATTACTAATTGTTTGTCCGAAGCACTATCATACCATATTTCATTTAAACGGTTTAAACTCTTACCCCCTTACTAATAAAAAATTTCACACTGTGTATACAGGCGTTTTAAGATTTCTACTACTAATAATCATTTTTTTGACATTAGGCCAGGATAGCGATGTTGTAATTTCCATAGGTACTAATTTATTCCACGCCTATACTAGGCCATACCCTAGTTTAAGCGTGTTATAAGGACAAGATGGCGGATTTTCAATTCATCAGCTGATTTTATATTCTTTCGAAACTCGTTAGCGTTCTATTTCTAGTACCTAACTTAAGAGTTGGACTACAATCTACATAAATATTGATTCTTAGGCTAGGAAATTATTCTTGCGCCCGGAAAAATACAAATGTATAATGATCGTGATGATCCGTTATTGTTGTATTTTTGGTAAAAGACAATGACCTAATTTCATCAATTTCAATCCTAATATTATGTATAATTAACTGTTCTTACTAACGTAAGAGAAGACAGGGCTAAACTAAGTAGTTAGAAGGGTTCTCAGTAGTGCTATGGGATTCAGATGAGGGTCTTCAAAAGATAGGTAGGTAAGGAGTATGGATACTACCTTATACCTATAACACTACCTAACTTTTATACAGACCAGAGCTTCCCCCGAAGGAAATGGAGTTAGACCTATTGCGAGTTGCAACCTATCAATTATACAGGCTAGGGCTATCCCCTGAAGAAGAAGAACCAGCCTTGTACATAAGGTTTGGTAAAGTCAATTAACTTATTTAAAATCAAGGATCTTCTGTGCATAATTATTGCTAATTATGATCTACTACTTACGTTAAGATGTTTAGGCAGAAATATAACATCCTAATCTCAGGCGTAGGTGACCCTTCGCCTAACACAAAACTATTTAAAGAATTATTTTTTTGCCCAAATTTTTTTTCTGTATATAAGTGTATTTACAGCAGCAGTATACCATAAGCCCAGAAGATCCATAATTAATTTTACTAAAGCTTATTATTATAGTAGAACTACGGAATGCCAGTAAATGAAATTTACTGAATTTCAGTGTTTTGAGATTGCAACGACAATCTCTACAATCTTTAAAGTACAAAGATAAACGCTCAAAGTGTGCAATTATTATGTTTAAAATGAGAGTTGCGATTAATTGATTATAGTGCATACTGTAATCCTTGTAAGCACCATAATAATGTAGCGTTGCCATAACATCCTATGTACCGACTGGGACCATAACAGTGAATTACTAAAATAATACAAGTAAATGAAAAATGTGATATTTATTACCAGTTAACTTTATAAGGAACCTTTATTTTCTTAAAAAAAATAGCTTACAAATATAAAAATTTTAAAACAAATATGAAATCAAATGTTCTAAATGAAATATTAATTTGTATTATATACCTTATTCAGCAGGTCCGGTTTACCCATAATATATTTATGAAATTATGAACAGGTCATATTAAAATTAAATTTGCACTGTATTATACTTTCAACCATGTCTACTTGAAATGCGCCAGCCCAGCCACTACTTGCCGGGCTGTGCTGTTGCTGTATTCATATTGACGGGGACATTTTCTAGATTAACCGGGACAAAACTTTCAAATTGGTGACATGTCCTGGTATACCGGGACGGATGGCAACCCTACCATAATAGCAACTTGCATTTTAAGTACAATTGAAAATATGAAACACTTTTAAGATTAATTACATATAATTATTATAGATAATTTTTGATACTATACTTTCATTTTTTATTGAAATCGAGCTCATCCAACTATTAACTAGCTGTTTTGTTGCAATGCAACCTATAATGTACTTACTTTTATGAATTAAGTGTCCATTGACATTAATACTTACGGCTTACCCAGCTATTTATCATACAGCTATTAGGGTGCAGCTTTCTAGCTCTGGTTTGGTCTGTGCATTGATATATCAGTCAATCAGCTTTGCCTTTTATATATAGATAGATAAAGAGACACAAAACAATAAACATCACATTATGTGATAGACAGTTAAAAACATAATACTTAGGATACAATACCTACAATCAGTCAGAATAAAAGGAAAAAGATGCATTACATAACCCATTGTGTATTCTTGGAAACATTTGGAGTAAATTAAAAACCAATGAAAGTCATTATATTTTCATAAATATGTTTATTAATAGTTGGACACTTCACAGATGTTCGCACATACCTTATACAAATAACCTTTTTGTTTGTTACTTTCTGTGTTTTGCTTGTGTTAATTACAACTCCAAACAATCAGAAGTTATCAGAGTTGATGTTCTAATTAGAAAACTCCAGTTTAGCTGAAAATTAAAAATCTCAAGAAGACAAGAACTGCAGTCTCATTAGAAAATAAATTACGTCTAGGGATGCTCGCATCGAAAATCGATGATCATCGATGTTGGATGATAAAACATCGATGTTTTATATAGTATCGATATTGCATTATTTAAAACATCGTAACATCGATGTTATTGACCCATACATAATCGAAAAACCCAAAGTTGAAAATACTTGCGGTAGTATATTTAACCACTATTGCGACATAAACGCCATCGGAGCAATTATTTTCTAAGGCTGGTTCAACCCTATATTTACAGCGCAACAGGTTAAAAGGTTCTGCGCTTTCAAAATTATCATTTTTACAGTCAATTATTGACAAAAAATATTGGAACTTATAATGTGCTCCTCCTTATATCTCCAATATAAAATTTCTATGTTTCATTAAAAAAACATGTGATTTTTTTTTATAATTTACTAGCTGATGCCCGCGGCTCCGCCCGCGTACGTACAGTAGCCCACCTGAACCTTATATGTCTCGCGATAAAAAATAGCCTATGTCCCTCCCCATGATCTACTTTATATCTGTGCCAAATTTCATAATCGGTTTTGTAATTTTTACGTGAAACCGTAAATACATAATATATGTAATCTAGAACCTGAGAAAGGACATAGGCTTCTTTTTATCACAGGGAAATGTACGGTTCCCGTGGGATACTTTATTTACAGTTTCATGTTAAAACTATTAAGCCGATTATCATGAAATTTGGCATAGATATAAAGTTGACCACGGGACCTTTCCGTGAAACCGTAAATAAAGTATCCCACGGGAACCGTACATTTCCCCGCGATAAAAAGTAGCTCATGTCCATTCCCGTGGTCTACTTTATATCTATGCCAAATTTCATAATAATCGGTTTAGTAGTTTTTACGTGAAACCGTAAATAAAGTATCCCACGGGAACCGTACATATAAGGACATAGGCTACTTTTTATCGCGGGGAAATGTACGGTTCCCGTGGGATACTTTATTTACGGTTTCACGGAAAGGTCCCGTGGTCAACTTTATATCTCTGCCAAATTTCATGATAATCGGCTTAATAGTTTTAAGATGAAACTGTAAATAAAGTATCCCACGGGAACCGTACATTTCCCTGTGATAAAAAGAAGCCTATGTCCTTTCTCAGGTTCTAGATTATATTATGTGTACCAAATTTCATTTAAACCGGTTCAGTAGTTTTGGCGTGAAAGACGGACAACCACACACACACTTTCCCATTTATTTTTAATATTAGTATGGATGTATTACCAATATATATTATACGGCCGTGAAGACGTTTGTACAAAAACATCGATGTTGCCTGACATAGATGTTTAGAGCTCGATAAACATTGAACATCGATTTTTAGCTATCGATCTCATTATTGATGCCAACATCGATGTTTTTGCAACATCGAGCATCCCTAATTACGTCTTGTGACATTGACAAGTGTCATTGACAAATGTCAATTTCAATGACAGTTTGACAGTTTGGCAGAGGTGCGTTCAAAAATGTTAGTACCTTATTAAATTTTGTGGAACTATTAATATTTACAAAATTCACATACTTAACTAATTGAAACTGATAAAAAATGTGTAAACATTAATTTTGTATTTAATTAAAATGACGAAGTCCATAATAACGTACATTTTATGTCAATTTTTGTCATCAACACGCGGACATCGGATACGTGTTATTTGCGTGTTATTCAATTCCTGAACGTTTTTCTTTGAGTCTTTTGTCTATGGTGTGTAGCGTGAGTATAGTTATACAAGGTCTTGAATATCTTTATTAGTAGTCAGCTGTTTATGCGCTTTATATCGAACGTATAACTTATACAGCGAGTTTAACTATTCTAACGTTATACCTCATTTTAAGATTTCTTTATTAGTAAGGCCTTTAAGCTATGAAAGACGTTAAAAAAATATACACAATAGTACATTATCCCTCGGGAACACTATTATTTATCTTTTTGAGATAAAAAGTAGACTGCACGTTTGTCCAAAGCGTAAACAACTACCATACAAAATTTCATTCAAATCAATTCAACCTTTTAGCAGTAAAAGACAGTCAAAGTACACAAAAGAATACATTATCCCTCTGGAAGACTCTATCTTTTTGGGATAAAAAGTACACAGCGCGTTTGTCCAAAGCATAAACCACTACCATACCAAATTTCATTAAAATCAATTCAACCGTTTAGCAGTAAAAGACAGTCAAAGTACACACAATAATAATACATTATCCCTCGGGAACACCGCAAATTTTTGGGACAAAAAATATCCTATGTCCTTTCCCAGGACTCAAAGTATCTCGGTACCAAATTTCATCAAAATCGGTTCAGCGGTTAAAGCGTGAAGAGGTAACAGACAGACAGACAGATAGACAGACACACTTTCGCATTTATAATATTATATGGATATATGGATATATGGAAGTATGGATATGGAAGTATGGATGTACACAAATTAAAACATTATCCCTCGGGCACACTGTATATTTTTGGGATAAAAAGTAGACTGGGCGTTTGTCCAAAGCATAAACCACTGCCATACCAAATTTTATTCAAATCAATTCAACCGTTTAGCAGTAAAATACAGTCAAAGTACACACAATAATAATACATTATCCCTCGGGAACACCGCAAATTTTTGGGACAAAAAGTATCCTATGTCCTTTCCCAGGACTCAAAGTATCTCTGTACCAAATTTCATCAAAATCGGTTCAGCGGTTAAAGCGTGAAGAGGTAACAGACTGACAGACAGACAGACACACTTTCGCATTTATAATATTAGTATGGATATGGAAGTATGGATGTACACAAATTAAAACATTATCCCTCGGGCACACTGTATATTTTTGGGATAAAAAGTAGACTGGGCGTTTGTCCAAAGCATAAACCACTGCCATACCAAATTTCATTCAAATCAATTCAACCGTTTAGCAGTAAAATACAGTCAAAGTACACACAATAATAATACATTATCCCTCGGGAACACCGCAAATTTTTGGGACAAAAAGTATCCTATGTCCTTTCCCAGGACTCAAAGTATCTCTGTACCAAATTTCATCAAAATCGGTTCAGCGGTTAAAGCGTGAAGAGGTAACAGACAGACAGACAGACAGACACACTTTCGCATTTATAATATTAAGTATGGATATGGATATCGGATATTAAAGAACCCTGCAAAAGCTACAAATGCGAAACTGAAACTATTTTCGACATTTGGATTTACTAGTTTTTAGATTGCGATTGTTGAATTTGACGATGTAGTTAGTAAATTCTCATACGTAGATACAATTTTATTAAAAATTCTGACGGGAAACAGGCGCATGGTTTTGTATTAAAATAATCTTCTATAGCTGTTCATATAATTAACCATTGTAAATAAGTACCTACATACAACTCAAACGAAATACTGTCGCAAACCACCTCAAACAATCAAATTAAAAAGCGTCAACCCCGGCTGACGTGTCCCAAGCGAGTGTATGGCAGCTTGGGGCTTGGGCAGTGTGACCGTTTTCAAAAACCGCAAATCTACTAGATGTTACCAGATGTAACTTACTTTTCTACTGAAATCTACTAACGTTTTGGAAAAACCTACTGAAATTGTACTGACGTACTTTGTGACTTAAATTCATATAAATTGATAATTTTCGATGCGACAGATATGAATATTATTAGGTTTTATTAATAAATTATGTATTAGATACACACGTATGTAACTACTTAATTAATTACCTAGTCATCATTGTCATGTTTCGTTTTTTTTAAATTAGGTGTCTTAATTCTTAACCATAATAATATATTATTTTTTTGGTTGGAAATTTGTGCAATTACCGCCGTTGTCAAATAAACCTTGTTTTACATGTAAAAGCGATGATACATGATGAGTGTTTAAAAACCTATTAGACTAGGGCTAGATTAATTTAGACCTTTGAAAATGGTCAAAAGTGAAAAGAATTTATAGTAGGATGAAACCCATTGGAAAAGGAAGAAAATATTACAAAAATAAAAGGAAAAATAATTTACGGGCGATTTGATGTCGGGAAGTGTAAGAAGGTAAGTTTTTAAGTGTAGAAAACGGTTTATCTCGATTTCCGGCAAAACTACAAGTTCTATGGAAAAAAATCAATGGCAAATTTATGTATAATTACATTTTTTTTCACGTAACCTCAAAATTTATGTGAAAAATTTAAATAGGTAACCAAGTTTTTGGTTTTTTATTTTTATCTTATACGAAAATAATAAAAAAATCACGAAATTTGAAAACTTACCTTTTTATGTTCCAAATATACTGTATTTTTGAAGGTGAAAACTTACCTTTTTATGTTCCAAATATACTGTATTTTTTTTATTTAAAAATATTAATTTTTCACCTTATTTTTTTTTCACGAAATTTGGTGAAAACTTACCTTTTTATATTCCAAATATATTTACTGTAATTTTTTTGATTTAAAATATTTATTTTTTCATCTTATTTTGACTTAGGCCCACTTGCGCCAATCCGGGTTAAAGTTAACCTTGGGTTAAAATATCATGCTTTCTCTTTCACAAATACGAAGAACGAGAGAGATAACAAGATTTTTAACCCAGGGTTAACTTTAACCCGGATTAGCGCAAGTGGGCCTTTATATCGAGAAATTAACCCTAATTTTCAATCGAAAATTCTCCCCTCAAAATATCAGCTTAATTTTTAAAAATGCCGATGGGCTTTTTCGTTGAAATCTCTACTTTCTGATAAAGTAAAAAAATAATATATAAATTACAATTTTTCATGTTCTCAGAAAATGCAAAGAAAAGAACAAGTAGTAAGGCTATGTAGGTAATGTATATTTTTTTTACATTATCATTAAGGAGAGATTTTAACGAATAAAAAGCCCACCGACTTTTTAAAAAAAGCTGATATTTTGTCGGGAGAATTTTAAATTAAAAATTAGGGTTAAATTCTCGATATTAAGGCCCACTTGCGCTAATCCGGGTTAAAGTTAACCCTGGGTTAAAAATCTTGTTATCTCTCTCGTTCTTACGTATTTGTGAAAGAGAAAGCATGATATTTTAACCCAAGGTTAACTTTAACCCGGATTGGCGCAAGTGGGCCTAAGTCAAAATAAGATGAAAAAATAAATATTTTAAATCAAAAAAATTACAGTAAATATATTTGGAATATAAAAAGGTAAGTTTTCACCAAATTTCGTGAAAAAAAAATATTTTTTTGTAATAAGATAAAAATTAAAAACCAAAAACTTTGTTTTTTGAATTTTTCACTCAAATTTTGAGATTATGTGGAAAAAGTGTAAATACAAAAGTTGTATACATAGGTTGTAGATATTTTTATTACCCACAACTTTGCCATTTGTCTTTAACATACATACATACATACATATAATCACGCCTTTTTCCCGTAGGGGTAGGCAGGACCGCCTCTTTCTCGTAGGGGTAGGCAGAGACCACTTCTTTCCACTTGCTACGATCCTTACATACTTCTTTCGCTTCGTCCACTTTCATTCTTATCATCCATTCCTCCTCTTACATTCAACGTAGCCAAGCGTCTCTCCATGGTCCGCTTTTCGCCTCCGCGAGAAACGAGACGTGATGGGTGGCGAACCACATCGCCGCCATTTTGGATAATTCAATTATTTTTGATTATCCATTGCGTTTCCACGGATTGGTGGAGAGGGTAGGGATAGGAAAAGGGAAGGATAGGTGGTGTGGAAAGGAAGATTGGTATGTTAGAGTGGGAAATAGGGAATGTAGGATATTACCGCCCAGGAGGGCAAGGGATAGGACAGTAATAGCTAGGGAAGCCGGGGTCGCATACCCGTATACTATACCACAACTACCGGACACAGTAAGTTGGGAAGAGTATCCCATGAAGAAGATTGTCTTTAACTTTTACGATAGTTAACAAGCGTCGAATAACCGACGAAGTAAGCGACGAATCACTGACTGCTATCAGAGGTTTTGTTTACATTTCCGATGTTGCCGTGTTAAGAGAAAAATATTTGCTAAAGTTTAAAATATTGCCAGGATATTCTACTGAAATCCGCTACTTTTTCAAAAAATACTGAAAATCTACTGCACTACCAATTTTACAACGAAAATCTACTGTTGCAGTAGTCAATCTACCGTAAACGGTCACACTGGGCTTGGGCTCGCTACCGCCCCTCTCTCACCCCGCACGCCCCGCACGATTGCTCTGTCTAGACGTGTCCGTTGGACGACTGTAGGTAAGTTCTATAGGCTGTGGTTATAACCCTTATAAAAGTGACAAAATTTTTGTGCCGCAATACACATTGACACTTTTAATTAATGACACATTTCAATCACAGCAAAAGTTCGTGACAAGGATGGCATTCCTATTTGTCATTATTTATAGTACCTATTTGTCACTACCATCTACACACGATTCTACGTTTCAAGTTTGGAATCTCTGCCAAAGAATAATTTAACGACGCAGAAGGTACAAAATGCGTATAAATTCTATTTCGTTCATAGTTAGGTACCTACTATTAAGAGGTAATTTATTTCAATTACCTCATAATAGTAACTATGAACAAAAATAACAATTTTATGTAAGATTAATCTATATAATAATGGTATGAACGCCTACTTATTTAGATAAATATATTTAGTTTTTTTTTTATCAATGTCAAACAGGAATCGAAACTTGATATTTGTTTGTATTATTGCACTATTTTATAGTGCGATGTTGGGGCACAAATTCTGCAAAGTAATAAAGAACGGTACAGATGAAGAAAGAACTTATTTTAAAAAAATACTCCTTGACCTTTACGTCAAAAAAGTAGTTTGTTAAAAGTTAGCTTATTTTCAAAAATTTGTTCCTCATTAAGCTGGAATCGAAATCCGGAACGCCGCCGGTGAAAATTTATAAAGTTAAAAATAGAATTCTGCGATAATACCTAACTACAATAGGGTTGAAAATGAAAATTTTGATCGTCGAGCTGTCATTTAAGACATTGAAATTTGACTCGACACTCATATGTTGAAATTTTCAACTCTATTGTATTAGCGCAGAGTTCTATTTTCAATGCTCAGAATTTTCTACGGCCTTCCGGATTCCGGATCTTATATTCCCAGCATTGGGAAAAGATAAAGGATAAGAAGTATTTAATCGACAATTTTGTCATTCGAATAGGTATTCGGTATTTTTATGGGCACTATTTGGTATTTTTATGGGCAAAAAAAACTAATTGTGCCTCTTAAAATTCAAGATTGATGATTTAAATCTCTCGGAGTCTCTCTATGTGATAGAATCAGAAATGAGGAAATCCGTAGCAGAACTAAAGTTACCGACATAGCCCAGCGCATTAGCAAGTTAAAGTGGCAATGGGCTGGACATATAGCCCGTTATAGAACCGATGCCCACTGGGGCTGAAAGGTTCTTCTTGAGTGGAGACCACGGACTGGACGTCGAAACGTAGGACGGCCTTCCACCAGGTGGACAGATGACCTGAGAAAAGTCGCAGGGAGTCGGTTGATATAGGCCGTGAGCGACCGGTCGCACTGGAAATTTATGGGGGAAGCCTATGTCCTGCAGTGGACGTCACCAGGCTAAAACGACGAACGACGAAACGACGAACTTAAATCAAATAAAAGCAGCAGTTACTTTATTGTTACTGTTAGGCCCTCAAATCTTCTTCTCGTTACTTCGTTAATGATACAATTTTAAAAAGTTTATGATATTAATTTAACTGATTGAACAATATAATTACATTATTTTCATCAGTCTTATCAAAATATCCTTCAAGCTAGATAAAATATAAAAATAAGTGAACGGTTTGTAATTCTGTACCTACAACTAACGACATTCGCTTCTGTACTATTTACTCTATGCCAGAAATGTATGCATATGCATCCTTAATAGATTCACAAAAAAAATATATATTGACATTGCTTTCCATTGTATGGTGTTTGGTAAATATAAAGTAGGCAAAACATTTTTCTTTCAGATTAACATATTTTCTCTTTCGAAGGTTTATCGATATCCAAAACATCACTAACTATGTAAATACACAACCTCTGAAATTTATACAAAATTTCTATTATACAGGGTGCAATTAAACCTACCGGCCAAATTTTTTTTAGGGCTTAGGTATCAGTAGAAGAGTCCATTTAAACAAAAAAATAGGGTGTAAATTTTTTTACAGTAACATATTTTATCCCAATCAAAATCCTTTCAGAATGGTCATTTCGTACCTACGAATTACGATAGCGCTATTTATGCGTCGGCGCGGCGCCGGGCGGTCTGTCACCATGGTAACGCGGGGTGGTGTCAGGGAGACGCGGGTGGCATGCGCCGGCGCCGGCCGGTTATTTAGTTTCATAGTTTGTCGCCGCCCGCCGCGCGCGTAATTAGAGTGTGTGACAATGTACTCTAACCGCGAGTGTTATGAGATGGTGAGGTGCTACATTTTGAGTGGCGAAAGTTTACGCGGAGCCCAGAGACTGTACGAACAAGAAAGCCTTCCTCGTCTTCGTAACAGTGGATTCACGAATGCAGCTGTACCGAATCGCGAAACAATTTTGTCCGTTAACCAAAAACTCTTGGATTATGGGCAGTTCACAACACCTGCACACGCTCTAGGAGGAGGAAGGCCGAGTTTACCGGTTGAACTCCAAGACGACATCTGGGAGTTCTTTGAAAGAGACCCACGAGCGAGTACCCGAGATGCCGCCCGCCGCTTTAACCTGAGTCGATTTGCGGTGTGGAAGTTATTAAACACTGTTAACTTACACCCATATCATTTCCAAAAGGTTCAGGCTTTAAGACCAGGTAGACCAAGCGAAATAGGCATTTAACGCTTCCAAGAGTTGCCCGCAATTGCCGCAAAGCGAGCCGCGCGCCTACGTCGCCGGCGTGAACTTACATGAACCCAAAGTGTTACAGTGTAGTCGTGTCGGCAGTAGGTCATCTTATTTTATTATTTGTATTGAAAAAGATAATAAAATCCATAGATAACTGTTTATGCAACCACATAGCACACATAACTTGAATAGAAATTATAGGTAGGTACCTAAGTAAAAAATGCTTAAATTTTATTCAATTACTAGCTGATGCCCGCGGCTCCGCCCGCGTATGTACAGTAACCCATGGGAATCGTATATGTTCCGCGATAAAAAGTAGCCTATGCCCTTCCCTATGGTCTACTTTATGTCTGTGCCAAATTTCATGATGATCGGTTTAGTAGTTTTTTCATGAAACAGTAAATAAAGTATCCCACGGGAACCGCACATTTCCCCGCGATAAAAAGTAGCCTTTGTCTTTCCCCGTAGTCTACTTTTCAACTGTGCCAAATTTCATAATATTCGGTTTAGTGGTTTTTGAAACGTGAAACTGTAAATAAAGTATCCCATGGGAACCGTACATTTCCCCGCGATAAAAAGGTAGCTTATGTCTTTTCTCAGGCTCTAGAATATCTGTGTACCAAATTTCATTTAGATCGGTTCAGTAGTTTTGGCGTGAGAGATGGACAAACACACACTTTCCCATTTATAATATTAGTATGGACTAGCTGTTGCCCGCGACTTCGTCCGCGTCAACTGATGGCGCAATAATGCATTAATTTCGACCAAATTTGATTACCATAAAAATGTTTTAGTGAGTCAATCTTAAAAGATTTTTTTACATCATTTAAAGAGGAATAATTATTTTATACATATTTTTGGGTAACTTGAGCCGTTTACGTAGCGCACGCAACACGCTGTGTTCGATGTGTGCATGGAGACGAGTACCTATCGTTAGCTCGTGTGGTCACTAAAGTACGTGTCGTTTCGTGAGATAAAAATACTGTATCAGGTAGGTGCTGACGATTTGATGGTAACTACTTAGGCAGACACTTGCAAAAAATGTATTCCTACTGCCGAGTCCGCACGTTTGCCACTTGCCGCAAAATCCAAACCTCCACAAACGTTTGACTTTTTGAAAATCCGGATTTCCGAATTTTTCTCCCAAAAATCCGGATTATCCGGATAATTCAGATTTTTTCATTTTTTTTAAATTTGTTGCATATTTTATAAAACTTTAATGTTAATTTTACTACTATGTTGTAGCAAAACTTACACTCATTAGTAAAAAAAAAAGAGTTACTTTTTTATAATTTAATTTAAATAAATTCTTATTTTAAGTTGTAAGTATTAGAATTACAATCTGAATAAATAAAAACATAATGAGATTATATCAAAATTATATACTTAATTATATTTATTTTTCATTTTTAGAAATATTTTTGATTACGTTTCAAATCCTACAATGTTCAGTTTTATAGTTAGTATATTATTTTAAATAAGGTATGTATATATTGTTATTTACTAAATGTTCCAGCAGAAAGAATTATAAAAAAGTGGAATAGCCTGTGATCTTTTTAACGCTTTTTTTCATATCTACCACAGTTCACCACAACCTTTTTAGTAAAGTTCCATTTCTATGTGAAAGTACTAACGTAGGAAAATTAATACAGTTTAATAAAACGTAGGAAACTGAAAATCCTTTAAATCGAGATCCGGGGAGTGAAGACAAATCATTTGAAGCATGGGGCTGAACAAATAAATTTGTATGGACGAAATTGGACCACTTTTGAGTTATTGAAATTAAAAACCACCCACCTGTTTGGGTAATAATTAAACACGTAAATGGTGCTTTTAATTCCCTCGGTAACTAACAGAAGTATAATAAGCAATTCTAAGCACAATTTAAAATCTATAACTGTTGTAAGATCTTTACATTTTACTTACAAATAAACAGTAACATCTTACTCTTCATTGCACTTTGAAGTTTCCGTTATAAGATGAAAACTACATTACTTAAAAAAAAATAACAGTGGTTTACACAAATCGTTGGTGCTATTTTTGACACCTCTATCTTATCTTTAAAATATTATCTAAAAATAATTATTTCTACGCAAAAACAGGAGCGTTGATTTTCATTTAGTTTTGCTACTGACTCGTTAGTTTAGGTTAGTTTAGTTCAATCAAATTAATTTTAATAATAAAAAAAATATTACCTTCATTAATTCGGCAAAACTCTCTCTAATCATAAACCAACCAGTCAGGTATTATAGACTCCAAAACTTCTTCCTGATATCATAGAGATAAGATTTAGATATTTGGGCTTAGATATTCATTATTTAGAAGATAATTAAATATAAACCACTACATTTCTTTTTAAGCTGTCATATTAATTTGGCATTCTATGATTGCAGAAATTATAATTGCAATAATATGTTTCGACTTTCGTTAGTAAGAATTCAATAAATATAAAAATACAAAGCTTTAATTGGGTTTGGATTTGCTTATTATACTTCTTACTACTTGTGCAATTGAAACTGAAACCATATTCAGTGTTTTTATAAATTGGATCACCTATTACTGAACTGTACTACTACTGAAAAAATATAAAATGGTAAGTATCTTAGAAACAGTCCATACATATACATATATAGCGGCCATAATATTTTAGCAGATCTTCATCCCTCGCATCACCATTTAATGGATTGACTATGTTCTACCAAATAACTTGAATAAATGGAAAAATGTGTCAACAATTTCAACAGGACAACAAATAATATCAAATTATCCAAAGGCATGTATTTAAACTCACGACAAAACATATAGATTTCTTATGTTTACGCGAATATTGTTCATTGTTTTAAACACTTACGGATTTTGTCGCACAACACGAAACACTTACGGAAAACAATCACGACAAAACAATTAAATTTGGGATGTGAAAATACCGAATATTGAATACTAAATTACCACGTTGGCTAAAGAATGTAAGGAATAAAAAATTACAAATCTGGTGACTAAATAATACCACTGAATATTCCAAACTGGCAGATAGATATTATATTAGCGAACAAATAACCATCTTGGCGACAATTTGTGAGTACACATTTAATTTAAGAATAGGTACATATATTTTCCGTAATTAAAGTTACCTACGTAACTCAAAAAACATACAAGCAGCAAAACCAGCGCACATAAAAAAAACAGAGGAGCGTACAAAATTCCCAATTTTTAATTTTCCTCGACTTTAGGGGGGGTGTAGATATTGTGTAGATTCATTTTGAAATTTAAAAATAACGGTAATTCATTTTTCGCAAAATTAACATATGTGTCGTTACCAGGTTTTTGGGGGTGCTGGATACGAAAATGACATTCATTTTGAAATTCCAATATGGCGGACATACTTAATTTTATAAAAATAATATGGTTGTCCTTTTGTTGATTTCTGGGGGTGCTGATTACAAAAAAGTCATCCATTTTAAATTTCCTTAGCTTTATACATCGCTCATAATATCTCAAAGTAGAGCATTGCCATATTTTTTTTCTATAATCACTTCTATCTCAGAAACAGTGCATCTTACTTGAAAAATAATGAAAATTTCCTCCCCCTTAGAAACCCCACAACATCATATTTTCTTCATGATGGAAGAAAAAAATCTGAAAATCCTAAATTTTCCAAATTTTCTATAGCGTTTTACACCGTTCGTGTCTCAAAGTAGAGCATTATCGTATTTTTTTTTCTATAATGGCTTCTATCTCAGAAACGGTGCATCCTACTTGAAAAATAATGAAAATTACCTCCCCCTTAATAACTCCGTAACCATATATTTTCTTCAAGATGAGAGAAAAAGAAATTCGAAAATCCTGAATTTTCCAACATTCTATAGCTTTATACATCCCTCGTATCTCAATGTAGAGCATTTAATTTTTTTTTATAAAATTGATTCTATCTCGGAAACGGTGCATCCTATTGAAAAAATAATGAAAATTTCCTCCCCCTAAAACCCCCGCAACACCATATTTTCTTCACGATGGAAGAAAAAGAAATTTGAAAATCCTGAATTTTCCAAAATTTCTATAGCTTTATACACTGTTCGTGTCAAAGTAGAACATTGCCATATTTTTTTTCTATAATCGCTTCTATTTTAGAAACGGAAAAATAATAATATTACTGGAAAAATAATAAAAATTTCCTCCCCCTTAACCCGGAAATCGCATATTTTTTTCATGAATGCCAAAAAAAGAAATTTGAAAATTCTGAATTTCGAAAAGTTTCTATACCTTACATAGCTGGCACCTCTACAAACTACATGTTAATTTTACGAAGATTGGATAGTCTCCATTTTGGAAAATGAAATTGGAAGACAATTTTATAATCAGCATATGAAACATGGAAAAAGACATCCATTTTAATAAAAAAAAAAATATACGCCATTTTGGAATTTTAAAACGGATTTTATTTTCATATTATTCTGCACCCCCAAAAACCTTGAAAACGATACCCATACCAAAGAAAAAAAAACCTCCAATAGTATCCAAAACTGGGATTTTCCGTAGCTTGCAAATTGAATTTTAGCAGCTATTAATTTATCAATCAAATCTTTATTAGCTACTTACATGGTATAATGGTCACCAACTCATCGGTGCTAATTGGATTAAATTTCGCTACTTTTTATCTGCCGATTTTTGTATTTTTTGTCACTTGAGTGATTTCACCAGTTTGGTAATTTAGTCGCCAGCATATTAATTCGCTGCCAAATTCAGCAATACAGTATGCTCACGTGCAGTCACCAACTTATTTTTTGTTCACTCGATTAATTATATCCCTTATTCAAATATTGTACGTCTAGAGTACATACTAATTACAATTAAAATATGTAATTTTCATAGTAGTAACCAAGATTCGAAAAAATCGAAAAATCCGGATTTTTCGAATTTTTCGAATTTCGAAGTATCCGGATTGCAACCCCTACTTGCGAGTGACTTGGTGTGTTCTGCAAAGGCAAGCATGACGGATGTTGAGCACGTATCCTTATATTTTATTGTAAATAGAACAGCCTCCGTGGTCTAGTAGTTACGAGCTTGGCTCTCGACTCGGAGGTCGTAGGTTCTAATTTCGATTCGCGCACTGAAACAACAAAAAATGTTGTTTCCAAGTTTGGTTAGGACAATGCAGGCTGATCACTTGATTGTCTGACAAGAAAGATGATCCATGCGTCGGATGGGCATGTAAAAAGTTGGACGTGCGCCTGATCTCTCGTCAGTCGTGTCGGTTATCCGTCCCACTGGATTACGAGAGTAAAGAAAAAAGAGTGCCTTTGTGTACTGCGCACACACTTGGGCACTATAAAAATACTCCTGTGTAACTGGCTAGGCTACAATAAAACCAGCCACCGTCACCGAAATCGGCGTGGGGAGTTATTTATTATTATTATTGTAAAAACAGAAATCGAACTAAAAAGAAACGAAAAGTACGGCAAAGAAGGTGGTAGATGTTACAAATTCATAAAAACTGTTTACTGGCTTATTCAATAATGTACTAAGGCTACTCCACGCATCAGCTACTTTTTTCTCATAATACACAACACAATAATATATCTATGAACGCTTCACACCAAGTCAATCTGGTCCCGTGGTAAGTTCTCGAAGAACTTGTGTTACGGGTACCAGACAACAGAAATATATTTAATAATTTTTATATTATACACATATTTAAGATTTTTATTGTATTATACACATATTTAATACACATTCATGACCCAGGAACACAGATTTTTTTTTGTTCCTTCAGCGGGATTCGAACCCGCGACCCCCGGCTTGAGCACCAACACGCTCAACCACTGAGCCACAGAGGTCGTCTCATCTGGCAAAAGCAACGACGTGGCGACGATAATGTTATTGTGTATGGTTATATGTATAACTAGCCGATGCCCGCAACTTCGTTTGCGCCTAACTGACGGAAGCGGAACCCTATTTTTTAAACGGAACCCTAAAATAAAAGTAGCCTATATTAGACCTTATGACATCAGCTATCTGCCAGTGAAAGTCCCGCGAAAATCGGTCCAGCCGTTTCAGAGATTAGCCGGAACAAACAGACCGACAGACCGACAGACAGACAGACAGACGGACAGACATTTTTAAAAATTGGTATTTTATTGTAAGTACCGAATATACTTTCAGGTGCATTATGTGAAAAGCTGTTAATTTGATGTTACAAACAGACACTTCATTTTTATTTATCTATATATAGATTTAGTTGAAAAATAAAAAGAAGTATAAAAAAATACAAAACAAACTTTCCTATAGATTTTTATTGTATTATATGTCCATAACCCGGGAACACAGGAAACTTTTTGTTCCTTCGGCGGGATTCAAACCCGCGACCCCCGGCTTGAGCACTAACACGCTCAATCACTGAGCCACAGAGGTCGTCTCATCTGGCAAAAGAAACGACGCGGCGACGATAAAATGTAACATGTTATTGTGAATGGTTATATGTATAACTAGCTGATGCCCGCAACTTCGTTTGCGCAGATCTAACGAAAGCGGAACCCTATTTTTTTAAACGGAACCCTAAAATAAAAGTAGCCTATGTTAGACCTTATAATATCAGCTATCTGCTAGTGAAAGTCCCGTGAAAATCGGTCCAGCCGTTTCAGAGATTAGCCGGAACAAACAGACAGACAGACAGACAGACGGACAGACAAAAATTTTAAAAATTGGTATTTTATTATAAGTACCGAATATACTTTTAGATTCCTTATATGAAAAGCTGTTAATTTGAAGTTACAAACAGACACTTCAATTTTATTTATCTGTATAGAATATAGAATATAGAATTAGTTCAAAAATAAAAAGAAACATAAAAAAATACAAAACAAACTGACTTTCCTTTAGATTTTTATTGTATTGTACATATCCATGACCCGGGAACACAGGAAACTTTTTGTTCCTTCGGCGGGATTCAAACCCGCGACCCCCGGCTTGAGCACCAACACGCTCAATCACTGAGCCACAGAGGTCGTCTCATCTGGCAAAAGCAATGACGCGGCGACGATAAAATATAACATGTTATTGTGTATGATATGTATAATTTAGTTCAAAAATAAAAAAACAAAACAAACTGACTTTCCTACACTGCGTTAGAAACGAAAGAATTGTTCGATAAATACGCGGGTAAGCCGTGCGCTAGCAAAACTGATATAGGTCTGCCCTCGTCAACGCCTAGCGGGCGACTGTGGGTCGACTCAAGCGGCTTACGCACGCCGCATTTCAATAATTATTTAATGTTAAAATAATTAAACCAACATGCAAAATGTAACCACAAATTATTCTTCTTTAAGTTATTAGCTTTTCGTAGATATGATTTTTGAAAGTAAAACTATCATGAACTTCATGAACAAAAAGAAAAATATTCAAATTTAGCCTCCTCTTCGGAATTATTTTTGATCGAGTGAAGTTTTCAATATTATGTTTCGAATCACAAATTGTAAAAGAACATTAAGTAAACAACAATGTGTATTTTTTTTGGCTTTTTAAAGTTACTATTTGTTTGTTTATTATCGATTCAAAGTCATGTAAAATTGGGTCCACACGGCCTTAAACGAAGCAGACGCCGCACCCCGTCGCACTTTCTGCGAGTGGCTAATCGCACACCCTGACGCAGTTATTTTGTGGACAGATGAGTGCCTGTTTACGCGTGTGGGTTTGTACAACCAACACAACGAACATTGGTGGTCGTATCAAAACCCACACAAGATAAAAAAAAATTACCACCAAGTGCGTTTTAGTGCTAATGTGTGGGCCGGCATCGTTGGTGATAAAATACTGGGGCCTTATTACATCGAGGGGCGGCTGACCGGAATCACCTATCTACAAATGCTAGAAAACATTATTCCGGAGTTCATGGACGACGTGCCGCTCGCATCATTCGCTATCCGCAGTTCTACTTCCAGCAGGATGGTGCACCGCCACATTACGCCGCCGCTGTAAGAAATTATTTAAACCGCGAATACGGTGATCGCTGGATAGGTCGCGCGGGTCCTGTCCTATGGCCGCCTCGGTCACCAGACCTCACTCCATATGATTTTTTTTATGGGGTGAGATTAAGAGGCGAGTGTACATAGATGAGGTCCCAAGCCTCGAAGACCAAAATCGCGTATTGAACGTGCCTTTGACGAGGTGAAAAGTGACAGAGTTGTGCTCAACAAACTTAAAGACAATGTGCAGAAACGTGCTAGACTCTGCCTAGAGCGAAACGGTTTGCAGTTTGAACAATTTTTAAAGTACTGTTGAGTGTAAATAAGGTAAATTGTGTAAATAAGATTTAAAGGTGGGTGGTTTTGATTTTTAATTAGTTGTACATAAGTTGATTAATTTTTTTTAAATACGCCTAAATGCAAAGGATGTGGTTTAGATTTATAATTTCTAAAGTGCTTATTATTCGTAATTAATTTGAAAGTGTATTTTTCCATTGTTTTAATTTGTATCCCTTCTTTACATTTTGACGGTCCTAAGCCCGTTAAAGTATGAAGGGAAAATTTGCAACTTATGATAATAACAAGAATTATTGCTATCAATGAAATGCGTAAGCGGGATGGCGGCGCATGGCGCATACTGTCCATAATTGTGGTGTTTTTTAGGAAAACTTTCGGATGCTATTTCTCAACATTTTAGTACTGAGTGATTATAAAAGAAAAAATACGTATATTTTTATTTTTAACAAGGATCAATATATCGAAATTTGGCCGGTAGGTTTAATTGCACCCTGTATATTGTTGAAATCCGCATATAAAGGACAATAAACACATTTATCTACAAGAATATAATAACTTCAGTGTATTTTTTTAATTGCTTGTATTTATATAACCTGAAACAATTCGCAACATACTGGTGAAAAGTTAACACTTCTTCACGATTTTCTTTCCTCGCAGAGTGTGATTTATAGCCCTCCACCAAACGGGCCATATTAACTTGAGCACAGCTTTGTTTTCTAACAAGACTTTTTATTATAAACTAAAATTTTTACCAAATAAAGCGCTTCTTTCGAAGCTTCTTTACAAAATACAAAGCGCTTCTTTCGAAGCTTCCTTCCTATGGGCTCCCCGAGAAATTATGCAAGTGGGTCACGAGTTTCTTAGCAGACAGAAGCATAAGGGTCGTAGTCGACGGTGAATGTTCGTGTGCGTTACGATTGCTCCGCCAAGTTATCTAAACAGAAAAAAACTTAGCCAAAAAAATTGACGAAATTTGTCAAAATCGAAGGGAACAAACCAAAAATTTGTCAAGGTAGAAACAAAGAAGTTACAAGGATTTAAAGTTGGCCGCGCGAACGTTACGTGGAGGATTGCGCGGCCATGAAGATCTCAGGAATCACGTGGGTCAGAGAACTAATTCATTTTGTCATATGAAGACTGAATTTGTCAAAAATTGTCGAAAAACGAATTATAAGCTGTAATTCAATATTTTAAGAAATATTTACCTTAGAAGTTATGGCCGCGCAATCCTTCACTTGTAATTTTTAGGGTTCCGTACCTCAAAAGGAAAAAACGGAACTGTTATATCGCAAGTAGCATGAGTGCATATGTATAGTAAAGTTGCTGAGTTTCCCATTGCATTATTGCTAATGCAATAGGAAACCATTATTATTCCGTTTAATTAAAACATAGTGTTTTTCATCAGATTGAATTGGACTTCCGTCGGGTGCAGGTCTCTTTCTAAGTTCTTTTTATATAATATATTTCGTGTGTCAAATAAATAGTTTTTTTTAAAAACCAAAACCTGAACCACGCCGTAACAGTGGTGTCAGAAGTGGGATACCAGTGTTGATTTATCCGGTTTCGTTCCACTGGTATTCCATAACGGTTCGCGAAAAAAAATTGTGCTGTGAAAAAAAAATATATATATAATAACTCTATGAACCAATTCATCTCCGGAGTGTGATCTTGAACAGTGTCCAAATAATCTTTGTGTCCACTTCGTCAAACTCTTGTGCATACTGAGTCTCGACAGTCAGCCTTACTTCGTAAGCCTGCAGACCAGTCCAGTGTCCTGCATCCCGATATCTCGCTCGCGCAAAATACGCACAGCCGCTACATAACTTCGCGACCGTCATCGTTTCTGCTGCCGTTTCTGCCGCCATTCCTGCCGCCGTTCTGCCGCCGTTCCTGCCGCCATTCTGCTGGTGTTCCTGCTGCCGTTCCTGCCGCCGTTGCTGCAGCTGTTCCTGTTGTTCCTGACGTTGGTTGCGTTACTGGAAACGCGCCGCCGCTGCCTGCTGCTAATTCGTCGCTGCTGTAATGCCGCTCAAGTTCCTGGTGATCCTGTCAACCCTGTGAGTAAAACATATTATTATTTGTTATTGCTACATTTTAGCTATTTTTCAATTGAGTGTCTTTCAATATACTTACCAAATTCCTTACCAATCTCTAATCCCTCATAATAATATTAGTAATTATCTAATAAATATCAAATAAATTATATTCATACATACCGTTATTATCTAGGTATTCTTTAAATTTATTTTACAATGACGACCGAAAGCAAGAAAACAGAAATTTTACTTACTGAACAATTTCCTATTAATGTATTATGTAATTTCATTAGTCCCTATAAAGGAGATCGTGAAACTCTAACCGCTTTTCTTACTAATTGCCAAAACGCCTTAGATCTAGCATCTCAGTCTCAAAAAACATTATTAAATAAATATATTTTATCGCGTCTAGAGGGAAAAGCACAAATTGCTTGTTCCAATAAAATTTTCGAAGACTTTAACCAATTAAAATGTTTCCTTAAACAAAATTTTGGTGAAAGAAAGCATTACAATCACTTATTGCTAGATCTACAGTCGTGTAAGCAACAACTAAATGAACCTGTTTCACAATTTGCGCTTCGTATTGAAAGCTGTCTTACTGATTTACAGTCCGAAATCTATAATTCTGAATCTTTAAAGAAAGATTTGTCTGGTCGAATCGCTATGACAGAGGATTTAGCGTTATTTTCATTTTCCTTAGGGCTTCATCCGCGCATAAGTAATAATGTTAGATGTAGAAATCCTAAGTCTCTTAATGATGCAATCAATATTGCCCTCGAAGAGGAAAAAATACAAAATCTTTTATATAAGACTACCAAATCTAAATGTAAAACCTGCGGAAAATTAGGACATACGGAATCGGAATGTTATCGTACAGAGAGACGTTCAGATCCGCCACGTGATTTTTCTAAATCTCAAAATCCAACATCTTTTAATAATAATAATCAATCCAATTCCCACGTTTTCTGCAGATATTGCAAAAAGGGCGGCCACGACATAAAAGACTGTCGTAGAAGGAAATATAATAATGAAAATCGTAATTCGTATAATCATTCTAATAATTATAATAAGTCCGCGAACGCGCATCATATTTCTTACGAGCCGCCGTCGTCACCGTCACCGACACCTTACGAAGTTCCATGTGAAAATGTCGGCGACTGTGATTTAAACTAGCTGATCGGATTACGAAAAAGTGCCGTCGTTTTCCGACTAATTTAGGCACAAAGTTAAAGTTTTTCACAAAATCTATTCCTACAAAATCTACTAATTCTAATCTTAAATCAAATAATTCACCTCAACATATTCCTTTAGGAACCTCTGAATCGTTGAGTCATAATTCAAAATCGGACCGCCACACGGGTAACCAGCCCCAAAGAAGTGTCCAAAATTCAAAATCGGACCACGACACGGGTAACCAGCCCCAAAGAAGTGTCCAAAATTCAAAATCGGACCACGACACGGGTAACCAGCCCCAAAGAAGTGTCCAAAATTCAAAATCGGACCACGACACGGGTAACCAGCCCCAAAGAAGTGTCCAAAATTCAAAATCGGACCACGACACGGGTAACCAGCCCCAAAGAAGTGTCCAAAATTCAAAATCATCGGACCAACACACGGGTAGCCAGCCCCAAATAAGTGTCCAATCTCTAAAAAAACATATAAAAAATTATAATGATAATGAAAATCCAATATACGAGATAAACTCATTTATTACAAAAATATCCTTGCCTCACATTAATTTAAAGACCGAATTATCTACGCGTTCTTTACGGTTTTTAATAGATACTGGTGCAAGTATAAGCCTTATAAAAAAATCCAGTATAGATAAAAAATATATTTTATCCCGCGAAATAGTTAAGATAAAAGGGATCAATAATATCGAACATTGTTCTGAATCTTTAGGTACATGTCAAGTAAATTTCTATTTATCTAATAACACTTATAATTATAAATTTCATATCTTTAATGATGATGTAAGTCTAGAGTATGACGGCATCATCGGTAGTGATTTTTTAGGCTATTTTAAAGCTAACATTAACTATGAATCTAAATTAATTAATATTTGCGGGCAAACCATGGATATGAACTATGTTCAGCCAACTTACATAATTCCTGCTCGTTCCGAAGCCGTCATTGAGTGCGCGGTATCAAATTACTCAGCCGAGCGTTTTCCGAACAATCAAGGATTATTATTAGATCATACTTTAAATAATGGCATTTATTTCGCTAATTGTATTGTCACAATAAAATCTAATAAAAGAATTAACTTAACAATTTTAAATACTAGTAACTCAGCTTTTGAAATTAAAGATTATGCCGTAGAATTAAGTCCTTTTGAACCACAAATTAGTTCTAATAATTTATCGTCAGAAATTGTCAATTCTATTTCTTATTCTAATTCGGATAGAGTACAAAAAGTACTTGATCTTATTCGCTGCTCACATTTAAATAACGAAGAGAAAGAAACTCTTTTAGAATGTTGCTCACATTACACTGATATATTTCATTTGGAAGGTGAACCTCTATCATTTACAACTGCAATTGAACATACTATAGATTCAGGAGACGCGCCTCCTATTCACGTAAAATCATACCGTTTCCCGGAATGCCATAAGGAAGAGGTCGATTCACAAATTAGAAAAATGCTCGACCAAAATATTATACGTCCTTCTTTTTCACCTTGGAGTGCCCCGGTATGGGTCGTCCCTAAGAAAATGGACGCCTCAGGTAAAAAGAAGTGGCGAATAGTTATAGATTATCGTCGATTAAATGACGTCACTGTATCGGAAAGTTATCCTCTACCTCTCATCACCGATATTCTAGACCAATTAGGACATTGTAAATATTTCAGCACCCTCGACCTATCCAGTGGCTTCCACCAAGTAAAAATGAGTCCAAAGGACGCCCCGAAAACGGGATTCACTATTAACACAAATTCGAGTGTCTCTGGGCACTACGAATTCACAAGAATGCCTTTTGGGCTTAAAAATGCCCCTTCCACATTCCAGAGACTGATGAACACAGTTCTCTCTGGTCTTCAAGGGCTGCATGCATACATTTATCTCGATGACACGATCATTTATAGCCACAACCTTCCTAGTCACATTTCAAAACTTAAATTAGTTTTTGACCGCTTACGTAAATTTAATTTAAAATTACAGCCTGACAAATGTGAGTTCTTAAGGCGCGAAGTTGCTTACTTAGGCCACATAATTACAGACAAAGGTGTCTGTCCAAATCCAGAGAAAATCAAAGCTGTAACTCAATTCCCAACACCTAAAAATCCAAAGGATATAAAATCCTTTCTCGGTCTAGTCGGATATTATCGACGTTTTATAAATAACTTCTCACAAATCACAAAACCATTGACATCACTTTTGAAAAAGGATGCAATATTCCAATGGTCTCATGAACAAGAACTAGCTTTTACAAATCTAAAGGATAAATTGACGTCAGCACCTCTACTCCAATATCCTGATTTTAATCAACCTTTCTTATTAACTACCGACGCCTCTAACTACGCGGTAGGTGCCATATTATCGCAAGGAGAAATAGGCAAAGATAAACCTATCTCATATGCGTCACGAACTCTAAACAAAGCCGAGGGTAATTACTCTACCATAGAAAAAGAACTCTTAGCCATTTTATTCGGGGTAAAAACATTCCGCCCTTATCTATACGGGCGTAAATTTAAAATCATAACAGACCACAAACCGCTAGTGTGGCTGTTTAGCGTTAAAGATCCCGGATCCAGGCTCATTAGATGGCGTCTTAAGCTAGAGGAATACGATTACGAAATCGTATATAAAAAGGGAAAGTTAAACGCAAACGCTGACGCATTATCTCGCTATCCAATACTTGCTCTAGATGATAAAACTGATAATTCGATTATATGTAACCCTACACTGTCACCCGCCGGCTGATTATGTATCTTTAGCAGATAGTTTGCAGACGGCAACGGTCGCGTAGTTGTCGCGCGATCGGTTGCTAATCGCTGAAAAAAATCGTATTACGTACGACTGTTGCTCTGCTGTTGTTCGACAACTTTTATATGCATTTTTAGCGGTATAAACAGCGCCACTAGCAATCATGTAGCGACATGTGGAACTATATCTGTTATGAAGTATCAAGTGTTTTGTTTACATAATGGATTCTTTGCCGTTTATAAACAAAAATGGGACAAAGTTTAGATAGAAACATAAAGTATGTGGATGTAGAATAGCACACCATACCAACCATACTGACATTTCATCGTAATAATCTATTGTATGCCTATATAATTAGCACTGAGCACTAATTGCCTCACTCCTTAGCCTTACACTACTGCAAAAATCGAAGTATACCTATGAGTATACTTAACCGAACAATCACAGAAACGCACGATATTTATCATTTCTTGAATCTAGCATATTATAGAACATACGGATACACTACAACATATAATTCACTTTACTTTAACGACGAAAACACTGCCTACATCGATTTATAATAACAGCAATCTTTCAACAACAACCTAAATGGGTTGCCGCTCTTTGACAATTGAAATTGCTCGCCGTCTGCTATCGCGTTGCTGTCAAATGTCATACGTAATACCGATTTTGTTGTTACAAGGGGAATCGATTGCATTTTTAGTTCCCTAATTGTTCGCTAGATGGCGATACCATCGATTGTTCGCTGTCGCGTCGCTATTGCTAATACGTAATACAAAAAATATGTTTGACAGCGATATTGTACAATTTACGCCTGTCGCATTGCTGTTGCAAGATACAGAATCAGCCTGCCGGAAGTGACATCGATTCTCATAATCTCCCGTCAATATCTGAAACTTATGATCAATTTCTGCAAATCTCAAAACAACCCGGTGTTACCTTCGACACCGTCATTCAAGAACATAACGAAAGTTTATTAAAAACTAAAATAAAACTAATCGCGTATCCAACGTCAATTGATTTAGACGAATCTATTCCATATTGTAGTGATATCATAAATGCATCTACTAGCGATCCTAATATTCGAAATATTGAACGCGAACTCCATACCTACTATTCAACTTCCAATGATAACCATGTATTCACACATTTGTTTATTAAATTGAATCATTTTGACGAAATGACTTACAAAGATATATTTAATGTCCTTCGTGAATACCGAGATATGATAAAATACTGGTATTCCGAAGAGAAAGAGATAGCACTATCAGATTTTACAGATCCATTCTCGAAACTTTCGTTTACAAAAATATATAATATTATTGCATTTATTTTTCATACTACTAATATAAAAATTCATATTTATCATAATTGTATAAAATATCCAACACCGAGCGAAATCAAACAAATTCTTAAAGATAATCATGACTCACCTCTCGCTGGACATCCAGGTATCTCTCGTATGCTGGAAAGAATTAAATCTCAATTTTGGTGGAAAAATATGAGACAAGACATCGAGGACTATGTAAAAAATTGTCGCTCGTGTCAAATTAATAAGCCGTTACGACAAACAAATCGTGCCCCAATGATAATAACTTCCACAGCATCGCGACCCAACGAAAAAATCTATCTAGATCTGGTCGGTCCACTTCCTGAAACATATGAATATAAATATAAATTTTTACTTACCGTACAAGATGACCTCACCAAATTTTCACAAGCTTATCCTATGCAGTCATGTTCAGCTGAAGACACAGCTAGAACATTCGTTAATTATATTTCACACATGGGAATACCTAAGATGATAATTTCTGACCAAGGCACGAACTTTTGTTCTGACCTTTTTAAACAACTAGCAAAGTTATTCAGTATAAAACACATTTTTGCTTCACCATATCACCCCCAAACTTGTGGCGCGCTAGAAAGGAGCCACTCCACTCTCAAGGAATATTTGAGGTCTTATATAAACGAAAATCAAAACACTTGGGACCTTTACATCCCAAGCGCTATGATAGCTTACAATTCAAATGTGCATAGTACGACAGGTTACTCCCCATTAGAACTTTTATTTGGCTTCAAACCCTATTTACCATCTAGCATAGACGTCCTCGATAACAATACATATACAGATTATATTCGAGCACTTAATCATCGTCTTTATTATAGCCGTCAAAAGGCTCTACAAAATATTCAGGTGTCTAAAGAAAAATCTAAAAAATATTATGACGTTCGAACAAAGCCTATAATATACAATGCTGGCGATATGGTGTATGTCCGTTGCCATCATAAGCAAAATAAGGCCTTATCCCCAGTGTGGAAAGGTCCGTATAAAATAATAAAATTAAACGGTAATCATACGGCAACGCTATTAATTAATCGTAAGCACGTTCGTCATCATTTCGATGAAATAAAGCCGGCAAGTGACGACACGGTATAGTGTCCTAGGTCAGTAAGTTAGTATAAATAAAAGTAAGTATGTATAATATAATCGTAACATAAGTCCTTTCGTTCTATTTCAGATGCGCGCTGTCGCCGCTAGCTAGATCAGATTACGTATCGCCCATCATTAGTAGTCCGGGCCTTTATTTCGATAAGCTCCTAGATCTTAAGTTTACTAATAACGACTGGAAAGTCTTAGCATATTTAGATATAAGTCATATCCAACCTAACTTAGATAAAATAGAGTTTTTATTAGAAAAGCTAAATGTATTTTGTAACTCTCTTACGTCATCAAAGATACAGTCGGACTGCACTAATTCACTCTCGGCGCTGAAAAATCAGCATCTCATTAATGTTAATAAGTTTTCTTCCGTATCATATTTGCTTCACAATTATAAAATTAAAGAGTGTTTTAAAAGAGGTCTCATTGATTTAGGAGGATCCATCCTAAAAACTATTTTCGGTACATTGGACGCCGAAGATGCTATTAAATATTCGGAAGCTATAAGTAGTGTACAGACGGATGAAAAACATCTCGCTCATCTTATGAAAGATAATATTCACGTTATACAATCTACAATTTCATCATTTAATAATTCTATGTCTAAAGTTAATTTAAATGAAAAACATCTCTTAGAAAATATGGAAATAATACATAAAATATTAGACTCAGTTTCTAACACAAATGATAAGCTTACATTAAAAACTCAAATCAATTCCTTATCTAACTCTTTAGAAGCTATAATCCTAACGTCATCTTTCGATATCGATGACATAAATAATGCTATTTTATTTGCAAAACTTAATGTTTTACACCCGACTGTACTGAGTCCTTATCAATTATATAACGAATTAGATAAACATAGAAATAAACTACCTAGCCATTATGACTTGCCTGTACCATTAACGCTACAAAATATACAAGAACTAACAGATATTTCCAAATTAGTTTGTTATTATCATCAAAATAAAATAATATTTGTCCTCCACATCCCTTTAGTCCTACCTCAAACCTATAATCTTTATAATATTATACCATTACCAGTTCCATATGATATATTGAAACCAGACACCTACATTCTAATCGAGCCGACTACCTCATATGTAGCAGTAACAGGTGATCGCATGTTCTACTCGCTATTAAGGGACATCGACAATTGTAAACTAATCAGTGAAAAGTGTTATGTGTGTGTGCTCGCCGACTTGTTTTCAGTCGTTGCCAACCCTACGTGCGAAACAACTTTATTAAGTGAAGTGGTTACTAAACTCCCAGATTCCTGTGTAGCTAAAATAATTCACGGTTCTATAGATGTATTCCATAAACTTAGTTTTAATCGTTGGATCTTTGTTCAGTCAGAGCCAGGGAAATGTCATATTACTTGTGAAAAGTCCGATGTAAATTCAGATGTTATATTATTCGGAACTGGCATCCTGACCTTACCTAAATATTGTAAAGCATTTTATAAAACATTACAGTTCACCGCAGTTGGCGAAACGTCACTCGGTAACGTAACAAATGTAGTGTCAAATTTCAACATTTTATTAGACGATTGTTGTGAACATTCAAAAATTAATAAAACATTTGCCAAACTTCCACACTCTAATTTAAAAAATATTGGCAATCTTGATTAAAATTTAATATAATAAAAGATCATGAATTGTAATTTGCATGTTTAATTAATTGATTGAAATTGCTGTGCTGAAGATGCTGATATAATAATAATAATAAATAGTAACTTTTAATAACAATAATTAATACTTATTTTTAAAATCATATACGATAAATTTAACTAGTAATAATTATATCTTTAGAAATCCTATTAATAATAATTAATAATGTTTGTGTTAATTAAGTTTTTGAATAAAATTTGAGTTAATAAAATATTTTTGTAATTTAGCTGTTTTCTTGTATACTCCAAACGAAAGTCCAATCTCTCGCGTTAATCTTAGCATAATCTCTCATCACTTTGAGATGTGATGATCGATCTTAACGGGGGGGTTGTTATATCGCAAGTAGCATGAGTGCATATGTATAGTAAAGTTGCTGAGTTTCCCATTGCATTATTGCTAATGCAATAGGAAACCATTATTATTCCGTTTAATTAAAACATAGTGTTTTTCATCAGATTGAATTGGACTTCCGTCGGGTGCAGGTCTCTTTCTAAGTTCTTTTTATATAATATATTTCGTGTGTCAAATAAATAGTTTTTTTTAAAAACCAAAACCTGAACCACGCCGTAACAGAACCCTTATAGGATCACTTTGTTGTCCGTCTGTCCGTCCGTCCGTCTGTCAAGACCCTTTTTCTCAGGAACGCGTGGAGGTATGAAGCTGAAATTTATATCAATTACTCAGGTCTACTGTCCCTTGAAGCTGTGAAAAAATCAAACTTCTAAGCCAACGCAATCAAAAGATACAGCCGTTTATGCCGCAAATTTTCGACACTTGCAAGGGAATCAAAACCTACAGGGTGCTTCCCGTGAACTCAGAATCTTGAAATTTGGTACGAAGCAACGTCTTATAGCATAGATAAAGGAAAAATTACGAAAACCATAAATTTTTAGTTACATCACATAATATATTTTTTTTTAATAATTTTAAACTTACTACCCATTTCCTCATAAACGCGTCATTTTGCAATAAAAATACCATAGTTATGACTCGATTGTCGTAATGAACGAACTTTGTAAACCTTGCAGGTTTGTACGGAACCCTCGGTGCGCGAGTCCGACTCGCACTTGGCCGGTTTTTTTTAATGTTGATTATTTCTTTATAACTTAAGACTTAGTACAAAAAACTGTTACTGGAAGAAAGGTCCTAATTTGTCGAAACTAGTGAAAGCAATAAATGTTACAAAAGCTTAATTAAACAGACAAATCAGTCCGAAACAAAAAATTCATGGCCGCGCGGTCGAAACGTTACTTTATACGCTGATATCTCATTATCTGTAATTACTAGGATTTCAGTGTAAATATCCATTTATTCGACATATTAACCTGATTAGAATGACATATTGTTTTACCCTCAGAACAGTTTTCAACGCGTGTAGTCTCGAAAAATATGTTCTCTCGTACAATGTTCGAGCAGGGTAACCATAATTTTGATTTAATTTGGGAATACCTCTAACTGGAGACTTGCAATTATATTGAACAACATCTAACTCAATTTGCAAAAATATTAGTATTGTGGCGGACCAATCAGCGCACAGTCCTGAATCGCGCTATCGAAGCTTTCTAAGATCGGCGATATAAGTATATAGAACATCTGAAAGTCACTACAGTGGGCTTCGGCCTTACCGAGCATAGCACTTCGCTCGGTCGGAGATCTCCCTTTGGGGCTTATCATAATCATAATCATAATTCTTTATTTGCTCAAATGTGTGTTTTTACAGATGTTATAAACAGTTTAAGTATTCAGTAAAGCACATTTGCCAATTGAAAGGCATGCAAAACATTTTTAAATTACACATTATTATTACATTATTATATAAAATTAAAATTATTATTTTATCTCAAATGTTGATACATATTATACAAACCTAGTTTACAAGTGATAATGATAATATTCAATAAAATCAATGTTAATAAAAACCACTTTTTTACATTAATTCAAGTCAAAATTATTAAATATTAGAATGATCATCAATTAATATTAATTAGAATCAATGTCAAAAATTAGATGTCATAAAATTGCCGAAATTACAAAAGTTTTAAAAATTAACTATTAAATAATTCCTTGACCGAATAGAAATTTTTGTTTATTAACCATTTCATAAGTTCCTTTTTGAATTTATTGTATGGTAGAGATTTAATATTAGGTGGAGTTGCGTTATACGTTTTTATGCACATGGCATAAAATTGTTTTTGATACATGGCTGTTTTAGGAATTATATCAAGCACTAATCGATCAGGATTTCTTGTATTCCTGGGATATATGTCTCGTGCTTCTTTAAAACTTTTGTAGTTTAGCTTGGTATAGTTTACTAATTCATAGATATATAGACTTGGTAAGGTTAATAAATTTAGTTTTTTAAATAGGGGTTTACAGGACTCATATGGCGGCTTTGGTCCTAATTTGTCGAAACTAGTGAAAGCAATAAATGTTACAAAAGCTTAATTAAACAGACAAATCAGTCCGAAACAAAAAATTCATGGCCGCGCGGTCGAAACGTTACTTTATACGCTGATATCTCATTATCTGTAATTACTAGGATTTCAGTGTAAATATCCATTTATTCGACATATTAACCTGATTAGAATGACATATTGTTTTACCCTCAGAACAGTTTTCAACGCGTGTAGTACGCGTGTATGTTCTCTCGTACAATGTTCGAGCAGGGTAACCATAATTTTGATTTAATTTGGGAATACCTCTAACTGGAGACTTGCAATTATATTGAACAACATCTAACTCAATTTGCAAAAATATTAGTATTGTGGCGGACCAATCAGCGCACAGTCCTGAATCGCGCTATCGAAGCTTTCTAAGATCGGCGATATAAGTATATAGAACATCTGAAAGTCACTACAGTGGGCTTCGGCCTTACCGAGCATAGCACTTCGCTCGGTCGGAGATCTCCCTTTGGGGCTTATCATAATCATAATCATAATTCTTTATTTGCTCAAATGTGTGTTTTTACAGATGTTATAAACAGTTTAAGTATTCAGTAAAGCACATTTGCCAATTGAAAGGCATGCAAAACATTTTTAAATTACACATTATTATTACATTATTATATAAAATTAAAATTATTATTTTATCTCAAATGTTGATACATATTATACAAACCTAGTTTACAAGTGATAATGATAATATTCAATAAAATCAATGTTAATAAAAACCACTTTTTTACATTAATTCAAGTCAAAATTATTAAATATTAGAATGATCATCAATTAATATTAATTAGAATCAATGTCAAAAATTAGATGTCATAAAATTGCCGAAATTACAAAAGTTTTAAAAATTAACTATTAAATAATTCCTTGACCGAATAGAAATTTTTGTTTATTAACCATTTCATAAGTTCCTTTTTGAATTTATTGTATGGTAGAGATTTAATATTAGGTGGAGTTGCGTTATACGTTTTTATGCACATGGCATAAAATTGTTTTTGATACATGGCTGTTTTAGGAATTATATCAAGCACTAATCGATCAGGATTTCTTGTATTCCTGGGATATATGTCTCGTGCTTCTTTAAAACTTTTGTAGTTTAGCTTGGTATAGTTTACTAATTCATAGATATATAGACTTGGTAAGGTTAATAAATTTAGTTTTTTAAATAGGGGTTTACAGGACTCATATGGCGGCTTTCCACATATAGCCCTAACACATTTTTTTTTGCGCAATGAAAACTCTGTCTATATCTGTAGAATTGCCCCATAGCAATAAACCATACCTCAGTACTGATGCAACATAGCCATGATAGGCAGCCAGAACCGTTGGTAGAGTTGCTACTTGTCTGAGTCTACCGAGAACAAAAGCAAATCTATTTATTTTGCTACAAACAAATTCCGTATGAGCCTTCCAATTCAAGTTCTCATCGATGTATAAACCTAAAAATTTCGTATGTGTTGTCCTTTTAATGATTTCGTTTTCGTATATTATTTCACTGTTGCTGGCTGGTTTCGATCGATAATTTTTAAATTCAATGTAAGTTGTTTTTGTCAAATTGAGATTTAAATTATTATTAACCATCCAAATTATTACATTTTTGATTAAATTGTTTATTTCAATGTCAATACTATTACAATTATTAATAAGGATAGTTATGTCATCAGCAAAAAGTGTACATCCATAATTAGTAATGTCAGGGAAGTCGTTTATATACAGCAAAAACAAGAGTGGCCCAAGGACACTTCCCTGTGGAACTCCTACTCTGTTGGTTCTGCGTTTAGATTGTACTGTAGTTAAAATGTTTTTATTACTTATGTGCCTAATTTCCGTATACTGCTCTCTATCAGACAAATATGACTCCAGCCATTCCAATGCAGGGCCTCTAATGCCTAGATTATTCAGTTTTCTCAGTAACACACTATGTGACACGAAATCGAAAGCCCTGGACATATCAAAGAATATACAGATAATTGATTTCATATCGCTCAAATTATTAAGTATATTACGTACCAATGTAGATGCTGCAGAGACAGTGCTTTTATTTCTTTGAAAACCAAACTGTTCCTGTTTAATGCCACCACTATTCCCACATTGGTGACCCTCGACAGAACACTCCTTCTGGATATCATCATCATCACTCCCCACCTCTCCGCACCACGCCAACCAGCTTCAGCCTCTTCGGGTACCTCGACCACCGGTCGCAACGCAGCGCGGCCTGGTCGAACCCTTATCGGCTTCAATGGGCAGTCCACTACACGGACCGGTCAGCAAGCAGAGCATGAAGCACCTCTCCTGGTCAGCACACGTAGCTACAACGATCAGTAAGCAGAGCACTCGGCACCTCTCCTGGTCGTCACATGTAGCTACAACTATCGGTCAACAAGCAGAGCACTCCTCTTATGTTGCGATCCGAATAAACACAATTCACACAGCCAAGTTTCAAACAAGATTAACGGCTCATTTTTTAGGGTTCCGTAATACTTAAGGAACCCTTATAGTTTCGCTCTGTCCGTCTGTCTGTCTGTCTGTCCGCGCCTCTAGCTCCTGTAATTATAAATATAAATTGATGAAATTTGGTGCAGTTATAGATTGTGTATAGATCACGGTTTCGGAATTATAAAAAAATTATAATTTTATATTTTAGGGGTGGCTCTCTATACATGTGAAGTGGGGATGAAAAATATTTTTTCACTCTACCCCATCGTGTGGGGTATCGTAGAATAGGTCTTTTAAAATAAAGGCAAGGTTTCATACGTTACTTTTTTATTTTTAAAGTTGACAATTTTCGAGTAATCGGCCTCCAAAGTAGTTTGTAAGTTGGTCCCCCCCTAGCATTTTTAAACTATAGGAGATAGAAACTTGCAAATTTCCATGCTAATAGATCATGCTAAAAACTTTAGGAAAATTATTGTGAAACAAATTGGACAGTAACTTTTGGAGTAATTAAAAAAAAGTATATTACGCGTTTATAGTTACGGAACCCTCCTTAGACATGTCCTGACATGCTCTTGGTTAGGTTATTAAGAATCTAAGCGGCTATCATTCAGTCGGTGGTCCGCTGGCTAGCAGTTGTGCGAGTGAGAAATCATAATCATTATGATTATGATCTAATTATTATATTAGAGTGAGAACCCAAAAGGCAAACTCGCGTCGATCCTTCGCAGATAACTTTCGCGCGACCGAATGGATCAACCAAAACAGTCAGTCCACCGGCATATTTTGTTAACATCTTAAAACGTTGTCATATAAAAATTTGAAGTTTTTCTCTATGTAAGATTATTTTATTTATATTAAATCCTTACCCCTTTACTATTAAAAATATTTACACAATGGATAAGTACGCTATACAATGTTTTGTCCTTGTCTGATATATAGAAAAAGTAGCTTGACAAAAAAACTCTTTTTATTAATTATTAGTAAGGGAGTTAACGTATACCTTTTTATTATTACATTTCCTCCTTCACTGGTCTAGTTGAGTATTTCTAAAAATAATAAAGGCTCTTTAGGACGGAAGATATATTTGGGGTTAATTAATTACCAGGAGGCATAGATGTATTATATTCTGCCAGGAGGTCTCAAATAATAATATTTTTTAAATAGATAAAGTTTATTAATAAGGTACACAAAATTTACAAAATGAATGTGTTTCAATGTGAGATAAAATTAAAAGTTTAAAAATTTGACATTACTGTTCTAAAGAAAACATTTAAAAATAAAAATATAATGTGCTAATATGAAAATGATAAAAATTAAAACCAAAATCAATAAGGCAAAAACAGATAAAACAATAAAAAATAACTATAGTCGTGTAGTGTGACGTCACACACGCGCGTCACCATTGGTCGCGACTCGCGACCAATAGTGACGCGTTTCGCAATTTATTTTTTATATATATTTTTTTTCGGTTTAAATAAGAACTAAATTTTAAAAAATCCTTTTAGTTATAATGTGACGACAATAAAGAACAGGGAATAAATATTTCAGGCAAATTAAATTTTCATGCATATTCCTTATTGTTAACAAAGGCACCAAACCGCTCTATGGAACTGCCTGTCTTTATTACATAATATGGCAGTTAACGATACTGGCCACTTGATAATTAGCAAAAATCAACGCTCATTGACCTGGGTCTGCAATCTTGACAAAGATAGCGATCGCTAAGTTAATGTTTTTTTTTAACTCATAACTTACCAAATTTAATTTTACGAGTAAATGGTCGAAATTCGACTATAGGAAATGTCTGTGACCAAATTGATATTATTGATGGAATATATACATTTTCGTCTAGTAGAGCAAAAGGTATTCCCAAATTAAATCAAAATTATGGTTACCCTGCTCGAACATTGTACGAGAGAACATATTTTTAGAGATTACACGTGTTGAAAATTGTTCTGAGGGTAAAACGATACGTTATTCTAATCAGGTTAATATGTCGAATAAATGGGTATTCACACTGAAATCCTAGTAATTACAGATAATGAGATATCAGCGTAACGTTTCGACCGCGCGGCCATGAATTTTTTGTTTCGGACTGATTTGTCTGTTTAATTAAGCTTTTGTAACATTTATTGCTTTCACTAGTTTCGACAAATTAGGACCTTTCTTCCAGTAACAGTTTTTTGTACTAAGTCTTAAGTTATAAAGAAATAATCAACATTAAAAAATTACAAGTGAAGGATTGCGCGGCCATAACTTCTAAGGTAAATATTTCTTAAAATATTGAATTTAGAGTGCAATGCCGTGATTTGGAGTCCGAATGAAGCCAAGTACAAATGAATGAATGAATGAATGAATGAATTTATTTATGAAAGTAACATAGACTCAATGGTTAGTAAAGCTTATAATAATAATAATATATTATGTTAGTAATTTAATTTAAATTATTTTGTAAATTACATGCATCACTTCTGCACCATGCCGTTAGATATGGCGCAGCAGTGACGAATGTAAGGGCAGTCAAGCCGACCCGCAACCATGATCAGAATGCTGTTGGCGCTTCCCCGCACCCTGCGCACCAGAGATGCACATCTTTTGCGCATGGTAGCATAAAAGCAGTCCACTCGTGCTTCTGCAAACATACCCGATGCACTGCAGTAGCGAGGAAGCCCCAACAGCATCCTGAACGCGTTATTAAATTGTACGCGAAGGGCGCTGTAGGTTCTAAGCGTGTAAGAGGCCCACAAGCTGCACGTGTAGAAAGTGGTACAAAACGCTCTGAAAAGAGTAATTTTGACCACCCGTGAACATCGAGCAAATCTGCGGACCAACATATTCGCTCGAACCGACAACGCCCTTCGTTCTCTTTCTATGTCGTCATCATCCTTGAGGTCGGAAGTCAGCACATGTCCTAGATATTTGAACTTCTGTACCCTCTGTAGCATGCAGGTATTAATATACACAGAGGGCACATCTGACCAGCGTTTACTTCCGTCCTCAAAGACCATGACCACACTTTTTTTAACATTGTAGGCTAGTCCATGTGCTGAAGCGATGTTGGAAAAAATACAAAACAAATTCATTAGATTCCTTTATTTTAAACTAGCTTTTGCCCGCGACTTCGTCCGCGTGGAACAATACTTTGGGATATCGCTGAAATTTACCCGCGACTTTATTTATGACTAACGAAAGCGGAATCCTATTTTTTTAAACGGAACCCTAAAATAAAAGTAGCCTATGTACCCTATAACATCAGCTATCTGCTAGTGAAAGTCCCGTGAAAATCGGTCCAGCCGTTTCAGAGATTAGTCGGAACAAACAGACAGACAGACCGACTTACAGACAGACAGACGGACAGACAAAAATTAAAAAAAAATGTATTTTATTGTAAGCACCGAATATACTTTCAGATTCATTATGTAAAAAGCTGTTAATTTGAAGTTACAAACAGACACTTAAATTGTATTTAACTGTATAGATGTATATAGATATTATAATGTATTATATTTTAAGATATTATCAATTTGATGTTTATAAAATAACTAAACTATTTAACTAAACTAAACTAAACATTAACCCGCACGCGCACCCCGCCTTGGTGACGCCCACTTCGCAACGGGCCGTGCAGCAGAAGTCGTAATATTTTAATTTCGCCATAACTTCAAAACCAAACGTCCAATTTTAATCATTCAAAGACCAAATATTATCTACATAAACTGTACTTAGTGATGAAATAATTTATTTTGATAAGGATTAATAACATGAGTAAAATAAACGCGTTTAAATGTAGTCCAAAAAAAATTCAAGATTTCTAAATAAAAAAATGGTTGTTGTGCCTCACTCGACATAGATAGGTATAGTGTGTCGCGGACTTTTTTGTAGATATTTATAAGATCTACAATTAATTAGAACATTTTATGGTTCTATCTTTTATAGTTTAGGCAGCGTACGCAAAATAAGTAACTTTTCTGGTTGATTTTTTACACCTTGTGTCCGAAAAACCCAAATATCTTACGGAACCCTATTTTTTTCCAAAATAAAATTTAGCCTATGTTACTCGTGGATAATGTAGCTTTCGAATGGTGAAAGAATTTTTGAAATCGGTCCAGTACTTTTTGAGCCTATTCATTACAAACAAACAAACAAACAAACAAACAAACATACAAACAAAGTTTTCCTCTTTATAATATTAGTGTAGATTATACAAGGTACATCCCGGTTACCCCTTACTATATCCAACATTGTTTTTGCTTGGCATGGTAGGGTATTACAAACTAGAGGTTAGACGAGAAGTAACGCTTGCTACTTATTTATTTAAAGTTATCAGAGGGAAAATTCATAATCCCAATATACTGGGAGAAGTGAAGTTATGCATCCCGGATAGATACATGAAACGGCGGCGGCGACCGCAGCTGCTAGAGGTGCCGACAGCACGCACCAACCTCTTACAGCAGGCGCCGATGACGCGCGCGCTGCGCACGCTCAACGCGGTGGACGAGAAAACTGATATATTTGATTGTTCATTGAACGACTTTACTAAGGCTGCATGTTTTATAGTATGTTTTAATTGTTTTAATTATTAAGATGTCTGAAGTAAGTAATTGTTATCTAGATATTTAAGAAATTTACTTTATTAGTTATTAAGATTTTGATGTTTATGTTATTTTTATTGTTTACTTTTAAATTACTTGTCTGTCATATAAGGTTAAGCTCCTGTAAAGATAGAATTAAGTTTGGAATATGGAAATAAATAAATAAAATTTAAATCCACGTTTCTCTTAATATTTTCTTCCAGAGCTGTCAATAGCAACATTTAAACTTCCCGCGTAATTTCAAACGAGTGCTCGTCGGACTGTCGCGCGCTCTACCGGCAAAAATCTGTCCCCGTAATTGAGACCATTATTTTAACATTACCTACGTTCGGACTCCTTGTTATCTATACTTCGTGCCGTTCGGACTCCTGGTATCCCGTATCTATGCTTCATGTGCCAAAAGATCCTTGTCGGGCTGTAAGGCGTGACTCCTGTTCGAAACATTACACAGAAAACATGAAACATAAACATTTGTTTTCATACACAAGCTGTCTCCAGCTACAGAAAATGTTTTTGGTCGAAACAAAACATTTTGTCCAGACACGATCTAAGTTCCGACGAGGAAGACGTATTAGCGCTCACAGTTTTAGTGATTGTAGGTGTAGAATCTAGGAGAAAAGAGGGGTTCTCAAAAGGCCACTTTAGGGCCCACTTGTGCCAATCCGGGTTCAAGTTAACACTGGGTTAAAAATCATGTTATCTCTCCTGTTCTTCGTATTTGTGAAAGAGAAATCATGATATTTTAACCCAAGGTTAACTTTAACCCGGATTGGCGCAAGTGGGCCTAAGTGTTTCATAAAAGTATTTTTTCAACTCATAAATATGTGCGCCATTTTACGCATTTCTATTGAAAACTGACAAAATTTGTGTTTTTTAATTAAGTCAGGCCGTATATTATGAGCGATCACAAAAACAAACACAAAAAACACAACAAGCAAAACTATAACCCTAAAAAACCTGTACCTAGGTGTCATGTGAACGATGTGAACACTAGATAAGAAATGAAACATTTCTTCCCCTCTCTACCCGCGCGGGAATGTTTTTCGTCCGTCTCCGAAAACAAAAACATTGTCTATTCCTAGACAAATGTGTATAGCAGGGCAGGATAGCTCCTGACGTCACAGCTTGTTAGAGAGAGAACGTAAATTGGCCAATACTTGTGAAGAAACGAGACAAAAATGTTATGTTTTGTCCCTTTCGCTGTAACCGGGTTTTTGGCACAAAGCTGTCAAATTTGACATTCTTGTGCCAAACAAATAACAGCTGTGAAGAGTGAGGTTTCGTATTATTTGAAATCTTTTGTTTTTTGGTGTGTTTTATGTTATATACTCTTTTGAGATAGAGACTCCATGTATTTTTAAGTATTTTAACAATGGGTGGATGCAGTATTTTGAGGTGCAAAAGTCGCAGCGAAGGAAAATGTGCTGCCGTAACTTTTCACTCGTAAGTAGCTATAGCTCGTGTTTTTTTAGTTTGTGATTGCATATTATTTAAGAATGATGATATATGGACGTAAATACAATCATATTTTCCATAGAAAGTGAGATGAAATCTGTATTTTTTACATAATTCGTAACTTATTCTAAAAATATATTTGTCTTAGTGTTGCTATTTAATTTAGTACCAAAATATACTGACTAAAGTTCTTTCGGTAAAAATTTAGTATAATGTCCCACGATCCCACGATTTGTGGAGGAGGGGGTTAAGAGGGGAGGGGAGGGGGAAGGTTGAACCCCCACTCTCCCCATCAGGAAACCCACAGTTACTGAGATATTAGTGGTTGAAGTTTTTAGTTGGGAGTAATAAGGCGACAGCTAACCCTTACCTCCACAAACCTCACTAAACATAAATTTTGGATACATACCTAATCAATTCAAATATAGGCAAACCGTTTAACTCAGTCTTCGCCCGCACTCCTGTACCGCGCGGGCGAAGACTGAGTTAAACGGTTTGCCTATAGAAAATAATCTTAAATTAATTGCTCGTTCACTTTAACTTAAATAATCTATTATAATATAGTAATCAATTCGGTTTTACTTTTAGGTCGGTCCACAACAGACGCAGGTATTAGTCTTCTATGCAGTATATTTGGGTCTGAGAGGGATCACATGATGCACTTGGTGTCTTTTGTGATCTATCCAAGGCTTTCGACTGTGTCGAGCACGCTACGTTGGTCAGAAAATTATAAAGGGACACGGCACTTAAACTTTTAAGTTCTTATCTTAAAATTAGAACGCAGAGAGTAGAAGTAAATTCTACAAGGTCTACTGGGACCAAAATAGGACTAGGTGTGCCACAAATTTAAAAAAGTTATTTCATTAATCATTTTATTAACGATTGCACACCTTAGGAATAAGATAGACCCTTGCAAAGCTGCTTCCATGTAATTAAGTTATCTTGACTTTTGCTATATTATATGTCACCGTAAAATTGTAAAAACCGTTAGATTATAAAATAACTAACTAGATGGTAAAAATATGTCGAAAGATTAAAAACTATATACCTATTTATAATCTAACGAAAAACAATGTGTTAAATTATAGACAGAGTATTCGCGTCGTTAGTCAATCAGCATTTTACAATTTCACTAGTTTTATTACAATCTAAAGGTTTTTACAATTTTACGGTGACATATAGATTAAGTTACTACATTGTAAAAATATTTTTGCTAAAAAGTGGCCCCGTGCGATTTTCTTACGCTGGTTCTTCTCGACGGGCTAGTTTCTTTTATATGTATTTTAACTGTAATTTTTTAAATGTGTTGAAGTGGATGAAGAATGTTTGAAACATCTACTTAAATAAAAAACTATTTACTTTTTTGATATTGTTTAATTTTTAATATAATTTCATTTTATTGTTTAATTTTTATATTAAGAGAAATACCTACCCTATAGGTCTACCAGAATCTGATGGCATTTTTAAAAAATAAAAAATGTGATTTTCATATGGCAATGTCAAGTATGACCCGTCAAATCAAAGTACGTGATCTGTCAACCGCTGTTAAAATTTTGTGATTATGTTCTTGGAATTTGTTGTTTTTGTGAAAATATCCAAAAAGGCAATTCGATCTCAAGCGAGAAATATTGTTTTCTATGTCTATAGTAAAATACAGAAAGAAGAAGGTGTAAATCGAACTCAATCTTATAATTTAAAGCTTGTGGTAGAGTTGACCGGTAAGTTAGAGTGAGTTGTTTTGATACTTTTAGTTTTTTTATATTTTCTTAGGTAATTATTGTGACTTCTTTAAATGTGTTTCCAGTACTACTATAAGGTGAATCGTAGCTGATGGCACATCGAATGATGGTTTGTTTTCCATGCCTGGTAAAAGGAGGAGAGGAGGAAAAAAGAAAATCAACTTAAGACAGTTTCGATTTATAGTTGATTAGGAATAAAGTAAACGAGTTATATACAGTTCGGAAGGAAATTCCAACATTAAATAAACTGTTACCAATTTAATTGTATGTTATTTGTCATAAATAAGTATATAAAGTAATTCACGATTGATTTATTTTTCATGAAATATCATTATCATTACATAGTATAAAACAAAGTCCTTTTTTTTCTGTCACCTATGTATGCTTAAATCTTTAAAACTACGCAACGGATTTTGATGCCGATTTTTTAACAGATGGAGTGATTTAACAGGAAGGTTTTTAGGTATATAACATGCATAACATAGTAGAGGTACACAAATAATTTTAGAGGTTTCTAAAGTCCTAAAAAATTACATATTTTGCGCTTACATTGAAAATGCTGGCTGAACACTACGAGATAGATCAAAATTATGTACTACAGTTGTATTCATCTTTAAAAAGCCTACAAAAAAGTCCGCGATGGCATATGTCTATCTCTTAGGGATAACCCACAATAACCATTTTTTTATCCTTTACTTTGATTTTAATTAAATAGGTTATTTACAAAACGATTTTAAGCAATACAGTATTAATCCTTATCCAATTAAGTACCTTAAATACATTGTGCATTTAAGATAGATCAATACTGCCCTTTACGGCATGTAATTTAAATGAATATTTTCGAAGATATTACAGATTTAAAATGCAGGGATATAGTGTTGCTGCGCGGCGCGGGCTCTCGCGTTTCTACATCGCGCTATCGAAAACGCGGGACGTATACAGTATAAAGAGGTTCACGAATATTTTGAACTGCAGCCCAGAATACATAATAGTAACTGCAGTTCTTAATTCTTATGGAATATCCAGAGGTGGTTTGTTAGTTTTGTTGGAATGTCAAATAACTTTACTTACTACATAGTACATAGTATAAAACAAATCGCTTTATCTGTCTGTCCCTATGTAGGTATAGTATATTGTATGCTTAATCTTGTATGCTTAGATCTTTAAATCTACGCAACGGATTTTGATGCGAGTTTTTAAAATAATAGTCTTTAAGTATTTAGTCTTTAAGATTATGGTAAAACTTATATTCAAGTGCAATAAATATAATATTATGTAAGTATATTATCAAGTGGTCGCGCATGTCGTGTCGAGGTGATAGGGTCCCATTTTTAACAATTTGCATTGGGCAAACCTAAAAACATTTTCAATATTGCTGTAAGTAGGTAGAGAGTTATTCGCCGAAGTAGTTTTTTCTCCAAGAACACTATTCCACGCGGGCAAAGCCGCGGACAAATGCTAGTTTTCTATATTATACACCGAACATTCTTCACACAGTCTTATTATAATTTATGTTCAATAATACTAGACATAATTAAAAATTAACCAGTATCAAGATCATTTAATCCAATTTCCCCAGTATTGCACACTACAAAATTTTATTTCCCTATTTGCCATGAGATTCTGGTACACCTATACCTAACAGTATTAATAGTAAGACTTTTTGGTGGTTTATGCTTGGGCTACTTCAGAAAAAGTCAAAATCACCATATAAGTTTCGACGAGTTCCCTCGATTCCTCATAGATCCCATCATCAGGTCACCACTTTTTACACCCATAGGAACCCTTTACATAAAAAAAAACAATTCGAAAATTGGTCCACAGACAGCGGAATTATCGTTAATTTTAACAAAATTACTAGGTATTTGAAGCCATTAAACCATACAAATTGTATCTTTTTCTTTTTATTATAACCCCTAATAATAATATATAACTAGCTGTCTCGACACACGTTGTTCTGTCTTAAACATGATTTGAAATGAATAAATGACTTATAATGCATCCTACGTCCTAGTCCTACACCTACAACCTTTTTCATTATTTCTCACTGTTCAAGCCTTCCCTGAACTTCCGCAATTATTTCAAAACAAAATAAAATGTGCCAAATTGATCCAGCCGTTCTCGAGTTTTGAGTCCCTTGTGAACGGGATAAAAAATATCCTATGTCCTTCTCCTGGTTTCAAGATACCTCACCAATTTTCAGCCAAATCGGTTCAGCCGTTCATGAGTTAAAAATATTTTTACCACGTTCATAATATTTTTTTAATATATCTATTACTTTCGGTCTTGGCCTAGAGTTTACTTAATAATAGGTGTCGATCGAGACCAAAGACTTCTAATCGAGACTGAAAATCCAGGTACGATCGTACTTTAATCGCATGTTTTCTTAAAACCTCTGACTCATAAAAAATATCTAGAACAATTTAATCGCCAGTATTAAAATATTGAAATTTACTTATTTTTAATAATGAGTGGTGTAAGGGAAAACTCGTTTTACGGTTCTTGTTTATTACTCACTACGACGAGAAAACTTACATGTGCATCCTAAGATCAAGACAAAAATACCACAATTGAAGGCTATGTTTGTACATGGCAACACATAGTGGGTGAGCGAGATGCACTCTAGTGGTTACAAGTGTTGCGTATCTAAGGGTTCTTAACACGTTCAGTGCCACCGACTCACCTGTATAGTTCACGTAAATTTGATTCCAGTGCCGACGACTCACCTGTATAGTTCAGTGTTTTTCACTAATATTTCCAAAATGCATCCGTATTTTCTGCTCAAAATTATAGTTTAGACTAAATATATGCTAAACTAAAGATTTATGCGGTGGGCCGGGCGTGGAGATCCCGTTTATTTTTGAAAGGAAAAAAACGATTATGCAATGCCATGAACTACACAGGTGAGTTCCCGGACATAGATCCTCAAACTGGAAATATGTATGACTGTATGTACAACGTCAACATAATAGCATGGACGACCTACATACTTACTTGTGATATGGAACTAATATACAACAAACTAGTTTCATTTAGAATCTATACGGTAGGTATATATTTATATATTTATATATATATATATATATATATATATATATATATATATATATATATATATATATATATTATAAGTCGTGTTAGTTACACTAATTATAACTGAAGAACGGCTGAACAGATTTTTATGATTTTTGTGTTTTCGGATTTGTCTTCGTCGGGAATAGGATAATTTTAATTCAGCAGATTTTAAACATGTTAAAAAAAGGTTAATTTTTTAATTATTATCAATTAAATTCGTCGTTTCCACAATAAAAATAATACATTTTAATCTAAAGCCCGTATTAAAATATTTCAGGGTAAAATTGACTATTCACAAGTATTAGAAATCTATACAGATAAATAAAATTGAAGTGTCTGTTTGTAACTTCAAACTAACAGCTTTTCACTTAAAGCATCTGAAAGTATATTCGGTACTTAAAATAAAATACAATTTTTAAAATTTTTTGTCTGTCCGTCTGTCTGTCTGTCGGTCTGTCTGTCTGTTTGTTCCGGCTAATCTCTGAAACGGCTGGACCGATTTTCACGGGACTTTCACTAGCAGATAGCTGATGTTATAAGGTCTAATATAGGCTACTTTTATTTTAGGGTTCCGTTTAAAAATAGGGTTCCGCTTCCATTAGTTCTGCGCAAACGAAGTTGCGGGCATCAGCTAGTTCAAAATATAACCTCAACAATAACCAAAGTTTAAAAGATCGACAACCACTGCTTAAATTACGAAACAAACTTACCTTTTATTTTATCTAAAGAGTTTTTTGACATTTTTACAAGCTGAATAGTCCTACAACAACACCTAACACTTTTTAATTGCGTTAAACACCTTAGTTACACTGTAACGACCACAGAAATAACAAAAAATTGAATTTACCCTTACGCAGTGCCAGTGAACTCATATGGTGAGTCGATTCAATTCATATTGCAGTGCCGGCGACTCACCTGCTGAGTCCGCCGTACAATGTAGGCGGCATCCGAGAAGACATCATGAAAATCGTAGTGGGAGCGAAAGTGTTAATCTTAGGTGTATAGCCACGCCCCAATGTTTCATGTTTTCTGTGTAATGTTTCGAACAGGAGTCACGCCTTAATATAGGTATCAGAGGCGGCTTGTGACTTTATTTTCTGGGTGTTCACAAAAAAAGTAAACAAAAACCATTCGCCGTTCTTTATCCTCTCTAACAGACTTTCGATAGGCAGAATAGAGCGCTTTACGAATATCATTGTAGCCCACTGCTCAATAGATACCAGTTGAACTTCACATAACATAATTATGAAACGGAGATTGCGAGACGCTTTTCTAGTATTTTCACAATTTTTAATAAAATATACAGTGTATTGTTCCATTTTTACCACAAATAAGTAACATAAACCTTTTTTTATAGCGAAATAACACAAAACTGCTGTATTCGCGCGAATAGTAACCGGTGACATAATAAGACGCCATGTTTGTTCACATAAGATCGGCAACAGTGCATAATTAGCTACACCATATTTTAGCATTGTCTCCTCGCCGCACGCGCCGCGATCAGGTAACGTCACAGGAGCGGCGCTCCAGATCAGGCTAATTTCTCATACGAAATCTTTTGTTTCACGTGCTGGGCCGTGTCGATGTTTCTCTTTCGCACTCATTGAATTCAGTACTAGTCATTGTACTGAACTTCGTTTCATAGGAGCGCAATCGCTGGCGCTCTCCTCGGTAACAACTTGACACCAAATCTTATGATTGAAAACATTTCAACTTCCTACGTAGTTACATAATTCTAGTATTAGTTGTGCATATGATAGCGTGTGTATGGTTAAAAATATATTGGTAGGTAGCAGATTAAAAAATACATTCTTATTATATTCTTAGTTACTATTTTTGTAGGAGTGCACTGCACCAGCGCTCTTTAGGACGAGCCGCCTCTGATAGGTATGTAACATAGAGTATTCCTATTTCTATGTAATATTCTCTTTGTCTATGGTTTCCATAAGGAAAAAAGGAGAAGCAGAAAAGAATTGATTTTTTCTAAAATTGAATGGAATGGAAAATACAATAGGTACCTATTTTTCTTACTTTGTTTTGGAAATAAAATAGTCATAATTTTATAGAATAAAACAATTTAAATAACAGGTATTTTGAACTAAAATATACCTACGCTGAATTTTATATCTAACTTAATATATATCTAATCGGAGATTTCATATCTCTACCATCTCTTTACATAAAAAATAAAATTGCGGCTTTTTAAAAAATTGTTAAATTGCAATGATTTTCCAATTGCATATTTTTGCTGATTGCGAACGTAGTGTTAATAAAAATAGAGACACATATAATTAATTATTGTTCATTTGTCTTTGCATAAACATGTATTATAATGTATGATAAACAAACAATAAAATACAATATTGTACTTAAAAGTAGCTACCTAATATCACAAATGAATGTAGGTCATAATTCATAAAAAGCAAGTATGACAGCTCACAGTTTATTTTTTTGATAAACTATTGTTTGTAGCATCTATCAAAATGTGTGATGAAGAATCAATGGATGAACAGGCGGATCAGTCAGAAGATGAAATGGAAAAGTCAAAAGTTGAATTGAAGGAGCAAACAACTGGTTTGGAAGAACAAAAGAATGTCTTGAAAGACCTGATGGTTGAGCTGGATTCAGATGAAGAATCAGCACATGATAAGGATATGATGAGCATGTTCGCCAGTGTGTGGGTGAAGGTGGAAGTAGAGGAGGACTCTAATCCCAACGGGGAGTTTAATTTTAACAGGTATTTATAAGAGACAGTAGTCCTTTCATAAATAATATATTGCATGTTTGTGATTTCTTATTGACTTTATCTCATAGGAGATTATTATTTGTAGTTTTCTCTTTGAATGCAAGTTACACAGAAAACTAAAATTATATGAATTCGTGTTTATAGAATCATACCTGAAATAACTTGTTAATTCATTAATTGGTAAAACACAGTTACTTTCCATTACTTAATAGTTTAACTTTTAAATCAACAAAAAAATAAAAACTTAACAGATTAACTTCTGTTAAATATTCGTAAGGGGATTGTTGAAGGGTAATTAATATTCACAGTATTCCAGATGGCTAAATTACAAACTTAAATTATTTACCTAAGTATACCTATTTTCCCTGACCAGAATGCAATTATTGTCATAGATTAATGTTAACTCTCATTCAATCATTGAAATATTTAACAATTAAACATTAATAAAGTTAATTTTTTTTGTAGCAGATTTGTGATTTACAAAACTGTTTGATTAACGGTGCCCAGCTATGCTAACTATCCTTTTGTTTATATCCTATCAGAAAGAGAAATTTAAAGATTTTAAATATTTTTAAAATATATATATTAAGACATAAGGACTGAATTAAAAATTTGCTTTTTTTTATTATTTACCATTATATATTTTTCAGTTGTAAGGCAGAGCAATCCAATAGAAGTTTGCGTATGAGGCCTACTGCAGGAACAGCTAAGTATGAGTAAGTTTCATTTAGAAACAATTCACTTTAGCTGGGTGTTATCTTATAATGGTAATTCTCTATTTGTATTTTAGATTTGACGAAGATGATGTAAATAAGGTCACAAGATCAGGGAGAACAAACAAAAAACCTAGTAAAATGTTAAAATGTGACCAATGTGAATACAAAACGGGTTACAAGAACTGTTTGAATATGCACATCCTTAGCCACCACACGGACAGCCGACCCCACGCCTGCCACTACTGCGGGTACACCACCAAGTACCCCACCTCGCTTAATCGCCATGTTCTTATTCAGCACGAATTGAAAGACATGCCAGAAGAAGTCCAGAAGGCCGTTTACAAGTGTAACGATTGTAACTACACTTCACATTTTAAATGGAACTTGAACGCTCACAAAAGGAAACACAAACTGGTGAAGCAGTTCAAATGCCCCCAGTGCGACTACAGCACAGCTTATAGACACAACTTTCAGAAGCATAGCAAAGTTCATACCGAGGGAGTATTTTTCAAATGTGACAAATGTCCTTTTGTTACACGCTTCGAAGGACATATCACAAGACATCTGGCCAAGATACACAATGTAGTGAGCGAAAAGGCTTCCAGGTGTGATCTCTGTGACTTTTCAACAAAGGTGCGTTGGAGGCTCAATACGCACAAGCAAAGAAGTAAGCAAGAAAAGATATTACATTGCCCCTACTGTGACTTTGAAACTATGTACATGTGTGAGAGTAAGAAACATAAAGCTACACATTATAACAAAATATATGGCTCACCCCCCGGCCAGAAAATTGAACAGAACCTATCAATAACTAATACAATTTATCAGTTGGAACCATCGGAATCACCGAGCAATGTTGAAAAAATAGAACCTCCTACCAATGCTCCGAGCAAAAAGAAGGGTTCAAATCAAAATTATAAACTTGATCCCGATTGCGTGGATTGGAACAACATTCAAGTTATTGAGTCATCAGACAAGGAGAAACCGTTCCTCTGTCACATGTGCTCATACACTTCTAAATTCAAAGCTGCAGTTCAGAGACATTTTCAGCGACACCATACAGGCAGCACGAATAGACCGTACAAGTGTTGCAACTGTGAATTTTCCACCAAAACAAAAGACCAGATCGCATTGCACAACAAGAGAAGTATATCTGATCAGCCGATGGTCTGCAAGACATGCGGTTTTACTACAAATTATAAGTGTCAGTATGTATCCCATCAGAAGCGTCTACACTATGACTACAAGTGTAATTCATGCTCCTACACTTGCCGACTGAAGTATGAATTACAAAAACACTATGCAACTATGCACCTCGGGACGGGCTTGAAATGCAAATATTGTGATTACACCGCAACTAGAAAGGAAAGTATACTCTGCCATGAAACCATTCACACGGGGGAAAAACCTTTCAAGTGCTCCCTATGTCCATACATGTCAGTCAGAAGGTCTCTACTCGAAAACCACATAAAAAGGTATCATAATGAGCAAAATAAGGATGTCACTATTATTAGTGATGATAAAATAGAATCTTTGAAGGTATCTTTACCGCCAAATACTTTTGGCACATCAGGTGTGGCTTGTGAGAGTAAATAGACAGTAGTAAAAAAAATATATTTGCTTGCAAACTTGCAAAATGCGATATAAATTATGTATATTATAAAAGTATTAATACTGCTTTTAACTTTGCTGTAGTTTATATAGTGTAGATATTCCTTTTTTGGCTCATTGCCTTGCCATACCAATACTAAATAATGATCAAATTTTGTTTTTATTAGTAAATGCATAATGCAACATTGTTCCGTATATTAAAATTGATTTAGTTTCGTTAAGTCGTAAGTGTAGAAATGTTTAATTATTAAGGGTTATTCTTAATATAAAATTTTAAGTTGCGCAATGAAAATGGAATGCAACTAAATAATTCTTGTAATTTTGCACAATTTTATCAATGTGCCATTGGAAAATATAATTGTTTAATTTGATAAAAAGGTTGCTGGAGGTTTTTATAGTTATTTTTTACAATTACCTACAAATTATTACAATTGTCAAAATATAATAAATATTTTTATTTTACAAAAGTGTTTTACTATATTTGTGCAACACGTCGCTTCATGAAGAACTTGTGTCGCTTTACTGTCCCTAAATAGTGACCAGTTAGGCGCGCTTTTCTCGAAATAGACACTCGGTAAAGCGGACCACATGACCGCATACTCTCAAGAGATGCCAAGGAGTAAATAAAACAAGGAGTCAAGGACGAATACCTTTTATTGAATTTTCATTGTGCATATTTCGGTAAATATAAAAAACATATGGCAAAATAAATTTTAACCGAGCGTGCATTCTTTACAAAATAAAACAGCACGTGGCGTTACAGCCCGAAAATATATTAAAAAGGGGATCTACAATATAACAACAATTTTATACATAATTCATTTGACAAAAATAACTGTCTCAACTTTGTCACTTCGATAAATTCTATGAGACGGAAGCTGTTCGTAGACTAGAATGACTAGGACGCCGCACGCGGGCGCGCACGCCGCGCCGCACGCACGCCGCACGCACGAGCGGGCGCAGCGTGCGCGGCGCGCGGCCGCTCCCGAGCGGTTAGCCCAGCGATAACATTCCCGCGTCGTGCAATTTTGACAGCTGTCTACATACCACACCACAGACGCGCGCGACAACATACCGACCCTTTTATTGCTAGTAAAATAGAAATACAATATCACTGCAACATTACAAGTTTTGTTCAAAAATATATATTTTTTGTTACATAGTGAGCAGCTGCAAAATCACAAACATTGGGTCGCCGCCGAGACTAACGTTCTCTAATAATAATAATCGTTTCGATTACTATAGTAATATCCTTATGCTAGCCGTAAATATATTTTAACGTTACAATATATTCTAGACTAAGCGGCAGAGACTAGAATCGAATGGCGTATGACGTAACAATACACTTAGAGGTCGCGTCTCGGTAATGTCGGAACAGATATTACATAAAAAAAGAAATACATGTATCGAGTCTACAGCGCTCTGCGTCCGAGGGTCAATAACAATTTCTTAGCTAGCTAATTTGAACTGTGATCATTTAATTAGAGTCAGAACATTGACAAAGGGTTACCGACACAACCGAGACGCGGTAAACGAGAGCTGTGCAAGTCTTAGCTTCCAATAATCAAAAATACCGTCAGTCATCAACTGCACACGGGCGACATTCACTACCGAATACATAATACAATACATTCATTTCATTTGATAAAGTAAACAACAAGAGTTTTATCTTTTCAAAATCTTATTTCGCTATGATTATATTTGTACAAAGATTAACTTTATACATTTGAATAAAACTTCTATATACTTACATATTATATATTATACATTTTGTATTGGATTATTACTACAAATATTTTCCTGATCATTCATTTTGTTGCCAATTAGAAGGATACGAACTGTTATGTTTGGCGATATTATGAAGCTCTATGAGCCACTTTACAAAAGGTGAATTTGAAACAACATTAATTATTGTTTAAAGCGTCAAGAATTACTATATATTTACCGTAATTGTATGTAAAATTACGGTAAATACGGTAAATGAATCAGGGTTTCAACTCTCGTAATTATTATCGGTTATATCTCGGCTAAACATTCCTCCTAGCCCCGTGTGCGTCTTTCATAATAATCGGTAAGATAACTACATCAAGAAATTTAATAAAAAGGATAATTTAGCCGCCATTTAAACTCGCGGGGAAAACCGATATCGACTTTAAAATATGAACTATAATGGTCTATATTATTGATAGCATCAACCGCCAAGAACAATTATATACATTCATCTCGTATTGAGACAGTAACTCTCACTCCCGAAAAGGCTAACTTCAGAGTTAAGCAAACATAGACTACAAACGCTTCAGTTCCATCCTCGAATCGCATAAAACTCGACGCAAACGGGCGACTAACTGTATCCGTTATGCGCTACCGCGACATACATTTTGTGTTATCGCTCCTGACTACACAGCGCTCCTGCGCGTGGCCGGTACAGGAATTTTGAAAATTTTGCGACAGCTACATTCGGTAGCCCGTTTGCCCGAGCCCAAATGGGATGTCGTAGCCTATTCGACGTAGTTCCCTTTTACAATCTAGCGATATGCCAGTCTATTTTTGCTAGCACGTGAATTTTTTTTAATCTACGTAAATAAAATACATTTCAAATTCAACTGAAAATCGATTTAACAAGGCACCGACAATGAACGAACAACATCTACAGAAAAGTACGCAAACTTTTATAAACGCAAAAAATAAATAATTTCCCTCTTACAATATTAAAAACTCTATTTAAAATTATATACAAAATGTTAGTAAAACGGCCTGTATTACTATAGTATTTAAAGTGTAGACGCGATTTTTGCCGGCTTTATAAATGGGTGTTTGGCAGTGATAGGAGAAAGGTGAATGCCTCGGGCAACACTCGCTAAAATTTCGCAAAAAATATAAAGATTCTTAAATAATAAGTACTTGAGTGTCAAATTGTATAAGTACTGCTCCCAAAGCCACTATAAACACTATAATAATACAAAACCGCGGATAAAAAGCGCAATTAAATTACAATAAATAAATGAGCATGAAGTCTTTGTCAATATATCCATATTTACATAACGATTTATATACAACCGCATCAAAACCGTCCTAGTCTTTTAGCCGGTTCAGTCAGCTTATTTCGTAAGTAAGCTAGCTAAATAAATCTTTAACATTCAAAAAGCCGGCCCGGCTAAATAGATTATAATAAATTTAACCGATCTTGATTAATATATTACCAGCTTTAGCCGGTTACAATAATGTGACACTAAATACGGCCGTATTTAAAACAAATCTAGCCGATCGTAGCCGGTTTAAGTTACAATTTAAAAAGCTAACGTAAAGCGTATTCAACATAGCTCGGGCTACTCCAAAATGCGTCCTATCTAAGAGATCTAATATTTTAAGACTTGCTTATTTGTTCAAGTCGAAAACCGCATACTATAATATAAGGAGTGTACTTAAACATACATACAAAGTAATCGTTTGCTATCGCTAGGAATTAGAGAGTTTATTTTGTTCTGTCAGTTTTCACCTAACTAAAAACAATTTATATAGGTGATACAATAATATGCGGTGTTCGTGATACGACAAGTCATAATACACCTTATGTTGTAAGCGATAAGGTCGCTTTTACGTCCATGTGGATATGTCGGGTCATCGCTAGCTTCTCTATATACGATCTACGGCCAGACAGACAGCCCTACACTCGTTATTACAAGTGTAATACTGTCGTTTGGCTTAACTTTAAAGTACACATCCAATAAAGGCCGTGTAGTCGTCCGATACTTGGATACCAAATTTCTAACAATCAACAGTCAAATTTATACTTGTAGTATCAACTCGAATTTCCTTTTTTAGTATAACATTTTACCTACCAGAAAAAAAAACTTTCGTCATCAAAAGAGGATACGTCACAACTTGTCCGCGTGTACGTACACGGTACGCACTCACTTGGCGTGTACGTGTACGTGTACAAACATCGCACGACTGCACGGGCCGACGTCAACTCGGTAACAAATCCCGCGGCGCCGGGCTGCGACGCGGCAGTCAACAGTCTGAAACATGTCTGCCAGCCTTGCCACGCAAAACCTGCAACATTAAAATAGCTACCTTGATTTTGGTATACAAACATAACTTGATTTTTTATTAATGAAGTCCAGTCGCTAAAGATTCATCTTACACATTGTCACTTAACTGGATCGCGTAGGAGCATTTACCACCGGCATTTTATATTGTAGAATATTTTATAAGTCCCTGGAAGCGATCTAGAAAATTCTTGGTAATGCAACTCAAGGAGAGTGGATTGTTGTCGATCTTTACATTATGTTTCGCGTAACTTTACTGTGACTTTTAGGTAAAAATTGTTAGTAACATTTAAGGAGTTCTTCGTAATTGTAATTTACATTCGAATGTGTATTTTCCTCACCTAGGGCGCGATGGAGAGCGGTCGGAAGCGGCGCGCGCGGGCGGCGTTGTGCGCGGGCGGGCCGGGCGGCGGCGCGGGGGGCGGCGGGGAGCCGGACGACGACGAGCCCGACGTGCCCGCGCCGCGCGCGCGCGTGCTGCTTCCGCCGCCGCTGCTAATGATGATGATAAGGTTAATATTCAACTGTATATAACAACATTAACTGTCGCAATAAAAAGCACCGACAGCTAGTTCTACATAAACATCATTTATTGCATATCGCAGCAAACTAAGTAACAGAATATATACGTAAATGCACGACAAGAACTAGGAATAGAAAATATAAAGAAGGTGCTTTACATTACGGCGTTTTGTACAGTAAATATTAAATATCAGTAAATGTGGTCATAAGTAAGACTTACGGATGGTGTCGCGGTTTTGTTTTTCCCGACGTTTCGGCGTTTCGCCCTTCCGTGAAAACGGCTGTTGGAAAGTAGCCGAAATGTCGGGAAGAAGGAAACTGTGACACAATCCGTAAGCGATTAATAGATTTTTTTTCTTTTTTATATCTAATAATAATATCTATGGACGCTTCACACCACGTCAGTCTAGCCCCGTGGTAAGTATCCGAAGAACTTGTGTTACGGGTACCAGACAACGGAAATATATTTAATACTTTTTTATACTATACGTATATTTAAGATTTTTATTATATTATACACATATTTAATACACATCCATGATCCAGGAACACAGAAAACTTTTTTGTTCCCTGGCGGGATTCGAACCCGCGACCTCCGGCTAAAGCGCCACTGCGCTCACCACTGAGTCACGGAGGTCGTCGGAATGAATAATATTCGCGAAAACATATAGTTTATCACTACTAGTTTATCTGCTACCGAATATCGCTCAACGCTACTTCAACAGTGACCTACCTGGGCGGGTGCTGCGCGTGCGGCGTGCGCGTGCGCGGGCGGGCGAAGCGCAGGTTGAGGTCGCGCGCGGGGTCCGCGGCGTACTTGTCGGCGTTCTGGCGGCGGCGGCGCAGCGCGGGCGTGAGCTCGGCGGCCTCGGGCGCCCGGTCGCCGGCCCACGAGGCGCACTTCGCGAGCCTCACCTCCCCCCCGCCGCCGCCGAGACGCGCTACGGGGATACGGGACCCGCTGCCCGATGATCGCTGGAAGATAAACACAAAATTATTATAATAAAAATATTGTAAGTTGGTGTAGAGCAGTCTTTCCCAAAGTGGGCGATAACGCCCCCTTGTGGGCGCTGGAAGCCTAGAGGGGGGCGGTGAGGGGCCTAGAAAAAATTGGGGGGCGCTGATGTAAGCAGTATTATAATTCTCAATGTTGATAATAATTGGTTAATTTTGAAGAGATAAAAAATACTCTCCAGGCGAGACTAATATGTTATTGAGGTTGTATGTGAAAAAAGATGGGGGGCGCTACACAAGAACTGATTTTCAAAGTGGGCGTTAGACGGAATAAGTTTGGGAACCTCTGGTGTAGAGTAATTTAGGGCAATGATGTTTGTGCATCTTATCTTCAAAAGTGACTTGGCAAACATCTCATCGCGTGAAAGAGTAACAAACCAATATACTTATCTAAATAATACACATCTATAGAATCTCATAAGTCATCGCATTTAGTATGATAAGATCACTCACGTCACGCAGAGAGCCGTCACCGCCGCCGCTGCCTTCGGACTGCCGGACCACGGACGAACTCCTGTAACCGGACATATATATAAATTATCTATACAGATAAATAAAATTGAAGTGTCTGTTTGTAACTTCAAATTAACAGCTTTTCACATAGTGAATCTGAAAGTATATATGCGGTACTTACAATAAAATACAAATTTTTAAAATGTTTGTCTGTCCGTCTGTCCGTCTGTCTGTCTGTTTGTTCCGGCTAATCCCTGAAACGACTGGACCGATTTTCACGGGACTTTCACTAGCAGATAGCTGATGTTATAAGATCTAACATAGGCTATTTTTATTTTGGGGTTCCGTTTAAAAAAATAGGGTTCCGCTTCCGTTAGTTTTGCGCAGACGAAGTTGCGGGTATCAGCTAGTTAATAATAAAGTATAAGGCCACTGCCTCGAACACAGCGAGCGGAGCGCCATAGCCACATATTGACATGATTGTAGTGTCAGGCGTGCGCGCGCCGCCGATGTGCTCTAGATAATAGAGATAATATATTTGTCGCATCCGGTCATAAAACGGAAACGGAACTAAAGTACGCCATCTATCAGAAACTAGACTTTGGCGCGCTTTGACAGAGTCGGGGCGTGTCGGAGTGAGAGCAGGTGTTGGAGTGGTCCAGCCAGCCAGCCGTTTTGGTGCAGTCGTTTCAATCTGAGTTACCAACTAGCCAACACGTCACGGAACTGTCCTAGTTTCGTTTAGTGCCAGTATTTATAAAGCGCAGTGATTTTATAAAGTGAAGTGAATTTATAAAGAATTCCGAATAAACGAGTGGTAATAAATGTAAATCTATAATTCTTTTTGCACGATATACCCACGTAAGCCCACAGTATGTCTGAATGGTATAGATCCAAAATCATGAGCCTCAGACGATATATTTTTAACGGACAAATGGTCCACCACACGTCATTCCCACCACTGCAACTCCTGTGTAGCCAGGATCGACAGTGGTAACCAACCACAGAAACCCTTTGATATGATCTCAAAGGTGGACATGCTAAATCTGTCCTGGGACCCGCAACTAAATTAATAAAAAGAAAGGTACATAGGAGGAGCAGGAAGTATTCCAGTTACCCTCTCCAAGCAAAGCGGGAGACAGCCAAATTGTAATGAGCAAAAATGTCAGAACTAGATGAACAGACACAATGTTAGTGGCGGTAATGTCCGGGCAAGTGGGGTGCTCACCTGTCGGGTATGGCGTCCAGGCGGGTCCGCTCTACCGCGGGGCTCTGACTCTTCTCGCCGCTGCGAGTTGACGACCTGCAAATGTTACTGTCAAATTTTTCAGACTAAGACAATAGGCCTTTTTACTATGCCAATTTTCTTAAGCCATTTTTTTCCTAAAAATATATTTTTAAAGTCTCATTAATGCTCGACATCATGAAATTAAACCATTATTTAAAACCCATTTTTGTATCTTAAAAAATAACAAAGATACAAACGATTTAAATTTGCCAAAAGAAAGAGAACGAAATAGACCAGAGTTATGTCATCTCGGAATTACCGCCATACATATTTCATAGTCAATTTTTTTTGTGAAAAGAGATAGATCATGCTATTTTCATTCTTTTATAATTGTTTATCGCGTGAACCTAAATGAGTTTAAGTGTCTCTATTAACCTATTTCAATTTAATTTGTATATGTCACTGTAAAATTGTAAAAACCGTTAGATTGTAATATAACTAGTGAAATTGTAAAATGGTGATAGTCTGCGGACCCGAATATTCTGCTTATAATTTAAACACATTATTTTTCGTTAGATTATAAATCTTTTGACTCTTTCGACATCAACGCAAAGAAGACATATTTTTACAATCTCGTTAGTTACATTACAATCTAACGGTTTTTATTTTACGGTGACATAATATACAAATGTGATGTTTGACTGTTGACACAAGTAACCGTCACTGACCGCTTGTCCCTATGGTGCTCCGTGGCGTCGTAGTACACGGAGGCGTCCTCGTGGTTGCGCGGCGGCTCTCCGCTCACCACGGAGTGGATCTTCACCGCCGCTGCAATACCCAACAAATAAACAACACACGCTCGTCAGTCTGCTGTGCCGGCTGCATGTGTGTGCGGTACACGCACACGCATGCAGTATATACTACATGGGCATGCAGTTCGATATTTGACGTAATAACACAAATACATCTTTCATCTTTATTCAATGATTTAATTATAAAATTACTATTCAATGAAACCACTGGAATTATCCCTTCAGTTGTGAAGGGTCAAAAAATACATTACGGTAAACGAGACCTGTGTATCGCACAGTACGGGGGAAAGCGCTGCCATTTTTCCGGTAATTATGCTACACATCGAGATTTCCATTTCGTCTAGCTTTTGAATTAGTTACTTTTAATAGCATGTAACAGTGGCGTGGGGTTCCTATAACTCCAATGCTATCGGCTTCAGTTACAACTACCTTTTGAAGACCCTCAACCAAATCTCTATCTATTATACAGGCTTTTTAGGCTTATATAGGCTTCCCTGTGATAGAGAACCAGCCTTCGCATTGTTACTTAACATTATAATTACCTAAAAATATGTTGTCAATGTCATAATCTCTAATGTCACTTTGAAGCATTTGTATCATTTATATCTACACTGTAACATAAGAAGAATCCCCCAGAGAATTGGGTCATCGTGGGCTGCAGTATAGAAGACGCATAACTAATTTAATTAAGTATTATTCCTAAAAAAATTAGACTTGACACGCTGATCTTCTATGTAACACCTCCATCTTGGAGCTGCTGCTATATCCAGTTGACCCGTGTCGGACTCACCGGAATGCAGCGGCGAGGCGGTGTCGGGCGGGCGCACGCGGATCTCGAGGCGGCTGGACACCGTGGTCTCGGCGGGCGGCGGCGCGGGCGCGGGCGGCGGGGGCGACTCGCTGGACGACGACCGGGATATACTCTGTTGGAGAAGTAAGTATTGATGTAGCCGTATGTTGACATAGCGTAGCGCCATCACAACACGCCAATAAAAAAGATTATTTCACACTAGCTGTTGCCCGCTATTCCGCCCGCATAAATACAGTATCCCAAAGGAGCGGTGTACTTTTTCGGGATAAAAAGTAGCCTATGAATCCAGAGCCTAAACTACTCCCGTACCAAATTTCATCGAAATCCATTCAGTAGTTTTTGCGTAAAAGAGTAACACGCATTCATCCATCCATACTACAATATTTTTTATGTTTACTCTCCTGCATATTAATGATTTGCACACGCCATTCTGATGGCAGAATGCATTATCTTTTTAATATTGTAATTTTGTAAGCACATTCTTGCAATAAATGATTTGAATTTGAATCCATCCATTCTTCCATCCTCACAAACTTTCATATTAATAATATTAGTAGGATTTTGCCGCAGCTGCCGGTCGCAGCCACGTCATGTCACACGGTACTCACGGGCAGCGAACTCGCGCGCGGCCGCGGCGGCGTCTCGGGCCGGAGGCGGGCGGCCACGCCGCGCATGACGTCGAGCGAGTACCGCAGTGCGCCGCCGCCGCCCTCGTCGAACGACGCCTGCTGCAGCAGCGGCGGCCGCAGCTGCCGGACGCGGCAGCCTGACAACATGTTACATTTCAAATGTGTTCAACACCGGAAACAATTTACATGAGCCCTAAAGGCTTAGCCGAGTTTGCTCTGCACAATATACTATGCTGGCACAGACACGTCTTAAATAACAATAATTAATAAGTCCCAGTAATGAATTATCGTTACCTTTGCTCTATGTCTATATAATTTTATGTATCCTAAGAATTTTAGTCAACCCCTACAACACAAGTATTCTTAGTGTAGGGGTTGCGCACTTCAAATTGTAAACCTTGGTACTATGATAATATCTGTGTTCCTTTCCAAATCTGTATTTATTATAAGACAATAAAGTTTTTATATTTTTTATATTTATTGTCTGCCAGTCATTGTGCGAGCAATGTTATAGCTTTACATGTATGTTAATGAGAGACCGCGACCGTTTGAGCGCCGACGCACGTTCGTCAGACTAGTTGATTGTTTTTTATAGCATAAATATAATATATAACTAGGTACATATTTATATAATATTTATTGCATAAAAATATGAATAGTACTATTTTCAATATCATAGAAAACTATTTTCAAAGGTACAGCGATTTGTAATACAGGATTTCTCAAGTCTCGTGAAAACGCTTTATTCAAGTCTGACGTCAATCGTTCCTGTAGTTGTCTTTAATATGGTCGCAAGAATATTTTTGCTAATATTTCCAAAATTATTGCGTTTATGTTTATAATTACCATAATGAATGTTTTTGTATGTCATGTAAGTTAAACTAATTATGTAGGTTTTTTACACGAACCCCTTTGGCCCTTACTAATAAAATATTTATACAACGGGTAAGCTATTCAATGTCGCTGTCTTTCTCTATCAAGTGACTTTCTTAACGTATCAGACAAAGACAATACCTAACATAGAATTCTTATCTGTTAAATTCCTGTAACTTTGAAATGCACCTAATTACAGAACTACACATATTTATTTTTCACATTTTTCAAGTAATAGTACCTCAATATTTCTGAATATATCAAACTAAATATCTTACATGTAGTCAACTACCTTATTAACTACATACAATATACATTATAGTATTTACATGTTTTACATATAACTAAAATATAGGGGTATAGGTGTACCAAGATAGGGTCACACGGAGCGGGAAGTGCTTGACATTGTGCTTATTGCACCACATTTAACTTTCAATATTTCGTATGAGTATTCTTTCTCGTCTCTCTAACTTGAAAGACAGTAATGTCATTGAAATAATTTTCTCCAAAAAAAATGTTGTACAACAGAAGCTGCTAATGGGTGAAAATAAGAGGGAAAAATTGTACGGGCAGGCTCATTATTATCTTTACTGGGGAGGGGCAAATACAACAAAAATATACGACCGTACGACTTAAAGGTGAGACCGCATTGCGCGGCAACGGAACTAGGCGACAGGGCACGGCCAAATATTCTTTGTATGAAATTGTATGAGATATAACCCACTATGCGGTAGCGGAACTACGCGACGCGGCACGGCGCGGCAAGGTTGACCAACTCACCAATAGGCAATCGGACAATTTTTTTTTAATTGCATAAATGAATAGTACTCTTAAATATGAGTAACTTCTCAGAAAAAACCGTATATCAAAAGTCAATATTTTCAAAGGTACAGCGATTTGTATAAAAAATTTCGCGAGCCTCCTAAAAACGCTCCATACTAAAGTCGACCTAAAAATGACGTCACTTGTATAATATGAAGTAGTATGAAGTAGTATATGAAGTATATGGCCGCAGGAATATATTTGTAAATATCTCCGATATTTGTGCGTTTAAGTTCATACTTACCATAATGAATGTTTTTGTATATGATATGAGTAAACTAATGATGTAGGTATTGTTTACCAATTTCGCAAAAAAAAATTTTTTTTTGGTATAGACTCGCGAAATTTTGTATACAAATCGCTGTACCTTTGAAAATATTGACTTTTGATATACGGTTTCTTCTGAGAAGTTACTCATATTTAAGAGTACTATTCATTTATGCAATAAAAAAAATCAGTCCGCTTGCCTATTTTGACGCGCCGTGGCGTGTCATGTAGTGCGGTATAGCGAGCGGCGCGGGCGCGACATCTCACATTTCAACGACATTGATAACTAGAGTATATTCCATAATGTAACCGCGCCTACTAGGAAATTTTATTTTATTGTATTATTAATTCGCAATAATGGCATCTCAACAATATCAACAATTATTTATTATGTTAATTTATCTAGTTTTTAAGTAGACGTCAATATTTCGAAACGAATAAACAGTATAGCGTCGATACATGACGTCATTAGCACTGGACAGTATGCTAGGTAATATTACGGAATACACCCATGAAAAGTCATCTGTCATAACAAGATTGTTTTGGTGGGAAGGCGTCCATCATGCTCAGACGTTGCCGGAATACTGAGCAAATTTTGCCGCGTAGTGTCGCTGTGGTGTCGCTCTAGTGCTAGTAGTCTAGGCGGTATAGATAGAAATGTCGTGCAGTGTCGCATCGCTCCGCTGCCGTGTATTTACGCTTAGTGCGGTCTCACCTTAACTTATAGCTCAGAAGGAGTACTACACACACAGAATTATCAAGGGGGCGAGGTTATTTATTCATGTAAAAAACTAGAAACGTGAACCTTACTTTTGGAACTTACATAATGACATAATTAAGAGGGGGGAGGGGGGGGGGGTTTAGACAATAGTTTTGGTTAAACTCGAACATAATTTAGGGGCTGGTAGACAGTAAGGCGTGTCCTACTCACATGCCGATACTGTATGTTACGTACGGCAGGTGTCTGTGTGCGAGTGGTGGCGAGGTCGCCCTCTCTCTACCTGCGGCTCTGCGTATACATAGATTAGTAATTTAGTATATCTAAATATATAGACATCGTTAGGTATTTATTGAAACGTGTATTGCAGCGACGGTTTGTCTAATTTTATAAACAATATCGGCGAAAAGTGGAGCCACATTTGGGTCTCCGTACCCTCGATAGGGGAAACAATAACATTGCTGGTTTTGCTGGCTCCAGTGGCTGGTATTAATTATTTAACTAAAGGCAAATTAATTATCCCGACTCTAGACTATCGCCGCGAAGTTTCACGGCGAGGTTTCACACGTTGAATAAGGTATTGGCTTGCCGTGAACTGTCGGCGATAGTGTAGTGCGACCATTATATTTCGCTCGCTATACACTCACCGATGGCGGGCAGCGTCCAGCAGCGCGGCAGCGCGGGCTGCAGCTTGGGGAAGGCGTCGATGCCGGCGTTGTGCAGGCAGCACTTGCGCGCACGCGCCGGCGACGACTTCTCCGACTTTGGCTTCTCCGTCTGTGAGAGACAATCATGAATTAATATAAACTTATATTATTAAGGATTTAATTTAGTTAAGTCTGTTGCATATTATTTTAATGACAAAAAGCATTACATGTCAATGTCATATATTGACAGATGTCAGCAGTACAGGCTGTACTGACCTATATATATATTTTAGTTAGCCGAAAGGTTATATATAGCGTAGACGTACATCTGTTTTAGCCTCTCTCATAAGACTTGTGTAATATGTATATTACTGTGTAAATATATCTCTCGCATATCTAACCAATAAAGGAGAATACCCTATTAGTTATGTTATTCATATCTCCACTATGCAGAACAAGTTATTCAAGACGTCGCAGGCCACACCACTTAAGAGTCCTAGTCAAAATTGTATTGGATAAAATATACAAGTAATTTGATTTTAGAATTCCGCAGAACTCGATTCCTATCAGGTTGCCAATTAAACGTTACTTAATACGTTACGTTTATCTGTTTCTAAAAGTACCGTACTAGTGATATGTCTGATGTGGGTCTCCACAGGTCGTAATTATAACCAGCTATGCTCCAATTTAATCCAATTTAGTCTAAAAAAAGATAACAAAAGAAAACAAAACTCTACCAATTTCAATGCCACTTATTTACCGTACAGGAAAGATTTATGACATATAACACATTAATTTGGTCAAAAGACTTTGGGCGTTTATGACCCGCTGTTTAAAAAGTGTCAAATACAAACTAAAATACCGTTAGATTGTACAATTTCCATTCACATTTAATTACCTGTAATTATTTTAATTTAAATCCATGGAGAAGTGGAGATAATCAACAAATTGGTTATTATATTCCTCCTGCAGGTATGCCACTCGTGTCGTAATCTAGGTGTAATAATTGCCTAATTTTGTCTATAGTCGCCGTAGCAAATTGTTCCATATAAAATTCCCAGTTTTTTTTGTTTACGTCAAGGCGAAATTCTGTCGGCTCGTCTACCTCAATCTGCGGCGGCTCCTGCGAGTCGACGGTCTGCTGCGAGTGCTGCGTCTGCTGCGAGTGCTGCGGCTGGGGCGCGGGCAGCTGCGGCTGGGGCGCGGTCAGCTGCGTGCGGGCCGCGTGCGAGCACGACGACAGCACGGACGCGCGCGCGCGGTGCTCCGGGGATTGTACGTGCTTTGACTGCAGACAACACATCGCCATGTACTCTTAGATATATGTTAATTTATTGATTGTGTCATTAAGTTACAACCAAGATTGTGGCTTTTTCGCCAACGTGATTTTATTAAAGTAAATAATAAATAATAAATAAAACATCTAGTTATTTGAGCTATCGGCAATCTTATTATGCCGGTATACGCCAATTTCAATGAGACAACGTATAATATACTGACAAGCATGTTATACGCTAGTTAAACAGACATATTTTATATGTAAATTAAGGTCGCTTCAATCAACTTCGCAACTTACTTTCGAGTTTTGGTTTTTATTTTGAAAAAGTAATTTATTTTACTTTAAATTACCCTATTCATCGTAGTAATACTTTATTTCTAGTATAAACGGTTCATACCTGCAGCTGCTCCTGTTTCCACTCGTTGTCGGTGGTCTCCTCGGAGTCGTCGAACTGAGACTTCCACAGAGACACCAGCGTCAGCGCGCCGCCTTTGGTCACCTGAACGTGAGAGGATAATATTTTTATTATCTTATCATTTGAACTTTCAGCTATAAAGCCATTTAGACTGTAGCCGAGAAGCCTTCGAGGAACGTGAAGTACAGTGTCTCGCCTTCTTCTCATGCAAAGATATTTCACCAGAGAAGACTTATGGGGTAACTAGCTTTTGCTCGCGGCTCCGCCCGTGTAAATACATTATAGTACGGAAACACTGTACTTCATCGGAATCAAAAATGCAAAAACTACTACCATATTACATTTCATCAAAATCCGTTTAGTAGTTTTTGCGTGAAAGAGTAACAAACACCCATCCTCGCAAACTCTCACATTTATAAAAGTAGTAGTATTTCTCGATGAAAGTCTATTTAATGAGTAATGTATACCGGATAGTTTTAAAGCTACATTAGAAAACTTACCTGCTGCAGCGCGGAGACGTTCTCATCGTCCATGACCGCGAACTGTGTGAAACTCTGGTCGGCGCGGTTCCGGCCCGTGCGCCGAGTTCCTACAACAGTATTATTTGTTTTATTTGCCATTTTATCATCAATAACGTGAGCATTTTAATACTTTTGTATGTCTCACTAGCTGTCCCGACACACGTCGTTCTGTCATAAATATGAACCGGAATGAATAAATAACTACACCTACAATGCAACCTACATCCTAGTCCTACACCTACTCCTACTACTACGAACTACACCTTTTCTCACCATTTAAACCTTCCCTGAACCTCCACAATAGGGACCGTCCATTAATCACGTGATGTTTTTTAACAACTTTTTAGACCCCTCCCCCCCCTGGTGATGCGTGGTGAGGTTTTATACTACCCCCCCCCCTCCCCCACCTATGATCACGTGTATTTTTTTTACATAGTAAGCAGGACATGTTTGAAAAAAAACTTTAACTTAAAAAACAATTTAATCGAATAATTTAAACAATTAAAAACTATACGGCGTTCCTCAAGGTGGCGTCTTATCACCATTACTCTTTGCCCTTTTCATTAACTTCATCACTTCATACATTTCGTCTCATTTTCATTTATATGCAGACGATCTACAAATTTACACTCAGTCAACTCTGGATACGTTGCCTGCGGCGGTAAGTATTATAAACAAGGATTTAACGGCCATATGTTACTGGAGTAAGGAACATGGACTTCTCATTAACCCCGTTAAGTCTCAGCTAATAATACTTGGCAGCCCGGGGCTGGTCTCCAGAATTGACTGGGATACGTTGCCTCCGGTACTCATTAACGATACGCCGATACCATATAGCAAAGTGGTTAGGAATCTTGGCATTTATTTTGATGAGCATCTATCTTGGTCACAGCAACTGAAAGAGATTAGCAGGAAGGTGTATTCAACATGGCACTCCTTAAAACGACTTCGGTATGTTCTCCCGGTACCTACTAAGGTGGCTTTAGCCGAATCGCTATTTCTCTCCCTTCTTGACTATGCGGATGCTTGCTTCATTAACTTGACCGAAGACCAACTTAACAAACTTGAGCGCCTTCAAAATCTTTCTATCAGGTTCATCTTTGGCTTGCGCAAATTTGAACACATATCCGAGTACCGTCACAAGCTCAAGTGGTTACCAATTCGCTTTCGCCGTAATGCTCGTGTACTTTCGCTCCTTTACTCCATTTTGTTCGATCCCAACAGCCCTCAATACCTAAAAGAAACCTTTAGTTTCCGTCTTCCAGATAGACAAGAGCTACGATCATCCACAAATCTCCTTCTCGATATACCTATCCACCATACCAAGTATTACCACTCCTCCTACTCCACACAATCTGTCCTGCTATGGAACTCTCTCCCTACTCGAATCAGACAGTGTAAATCATTAAATATGTTCTCCCGGTACCTACTAAGGTGGCTTTAGCCGAATCGCTATTTCTCTCCCTTCTTGACTATGCGGATGCTTGCTTCATTAACTTGACCGAAGACCAACTTAACAAACTTGAGCGCCTTCAAAATCTTTCTATCAGGTTCATCTTTGGCTTGCGCAAATTTGAACACATATCCGAGTACCGTCACAAGCTCAAGTGGTTACCAATTCGCTTTCGCCGTAATGCTCGTGTACTTTCGCTCCTTTACTCCATTTTGTTCGATCCCAACAGCCCTCAATACCTAAAAGAAACCTTTAGTTTCCGTCTTCCAGATAGACAAGAGCTACGATCATCCACAAATCTCCTTCTCGATATACCTATCCACCATACCAAGTATTACCACTCCTCCTACTCCACACAATCTGTCCTGCTATGGAACTCTCTCCCTACTCGAATCAGACAGTGTAAATCATTAAACACTTTTAAATCTGCCCTTAAAGATTACTACCTCAGTATGTGTCGAAAGTAGTTAATAAGTATTTTATATTTGTATCCATGATATTTGTAGTTATTGTATATATTTATCGTGCAAGTATAATTTTGTATATATATAATATGTATAATATTATGTATGTATGTATTACTATTATTTTATTTTTATTTATGTATTTTATTTTAATGTATAGGTACTATATGTTTATAAATTTTAGATAATATTATACTTTAAGCACAGTACCCTTCTCCAGCAATTTAATCCTTTCTTTCAAAGGTTGCCTGGAAGAAATTGCTGTTTAGTAATAAGGCCGCCTTTGTGTACTTTCGTCTTGTTCTGTGTATAGTTTATATATTTTGCATATGTATGTGTAACTGCAGATTGTACACAATAAAGTATATTTTCATTTCATTCATTTTCATTTTTCATACGAGTCATTTGTCTTGTAAGTATTTAAACAACACTACGAATCTACAACCGATAAGAATTTCGGTATGCTTAGACTAGATTCGAAAATTAATACACGTGATGTCTCCTTATACCCCCTCCTCCCCTGGGTGATACTTGGTGATTTTTTTTTCGGACCCCCTTTTTCCCCCTTTAGGCATCACGTGATTAATGGACGACCCCATAGGGAATATGCATGTATTTTTTTTATTCTTTTAAACGTTTATACTGGTTATAACATTTCAATATATATATATATATATATATATATATATATATATATATATATATATATATCTAAAATATTATTTATTATCCTGTAAAAATGTTTTAAAATCACAATCATTTTTGGGCGACCTAAAAACGCCATTTTCGAGCGCTTGAGTTGTGGACTATGACGTCACAACGTCATCGCACTTGGATAGACAATTGACAGATAAAATCATTGTTTGACTGTTTTTTATTATTTATGGCGTCGGCTTATCACCATTTGCCAGTGTCAAGTATATTTTCATCAACTTTTTTCTAAATCGTCAAGTCCAAAGTCTAGTCAAAGTCCAAATAATTAATAAATAGTCACGGTAGTCAATCAGTCAAGTCAGTCGATTCAGTAAAGCGATAGACGCTTTACTGAAACTTCCTAGGGAGTTTTGGCGGGAAACCCAATTTAGCACGCATTTTGTAATTGTATCACTTTTCCACACTAGTGCACCTCAACGAATAATTAATGGTTAATATTCCACCAATATTACACATTAAAAACCGAAATAACATGAATTAAAAAAAAATAATACAAAATTATAATTGAAAACAGAAATTTTCAATGCTCAGAATTTTCTTCGGCCTTCCGGATTCCGGATCATATTGAAGTCCCAGCCTTATAATGAAATTTCTGTTTCACTTGACACAATGAAATTTTTTACATTGATAATGGTTTAATACCTTCCCCCTTAAATAAAAAAAAAAGTTTTGAAAGTTGACACACGTCCGTGCGGTCTATGACGTCACGTTTTGTTCAGCCAATAATATCCTTTTTTGAAATTTGCGCGGCATTTTCAAAAACAATACTTTTTGATGATTAATTTTCACTATTAATTCACGATAAATTAAAAAAAAACAATTGTAGGTACGGGTATGTTTCTATGGCGATAAAGATTACAAATAAAAATATTTTATCCATTTTGGTGTCACATGCATATTCCCTATTATTTCAAGACCAAAATTTGCCAAATCGGTCTAAGCGTTCTCGGGTTTTGAGACCCTCGGTAGCGGGGTAAAAGTATCCTTAGTCCTGCAGGTCTAAAAAGGCCGTTTTGGAAATTCATTTTCAATTCTTGTTATGAATTACTGAATGAAAGATGACAGCAATCGTAAAATGGCCACTTGAATTGCAATTCATAATATGATTTGGATACAATTCATATTATGCAGAAATTGGCTGAAATGCATTCATTTGACAGGTTTACAAGCAGAATTTCTTTAGTGTCAAATAGCAATATTGCGATGATATTGCGCAAGTGGCCTTTTTAGACCCGCTGCTCCTGGTTTTAAGATACCTACCCACCAATTTATATAGATTTAAGGTATCGAGAAACTAAAACATAACTATGTTGTAATTAGCTGTCCCGACACAGTTGTCCTGTCTTAAGACAGGACAACTGTGTCGGGACAGCATATGCGGTTCATAGTTAACTATGAACCGCATCTTTTCCAATATTTCTCACCGTTTAAACCTTCCCTGAACTGATAAGATCAAAATTAGCCAAATCGGTCCAGCCGTTCTCGAGTTTTAGCGAGACTAACGAACAGCAATTCATTTTCATATATATGATGAAGAAGAAAGATAAGAAGAAGATTAACTAACAATATTTTTATATTCTCTAGACTTTAGAGTAATAATTAGCTGTAGAATCAACGACTATTTTAACTTGCTATTTACTGTTTAGCATCTAAGTAATCGAGATTAGTAATGTAACGAACCTCTCTTGAAGTGCGTGTCGGAGTGTACGCTGTCCACGTCAGCAACTATACGTGGGCTGTTCGGGTCTCCTGAAACAAAGCGCGATCTTAAGGTTTGTTTACACACACAAAACTAGTTTCAGATATAATACAATACACACGTATCGCGCTTTTTAAAGGATCTTATACTCTGAAGATATAGAATAATGTTTTTTTTATTATTCGCATATATAAGGTTTGGTAAAATCAATTACGGATATTTTGGGTACATGATCTAAAGTCTTCTTGTAAAGACGTTCAGGCAAAAAAATATTATCATCCTCAAAGTAAAAAAATCACCTCATGTGTGGGAGATTCTCCGCTCAACGCACTCGCCCATATAAAAGAATATTTTTTTCGAGTATGACAATTATTTTTCTGCCTAAACGTCTATACATAAGCAGTAGATCATATTCCCAAAGTATCCGTTATTGATTTTACCGAACCTTATCGCTCGAGCTCGTGATTCAATTTTTGCTTACTGTTAGGTATAGCTCTACCAGAATCTGATGGCATTTTAAAAAAAATAAAAAATGTGATTTTCATATGGCAATGTCAAGTATGACCCGTCAAATCAAAGTACGTGATCTGTCAACCGCTGCTAAAATTTTGTGATTATGTTCTTGGAATTTGTTGTTTTTGTGAAAATATCCAAAAAGGCAATTCGATCTCAAGCGAGAAATATTGTTTTCTATGTCTATAGTAAAATACAGAAAGAAGAAGGTGTAAATCGAACTCAATCTTATAATTTAAAGTTCGTGGTAGAGTTGACCGGTAAGTTAGAGTGAGTTGTTTTGATACTTTTAGTTTTTTTATATTTTCTTAGGTAATTATTGTGACTTCTTTAAATGTGTTTCCAGTACTACTATAAGGTGAATCGTAGCTGATGGCACATCGAATGATGGTTTGTTTTCCATGCCTGGTAAAAGGAGGAGAGGAGGAAAAAAGAAAATCAACATAAGACAATTTCGATTTATAGTTGATTAGGAATAAAGTAAACGAGTTCTATACAGTTCGGAAGGAAATTCCAACATTAAATAAACTGTTGCCAATTTAATTGTATGTTATTCGTAATAAATAAGTATATAAAGTAATTCACGATTGATTTATTTTTCATGAAATATCATTATATTACATAGTATAAAACAAAGTCCCTTTCTTGTCTGTCCCTATGTATGCTTAAATCTTTAAAACTACGCAACGGATTTTGATGCGAGTTTTTAAAATAATAGTCTTTAAGTATTTAATAGTCTTTAAGATATTATAAGATTATGGTAAAATTTATATTCAAGTACTTATTATGTAAGTATATTATCAAGTGGTCGCGCATGTCGTATCGAGGTGATAGGGTCCCATTTTTAACAATTTGCATTGGGCAAACCTAAAAACATGTTCAATATTGTATCAGTAGTATATTGCTGTAAGTAGGTAGAGAATTATTCGCCGAAGTAGTTTTTTCTCCAAGAACACTATTCCACGCGGGCGAAGCCGCGGGCAAAAGCTAGTTTTCTATATTATACACCGAACATTCTTCATACAGTCTTATTATAATTCATGTTCAATAATACTAAAGACATAATTAAATATTAACCAGTATCAAGATCGTTTAATCCAATTTCCCCAGTATTGCACACTACAAATTTTTTTTTCCCTATTTGCCATGAGATTCTGGTACACCTATAGTAAAAATCTTTTGATATTGTATATATATTTTTTTGTTTTTAATTTAATAGTCAATGAAGGACTTATCCTTATGATAATGTAATTAATATCTTCAATCTTTACACTACCTGTAATAGAGGGCGTGGCGGGCGCGAGCTCCTGCACGCAGGTCGGCGGCGCCGTCACCACGCGCAGGCGCAGCAGCGTCGGCCCGCCTGTGCACGTACACATTACTGACATATGTAACGTTAACCATTCTAAAAATATACACCCTCTGCCGCAGACTAAAGCGGGGCATTCACTAGACGGACATGCCCGCGGGCAAGCCTGTAGGTATGCCCGACAGGCTTCGCTACTATTAGGTCTGTGTAGTGTATTACCGTCGCGGGCCGTCCGGCAGACTGCCCGATGAAGTCCGCGAGATCTCATTTTGTCTGCGCGGGCACGGGCATGTCCGAATGTGAATGCTCACCGCGGGCTGCCTGTGCACAGACGTTGAATGACAGCAAGCCGAGCAGACGTCCGTTTATTTAATATTTGTTTAACTTGCGGAGCATATTTACTTTCTAATGAGTTTTAATGACAATAAAATATTCAATTTATTATTTACAATTGTATGCAAGTAATCGTTCTCTTGGAGTCACTAACAGCCTCATCTTGGTCTTTTGTTTTGTAATTTTAGGCGCGATAATTTGTAGTAAAAATTCAAATGACTATATTATAGTCATTTGAATTTTTACTACAACTTATCGCGCCTAAAATCTGTACAATAGGGAATATGCACGTATTTTTTTTCATTTTTTTATATAGGTCTATCTTGTTTGGTAAACCGCATGGTAAAATCAGTTTTTTGATATCATTAAAAATAACGAAGATATGAACGTTTAAAAATAGTCTATTAGACAGAGAGATCGGACGTGTACCGTGACGTCACATAACACGACTTTCATAGAAAGTTCATACTAAATTTCGTTTTGCTAGAAAGAGATAGATTACAAACTTTGACCGCTCATATCTTGCTCATTTATCAACAGATATTGAAATTGTTTCCGCCATTTCCTTTAATTTTCAGTCTAGTATCATATTATTATGTTTTAAGCTATTTTTATATTTTCTGCATATTCCCTATTACTTATACGTAAGTAATTGTACAGTTCGCCTGGTTCTTCAATTTTTAATTCTTAAGGCAAATTTATATGACTATACTCGTTTCTATTCTGATTCCATTTTTTGCATCAATTCTTTTTCCTTTATTTTCATCTAAAGCAAATTTTCGCCTTTGCGTTGCTATATTATTGTGCACAACTAATCGCGAAGCCGTTACAAAGCAAAATGATCGGCCTGTGTAGTGTATTGCGGCGACAGACTTGCCCGGACAGACTGCCTGCGGGCATGTCCGTGTAGTGAATTCCCCGCTTTACGGGCCATACTCACGGCGCATCCAGCAAATCCAGCACCGGTACTAATTGCTGTCATTAGTGTCAATAGTGTCAATCATTTAAATTTTTTGCCTAGACCACGAAGTAGAGATACCAGGAGTCCGAACGTAATGTTAAAATAATGGTCTCAATTACGGGGACAGATTTTTGCCGGTAGAGCGCGCGACAGTTCGACAAGCACTCGTTTGAAATTACGCGGGAAGTTATGTTGCTATTGACAGCTCTGGAAGAAAATATTATGAGAAACGTGGATTTAAATCTAATTATATAAAAGTTTTAGGAAATTCTCTCGAAGTATAGATACCGTAGAACACGGTAATTGCCTAACGGTAATTTAAAAATAATTGTAATAAATAATAGTATTGGCAACACTTGGTACGTAATAAGTTCTCGCACAGCTAGCGGCAGAAAAGAGAACTAAGATCTGGTCCTATTATTGTGTACATAATTACTATGGAAAAGCCTATACCTCTACTTCTCCTGTATCTCTACTTCGTGGCCTAGACCTTGAGCTTGCAGGCTGGATGGTCAGTATGGCCCTTATATGTCATATTGTCACCGTGGTCGAGGGGTGTGCTTTATAAGAATGGTTTATCTCTAAGATGTATTTGATGAAATGATGTAGCTCAATGCAATTTGCAGGCTTGGGTAGTCCAATAAGAGATGTGTTTCGCGCGAATACAGTTTATTGACTAACTATTTAATACACTTATATTACAATACAAAGGGAGGTGATACTCACATTGCAGTATATTATGTATTCAAAAAAAGCTAATGAGGAAAATGACAAAAGTCTACCAAATTAATTTATTCATATATTGTGCGGTAAATAAATGATGTTAAAATTGATGGCATTATTTGTTTAATTGTTCTCTTTGTTTACGTTCAGATTAAATAGTAACGGTAATAAAATAGCATATATAATAGATAGTACGTACCACCGGGCGCGGGCGCGCGCGGCTTGCACGGCGGCACGCTCTGGCGCTGCGTGCCCGTAGTGCCCGTCACCGCCGACGTACTTGTCTCCTGAACATTTTTATAATTTAACTAGCTGTTGCCCGCGACTTCGTCCGCGTCAACTGATGGCGCAATAATGCATTAATTTCGACCAAATTTGATTACCATAAAAAAGGTTATAGTGAGTCAATCTTAAAAGATAAATAAAAATATAATGTCGCGGACACTTTTTTAGTTCATTTAAAGAGGAATATTTCTTTCATACATATTTTTTGGGTAACTTGAACCGTTTACGCAGCGCATACAACGGAAGCCCTCAAATATAATATAATTTTCCCCGTTTTTGCAACATTTTCCACTAATGCTTCGCTCCTATTGGTCGCAGTGTAATGTTATGTAGCTTTAAAGCCTTCCTCGACAAATGAACTATCCAACAGAAAAAGAATTTTCAGTAGAGATTAGCGCGTTCAAACAAACAAACTCTTCAGTTTTATAATATAAGTATAGATTAAATAAATAATGTTTTTTTTCCAAAAAACAGATTACAGTAATTATTAAGTAGAACTCATGCGTAAGCTTTCGCTTGTATTAGGTGACACTAGGCTCTTCTACAGCTAATATTAATACAGAAAGCTAAAGTTATAGTAGACTAGTATTTTTAACTGACGAAAAATCCGGAGGAGGTTCTCAAGTCAACGCGTATATTTTTTTAACGCGTTGACTTGAGAACCTCCTCCGGATATTATGACTCTCCGTGGTCCGTGGTCATAAATTATGACCACTCATTATTATTGTCAAAGTAACAAAAATATATCTGAAGCATCATAATATAATTATAGTACTTAAGGTGGTTCGTTTCCTATACAAAAAAACAATGGACATTTATTAGGTAATTTCATACTATTACTACATAAATTTATATGCACATCTATGTATTTTGCAATACAATTGTCGCAAAATATATTTAAAATACTTTATTTCACACAGAAGTCACATTTTTATTGAATTTTCGACAAAAAGTGACATAAGTTACAAATTTTCGACAAAAAGTGACATAAGTTACAAATGTCACTTTTTGTCGAAAATTCAATAAAAATGTGACTTCTGTGTGAAATAAAGTATTTTAAATATATTTTGCGACAATTGTATTGCAAAATAAATAGATGTAGTAATAGTATGAAATTACCTAATAAATGTCCATTGTTTTTTTGTATAGGAAACGAATCACCTTAATCATTCGAATGCATATCGAATTTAAGAAGAAATATTCAGTTGTATCGGCTTTAGACCAGATTGAAGTGGTGTGGAAGCGTCCATAAAAATTATATCATACCTTAGCGTGTCTGTCAGGCGACGGCACCGGAGTTGTCCTAGTCTCTGGCTCTTTCTCCGTTTGTTTCTCTGTAGTTGACTGTCAATGGAAACGTTGATTCTATCAATCGGTATACACAACACACTGATAAAACAATTCTTTAATAAACGTATACTTCCTCATAGACTTTAGATTTACGCTATAGTAGAATACGGACAGCATAGGACAGATAGAAATGACACATTATGTTGTCTGAGTAGTAAACACTTATACGTTAGGCGTCATAGTTGAATCATACATTTATCAAAAATAATATGTCTTCTTGTCTTTCAATATTTTCTTGACTGACGTTATATTGGTAGTGATGGGAAGGATAACTCACACCAACTGTAGGATAAATATAAACAATGTGTAGACAAACACTCACATATCCATTATGGTGGTTCGCGTGTCTGGGCGAGGCGGGCGTGCGGCGCGCGGCGGGCGCGAGTGCGTGCGTGTCCGTCGCCAGCGCCGCCGTGCCCGCAGTCCCTGCGTCCGTCTCGAGCCGCCGCCGCGACTGTAAACCAAAATATTTGATGAGAGATCATCTTTTCTACATTAAAAAAAGGGATGTACAAGACATTACATACATGACCATTGACCTTTTAACAATAACTCATATTGGAAGGTATACGCCACAAATAGTAAGTATCTTACAATGTTTGATATTTAGTATGTTACCTTGGATTCTTATAATATTGTCAATGTCTATTTGATAAAATCTTATAGCTTTATGCACATACCCTTTCGGCTTGGTGATCTGGTGAGGGCTGGTGCTCCGCCGTGCCCGTGGTGAGCGCTACCCGCGGCCGAGTCGACACCGCCGGCTGGACAACAGATATTACGTTCATTTAATAATAGTCCTGTATGTATTTTTAATGAAAAAACCTAATATTATCAACGTTGCATGTATTTTTGTTGGCAAATATTATATTAACGCGAGATTTGACAATCTTTGTCACGCTTCACAATCTTATCACAGTCAATGTCTAAAAAGTGACAACTGTCGAAAATCTTAGAAACATGGTCGCACTGTACAACCTAAATTACGCCCTGTTGAATAAAAGTTAAAAACGAAACGAGAAAAGGAGACTGCGAAATATTACCTCCTTCTCCCAGTCGTAGGGGTCCGAGTCGCGGATGCCGCGGCGCTTGCAGCAGCGCTCGAGCAGCGCGTGCAGCATGGTGTAGTCGGGCGTGTCGGCGTACTCCAGCGACTGCACGTGCTCCAGGAACTGGCGCAGCTCCGACGGCAGGTGCTTGAGCAGCAGCCGGTGGTCGTACTTCTCCTTCATCACGCCCACCTGCCCACAGAAAGGTAGTTAGGTGTCGTGTTGCTAACTAAAATACCATTTATTAAAACCGGTCAAAACCACGCTAAAGACGTACTTTGTAATTTGACACTCCTATGTCCCACGCGCCTTTAACATTACTGTCCTACTCACACAGTATGATGTGTCATCGAATTGAGCATACGACAGCAATATTTTGCCGCATCGATTCGCATTTCTCTGTTCTATTTCTCTTTTCTTCTACTCCGAAATTTAATTCACTAGAGCGGAAAAGGTTACCTGTTCCTTATCCTTGATCTTTCTCCAGGGCAGCTGGCCGTTGACGAACTCGACCAGCATGTAGAACAGCGACCACAGGTCGTCGTGCCGCCCCATCTCCTTGTTTTTGTGCGCGTTGATCGACGCGTAGCGCACCGTGCCTGAAAAGTAACAACTAACCTAAATATGGCCATGTTTTTGGACTTATGGGCCAGGCATTAAAATACTAAAATACAAGAAGGTAAAGGTATCTTAGAATTGAATGGGGAGATCAATAGAAGTTCGCAACATAATGCTGCATGGGAACTACTTTGGTATCACCTTGACTTAATTAATGTAATCATGATATTTTGTCAAATCTTTTTTTATACCAAATAAATTTATTTTTCTTTCTTTCTTTCTACATATTGACTATTATTTAAAAAACGCTAATTCTAGCAATGCTCGGTTTTGCAGTTTCTGGTTATTTGAGTACCGGCACGAAATACTTTGCACTTGTTACCCTCAGATCAAATAATAAACCAATATAGCGCATGGCGTTTGTTTGAAATGAAGCCTAAAAAAGTACGCTACTTTTCGACAGTATCGAACGAGCCGTCACGACGACTAATCTATACTGACAAAAAGTAAAGTACTTTTTTGCATGAGTGTGCGTGAGCGCGTGTGTAAATTTGAAGTAGCGTAGTTTTTTAGGCTTCACTTCAAACAAACGCCATGCGCTATCTTGGTGTTTTATTTGTTCTGAGTTGTTACCGAAGTCCACTCTTTCATTACATACTTATTTGCCGACAGCGCACTAGTAATTTCCAGTATTCGCTTGCCCCCTGTAGTCGACAAATCCCTCCACTAACCCATGACCCTATCAACCGATCGTGGTTACTACTGCCCTGGGTCCTTCTCTCGGCGAATCCAGGCGACCACTCTTACCTCTGAAGCCGGCGGCGTTGCGCGGCGCGCGCACCTGGCCGCTGCCGGTGGTGTACTGGCGCGCCAGCCCGAAGTCCAGCATGTACACGCGCCGGGACGTCGTCGGCAGCCGACCGATGCTGAAGTTACTCTGGAGATATACAAACGTAATATTAACTGTAGGTAAATACGATAGACATTAACCGAACAATATAATGTACAACTCCGAAAGTAAACGTAACACCCAGATCTTAGTTCTCTTTTATGTCACTTATTTTGTTAATGAAAACAAGTGCTTACTGGTTTGATATCTCTATGTAGGCGAACGTTTATCGCCTTCACTTACCACTTACCTTTTGAAGACTACTCGTATCATCCAAATCCCTACCTATTATACAGGCTAGGGCTTCTCTAAGAGAAGGAGAACCACCACTGGAACTACGATAACTGACCACAACGTCATGATAACAACGAGCTACAATATAAAGTATAAAGTGGACGACTTGTCAACGGGAAAGTTATATGATACACATTGTTAGAAAATTGCAAAACAGTATGATGATTTTATGTAATGATTCTTATAATTGTTAATGAAAACAAGTGCTTACTGGTTTGATATCTCTATGTAGAAACCCGACTGCATGTATCGAGTCAATCGCTTTGAGTATTTGCATGCCAAGTCTGGAATAGAAAGAGAAAAATGATTTACAAATATTTTCGTCATAAGGCTACGTTCCTACGAGTTTTTTTTTTCTTTTTGTGGTCGCGACAGAAAAACTGCAATGTAAATAGAACTCTGCGCTTAAATCATAGAGCTGAAAATCGTGTTCAGCTGTCAAATACGACATTTAACACTTCTATTTTCAGCTCTATCGTTCATACAATAAATAGATATAGAGTTCTATTTAGAGTGTAGTTTTCTTGTGTCGCGACCAGAAACTGAAGACAACTGTATTGCGCCAGTAGCACACCGACTTGAGCGTGGTGGAGAGCGAGACGGATTGCTCAGACTTTTTATTCCGTCTGAGTAAAAAAATGTTAAACAGAAAGGAATAGCTATATACCTGAGCGTGGTGGAGAGCGAGAAGGCGCCGCGGGGCTGAGCGCGCCGCAGCTCGGCGAGGTTGCGGCCCTGCAGCTGCATCACCACGTAGTTGAACCGCGCGTTCCGCCCGCACCCGATGAACCGGCAGATGTGCTCCTTGCCTGCAAACACAAGTCGCGAATTCATCTACCAAAGTACCAAGTCATGCAAATTTCTAACATACAAATTATTATCTGAATTATGAGGTCCAACTTCTTATAGTCTGTGTACGAGCGGAATCGTACATTAACGCTTGTTTATCATAACCGCTGGGCTCAGGCGCAAAACGCAATAGTCGCAAAACGACATACTCTCAAAAGGACGTATTCTTAGAACGACTTAGAATTTGTTATGATTTTTTAAAAAGACAGAAGTACAGTCGTCAAAATATAAAGTTTACTTATAAATTATAAAATTGTGTAATCATAACTATAATGTAGTGTAATCATAACTATAATATAGTTATGATTACACAATTATATAACGTTTAAATGTAAATAAATCTGAATTCAAGGAATGACCACAGCACTGACCCGTTCAGTGTTTATTGTCATTAAAATATTTTTATGACAATAAACACTGAACGGTCTGTCGTTATTCCTTGACAACATCAACATCAACTTTCCTGTAATACCCCTACAGTCTGACAATCGACATCATAGCCTACCTTTAGATTTTAATGCACCTCTACAAAATCTCGGCAAGGTATGAACACCCCAGTGCACAGCCACGATATAATTTATAGGAAATGTCGTCAAAATTTGATTTATGTACATATTTTTGGCACGAGAATCGAACTGATCTCCTTGAATACGAAATGTTTGTTTGGGAATAGGCTGTACGAACATACCTTGCAGCTTCTTGAGCACGGCGACCTCCATCTTGAGCACCTGCTTGGGCTGGCGCGCGGACTCCACCTTCAGCGCGACGCTCTCCTGCGTCACCAGGTCCAGGCCCTCGTAGATCTCGCCGAACCCGCCGCCGCCGATCTTCTTCACGACCTACAAATGGGATATTTGTTATGATTTTTACAAAAGGGATTTGACAGAGATTTATACTACAGATCATTGACAGAAATCAAGGTCTTGTAGTAGATAAGAAAACGAAAAATAGCAACGATCGATTTTCTGACTTAATCTACCTGGGGATTGACAGTAGTCAAGCTGTTTCAGCTCTTACGTTTTGCTTGACTCACTTAGCGAAAGAAAACTCAAGAACAGCAATTCATCCTCTCTAATGTTACTCTAGAAGTAAGACCGCACTAAGCGGCAGCGGATTGACGCGACGCGACACGTCTCTACTAATACCCGCAATGTTATATCCCATACATTTTCATACAAAGAATATTTAACCGTACTGTGAAGTGTCGCGTAGTTCCGCTGCCGCGTAGAATAGCGCGATCTCACCTTTATACTTCCTTTCAATTTTGCTAGGGCTCGTTCGAAAGCTCCGATGAAGCTGGTCTACTTCTGCCGAAGCGTAGCGGTTACCCACCTTCCATCGCTCCTTGACGACGTGTCCGGGCTGCAGCAGGTCCTCCGTCGCCATGGTGATGGGCTGCGCGCGCCGCGATGTGTCGCACCGGGACGCCTCCTTCGACCGCCCGCCGAAGTTCGGGAGGGTCCGGGACCTGCAACGTTACCACATTTGTGAGTTAGTGAACTCGGGACCGAAGAGAGTACCCGAGCGAGAAAGCGCCGCATACACATTTTTTCGTAAGCTGTGAGGTGAGGCTGATCCATCACGCTCACGCTACACGTAAATTGATTACGATTTCCAATGAAGTTTTCACTTCTGGTGTGCGGTCTTAAGCACACACTTTACATTTTTTTATGAAAGACTAGAAAGAGAGCAGACGGGTCGTCTGTTAATTCGCGGCGGTCGCGGCACAAGAGGGATTGGACAAGGCCAAGCTATCAAGATACTGGTGGCCCGGTCTACGGCTGGGATTTTATGATCCGGTGGGCCGAGGAAAAATTAGAGCACTGAAAACAGAACTTTGCCTCAAAACAATAGAGCTGAAATTCTAACACACAAGTGTCGAGTCAAATGGCAATGTCATATAACAGCTCGACACTCGACACTTCGATTTTCAACTCTATTGTATTAGTGTAGTTTTATTTTCAGTGCTCTGAATTTTTTCCGGCCTTCCGGATTCCGTATCACATAGTCCCAGCCTTACCGACTCATGCTACCGGTATCCTGACACAATCGGGAAAGCGCAACACTGCGATTTCTGTGAGGCTACGGAATTTTTGCAATCGAGGCGGCCCACTCGTGCAGAAGCATCCTGCCGAGGTGTCACATAAGGTCTATAACTTTGCGGTTGATGATGATTGACGTATACTGGACTGGCGAACAAAGTGTCGCGTTAACAAATTATCTCGGGCCGGGATGAGTCACACGGCTGACCGTTGACCTGTGGGCTGTGCACACCAATAATTACCAACAAGTGTCGCTTTTATCGTTCTATCCCTGTTGTCTCTCGTTGGAGAGGCTTGCTAAATTTCATTATACAACATGTAGTTATAAACTTTGTTGAGATAGCAACACAAAATATCTATTTATGTATGTAACATAATATGTATTTATTGTTTTAATAGTCAAGATTTTTTGTTTCCGCTCATAATGTCCGGTATTGCATATTATGTAGATTATTATTTAGATAAAAATAATAAAGTACGCTAGTAAGGTGAAGCTCCTTGTGTATTATTATAATGATACCAGCCCAGCTTATAACCAACAATAAACTTTATAATCTCCAGCTAATAAGACCACAGGATTCACAGATAAGAGTACGTTTACAGGCGACGTTGAAATGTTGAGTAGGAATTTAGGAAATACATAGACAGTTTGCTAAATGCTAAATTTTTTAAAATTTTGACTTCTATTCGCATTGAAATGTAAACAATGCCTTGGGTTTGTTGTGTGTAACTAACCTGTGGTTCAATGTAATCAGTACTCAACTACTCACCTCAATAATGGGTTTGTTTGGATTCTCGGAGCGCTGGCGACTTCAGGCCGCCGCTCCTCTCTCTGTAAAGAACGAAACACAGAGATCAATAACTATTTACGATGTATATAGGTGGGTATGTGGGAATTTAGGACTATAGTCCGTTCAGAGTTTGTAATAAAGTGATACTAGTGTCGTGGGCGTAAATGTGGGCGTCAGAGGTAAGATGAGTCTGAACTGAGTCGTCAGTGCAAATCAAAATTGACCAATGACGCGTCAGCGCCGATTAAAGCGCTATTACTTCAATAGGTGAATGCGGCTAGCTTAAGCATTATTGGCCAATTTTGACGTTTGCACTGATGACTCACTGCAACCTTAACGCTCTTTATTGACTAACGCAGTAGGTTAGGTGCCGTAGCTCTATACATTTTCGTGGTAGCGCTGCCTAGTTTTGTCACCTACGGTGATTCTCTAACGTTAGGCTAGGGAACATACCCATAACTACGTGACCTAGTTAGGGTGGAGGGGGTCTGCAAAGTACTTCGCTTGGTCACCGGGTTGGGCGGGGTTTTGGGTGTTTGCCTAGTAGTCAATATTGTTCAAAAAAATCTCGCGCAGCGGCCATTAGTAATACGTGGGAAGGAGGAGGAGGGTCTCGGCATATACTACTGATGGTCACCGTGAGGAGAAGGGTTAATAAATGGGTAAAAAATGGTCACGTTACATGGGAACGTTCCCTTACTCTAATATTGTTGGCACTATCCTTAACACGATTCACAGCAAATGGTGCGGGAGAGTCAAGTAGTCAAAACGCAACACACCATTTATTGGCGTCAAATATAATATGGGTGTTAGGTTTTATGACGGGTAACGGATCCAAAGAAACCCAATTTAACGTAGGCGAGGTCTTTTCTTTCATCCTTAAAGTCGGCTATACATGTTGGCCGAGCGTTGCAATCACTGGACAATTAGCAGTTGCCTTGTACCTACTTGCCGACACTCACATTACCCTACACTAGGCCAACATGCATAGCCGACTTCAGCTATTGTCTTCGTGCGAATACGTCCTCTTAAGTCCTGAGATTACGTCCAGGTTCTACTGTGTCCAGTTGCGCAGGTAGGGTTTTGACTGCTTGTCGACTCTCGCGCTTAGGTATAGGACTGGATACTCACGCGAGAAACGGCTTGCATAATTTGCAGAACGGTTTGCTCCATAGACCTCATTATTCTATGAACCGTATCGATTTGCGTTTTATGTACAACTGTATCCTCGTAACACAGCGTGGCTACATAACCAATTATAATACTCCTTATTCGTAGCATGCTAAGTGTGAAGTGGGGGCATATAGAATGTTAAAACAATCATAACTGTTAGCTTGTTAGTATCGGTCGACTGAATGTCTGTATCAAAAGTTTATAATCATAAATCATAATATACACACTACGAAGAAAACATCGCCGCAGATTTCTTTTACTATGAGGAATAAGTATCGCCTAAACCACATATGGGTAATAAATAGAAATTAAAAAAATTAAAACAAATATAGAGGGGTTCGTAACCTTTGAATCAAATGGAATGAAACTGTTTCTCTTCAATAACTTGGACACCACGACTAAATAAATTTTAAAATACATCCAAATATTTATATTCCATGAAACAGACGCTAAATTATAATCTGACCAAGACGTGAAATTGCTAAGTAGTTTTGTATGACACGTATGACCGTAATATGACTACTGATACATATAGAAATATAGCAGACGACACACTATCAACATAGCATAGGCACTGTAACACAATGCTCGGCTTCCCCCGAGGCTGTTTGCCTCATTTCCGCTCCTTTGAGATGTCAGCGGCCAGGTGACCTTAAAGGTAGCCTTCCGATGCACGCGACGAGCGACCGCGAGGCGAGACCGCGGCCCGAGACCGTAAGGCCACTGCCTCGAATTTTGCGAGCAGCAGGGCGGCAGCGTTGGCGACGCGGGCAAAGAATATATATTACTAACGTAACGCGGGCGCGGTGCGTGCGATCATAATATGCGTATAATCAAATGGACCGGATCTCGAAAACGGCGGCGCGTGCGCGGGCACCGAGCGGTGAGCTCCAGACTCCAGTCGAGCGGCGACCGCCGCGCGTCCGCATTTCAGTGTTGTGCAATTAATTTTTGTGTTTTTATATTTCTATTATTTTACTTGCTCTATAGTAGGGATTTACTTCTTCTTTAGCCATCAAAAAGTTGACGCCGTTATTCAGACATGTCGTTCGCGAATAAAAACAAATATCTCGACGACACAACCACGAATGCAACACTACGCCGCGCAATCTGCCCGCTGCGCGCTGGCTAATAGTGTCACGGTCTGCTTAGTATGAATTTATATGGAACACTTAACAACCCCCGACACCCGCGACGCGCGACCGGCGCGGCGAGCGTAGCCAGATAATCTGATTGGGTCTCTATCTGTGTCTCCAGTCGCGGTCGCATAGATCGGAACGCTACCTTTAGGCTTAATGGAACTACCGCGCCACCGAGATCAGCATCCTGAGCAAAGAATATCGTCCTAAGCCTTCATACGTAATTTAGAACACGTCTCGGTTTGTGTAGAGCCCAATACGAGTGAACGTTTATGCGGATCGAAAGAATGCCTCTTTTCAGATCAAAATATGTACATCGAATATTATATATATATTGTACAAATTAATTATCAAATCTCAATAGGCAGTAGTAGCGTAATGGGTCTACACTCTACAGCCTACAGTCTGATACATCTCTTATTAAGTGGGCCGGACCGGCGAGCCCCAGCAGTGAGAACGTTCAGCCAGTAATGATGATGATGACACTTTATCCATTTGCCTATGAAGGGGGACTGCGACCAATGAATTTTTAACTTCATTTGTCCCAATCGAATGAAGAGAGTTCATGCAAACCAGTTATAACAGGATATTATGATACCTGTGGCTCATTTCGCTTGGGCCGGGGCGCGGGCGCGGCCGCTGAGCCGGAGCCCTGGGAGGCGGTGTCTGCGGACGACGACGATGACTCTGAAAATGTTAAAACGTTGAATAAGCATTTGATTTTACTCGGCATACAATCACCGAGTTTAATTGATAAGAGAATTGTTTAATAAAATAAGAAATAACGTATCTTGAAATAAAAAATTACATATACATATTAAATGACCGATTCTTATATTTTTTTGGCATATTCGGTAGGTCTTAGAATCAGTCGCAAACTCGCAATCGATTTTTATATAACAACGTTTGCCGGGTCAGCTAGTCTATACAAATAACTAGCTAATAACTACCTAATAACTGACTGATGTTATACTAACCTGACTGGTTGGATTGGTTAGGGACCGCCTTCTTGAATGACTCCTCCCGATCGCACCCCGGCTCTTGCTCCCTGAAACAAACAAACATATACGTTTTTTATATGAATACACAATCTAAAACTATGAAGCAGGTATACCTTTACCTTATCACCTATAAAACAACCTTATAGAATTCCATGACTAGCTTATCTAAACAATCTAATCGGGTTAAGCTTCAGGTCGAAAAGACCCAACATTATTTTCCAATTTTCAAATGTGCGTGACGATCGAAAAGCCACTTTACTCAATATGCACCCCGCTGAAGTATTGGGTATTGGGGAATAACGTGAGTCGTAACTCGTGACTAAACGTAATACAAAATAACCAGAGAAAGAAACCTTTCCGTTTACCTAAAGTGAAGGACATAGTCAAAAATCCATTAAAAAACCTACCTCCGTAGTCCGTACCTACATTGAAATTGTAGGCTATTATACACCTACAATTTCAACACCAAAAACTACACCTACACTTACTAACATATCGACGGTGAAAAGGAAGTAGGGCATAAGCGACATTTTGGGCAAAAATGAGTTATATATGCCATCCTACGTAAAATTTTCTGCTCTTTCGAATGCGCTTACTCCCATGGCTCTACGATAACTTTTTTGTCGTTTATGCCCTTGCAAAAAATAATAATTTCTTAGTATTACTTTTCGTAACCGACAAAAATTCAGGTCATTTTTGCTATAAAGTTGCTTGTACCCCTACAAAAATGATTTAATTTTGTATTTCTTGTCGGTAATGCTTTTTTACTTCACAAGGATGCCAGGTTTTCGGTTGGTTAAGCCTTTTAAACTATTCCCTCAAAAAGTACAAACGTTGTTTATCGCCTACTACCATTTCGTAATTTAACATAGCTATGGCGCTTATCCCTTATATACAAAATTTAATTTCATATTAGTCTGTCGGTTATACCCTATTACCAATCAGTACTTTATGACAGCTATGTAGGTTATGCCCTATTACCTAAATTTATTTTAATATCACACTGTTGGTTATATGTTACTTCCGTTTACAATATGAATACAGTTTTGTCGCTAATACCTTTTTACTTAAATTAAATTAAATATCATGGTGTCGATTACAACCTACTTCCACATTCTTCAATCATACTCATACGTACAATTTTTAATTAAAAACAATTTTTCGTATATTGATTTTTAAGTTATCGACTAGCTGCAGTATTATTATTTCCAAAAATGATTAGCAGGTTGATACTGACCCACTATTTTTAAGCAGCTTTGATTTTTTTTATTAAAATATATTATCAAAAATATATTTTTATTTAAAAGTATCCTACTACCAACTGTCATCTTTTAAATCAACCATTTAGTGTAAATTTGAATAACTTGAACTGGTAGGGTATATTGAAACAGGGTCCTAGGACTTAGGATCCCTAGTCTTTTTCTATGAAAATTAACTCCGTAATACTTATAAGGCACTTTACCCTATTTTACGAGTTATATACAATAACAGTGTAGTGTAATACTCGTTTTAGCTCTTATCCTTATGAAGGATTGTGTTGGTTGCGCTAATTCATTATTTTTTGGGTGTCTTTTCATCCATATTTCTATAGACTCATGCAGTACCAAATGTTGATTATCCTTCTTTACCTTTTCTTTCAAGTGACATTGTGTGTAACTAATGTCTTATATCCTGGTATTGTTTTGAAAGCCGACTGTTAGTTGTGCTCTATTATCTTTTATACAACCGCTGTGAAAGGTACCTTATCCTTATTTTCCTATAACACCTATTGAACTGTCTAGTCTCTTAAACGTTTTTACCTCGCGATGTGAGAAATCGGTATGTCGCTTAGGCTACTTATCCTTTAATATTTAATTTTGTCATTTGTATCTTATGCCATATTTTCTCATTGGAAAATTAAAAGCTATCGTTATAAGCGACAAAAACCACTTTAAATAGCATGAAATCATTGAAACTAAAAATACCAATAATTGCTCCATTTTTTTCTGATTTCATAAATGTTTTAGTTTTCACGATATCTTAATAAATGACAAAAATACATCAGTTTTTCTAAAAATAAAAACTTTGAACGGCTCTCCTGAACATTTAACTTTTTGTCGTTTATACCCTATTTCCTTTTAACCGTCGATATATATGTAATACGTTACAAACACATTCTTAATATCTTTCGGGAATCTAAACACCAGAGGAGTTACAAGTATAACTCCTCTCTCTCACCTATAACTAAGGTGTTGCGAGTGTCCATGGGCGGCGGTAATCGCTTACCATCAGGCGATACGCCTGCTCGTTTCCTGGTTCATTATATAAAAAGGAAATCGCCAATTTTCATACATGATCTCACGTTTGTCATTTTAATGGAAAAACTGATCAATTTTTGATTTTTTTTTGCTCATAAGTTCTATATCCGGCGTATTTCGAGGCACATTGGCAACCATTTCGTTGCTGCTCTGGGTCAATTTTTGACCAACGCCTGTAATCGTACCTACAGAGAATTATCCTTATTCCTTCAGATTTCTATAAGGATAAGGAAGTTTTCGTTAATTTGTCTACAGATAAATCCACGTGTTGCTCTCAACGAGCACATGTTAAATGAATCCGCGAAATTTTCCGCGATAAAGCTGAACAGGATCGAGACTCGAGAAGGTGTAATTTATGCCACAGTTTATGCGCGACACAATTCGCAATGGATAGCGTTTAGACATCCACCCCCTTACTAATAAACGCTGTATAAGCTTTGAATAGTTACAGTGTTTTGTCTCTTTCTATCGAATTAAACTTGTCACTTGTGTGATGTGAACTGTGAACAAAACACTGTATAACTATTCAAAGCTTATACAGCGTTTATTAGTAAGGGTGCCAGACTTTAGCGTTTAGACACCCAGACTCGCATGACATCAGACATGCGCTCGATGCGAAGAATCGTTTGTAAATTATGTTAGGCTGATATAAGTATAGATGAATATCCTGGTCGACAGCATAAAATATTTAGTCTAAGAAAATTCGCAATCAACTTGTAAGCATAAACAGAAATATCACATAAGTAGGCTGCATTAGCATTTTCTCTATAGGTAATAAATCTAGAATAATATATCTGCGGCGTTCTAGGTAATACATAGTCCTAAAAAGCGTCTGGAACGGCCGTGACCCCATTTCGCTAATGCGCCACTCCCGGCACAGCCCCGGGGCACAAATAGACATCAAGGATCGCCGGGGGGTTGATTTTGTTTCAACGACAAAGCTATACGCCGCGTCAATTTGGTGTCGTATACGCAGAATGTTATGGTCAATATAATATATTATGGAATAAGCTCTTTTATTGAAAGTTCGGAGGTCCCGATGATGAGATCCGAATCCACACCCACCTCACCAACCACTGCAACTCCTGTGTAGCCAGGATAGACAGCGGTAACCAACCACAAAAACATGACTTCAGGGGTGCTCGAGGGACATGCTAAATCTGTCTTGGGACCCGCAACGAAATTAATCAGAAGATTGTAGGAGGAATAGGAAGTGTCCCAGTTTTCGATTCCACAAGTACCAAGCGCGTTTTAAAACTATAGCAGCCGATCCACTGAGAATCGTTCGAAGTGTGTTAAATATTCAACGATGTCTTTAGATCCGCGGCAAACTAAATGCAGTTTTACAATTTTAATTTTTAACGTTTGTGAGCGGTGGCCGACCACTTGTTTAATGCAATATTGTGCCTTGCCGTAAGTAGGTACTCATAGACATCGTAGACATTAGTCTATAATGCATTTCCACAACTCACCAGAACTTGTTTAAGAAAAATCCTTTTTTTGCTTCATGAGAAAAAGTTATAAGACTAATATTGTCCAATAAGCCATCTGACGATTACCAGTAGATTGTGGAGCAGACCCTTAAGTGCCTTAAGCAACGCTTCTTCAAATCCCTTTGATGGGCTGTTCAAAATATAACGTGTGGATTGTGGTTTACGGCCGAATGCCCTAACGTTAAGGGCCCCTTAAATCACATCCTCTCAGTTTCTACGGCAGACTGACAACGAGGTCTTTATAAAGCGTTTAACAAGTTTGGGCTTACGATAGTAACTATGATAACAAACGTTACACCTTAATTAAGTGGTCTGTGTCCGTATACCTTAATTACTTTCGAGATCCCATAAATAGAACAGAATCCACGCTTCACTTAACAGCCTAATCTAGGTCTATATCGAGCCAGCTTCGTGACCTTGGCAATGTCGTCTGCTTCTCGTGTAACAAATGGTTCGACAAAATTCTCGCGCCTTCCCATTTGGGAAATAAAATGGAAAAATAACAAAAGACAATTTCTCACGAGTCACGTCTAAAATTTACATGCCGGTATAAGGGAGTGGTCACATTACTCATTGGCGACATTTTAGAATTCGAGGAAAATTAGATATTTTAATAAAGTTTACATCGTGTGTAATAGCTTTATGATTTGTCACCGAATTGAGGCTTTGGTCGGACGCCGCGCCTCAATTCATATCCATCGCACAAATACGACGAAATTGCTGGCGATGAAATTTCTAATATAGGGGCGAATCAACTTTTACGAGGCCAATTTTCTTGTCCCCGATAGAAAAAAATTCTACTTTACTTTAGTTTTTTTGTTAACCAGGATCGTTTTTGATGGATATGCCATGGTGAGTTATAATCGTATTAACTTTCCCCTGTTATAGATATTTAATGTTTAAGCCAAATCCTAACAAAAGAAGAAATATTCGAAAAATACGACTCCTTAAATTACTATAGTAACGCAGGGGACTTGCAAAGTCCAGTTATTACCGTAATAATGTGGATTTTGTTAAAAAAAACCTCTCATAATGAGCTCCTTAATTGCGGAAAATATCTATATCGATTTCGTGGGCTTTCAAATTTTTATTCCTATGTTATGATAAAATCTAGACAACGTAACGCAAGAGAATTTCCGACTATGAACAGCAAAATGTGCTTAAAACTCACATAAATTGCATTCTGATATCGCTGTTGATATTAGAATAAATTAATTTAATCAATTATCCGTACGCCACTGTTATTAATAATCAGTAATTTGACAAAATAATAATTTTTAAAAAACTTTTTTGAAACCTCTTTCAAATTGGCCTCGTAAAAGTTGATTCGCCCATAGGTATTATCTAGATTTACCGTCAGATCTTTCTAATATGGTCTGTTATATAGTCTACGCTTACATATTAAAAGAAGGAATAAGAAGCTAAAGCAGCCTTTTTACAAGCTTTTATTTAACTTCCAATGTATGTCTTTTGTTCGGGTGGAATTTTACAAAGCAATAACTAAAAAGTAAAAAATAAATTAAAAGTAAAAAAACTTTTTTAAGAAACAAGATTTATGTGGATGCGCTAAAAAGAATAAAACAGTATTTTCCTTTTTAAAACTTTAACTATCAACTTATAACGTCATTATACAATTTATATGATACTAGCGACCCGCCCCAGCTTCGCACGGGTACAATACTGATACTTATACTACAGAATGTCTTTAAACCTCTACCAAAACGGGCGAAATCTAGTCAAAACAAACAGAAAAAAATACTATATACTACTAAAACTCAATGAAATAAGTAGGTGGGTATACTTTTATCCTATGAAATACCATAGATCTAAACTCCCCCCCGCACGCGCACGGCGCGCGCCTTGGTGACGCCCGCTTCACAACGGGCCGTGCAGCAGAAATCGTAATATTTTAATTTCGCCATAACTTCAAAACCAAACGTCCAATTTCAATCATTCAAAGACCAAATATTATCTACATAAACTGTACTTAGTGATGAAATAATTTATTTTGATAAGGATTATTAGCATGAGTAAAATAAACGCGTTTAAATGTAGTCCAAAAAAATCAAGATTTCTAAATAAAAAAATGGTTGTTGTGCCTCACTCGACATAGATAGGTATAGTGTGTCGCGGACTTTTTTGTAGATATTTATAAGATCTACAATTAATTAGAACATTTTAGGGTTCTATCTTTTATAGTTTAGGCAGCGTACGCAAAATAAGTAACTTTTCTGGTTGATTTTTTACACCTTGTGACCGAAAAACCCAAATATTTTACGGAACCCTATTTTTTCCAAAATAAAATTTAGCCTATGTTACTCGTGGATAATGTAGCTTTCGAATGGTGAAAGAATTTTTGAAATCGGTCCAGTACTTTTTGAGCCTATTCATTACAAACAAACAAACAAACAAACATACAAACAAAGTTTTCCTCTTTATAATATTAGTGTAGATAAAAGCCTATCGAGAATAATAATAATATAATAATAATATCTATGGACGCTTCACACCACGTCAGTCTGGCCCCGTGGTAAGTATCCGAAGAACTTATGTTACGGGTACCAGACAACGGAATATATTTAATACTTTTTATACTATACTCATATTTAAGATTTTTATTATATTATACATATATTTAATACACATCCATGACCCAGGAACACAGAAAACTTTTTTGTTCCCTGGCGGGATTCGAACCCGCGACCTCCGGCTTAAGCGACACTGCGCTCACCACGGAGCCACGGAGGTCGTCATATCAATCAAACTAGTAAATTAAGTAGGTAACTTGATCTGATAGATTTACTAGTTTGATTTGTTTGATTATCGACAAGCTTTTAAATTATATAAATTGTATAATGACGTTATAAGTTGATAGTAAAAGTTTTAAAACAAAAGATTATTTTATTATTTTAAGCGCATTCAAATAAAAGCTTGTTTCTTAAAAAAAGATTTTTACTTTTAATTTTTATTCTGAGACAAGATAATTTAATCAATCATCGATCAATACGTGTATCGCATTGCAATATTTATTTAAGTACCTACCAGAAAATTTGCAGCCGTACAAAAACTCGTATCCTGTCTGTTCTTCTTATAAAGATTCAAATTAACCTTAACCTTTTTATAAGTACTTTGAAGCCGAAGCCGAGATAAAAATAATTAATTGTTATGCGAATTTTACAGCAGAATAATCGTAAATAAGTAACAAGGTTTAATGAAGTTGGTAGCCGAAGTTATTAGCCATTAGCTATTGACTTAATGACGTAGGCAGTTGGCTGTAGGACCCAACATAATAATAATTATTATAACAAGCTAAGTATGTTTTCGTATTTTAGAAATTATAGTGCAGTCATGTTACTAGAAAAAACGAGGTTTTCTGAAAAAAAAACTGATTTTAGCGACGTTTGACCTTGAATACTTTTAGGTATCTTACACATTGTTATTTGTAATCCATCCATCCATCAGATTCGTAGGTGAAATGCTTATTTCATTGGACTATTAAGCAACTTCAACCCTAGAAAACATTGAAATTGAAACCTCTTAAGTCTTAACTCTTAAGGCGCTGTGAGTAGTCAACTATGAAGTATTCGAGGGGGTGAAGGAGATGAGTGGGGGACGTGCCGCCCCCGTTACTGCGGGGGGCTTCATGCGATTTACGTCAAAGTGATGTGTCTATAATGTACAAAAGCGTAATTTCGATAAAATCGTAATATGCTTCATAGCCTAGCGGTATTTTGCCCGCCTAAAGCAAAGCGTAGCGTCTAGGTTCAAATCTCATTACATTTAATATATTTCAAAATGTCTATTTTCTGTCTAGGTCAATTATAATAAGTCTAATTCCTAATTTTGTGCCAAATTTAGCCATTGCGATTTGAGAAAGTTAAGCTTTTTAGTAAGTAGATAAAGGGTAAAAAAATCTAAAAAAAAGCTCAATTTAGTCACTGAACTCCTAAACGGCTGGACCGATTTTAATAAAAAAAATTGTGTGTCTTCAGGTTGATTCGAGAATGGTTTAAATTTGCAATTGGACCTGGTAGGTGGCGCTGCTGTCAGTAGTCAGTACGTCAACAAATTTAATTCTAAGGCGGTACGAAGACTACGAAGTTTCCCGGGATAGCTAGTATTATTATAATATGCGGTCGAAGTACTGCGGAATACGCACTACAACATGTAACACACACATTGACGTTTCTTCCTAGGTCGACATTTCAAAATTTTATATATTTCGCATTTTTCAGCGGTTACAAAATCTAAACTTGCTTTTGCCCGCAACTGCGTTCGCGTAGCACAAAGCTAAATTTTATCGACTGATTTTATACAATACATAAATACACAATAAAATTCAATATCAAATATTCCCATTCTACATACATGAAACTTCGGCTATCTGACAGCAAAAAAAATACAATTTCAAATACCTAGTTTCTGACATTTGTGGTTTAACCAAATAGTCTCTTCGGCCTGCATCATATTAATTGTAAATATTGTTTTATTTAATCTATTACTAATATAATACAGAGAGAAGGTTTATTTGTTTGTATGTTTGTTTGTTTGCGGTGAATAGGCTCCGAAACTACTGGAATGATTTTGATGAAATTTAGGACAGATATAGAATAGACAACGGGGAAGCACATAGGCATACTTTTTATTACCGAAAAATGTACGGTTCCATCGAGATTTACTTTTGCGCGCATGAAGTCGCGGGCAACACCTAGTCTAAATATATAAAAGGCAAACCTGACTGACTCATCTATCAAAGCACAACCGAAACTACTGAACAGATGTTGCTAAAATTTGGCATACAGATAGTTGTAATGACGTAGGCATCCGCTAAGAAAGGATTTTTGAAAATTCGCCCCCTACGGGTGTAACAAAGGGGTTAAAATTTTGTATGGAAACCGAACTTTACGCGGACGAAGTCGCGGGCAAAAACTAGTAAAAAACGTAGATTACTGAATAAGTACATGTTCCTAATATCTGCTCATGGTGATTAGAATTAGAATTGATTATAATAATTGATATAACTTTACAAACCAACAGAATAATAATATTTAGGTATATATATTATATTTACTTATTCTGTTGTCAATCAATGTTGTCAATTTTGAATCAAATATGTTTTTTCTTTCGTCGTGTAATAAATTATATCAATAATTTCGGTTATTTTACGTCAGTCTGACTGGCAGCTCGGTTTGCATACCGACGTTTGATTTTTGGTGGTGAGTTCAAATCCCGGTAAGATAAATATTATTTTTGTGATTCTTATAATGTCTTTGTTTTTCTTTAATATTTTTTTATTTATTTTTTATTAATTTTTATCGTTGTACTAAAACTACGACCAAAGCTCGATCTCCCTAGTACCTACTTATAAAGAGTTTTTGTACCTCCATCTTAAAACTTTGGACTAAAAATTTGGACATTCATCGAATACAATCTTTTCATATTTTATATAATATAATCTACAGTAATATTAACAACAACTTAAAGTAACTAATAATAAAATAAGGACATAATTAACCATATACTTTTATTACTGCAAAAACAAGCATCGCTCGGAGTTTAGTGCGACAAAAAAAAAAGAAAAAAAAATCGTCTGACCGGGATTCGAACCCGAGACCAATTGGTCGCAACAACGCAAAAAGCCAAAGGGCTATCAAGCGTCTTACGTCAGATAGCGAAATTACGTATATATTATAAATATTACACGACGAAAGAAAAAGTAATATTTACCCCCGACTTGACCTTTATGCAGACGACATAAAGGTCCATTCGGGGGTAAAATAAATTTGAACGGACTTTCAACAATAAATTCGAATAATTTTTGAGCAGAAAAGAGGGGAAAAATTTGACATACGTCTCATTAGCAAGAGGCCTAAGCCGGTACTGTCTTATTCAATAGATATGAAAGAGAAGGAATGACAGGTCGCCATTTCGCGATGTTTCATTCGACTCGTACGAATTATTTATCATTGAAATAAATTAATACTAACAAATATCACATTCTATACGAAAAATCAAAACAACAATTCCCTTCCTTTTATTATATTTTACGAAACTGCAAATAATTTTCTCATTTCTGTTCACAAATAATACAGTTACAACTCCAAGAATTTCTATTTTAATGGTAACTTTATGATTTTTTTTTATCAAGAAATTTTTCAGATAACGTGTTTTGAAAATGAAGGTCCCCTAGCAAATATGATCAAAATTAACATATATTTTTTTGCTGCACTAAAATGTATCCATTCGTCTCAAAAAATTTTTGAAAGAAGCGTATTTCTAGGGTAAGAGCGCCTTAAGACATTGTGTACCCAACCTTTTTTCCTCTTGCTTTTTTTTATTTTTTCATTACATATTGCGAGTAAAAGCGTGTCGAAATAATTATTAAGAGCAATGGCTTTAGTAAATAAATCACATAAGAGTATAATAATATAAAATAAAGTCGCGCGCCTAGTCGCACATTCACGATGTGTACGAGGTCTTAGCTCCATGCTTAAGCTATATTTGTGTAGGTCGATCCTTTGTAAGAAACAAGCCAAGCGAAGTACGCTTCAGAGAAAACTTGCCTTGACATTTAATTATAATTTAGCGAAAGAGAAAAAAAACTAACAAGATTTTGTAGTCATTAAATTGAGAAAATATGAACAGTGGAAATAGTATTTTTGATCAAAATTTGTATATTCTCAACATTGTTTAATAAGTAACAAAATATAAATCTAAGCATGCATAAACTACTTTATTAGTCAACTGTCCAAAAGTGATTCAATATTTACAATATTTAAATACTGGGTTATTTTATTCTTCATTATCTAATTGTTTAAGTTTTTAATACTAAATCTCAAGCATAACTATTAACTAAGCTAAGTATTTAAGAATTTAAAAACACTTGCACAATGTAGTTATACGGGCAGTTGGGCATTATGTTTAACATGGATAGCAGCATCCATGGGGTCTAGTGGTTATAGCTCGGCTCTCAACTGTGTCGAGGGTTCGATTCCCGCATTAGAACAATAAAAAATGTTGTTTTCAAGTTTGGTTAGGACAATGAAGGCTGATCACCTGATTGTCTGACAAGAAAGATGATCCATGCATCAGATGGGCATGTAAAAAGTTGATCCTGCACCTGATCTCTCGCCAGTTGTGTCGGTTATCCGCCCCACTGGATTACGAGAGTAACGGAGAAAGAGTGCTCTTGTGTACTGCGCACACACTCGGGCACTATAAAATTACTCCTGCGTAACTGGCCTAGTTTCAATGAAACCAGCCACAGTCACCGAAATAGGTGTGGGGAGTTATTATTATTATTTTTAACATAAGTATATACTCTGGAATAGAATTGCCTACTATTAAAAGCCTGCAATTAAATAAACGTAGTTCACTTCTGTTCAGTTTAAATAGATTTCATAAATAAAGAAAAATACAGTAAAGAAATACACCTATTACTACAGTCACAAAGCCCAGCCCTTCTAATGTGTAACTTACAAAGCAAATATTCAGTAACCTGTGCCATAGCTTTGCTTTGGCCAGCTAATGTTATTTAATCAATTGTAAGTTATATCTTACAATACTTAACCTTGCCAGTAATTATATAGCCCTTTATTTGTTAAGAAGTTAAAAGTTTTAGTGCTCTTGTGTACTGCACACACACTTGGCCACTGTAAAAATTACTCCTGCGTAACTGGCCTGGTTTCAATGAAACCGGCCACCGTCACCGAGATTGGTGGGGAGTTATTATAATGTTAAGACTGTCGGAACTATTTTCCAATGTAGAGTGTAAAATCCTACTACTATTATAAATGTGAAAGTTTGCGTGGATGGATGGATAGATGGATGGATGGATGTTTGTTACTCTTTCAAACAAAAGCTACTGAATGGATTTCAACGCCTATTACATAAAATGTTTGTATGAGATAATATATTGCCTAGACGTAGATATACTAAACATGTTAAAAGCATTTTAATAATCATAATACATTTTAATAAAAAATTTATCAACCAATATAGTTTGTGTAAATCTGATGCAGTGGTTGTATCAAAACTCTTTTGATAGTAAAAATAGTTGAAATATAAAACCTCATGACTCATAGGTATTCAATTTATTAAAAATAAAGATATTTAAATACAAAAGTTGAGACTATATTAATTTAGTTACAGACCATTAAATCCAATACATTTTAGATATTGGGTATAATGAGATTCAACAGTGCTTTGTACATTTTTAAAAATACCTATGATGATAACAGTATTGTCGGCATTTAAAGTAAATTAACCATTTAAAACTCATAATTTTTAAAATACACTGAGGCAAAGTTAATAAAGGAAAAGAAATATTAAAAAATACTGTATTATTTTCTTGTTAGAAACTTGAGGAAAGTGATATAAGATTTTATTGATTGAATCTAGTTTTAGGTATATTAAATTATTAAGCATAAGTCATTTTAATATTAATAACATTTACAATTTTATTCTGATTCTGGTATAGAAAATTCGGAAAACCAAAACGAAAAATTATTGTAAAATGTTGAATATTACCGCTGGAAAGGGATGTCAATAGCTAACCGACCAAATTGTCTGCACTACGACACTCTGCAGTACTCATTTATACACGTAACTTTTCAACTCGTACGGATTATAACAGAACGAGAAAGGTATGTTCTTCACTATCCCACCCACATATAATCGATTTTTAAGAATTTCCAATCGGATTTCCTACTTTTGATGCTATAAATAAACTATTATAAAATAAAATAGATAAATGTTTTTGCACGGGGTGAGACGTGTGAAAAAAAATACGTAACTTACCCAGAGAAGATAGGTCGGCCCGAATAAAATTAGAAACGCCAAAAACTCACTAAAAATACACTTTATAGGGAATACTTAGCATTGTCTCTAATCGTTACGCGTTTGCAGGTATATTTGCGACGCGAAAGACGTCTTTTAAGATAATCAGCGACATAATTTTCACATTTTGTCACGATTTTTGCACGGAACATACATCGATCGCGAAGCCATGACAGATCGTTTGAACGAAGTGAAGTTGCGGCGATCGCTCAGCTGACGGGTTTTTTCGCATTCCATAGTGTGAAGTTAGTTTCTTGAGGTCAAAGACCTTCCTTGTAAGTCAAATTTAGGTATAGGTACTTGAAAATATTGTTTTTTAAATAAATAAAAAACATATTATTATTGTATTATCTTCCTACATTAAACTACTTCAAAATTGATAATCGTGTCACAACTTTTTAGGATCCAAACTCAAACTCAAAATTTTTATTTCCATGTAGGTTATAATATAACACTTATAGAATTGTCCTACATGATGCCTACCACCGGTTCGGAAACTAGCCCGGCGAGAAGAAACGGCGTAAGAAACTCGCCTCCCGATCCCGATCCCGTAGCCAAATGGCAAAAACCAGAACCCCTATGGATTTGTCATGTCTGTCTGTCTGTCCTCCGTATGTCATGGCCACTTTTTTCCGAAACTATAAGAACTATACTGTTGAAACTTGGTAAGTAGATGTATACTGTGAACCGCATTAAGATTTTCACACAAAATTATAAGAAAAACAATAAATTTTGGGGGTTCTCCGTTTTTTTCATTAAACCCATACACGTATATATGGATAGGTACGGTATCTATGTATAGGTCTTCTAAAATGATATTGAGTTTCTAATATCATTTTTTTCTAAAGTGAATAGTTTGCGCGAGAGATACCTACTTCTAAAGTGGTAAAACGTGTGTCCCCCCTGTAACTTCTAAATTAAGGGAATGACAAAACTAAAAAATATATATGATGTAACTACGTACTACATTACAATGCAAACTTCCACCGAAAACTGGTTTGAAAGATATCTAGTAAGTAGTTTTTTTAATTAATTAAATTTAATTAATAAATAACCAAGAGCATGTCAGGACATGTCTAAGGAGGGTTCCGTAACTATAAACGCGTAATATGCTTTTTTTTAAATTACTCCAAAAGTTACTATCCGATTTGGTTCAAAATAGTTTTCCTAAAGAGTTTTTAGCATGATCTATCAGCATGAAAATTTGCAAGTTTCTATCTCCTATAGTTTAAAAATGCTAGGGGGGGGACCAACTTACCAACTACTTTGGAGGCCGATTACTCGAAAATGGTCAACTTTATAAAAAAGTAACTTATGAAACCTTACCTTTATTTTAAAAGACCTATTCTACGATACCCCACACGATGGGGTAGAGTGAAAAAATATTTTTCATCCCCACTTCACATGTATGAAGAGCCACCCCTAAAATATAAAATTATAATTTTTTTATAATCCCGAAACCGTGATCTATACACAATCTATAACTGCACCAAATTTCATCAATTTATATTCATAATTACAGGAGCTAGAGGCGCGGACAGACAGACAGACAGACAGACAGACAGACAGACGGACAGAGCGAAACTATAAGGGTTCCTTAAGTATTACGGAACCCTAAAAAGTACACTATTATTGAAACAATGATCAAAATTACAACGAACTACAAGAACTTATGTTACTTGCTGCTATGAAACCCTTCATGGGCGAGTCCGACTCGCACTTGGCCGCTTTTTTCTTTTAATAATTGATTTTCCAGATTTTACAATAAAAAAAATATTACGATCGCGATAAGGTAAACTACGATTTAGTAGACTAGCAAGGCCATGATTTTGACGATGCTAGTAAGGATTAGCTGATGATAGGTCATCAAAATGATAGCGTCGTGCGTAGTCTAGTGTCGTAGTAGGTACTTAGGTTTTTAAAAGATCGGCAACGCTCTGGAGTTTTGAGTATCCATGGGATGGGCGGTGGTCTCAGTATTACTACTTTTATTCTATGGGCGGCCAGTACTTTAACGCTTACCATCAGGCGAACCGTTTACTCGTTAGCATGTCCTTAGTAATATTTATTCACAATTAATTTGGTAACTATTTAGTTTTTTATGTGTACCTACTACCTACTGAAAGTGAAGTCCGAACTTAGCAGAGACCTCAATTACTGCAGCATATAACTATAACTTTGTAGGTAAGTACCTAGTGAATCCAATTCCACGGTAGACATACTGCACTAGTCAAAATATTATGACTTTGGCTAAAGTTAGAGGTAGTAACATGTGGGAGTCTAAACTAATATCTGAAACAAAATATAACGTCTAAGTATTTACCATGGCAGTTTATGGGACCACTCCAGTTCTACTCTCCTTGGCGCCAACAGCGACATGGTTCGTTCGTTCTGTTTCTTTTTCTATATTTAATTATCCTTATATCATATTAAAATCGTTTTCTCAACACGTAATATCAACAATCAAACCAAAGGGCGTATTTATAAAAGCATGTACATGTTAAACAGCTTTTATTTTCTTCTCTGTTCATGTTATGTAAGTGTTTATTTACCTGCAACAAAACAAGAACAAAATTATTATATAATAGTTTAATAATTGTAAATAAATGTAGAGACTACCTCGAAGGTAGAGCTTTACGTGGTAGAGCCATGCTTCGGCACGAATGGGCCGGCTCGACCGGAGAAATACCACGGGCTCACAGAAAACCGGCGTGAAACAGCGTTTGCGCTGTGTTTCGCCGAGTGAGTGAGTTTACCGGAGGCCCAATCCCCTACCCTATTCCCTTCCCTACCCTCCCCTATTACCCTATTCCCTCTTAAAAGGCCGGCAACGCACTTGCAGCTCTTCTGATGCTGCGAGTGTCCATGGGCGACGGAAGTTGCTTTCCATCAGGTGACCCGTTTGCTCGTTTGCCCCCTTATTTCATAAAAAAAAAAAAAAAGAAGGACCATGAGCGTCCAACTACGACCCAGCCCCACGTAGGGTATAGGTGGGTAGGCATACTATCGATTTAAATGTAAGGGTATCTATAGCAAATGTATTTACTACTCAAATCCAACAAGGAGCGCAATCTTCAAGGTAGTTTTAGGGAAAGAGACACCTCACACCACCGCTCTGGGGGACTCGCGAGTTGAGGCACCGGAAAAGTCGCCGTAAATGATTGGTAAATAATGTTACTAAGTATAAAAAACACTTTAACTCTTCTGGGAATAGTTGTGGAAGCCCCAAAGTGAGATCTCCGACCGAGCGAGGTGCTCGCTCAGGCCGTAGCACACTTGTATGCATACTGCATTTTAGATGTTTTATAGGTATGTAGCGCCGAGCTGTGAAAACTTCGATAGCGTGATTCAGGTTGGTGGCGCTAATTGATCCGCTACACTCTGTTACAGTGTAGCGCTATTATATATGCCGATCCCCTACCCCTGATTCATGTTTTATTAAAAATATTAAATATTTGTATGATTTTTCACGCGTTCAAAACTTGTTCAAAGTTCCGAATTCCACTAACAGTAGTGTGACGTCACGCTACACCTCGGCCATACAGACCGGAGTTTAGGCCGTAATACCCACCGCTTAGACTGGGACTATAATATGATCCGGAATCCGGAACACCGGTGAAAATTCAGAGCACTGAAAATAGAACTCTGGGTGAATACAATAGAGTTGAAAATCGGAAACTTGAGTGTCGAGTCATATATAAATCGTACTTTAGTAAGTACGACTTATATTTGACTCGACACTCAAGTGAAAAGTTCAACACAAGAAAAGTTAAAAAAAAAGTTCAACTCAATGTGAAAGTCTGTGAGGATAGATGAATGGATGGATGTTTGTTACTCTTTCAGGCAAAAACTACTTAACCGATTTCGATGAAATTTTCTATGGTAGTAGTTTAAGGTCTGGATTAAAACACAGTAAGTATACTTTTTATCCCGAAAAAGTACAGTGTTCCCGTGGGATATTGTATTTACGCGGAGTCGGAATGTCTTAAATGACAGCTCGGCACTCGAAACTTCCATTTTCAACTGTATTGTATTAGCGCAGTTCTATTTCAGTCTTTGATTTCAGTGGCCAGTGCTGAATTTTTACCGAGATAGTAGACCGTCTGAGCCACTTTTATAAAAGTAAAATATTTTAAAAACTAATTAACGTATTGAAATAAGTAATTCTCTCACGAGTATTTTTTATTTGTCACGGATACGAGTACCTAATACAAAAAGCTAACATTTAAAATAAGTGAACATTCTCCACTATAGTAGCAACATCCCTTTACATGTACAAAGGATACTCCGGAGTGCTCCATGTCTTTTCGCCACGGGTCATAGAATATCCATTAAATATGAGTATTTGTTGGAATCGGTTACGACTTACGCGACGGTGGCGGTGGCGGTGGCTGCAACAGTCTATATCGAGCGCGCGTGGGCCGCAGCCCGCAGCCCGCAGACCGCAGGAGCGTCTGCACGCGACCCACTTAGCTCCAGACTCCAGGGGGCAATCATCAATCATAATGCAATACTTTAGGGGGCAAATGAGCCAACGGATTGTCTGACTGATGGTTAGCGAATACGTACGGTCTCAACACATAGAAGCGTTGGGTTGCCGGTAACTGGCTGGCATATTTTGAAAGAGGAAAATCTGGATATGCATGACTAATAATAAAGAGGAAATTTGTTTATTTGTTCGTCAATTGAATAAGTTCCGAAACTACTGGTACCAATTTTGATGAAATTTGGCACAGATAAACATAGAGTACCTAGACCACGGGGAAGGAGTAGGGACATAAACTCCTTTTTTACGGTTTCCGCGGAATTTTCTTTTGCGCACGAAGTCGAGGCCCGCGGGCCTTATTCAGTTAATTTTAATATATTTGAAAACTTCAGTTTCATTCATGTCAAAATCTCTACAACATATTGCGAAATAGAATTGTTATGCAAACTCGTAGCAAGGAATTAGCTAATAATAGCTTTTTGTAAATCATAACCACTCATACGACCATAAAGAAAAGCCGAAGGTAAAGCAAGGCTGATGATGGCAATTTCCCGTCAGAATTGCCAGAGCGAGCATTTGACCTACAGAGAGACAGCAACTAGTTACTTTTGACATTTATAACAATTTCAATAGGATAATAAATTAACGAAAAACTTGCACAATAATAAGGTAGAGAAAAATTCGTTCTTATGTTTTTCTTTAATGCAATGTTTTGCTGTAATTTATTTTACGACCGTAATTTATTTTTATTGACTCAAGTTAAATTAATGATTTTATACATTTATTTTGTCATTTACTTTATAAATTCTATAAATAATATACTATGGACGTTTACACCACGTGATAAATTCTAATCCCGGTAATAAGACTAATCCCGTGATAAGTGATAAGTTCTCGAAGAACTTGTGTCGGGTCCAATCCAAGACAAGTAAATATAATAATAATAACACATCCATAACTCAGAAACATAGAAAACTTTTTGTTTCTTTGGCGGGTTTCGAATCCGCGAACTCCGGCTTGAGAATGTCCTGCTCAACTAATAAGCCACAGAGGTCGTTCAAGTCAGTTTGTCTGCATCATCAATCAGTTGTTAGCTGCTAAACCGAGCTGTCTCTCCCCTGATCTCCCCGACGTTGAGGCTCAACAATGTCATACTCTACAAAATATGCTCTACATTCGTTTCTATTCGTATTTGAGGCATTTTGAAGAATTTTCAGTTGGGGCAAATCGCAAGATGGTCTATGGGTAAAGATTGATAGTGCCGTACAAAAAGTATGTCCTCCTAAGTCTTGACCTGGAAAGAAAAATAAAGTATATCCCTTTAGCTCCTTACTACCTAAATTACATTTTTCCTCGTTGCATTTTCCTCGTATTCTGTATACCTACTGTTTACATCTATAAAGCTTCATGTGATGCATTGGGTGAATGATCACATCAAATTATATTTTTGCAAAGCAGAATGGCGGCGATTAGATAAACAAATGAAAGTCGAGATCGAATGCGAATTAACTTTGAATTTATCGCGCAAGATAAAATGCTAACGAGAATCTCATGTTTTTGCCCACAGTTATTTATCTTCTCTTACAAAATTGTTTAATTTTTCAATGCGTTCCTACTTCCCAGAGTGAATTGGTGGAATGTGACTTATTCCTATGCGTCACTATTTTTTGGAGTGAGTCTGCTGCAGTAGCCGGTGGCATACTTACAAGTTACAGCCTACGTGACCCAGAGGCTTAGAGCTTGGCTCTCGACTCGGAGGTCGTGGGTCCGATTCCCGCGTTGGAACAACAAAAAATTTCTAGGTTTGGTTAGAACAATGCAGGCTGATCACCTGATGGTCTGACAAAAAGATGATCCACGGACATGTAAAAAGTCGGTCCTGCGCCTGATCTCTCGTGTCGTATCGGTCATTCGTCCCACTGGATTTCGAGAGTAAAAGAAGAGGAGTGCTCTTGCGTAGGTACTGCATACACACTTGGGCACTATTAAATAACTCCTGTGTAGCTGGCCTAGTTTTAATGAAACCAGTCACCGTCAACCGACATCGGTGTGGGAAGCTAATAGCTATTATAATATTAATAGACTACTGAAATAGGAAACATGACAGACCCTAGGGCCTAGGTGAAAGCTCTTAGCTACTAGAATGCATCGTTTTCAACGTCTCCTATTTCTTTCGTAGTAACGTAGGTAGTGATAACTATAACCAACGTCCTCTGCTGCTGGGGCTCGAGCTCGGGGAGTTTCTCAGCATGAGGACTGAGGAGAGTTAAGATAGTCCAATGTTATTTGGGGTTCCGTACCCAAAGGGTAAAAACGGGACCCTATTACTGAGACTTCGCTGTCCGTCCGTCCGTCACCAGGCCATATATCCACCATGATAGCTAGACAGTTGAAATGTCCACAGTGACGTATTTCTGTTGCCCACAAAACAACAAATACTTAAAACAGAATGAAATAACCATTCAAGAGGGGCTCCCATACAACAGACATGTTTTTTGTACGGAACACTTCGTGCGCGAGTCTGACGTTGGTCTGACTCGCAGTTGGCCGGTTGTGCATTGCATGTAAGTGCATGTAAGTAACATGTTAAAAATATTTAGCTACTACATAGACTTTATTGCAACTAACTCTCATAGTTCTGTGTGTACAATCGGTGTAATAAATAGAGTTGTAAGGCTTAAAGGCTTTAGTGGACGGACATCACTTTGCCATAGATGAATAATTGGTCTCGCTGGGAGAGCGCCCAACGAGACCAATCATTAGTCTATGCACTTTGCATATAGCCAAGATAGTCGATACTCATATAGCGAAGGAAAAACACTGGGGTTTTGCAACTTTTCTATAATTTCTCCTCTGAAACAATCTGAAAATAACGCAAGACCGTTATTTCGGTTACAGCAGTCGAAACTGGAGTTATTTATACTCTGTATCTGTAAAGCGAGACGGGCTTGTCTTTGTCTGAAAACTCTATTTTTAATATTTCTCCAATCGTGTTCCCAAAGTGTAGGGTTTTAAATAGGAAAGTTAAGAGATTAATAAAAAGAGAGGTCAATGAAATATAGGCAACACTCAAATAATATGTTGTTCGCTATTTAAACATTAGAGCGCCAAGGACTTGATTCAATTTGATGTAAAACAAACGTAAACAAAAGTTTACCTTCAGACTAGAAACTAAGGTTACTTATTCGTGGTTAATTTTAAAAAGAAAAAAACTTTTAGGATTCGATGGGATAACGAGAGCATACTTTAAATTCGTTCTGGCTTAGAAAAATGTTCATCTTGTATGTAAAAGTATATAACAGTCCGACCACGATTTAAACTTTCGGGAATCGTCGTTTTTGATACATCGTCTGATTTATTTCCATTGAAAAACAACGATAGCTGAGCTGCTATTAGCAAAATGGTTTAACTGTTGGTATTTTTGTAATGCACTGACCATTTTTACGCTAAAACCATCTAGCCTCATTTGATAAACGAAAAAAATATTTAAAAAAATATGAAAACCGACTTCCAAAGTAAAAACAATAACGTTCTTAAAATCACTAAAAAGTATGAAATAATTCTTATTGTCGAAATAGTTCCCTTTCAAATTCTACTAAAATGTTACTATTTCTCTACTCAATCTTCTTATTTTTGGGGTCGGTACCAGCCAATTTGAACGTGAGTTCTTTAAAATATTATTTGTATAGATAAGGACGTAGTTGTGTTAAAATTAATATGTTTTATTGAAAGGATTTATACAATTATTTGGGCTGGTACCGACTTCAAAAATAAGAAGATTGAGTAGAAAAATAGTAACATTTTAGTAGAATTTGAAAGGGAACTATTTCGACAATAAGAATTATTTCATACCTTTTAGTGATTTAAAGAACGTTATTGTTTTTACTTTGGAAGTGGGTTTTTATATTTTTTTAAATATTTTTTAATTTTTTCTTTTCAGTGGTATTATAATATTATTAACTAGTTTTCTACCATCCAGCTGAAGCTACATTTTATCGCGGCAAAATGTACGGTTTCCGCGAGATATCCTTTTGCGCGCACGAAGTTGCGATTAACTACTATAGTTTAATCATGTGTTTTCAATGTAGATTTTAAGCACTTATGCATAAAACATGAAGTTAGTTGGAGCAAGAGATCCTACATTCACGATTTCAAAAATGAAATCTACTCAAAAATTTAATCGGCCGGCGCAGCGCCGTGTCTCAGATATCCCTTTTTCCCTTGATTATTCATTGCATAAAATGCTACACCAATTTTCATAAATATTTTTAGTGGTGTTGTGTTGACAGATAAAGTTGCGGGGAAATTAAAAATTTGTAAGAAAACTTAACGATCATTAACTTTTCTATTAAGAGTTTCCTTTATTCCTCATGGATCCCATTATCACCGTTGTTAGGGTATATACGCTTGGAACAACATATCACTTTTAAGTAGCTCTGAATGTTCAAAGAAATTGATATCGGTGTAAAATACTATGAGAAATACCTATATCAACATAATATCAAGATGTATGGTGCGATGATGGTTGTGGTGATGATGATTATTTAATAGTGACCTATGCTTGCAGTTTTATAAACAATACTTTAATTTTCAAACGTGTACATTTAAAGACTGAGGAGTGCTGTTCAGCCCTTTTGGATCCAGAGTATACCTTGGCACAACATTTCACTTTTTGGTAGCTGTGAATGTTCAAAGAAATCGATATTGGTGTAAAATACTATGAAAAATACCTAGGTATATCAGCATAATTTATCATGATGTATGGTGTGATTATGATGGTGGTGGTGATGATGATTATTATTTAATACGGACATTTGCTTATAGTTTTATAAACAATGCTGAAATTTCAAACGTATATCTTCAAAGACTGAGAAATGCCATTCAGTGCTTTTGGATCCAGGGTATACCTTGGCACAACATTTCACTTTTTGGTAGCATAAAGCATTTGCTCGAGTTACTTAAAAAAAAGTGAAAATCACTATCGGTGTCCCTATAAATTTTCTCTCTCTCAATTCCTCATGGATCCCATCACCAGATCTACCATTTGATGACAATGGGACCAATCCAGGAGTCAATCCTTTACAACAAAAAAATAATTTTGAAAATCGGTCCACAATCGGTGGAGTAATCGTGTAACATACACACAAAAAAAGAAGAAAAAACATACACACGAATTGTAAACCTCCTCCTGTGTTTTGGAAGTCGGTTGAAAATGGCTAAGTATGTAAAAAAAATCAGCGTTGGTATTTTTCTATGGAGTTTGAAAACCGCTGGGACATTTGCGTAGGATCATCACTACACATTAATTAGAGCTCATAAAACGACCGCAGCTCCCGAAGGTCAATGTTAATGCTACACAGTATACGTCGTACATAGTTACATACAGCCAGGAGACGATCTGATGCCGCAAAAATTGTTTAAAGTAGATACAAGCTATTCATCTCCTAAAGAGGTTCTAAGTAGGAAGTTCTTAGATGTAAGTTGTAGCTTGTCTAATTTAGTTCATTCAGTATGCTATAAGGAGCTTAGAGCTTTTGTAAAAAATCCCTGAAAGCTTCTGTCGTGGCTTCAGCAGCAGGCTTATTTACGATGTCCTATCGGGTGAAAAGGTAGGTACTAGCTAAGTAGCAACTTTTTTTCCGATGTTCACCAGTGGTGGACAAATAGTGGGCGACATTGGGAATAGACGGTTAGGCAGCTAAAGGTGATAGCAATGTGGTATTTTACCTAATTTACACTTAGGTACCTAAATCATTTTCGTAAACAAAGGACAGACAAGTGACAACTATAGCAGCTACTGTTGTCACTTGTCTGTCCTTTGTTTACGAAAATGATTTAGGTAATTGTGTAAATTAGGTAAAATTTCTAAAATCTAAATATTTTTACCTTGTACTGTACCTACAAATTTACTTTCACTTTTTAACGAATAAGCCCATTTAAAAAATGTTTGTGCGCCCGCTGCACCGCGGTTCTAATTTCGTATTCGTATGTTGGCAGAATTGATAAATATTTCAGCGTTACGCTTCCGCGAACGTCGTGTGAAACGCGAATTTATTTTTCATTTTCAACAAAAATATCTTTGTTTTCTGTTCGGAAAGGGAACTTTTGTTCTATTTCCGTATGTTTTAAAAAAATACCATAAAACACTTTTGAGTTGTCTTGTCCAAACAGCATTTTTTTATTTTCAACAATATGTTTTCCATCCTTTTTCCACTAAGACCTGCGGCTACTACCTGCACTCTGCAGTTAAAGAACATAATATTACTTATTAGTAAAGCTACTCTACGAAGGAACCCCAGTGATATAAGTATTTCAATTTTTTATTGCATCTTTTACCCATTACTACTATACTAGTACTATTATTTATTAATTATTCTCTGCCATTACATAATATCTACACAGTACACCATAACTACAGTGTGTTTAAAGAAGTGGAGTGGAGCGGTTTGTAAAACGTCAGACCGCATCTTCATTTCATTTCAATGTAAGTTTAATATAGGTATTTGGACATTCAGATGGATTTTGGAATGCATCTTGACTAAAGGCTCAGTGCTATTCAAAGTTTTTACCGTCATTATAGGACCGCTTTTAATAACTAATATAATATGCAACATGGCTCTGTCATCCCATGGTAAAAGGACCAAACGAAGCTTTATTAGGTGAATAATAGGTATGCAATATGCATTAAGTACGTCTCCGCTCCCGCCAGCAGAGCTTAACTCTCAACTGCGGATGTCGTGGGCTCGAATTACAACAACAAAAAATCTTGTTTTCGTGTCAGGTTAGGACAATGCAGGGTGATCACCTATTTGTTTGACATGAAAAATGAGTCATGCAACAAGCACAGCATGACCCATACTTTAAACTTTAAAGCATTCGGCCGTTAGTTTCAGTTAACTGTTAATTTCTTATAGTTTAGTGGCTATTCAATTTGGGGATCTCTGTCTAATGGGATATCTTTTCTGGTGATTGGCGCTGGTCCAACACAGGAGTGGTCTCCAACAGCAATACACACGATATTACTAGCGTCCATTACACTATCGAAATGGGCTACTTTAGATAGGCGAGGTTAGGGCGACCAGGGATCACCAATATATCTTGTGCTACTGGTATTTCAATTAACTGAAGGTTTAGTACCTACGATTAGTTTGATGTTCAAGAGCTGGCAGACAACAAGAGAAATGTCGGGTCTCGAAAAATAACGGACAGGCTCAACCGGAGAGATATTAATATATATACGGTGTCACAGAAATTCTCCGAGTGAATACCTACTGGAGCCCTAGGAGGTGCGGGTATGAATAACCAGCAAGTCACTCCTCTGGTGTGACCTTGCTGCTGCATGAGATATAACTTGGCTGCATTTGACCCAATAAAAACACATGTTCGTCATCATGGCTTGTTTATTTCTGCATACATTCTGTTGAACAAACAAATAAGACAGAGCGCAAGGATTACATTGTTTACAATCATGCAAATGCCCATCCATTTGTGTTTCTAAGGCTGGGACTATATGCAACGGAATCCGTTGCTCCGGGAAAATTTAGTTCCCGGCGCCCCATCGACTACACGTGGCCGGACGGAATGCGAGAAATATATTTACTTTTTTTTTTTTTAAGATTTAAACGGTCTGTAACAAGTCAACTAAATACTAAAACTTCATAAATTATAATTTATGTAATGTAAAATAATTGAAAAAGCAATAAATGGAGCAGTTGTATGTAGGTTTCAATTAATTTATTGTGCATTTTTTCTTAATATGTTCGCGGTAACTTCAAGTGCCATATTATTTTATCTTGCAGTAATTCTAGCTTTCTTGGTTTTGCGTTTTTTTTTTTGTTTAGTGTAATTTATTTATTGAAAACCGTTTAAGTTTTTAATATACGTGTTTACCCCAAAATAAGATTCCATGAAGATAATTTTTTCGAATAATAACGAATATCAGTCAATTCCATAAGAATTAGGTAGGTAGTATAATTTATAAATTGTTGCATATGGTTTAAGCCCCAACACTGCGTTGTGACTTGTGGCGTCTCAACTCTAGAATATCGCAGATATATTAGATTATTTGGAATTTTTAGGATTACTCTTGGTTAGATAAAAAATAACACAAATCACATATATATTTAATAAATTATATATTTTATTACAAATAAAAATTGTTTTATTCTAAAATTTATAATATGACAACAAGTACAAATTAGTTTTTGTAAAACTTCCTGCAGAAATATGAATATACTTATGTAATGCTTTTTAAATAAAATGTCTTTATTTAACCACTGGGTGATTTTTTTTGTTATAAAATACCTACAGATTTTTATTAACATTTAAAATTACAAACATTCTAATACAATTAAGTACATATATAAAAATATATTTTATTCTAAATATTATAATATGACAAAAAGTAAAAACCAGTTTTTGTAAAACTTACTGTAAAATATGAGATCTAATCACAAATATTAAAATACTTATATTGTATTAACCAAACAATAGAAGAAACATAAGATCAGTATCATTTTCTATCGGGTGCAGGTTGCATGAAATCATCTGCTTTATTTTCTAAAGCTTTTTTATTAGAGCTTTCGAATGCCTTTGCTTGCTTGCTTGAGTTTGTTTGAAGTTTTTTGTTTTTGTTGGGAGCAGTATTTGATGTCGAAGATGATGTTACTTTACTGACATCGGTAACAAGTGTATTGCAGGTTATGGTTCAGTATTTTCGTTGTTGCCACTGGTACTAAAACAATTATAAGGAAAGTTAAGTAGGTATTACACCATTTGATAACGTCACAACTCACAATCTATAAGAAATTTATTAGTAAGAAACAATATCTGGAAGGTAACTGTGTGCAAAAAATTGAGGTAGCTTGGTTTCAGCATTTTATTAATTTAATCTACCTTTAAATTTTATAAGCACTTACTTTCTGTGGTCTTATGGTGAGGTTACAAAAATTGTAGAATATCGGCAAACACATATTTTTTTCGCATTTTGCAGCCTGGCCAGTTCTAACGTTTTTCTGTTGATATATTTCTTTATTATAATAGTCTCTAATGACGTTCCACCGCTTTTTGATATCATTTACTGAAAATATAATTATATTATGTACCTTAAATAATAGGTACTTATTATTTAAGGTACATAATATAATTATATTTATAGTATGTACTTACATACTAGGTACTATACAAACTGTGTCTTTAAATTTTAAAGTATCTAGTCTCTTAAGTTTATATTCGGTTTTAAATAGGTTCAATTTTGTCAACTTATTTGTCAATATATTTTGATGTAGGTATGTACCTACTTAGTTGCTAATAAAGTTTTTAGAGTTTGAAGCTCAGGTTAAAATATCTGGTCTCCACAAGTATTCCTGTCTCTTAAGTTATATGTATTAACTGAATAGAGAACTAAAGCTTAAAGGATAGTTGCCTGTAATTTAATAAAACCTGTAAATGTGTAATATAAAATTATTGTAGTACTTACTTACGTTTAGATTTTTTTTCATATTCACATAAATTGTTCCAATCTCTTTGCTCTTCACAGACTGGTCAGAGGGAATCTTTCAAGTTCCTGTTATGAATTATGAGTATTGCAGCAAAGACTTTTAGATAAATACTGCAGACTCGTGTTCCACAGGCATTCAAAATTCTGCACAACAATATATTAATATTTCTGATTCTGAATCGACCATTGTGCACTGCATTAATTTGAGTTTTGTTGACATATCACACAATGGCGCGGGGCCGGGCGCCACTTGTCAAATTTGCCCGTAATTCCGTCGCTATGTAGTCAGCTCCATACAACTGCATACAATATTGATAAACTCCACCCCTTTCGCTGAATAAATTCCGCCCGGGTGCCCGGCGAGAACCAGGACGTCCGACGGTTGCTTACGGGGAAATTTCCGTCCCGGCCCGACCCGGCGGCAATGTAGTCGACGCAGGAAAAATTCATACGATTGTTTGACAGACGGATTGGTACCGGAATTGATTTTCCCCCGGAGCAACGGATTCCGGTGCCGTATAGTCCCAGCCTAAGGCTGGGACTGTATGCTCCGGAATCCGGAAGGCCGTAGAAAATTCTGAGCATTGAAAATAGAAGTTTCGAGTGTCGAGCTGTCATAGACATTTACATTTGACTCGAGTTCTACTTTTAATGCTCTGAATTTTTACCGGTGTTCCGGATTCCGGAGCATATACTCGTAGTCCCAGTCTAAAACCCAAAGAATTATGTCCCTCATGCTTCTATTTCAAAAGAGATTCCATTTCCACGAATAAATTATGTATTTTTAATGTATTGACCGTAGCAACTCGGAGATCGTCTCTTCTGTAATTGATTGAGCAGTTAAACGCATATCTCCGGCGCATCAAAACCCAGAATATTTCTGTTATGTGTTATAAAATTTTAATTGACTGCCACTGTAGCGGACCTACTCTCGACTTTATGCCGTGGAGCATACAGTTCTGAATTCCATGCCATTCAGCAGTTAAGGTATTAAACTCATCTTCACTCTTCAGTCAATATAGCTCAGAAATAGTATTTTACAGCGTTTTAGTTGGTCGTTACAGAATAAGGTTAACAATCGGACGTCATTGAACCATCTTCAGCTACAGGTTACAATAGTCTACACCTGCTAGAAAGTAGAACTCATAAACTTACAAAGCTTTGAAATGTCAATCTTACATTGTAAAACATTCTAATACTAAAGAGTGAATATTGGATAGATATAATGCGTAAACCAGACCAGGCTTGGCAGACATGGCTTTTGCCCCCGTCATCAGCTAAGGATCCGTATTCGTGATAGGTAGTAAGCCTAATCAAATCTTAATCATCAAGTAGTCCGCGATCTACGAGAAATACGCAGGTATTTCTCGATAATAGTGCGTTATTAACATACTATGGGATCTATGGGCATACTTATGTAGTTTTCTAGTCATCAAAATGTTGACAGGTATGACATCTAAACGGGAATTTGCCGTCGAAATTGTTATTGCGTTAACGATAAAATCGTTCAGCCCACACGATTTCTCGGTAAAAGAAATCGTATATCTATTAGAAGCCGGGAGTCGATGAACATTGTAAACATCGCGAAACGTGTAGTGTACTGTGTAGTCGTTCCCGTAGCTACAGTTCTATAATCACACGGTTACGAACGAACGTAAACTTTTACGTAACATTTAGTTTTGTATACATTGACTATGTGAGCTATTTCCAGAGACCACTAATCAATAATCGCCTCTAGATTAGCTACAGAAGGAGAAAACGATGATTTTAACAAGGAACTGATAAAGTTCTGTGAAAATTGCGGCAACCTCAAACAAGCCAATTGGTTTTGGTGAAAACTTAAACAGTTTATAAACTCTACCTACCTACTACAACTACATATATATTTATAACATTGCTAAAATTGGAGCCATGATACAGAGTTTCCGGTATATCTTTCAAATATTTTTTTTTATCCGAAAAAAAATTAGTCATGAGTTGATGATATCAGCTTCAGTTTTAAAAACTAGGTGTAATATGTTTATATTCTTAATGATCAGGTTTAAGGCTTGATTTTAGGTCATATTTAGCCATAGTCCTAATCCTGTTGCTAAAATATTCAAATTCAAACTAAGAATACGGTGTTTTGTACCGGTTAGCGTCTAGACCAGTGGTCCCCAACCTTTTTTTTACGCGGGCCACGAACCCGTTGTACTCCTGGTATCGCGGGCCGCAACCAAAATTTTTAGGGGCAAAAAAATATGTTGTTTAAAAGAGATGTTTGATTTTGGGCCAGCTCTATGTACACCACATAGGTAAATAGGAAAAATATAAGGGAATTTCATAAAAATACAAAAAAAAAGTAATTTAAAGAAGGGTACGTGCGTACAAAAATGATTATTTGAAGAGTTTTTTAATGCGAGAACCCTATTTTAGGGCGGCATTGACAGTTGTTTTGACTTGACTTTTGACGTAGTTGATAGTTTTAGGAAGAAACATCTTCTTGATTGTCATACGTCTTTCATTGTGAAAAGTCATGTCATTGTCAAAATGATACAGTCTGACAAGGATCTTTTGGCACGTGGACAAAATCAGAACTAACATCGCCGTCTTGTAAAATGTCACTTTTAATATTATGTATTGTTTTATAGTTGCGACACTTACCTTTTGGCACGTGGATAAAATCAGTACTAACATCGCCGTCTTGTAAAATTTCACTTTTAGTAATAAGTATTGTTCTTATTGGCGACACTCACGCCCCCATCCAAGTGCCAAAAGATCCTTGTACGACTGTATTCTTTGGTTAATTCTGATCTAATCCGCCATGTTTTATTTTACGTTGTGTTACTCTCCTTGACGAATTTATATTAAATGTGCATTGAAACGAAGTGAAATAAAATAAAATAAAGGATAGGAAACAGTTACTATATTATGTAGCTATATTTACATATAGTGTACATAGGGCTGGCCCACGCTTCATACATTTCTAGAACATCTCTTTTAACGATTTAATAATAGAATAACACAAGGTAGTTAAACTAAACATTTAAGATGAGCTAACGACACAAACTAAAATAAAATAACAAATATGTATTATAATAATTATGTTCACTCAGTGAGATTTTTGGAATTGTGAAAGCTTTTTCACAACTTTATCTAACGGTTACAGATTTCACGCGGGCCGCAGATAAAGGCCCGGCGGGCTATGTACGTACCTCTCTATCTAACCCAGTGCCATGAGATTTCTACATCCGAAGAACTTTGCAGCAAAAAACCTATCACACGTCAGTCTGAACGTTTTAAATGAGTCACTTATATTTGGGCCAGAACAATTAGTGCATGGACAACGAAAATACGTGCGAAGGCGACACCTGTCTATGCAGGTCAAAGACACGCCAACGGGAACAGGAAAACCACTGATATGGTTTTGTTCGGGATTTCTGGAAATTGACAGTGGCAATTACTAATTAGAAGATATATTTTCCAGTAATAATGATGACAGACTGATGATCACAGTTTTTAACCGACTTCCAAAAAAAGGAGGCGGTTATACGTTCGGCTGTATATATATATATATATATATATATATTTTGTATGTTCGCAGCTAGCTCCGCCGTCTGTTGACCGATTTTCAAAATTCTTTTTTTGATGTAAAAGGTATAATCCGAAGTTGGTCCCATTTTCAGAAAATTGGTGACCTGATGATGGGATCCACGAGGAAACGAGGGAACTCCTCAAAATTTATATGGACACATATGGTGATTTCGACTTTTTCTGAAGTAGTCCAAGCATATGCTACCAAAAAGTAAGATTTTACTCCAAGGTATACCCTGGATCCAAAAGTACAGAACAGAACTCCTGACTCCTTATAGATACATGTTTGGGGATTTTGGCGTTGTTTAAAGAACTGCAAGCATATGCCACTTTGTCAATTTGAGTAATCATCATCATCACCACCACTATCACAGCATACATCATCACATTATGATGATAAAGAAGGTACTTCTCATAATATTTTACACTAACACGGAGATCTTTGAACATTACTCTGCCGTTTATGGACCTATTTGCAAAATTCTTTTGTTGTTGTAAAGGGTTTAATTCGAAATTGGTCCCTTAGTCACTAAAGTGGAAACGTGATGATGCGATCCATGAGGAATCGAGGGAACTCCTCAAAATTTATATCGACACATATGTGATTTTGACTTTTACTGAAGTAACACAAGCATATGCTACCAAAGAATAAGACGTTGTACCAAGGTATACCCTGAATCCAAAAGCACTGAACAGAACTCCTCAGTCTTTAAAGATATGCGTTAGGAAATTTCGGAATTGTTTAAAGAACTGCAAGCATATGCCACTTTGTAACTTACAGTAATCATCATCATCATCATCTTAATAACAATACCTAATGGAAGCTTGGCGCGTATTCAGTTACAGTACATTCGATCAATGTTTTAGACGTTTTTAAGACGTATTAATAATAACTTAACAAGATATATCACTAAAAAGGGTGAAATTATTATTTTTAAATAAAAAATTAAACCGACTTCCAAAGTAAAAATACACAAAAAAGTGTGAAATAAAACTTATTTTATAAATAATTCCCCTTTTAAATTTGTCTATTTCTCTACTTAATCTTGTTAATTTTGAAGTCGGTACCAGCAAATATGAACGTGAGTTCTATAAGGGGCCCCATACATGGTCCGGTCTACCTTCAGTTCGGCCTGAACGGATGCAAAATCGTATCGTGTGTGTGCAATTTCGAGATCGCATCAGGCGGCCGTACGGACTGAAGCGATTCGTTCCAGTGTTGCCAGCTCTTTTTTTGTGAAACTACTAAACTCGTATCGATTTCTACTAAAACTACTAAAAAACTACTAAAGAGGCTACTTAACTTAGGAATTCCTGAAGCCCCCCAAAAACCACTGCATTTTAGGTTTTATTATATTAAATTTTTTTCATTAATTGAATTTGATTATAAATTTTACCATTAAATTAAAATATACTAGGAAATATTACGTATTTAGTAGCTATTTTGCATATCATTACTGTCTGGCTCTTTCCTACTTAAACACTACTAATAACTAAATTTCTACCAAGGAGGGAATAAAATACTCAATTTAGTAAAATTTTGTATAATAACTAAGTTGGCAACATTAATTCTGGCCTGACCGATCGGCCTGAACGCGCGGCCTGTCCTGACCGTGTGTGGACAAATCGCTTCAGTTCTTGCCCGACCCGCTGCCGTGCGGGCGTGTATCTTGTACAAGCGTTGTATGAGTTTTCGCGGTGTTTAAATACAAAATTGATAAACACGACCGTAGCGCGCGGCAAACCAGAATGGACTGATGCGACTGTTCCGTGTGTGGGCACGAATCAGATCAGGCCGAACTGACGTAAATTGGATTGGATGCGATTTTTTCCGTGTGTGTGCTCGAATCCGTTCAGGCCGAACTGACGTCAGTTCCAGCTGAAACGATCGGCCTCTCGTCTGTGGGGGCCTTAATATTGTAGGATATCGTTTGGGCTGGTAGCGACTTCAAAATTAACAAGATTAAGTAGAGAAATAGACAAATTTAAAAGGGGAATTATTTATAAAATAAGTTTTATTTCACACTTTTTTGTGTATTTTTACTTTGGAAGTCGATTTAATTTTTTATTTAAACATAATAATTACATAATGGCCCCCACAAAGGCATAAAGTACAAGAAACTGAAAGTTGTTACATAGATTACTTATTATTACTTATTCTAGTTAGCTCCGTGGCCTTTGTGTAGAGTTGTAGACCATTTGATTCGCAATCAAGAGAGTGCAGATTCGATTCCCAGGTTGTGGCGTACCAATGAGACTTTTTCAGATCTTAAGGTGGTTCGTTTCCTATACAAAAAAACAATGGACATTTATTAGGTAATTTCATACTATTACTACATAAATTTATATGCACATCTATGTATTTTGGAATACAATTGTCGCAAAATATATTTAAAATACTTTATTTCACACAGAAGTCACATTTTTATTGAATTTTCGACAAAAAGTGACATAAGTTACAAATGTCACTTTTTGTCGAAAATTCAATAAAAATGTGACTTCTGTGTGAAATAAAGTATTTTAAATATATTTTGCGACAATTGTATTGCAAAATAAATAGATGTGCATATAAATTTATGTAGTAATAGTATGAAATTACCTAATAAATGTCCATTGTTTTTTTGTATGGGAAACGAACCACCTTAAGTACATTAACGGACGCTACGAACGAACGAACGAACGAACGAACTGTGGTTACACAGTTTAGAGCGGTAATTCTTAATTAGCCTTACTAATCAAAGATTTCAACTCAAGATAGGCTATCACGTACATTTATCACAAAAAAAAATCATACAAGAAAAAGTTACGCCATCTTGGTTTTCACAATAACTCAAATGTCAGCCATCTTGTTTTCACCATACTTCGAATTTCAAAATGGCCCCAAAAATTTAAAAATTGGGGCCATTTTACTGGAGACACTTTTTGCCCGTCGTGTTTGCATGCCTCGTCTATAATATACGTCTATGTTACTAATAAGTATTTGTTCTTTGTGAAGTATTAGGCATTCAAAGGATTCCAACCATTCGTCAATCCGCAGCCGATCCGTCGTCAATTAGTAACGAAATTTCATTGGCAAATAACCGCCACAGCTTCTGCCAGACAAGCATTATGTATTGTAGAATACTACAGGGGCTACAACCTACTTACGTAACTAAATTTGAATCGCAATGTCGAATGAAATTCAAATAATCGTTGAACATACAAAAAATATATATACAGCCGAACCTGTCTCTTTTTTTGAAAGTCGGTTAAAATCCCGCACAAGTTGTAGTTAGCAGCTTTGCATAAATTCAAATTCAAAACTTTTATTTGCTATTTTGATACAAATATTTTCTGAACATTATGACATACCACCAGTGATAACTAGGTACCTAATATTATACATCTATGCATACCACCATTGTTTGCAGTAAGTATCTACTCCGTGAGGCCTAGCAGGAAGTCAGGAACATATTTTGACAGCAGCGGCAGAAACGTAACGTTATCGAATTAATTTTTTTTTATGGGCGCCGCGCTGTCATTATTTTGGCAGATTTTCATACTGTAATTCGCATTCGTTGTGTAACGTCGCTGTCGAATGTTTTTAATAGGCCCACAATATTTCCTACAAACAATTGGTAAATGGTAACGCCTAACATGCTCTGTGCCATCTACTTTAAAATGTAATTTAAGGATGTTCGTCATGGGAGACACTTGCACAGCGGACGAAGCCTATATTGAGTTCATTTCCGTCTCTTCCGCGATAATCGCGAAAAACCTGGGGACAATGACCTATTTTCTCAAAATTATGAGTAACCGGCTTCTTTTAAAACAAAATTCGTCATATTTGGGGCTCCGGCTTGATACAGAAAAACGTTTTCATTGTTGAGACCTCAGATCAAATAAAAGTTTTTTATTTGATCTGAGGTTGAGACTAGACGTAGCTATGGGACACTTCTTTCTTTGAAAGCATTGCGCTTGCATCTGTTTGCTTTCATTGGTAGAGTACGAGTATAGTGGTTTGTAAATATACATAATATTATTATATTATTGCTATTTAATTCGGTATAAATCGCAAAGCGTAACTACATAATATGGATAGTCCAAGTGGCATAAACACAACATTTACGACAAGTTTCATCTGCGTATGATACCGCTTGCCAACACTGATCCAAGTGCGGCGTTGAAGAGATTGATGGTGATATAATTATGATAATTATTTAATACCATTGTAGTGCCACGAGAAGACGGTGAAACTGTTGACCTTCAGAACTCTAAAACGGTCTGCGGGCGGGACCAGTGCTCACGTGTTTTTGCCAAACTGTCTCCGCAGTTGTTCTTATTTATTATTATAAATTACGTTTCGCATTTGCCAAATCTAAAAAACTTACATGATTTTGTTCAAGAGAGTTCAATACTATGCTAGCAGCTGGAGAGAGAGAGAGAGTATTGGACATAAAGGTTGTATTGGCATGCGAGACGTCATGTTAGTGCATTGTGCAGCCATTAGTCTGTAGCCACGATTCACGAATTTTCGCGGAAATAATTTAGGTTCCATCGTGATAACGAGCACTGAGGTTTTCCCCTATGACTCCATGTTTAGGTGTAGATGTGATGACCGAAACGAAACCTAAACACGAAGCATGAGTCTGTCGTCATGTCGCCGCTCATATGTGGTAGGTACGCAGTATTTAGGCACCCCTAATTTTTTATATGACTATCATTGCAGTCGTTGACGTTCTAATGAATGATCACTAGTTTAAGCCGCCTTGACACGATCAAAATAAGATAAGAGTACACTTTGTCCAAGTGCTACCATACGCGCTAGCTCGGATGAATAGGTCATCAGGTCACCGTCAGTCATCTTGGATAGGATAGGACACCGTCATCCAAGTGCAATAGTCGTATTGTGTCAACAGTACTCAACAGACATTCGAGTGTACTTGGATGACGGCTTCTGATCCAAGTTGACTCGTACGACACGATACTTGGACAAAGTGTACTCCGATCTTACTTTGATCGGGTCAACGCGGCTTAACTGTGAAGTTGATAGTATGTAGATGATGTTTTCCAGAGCAGAGATCTACACAAACGTAATTAGGCCAAAACCCTCCCACAAAAGTTGGATCTATTTTCCATGTGTAATGCGAAACAAAACAATGCCATGTTGTCCCAATAACCGATCTATATTGGTGCGGCCATCGACCCGGCTAATACATCACGATCTGGCCAAGCTATGATCGAGGCTGACAACTGACAGGTACCATATTGCCAAGAAACTGAAACTCCAAAAAAATTAATGCTGCCATACACTACATTACAATTGAGAAAAAAGTTGTATTTATTTCCGGATTTGCGTTTCTAGAGAGCATTCTACCTCGTGTCGTCTACATGTCTTTTTTCCTTAGAAAAGTCTCTAAAATACTTTAAAATTGTAGATAAAAACTGCCTGTAGTGCTCATTTCTAAGTAGATGTGGACGCTTGGACTGGTAGGTACACGTACACTGTAAAGTTTAAAGAATGCGGGTTCCGGTAAGCCAACAATATTCGGAGCCCAACTTCACAACAAAAACTGACAACAACAATAACCTAACCAAGAGCATGTCAGGACATGTCTAAGGAGGGTTCCGTAACTATAAACGCGTAATATGATTTTTTTTAATTACTCCAAAAGTTACTGTCCGATTTGGTTCACAATAGTTTTCCTAAAGAGTTTTTAGCATGATCTATCAGCATAAAAATTTGCAAGTTTCTATCTCCTATAGTTTAAAAATGCTAGGGGGGGGACCAACTCACAAACTACTTTGGAGGCCAATTACTCGAAAATGGTCAATTTTATAAAAAAGTAACGTATGAAACCTTGCCTTTATTTTAAAATACCTATTCTACAATACCCCACACGATGGGGTAGAGTGAAAAAATATTTTTCATCCCCACTTCACATGTATGGAGAGCCACCCCTAAAATATAAAATTATTATTTTTTTATGATCCCGAAACCGTGATCTATACACAAACTATAACTGCACCAAATTTCATCAATTTATATTCATAATTACAGGAGCTAGAGGCGCGGACAGACAGACAGACAGACAGACAGACAGACAGACGGACAGAGCGAAACTATAAGGGTTCCTTAAGGGGCAAATAGCCCCTAAATCGCTCTGTTTGAGTCCTAACTACTCCGAAAAATGGGAATAAAAAAATTCAAAAAAATATACGTTTCACACTTCAATCCTTCATCTTTAATGATATTAAAGATGAAGGATTGAAGTGTGAATCGTTAATTTTTTTAATACGACGAAGATTAATAATAAATAAATTAAAATTAAGTAGCCCTGTTTTCAGATTTCTTTTTCTATCTACTTACTACCTACTACGGCTATAAAGATGGTTCTTTTACGAAAATGTGAAGAATATATTTATCTAACATTTCATCGTTGGGTTTTTCGAAATACCGTTTTGTTTTCAAAATATACGTAAATAACTATTATTTGGTGAAAATATTTGTAAGCGGTGCTTGCGCGGGCGCGCGGGACAGTGAGCCGCTGACTTTCGTACGAGGAGGTTGTGTCACTCTCCGCGGTGCCGCTATTTCGCAATCGTATATTTTACTTTTGAAATAATAGGGAACAACATGCCGTAAAAAATAAAGAAAACCTTAGCGAGCACTCTGCCTGCGATAGAATGAAAATGTTCGATCGTTGAATGTACTTTTTTGTTCCTTCAACTTCTTACTTGAAATTTTAATAATATATTAATATAATATTATATAGTATATATTATAGTATAATATTTTATTGTATATGTACTTGTAAATTTCACAGAAAGTGTATAGTTCTATTTCTATGACGACCTCTGTGGCTCAGTTGGTTGAGCGTGTCGTTGCTCAAGCCGGGTGTCGCGGGTTCAAATCACGCCGACGGAAAAAAAAGTGTTCTGTGTTCCTGGGTCATGGATGTGTATTAAATATGTGTATAATATAATAAAAATCTTAATTATGTGTACCAATAGTATAAAAGTATTAAATATACTTCCGTTATCTGGTACCCGTAACACAAGTTCTTCGAGAACTTACCACGGGATCAGATTGACGTGGTGTGACGCGTCCATAGATATATTATATTATTTCTTTTTTAATTGTCTATTTAGTATATCAACGCTTTGAGCTATATAGTATATGAGGTAAAAATGCCTAAGCGACACTTATTTATTTATTTAACACACATACAACTACTATTACAGACAAAATCCAATTCGATAGTGTAGGAAAGCAAATTCCTATTTTATAATATAATACATATTATGATATTTCCAGTTTAAATAATAATAATTGATAAAAAATAATAATTAAAAAAGACACATATGACGCATAAATTTAGTAAACTTTATAGAAGAGTGATTTAAAGTAAAAAATTTTAGAAAAAAAAATCATTAAAAATCACAAAATAGTCGGATTTAGATGGTTTTAACATACATCAATATATCAATAAAATACAACGTGTATCTTATTTTTATAGCAATTTTTGATATTAAAACGAATCATATAGCTTTCGAATTACAGGCAGTTTATGTCGCTTAGGTAAAAAAGTCCTAATTCGAAAAATAGGTAAAATTATCTAAGCTATGTAATAGCAAGTAAAATTGCCTAAATTTTATTTTAAAGGTTTTCAGCAACTTGTAAAAATAGATAAGCTATAGATACATTTTCTGTAGTAACAGGTAGAAATAACTAATTCCAAACAAAAAAAATTATAGGAGTATTCATCTAAATGGCCTTAGAGTTTATAAAATAAAACAAGATAAGTTACATAAATGTTGCTTCCACTAAGAATTTTCTACAGCTAAAGTTATCTTAGTAAAATTATTATTCAATGACATTGTAATTTTTTGCTCCTAACTGACAATATATTCCTTCTTCTTGTTTATAAAAATTTATTGCAGTTACTAAAACGAGCTAATTTTGATCTTGAAATAATAAAAAGTATAGAAATATAAAAACTCAAGGCCTAGGATTGCAGCCCATTGCTTTATACTTAAGCTGCGGCCCCATTCCTTGAGTTCTCTCTTGGTAGTGCTGGGAGATATTCCAAATACCGATTCTGGGCATGACACCGTGACACAATTGGCCCAAAGCCTACCCAGCTCATCCGCGGTTTTGTTGCCGGAGATGTTGCCGTTGCCTAGAACCCATACCAGACTGATGCTGTTGTCTCGTCCTAGCATGTTTAGCGTTTGAACACAAGCCATAACTTATTTAGATGAAAGAAGAAGGGGCAAATAGTCCCCATCCTTGAAGCACTATAAGACATAATATATCAAATGAAAGGGCTTAAAAAAGTGTCATTTTATTGTCTGACGAAAATCCTCTAAACCATGGGAGAAAAAAGTTAATGAGGGTTAAAGGTTAAAAAAGTTAAAAAAATCATTCTGTATTATTGCACCGTTTCATAGTGTTGCTACTATGGAACAATTTTTGGAAAGTAATGGTATACACTAAACTTTAGAAAAGTGTTATATTTTGATAAACTGCCTCATACTTTGATGAAATGTATGGAATGATAATAAAATACTAAAAATAAGCTTTCCTCAATTTTTTCGCACATAATTACTTCTGGAAATTGTTTCTTACTTGCAACGCTATCGAATGGCGCAATAATACAAAATGTATTTTTTTCCTAATTTGCGGGTTTGAATCCTGGCCTGGAAAAGTGGTTTATGTAAAATCAAATAATTCAGATAAAATATTAAAATACATATAATTAAATAGCAAAAATAATTTTCAAACGATTAGGTACAGAAAAAAAAGATATAGTACATGGTAAATTATACTTCTGGGCGTTGTAAAGGAAGTCAAAAAAAATTTGCAATAGCAATTTAGCCCTACGGAATATCGATTCCGACTTGATGAAAACTTAAACTCTTGAAACATGAAAATTTTTAATAACTCAATTTTCCTAGACAGGATTGGAACCCATAAATTATGAAAAAAATACATCCTTTCAATAGTATCGCAAGTAAGAAACAATTTTCATAATGTAATTATGTGCGACAAAATTGAGGAAAGAGCTTATTTTTATCATTTTATTATCATTCCATACATTTATCAAAATTTATCAAAATATTATAAACAGAGGCAATTTATCAAAATATAACACTTTTCTGAAGCTTGCTGTATACCATTACTTCCCAAAAATTGTTCCTTATTAGCAACACTAGGAAATGGTGTAATAATACAGAATGATTTTTAACTTTTTTTCACCTTTGGGTTAAAACTTTTTTCTCCCATGGTTTAGAGATTTTTCGTCATACAAAAAAATTACACGCTTTTTAAGTCCTTTCATTTAATATAATATGTCTTGTAGTGCTACAGTAGTGGGGACGGGATCCATACAAAAATGCCCCTTCTTCTTTCTGCTGCTGTCAGTGCCTTCAGCGCAGTGTGATTGTTTTGATAGACTGCGCTGAAAGCATTGACAGTAGCAGAAATATCATCTAAATTATCCTAATCTTCTCTATAAGGTTAGGATGTTTATGGACAAGGACAATCTGTAGGCTCTGTATCAGATATCTTCATCTAAACTGATTCAATTTAAGTCTCTATAACTCCTGAACTTATGAAGTTTTTTGGACCGTTATAGTTTTCGTTCAAAGTTTATTACATGGATTACCATCATGAATTTTCCACATTTTTAGAGCCAGCCGTTTGGCTTTTAGAGGGGGGACGCCGTATTTTTTAAAAGTGGAATATCGCGCAAACGGAATGTACGTACATCAAAATATAATCTCAGAAACCTCTTAATGTTCTTAAAATATCTATGTACCTAAATAAATCTCCCCCTTTCGTGTAGGTGTACCCAAAAATTATCTTCATTTATTTTAGCATTGTGTTGACGTGATAAATAAACTTACCCATTCAAAGTTTTATATTTCAAGCACCACCGTTTGGATGGACAGACGGACGGTCGGTCGAACGGAAGGACATGACAAAACTATAAGGATTCCGAGACATGAACTACGGAACCTTAAAAAAGGAATAATAATGAAACCACGCCGATTTCAGTGACTGTTGCCAGTTTAATTTAAAATAGACCAGCTTTAGGAGCTATTTTATTATGTCCAAGTATGTGCGCAAAGTTTACTCCCATAACCTAGTATATTGATATTTACTACTACCGACAGGACTAACTAGCGAAACATTAGGCGCATAAATATAGAAATATATTTAGCAATGTTTGCGTTCATTTATGTTCCCACACACTATTTATTGATACTCATTTTTGATTTCGTATTGTATCTTAGCGACGTAAAATAATATTTTGGGTACAGGAAAAAATTACATTTTTTTTCGTCATTCTTGAACATTTCAAAGAAAAAAAAGGTATCCCCTTTTTTCGCATAATTTTAATTGTCATAATTTCATTTGGCATACCTCTCTTGGCATAATTTTGTTACGCATACTATAACTTTGGCATACTTAATGGTTTCTTGGCATACTACATCATTAGGCATAAATATAATTTAGACTAATATTTTTTGTCCTAATTTAATGAGGCATAACTCGTAAGGCATAACTTTTCTTGTCATAATAATACTTTGGTATAATTGCTTTTTGGCATAAACTCGTTAGGCATATTTTTTGTCATAATAAATTCAAGTAATTCTGTCACAAGGTACAAATATGCATAAAATGGAAGGACATAATAAAACACGGATAAGGTAATTAAACGCATATTTATATTTATGCTTTTTAATACTAAGCATAAAATATAATTTTCTTAATTAATATAATGCGTAAAAAATGTATGCCTTTTATTAAGTATGCCTAACAATTATTATGCTATTAGTAAATGCGAAAAAAATTAAGCTAAGAAAATTATGCCAAATGAATACTATGCGAAACTACTATTAGGTCAAATGAAATTATGCCAAGTAAAATTATGACATATGATTTTATGCGAAAAAATAGGGAACCAAAAAAAAATCTAACCGACATACTTAAAAACAAAAGTTTGAAATAAAAATATCTACATAGCACGAATAGTTATTGTGTTAAAACTATCTTTACGCCAATATTGTTTTATTTCACTGTGGGTAAAATTCTACAAGTTGCACTTTCGTAAAATAATGGTATCAAATTAAATGCACTGTAAGGACAATTCACAAATAATTTGTATGAAGAAAATGTACAAAGTGTCCACGAAAAGAATTTTTTAAACAAGTAAAAATATTTTTGTGCAAACAAAAAAAGTAAAAACATAAAAATAGACTAAGTTGATTTTTTAAATTCTTCAAAATATCCAAGTGATTTTTTTTTATAAATCGCTTTTTGTTGTCGCTTAGTGAACATAACATTCATGATTTTGTATAAATTTCACTATAATATCTAAGCGACAAAAAAATCGTCGTAGGAAGACGACGATTAGACCAATCGACGCAAAAAAAATACAAACTCATTGATATTTAAACTCATTTTCGGTATTTTTGTCGCTTAGGCATTTTTACCTTTCAAGCGTCGTTATGAAACTTCTTTTTTAGGAAAGCGAAAAAACACCTAGCGGATATTTTAGTGATTCTGTCAATAGCACTAAGTATTGCATTTTGGTGGGCGTAGAGGTGGAAAATGAAATCAAATATGATGGGTTGGAAGCCGCATTGCCTACCAAATAATTTCCAGATTTCGGGAATAACCTCGACCGGCTTCTACAGAAGAAGGAGAAGCGGCTAATACATTCTACGTTTTTTCTTTGCTCCCAGACCAGAAATAAATTAATATTTTCAAGTTGCATTTAAATCAATCCTAAAGTCGTATAAAAGGGCCGTTCCTCAGTTTATAATTTGAGTCGCGGCGCGGAGATCGCGAGCGCTGCGGGGTGTATGCGGGTGGCGCGGCGGGAAGTGTTAGGCCACGCCCGAATCTGTGACGTCATCTACGTATATTTTCGCCTTAAGTATTACGGAACCCTAAAAACGGACTGCCGATGCCGGATGGTAAAATTCCATGTAGTGCACAAACGCCCATAGGGTCCCATTGAAACCTTTGGGTCGGAACATTAATCTGCTAGTAACTACAGCAGTGAACATGCAAGATTGCCGCACTTATACGCACTATATGCAACGACCATAACTCATAACAAACGTAGATTTATTTGTTTGGTATTATGTATTACTAGCGAGTAGCGACACTCAATAATCGTAAAACGCGTAGACTTTACGACTTACGACGTTACTATTTAGCCGCGTTTCATTTTTTCGAAATTATTTTCATCTTGGCAATGAAAACTCTTGTAGGTAATGATATGAATAGTGTATAGGTATGTGTGTGTTTACTTTGTAGTTTCTTATTTATCATGTAGATTATAATTATGTCTAGAGTTTAGCAATGTTTCTGGCTATGTATATTGGAATGAACACTTGGAAACAATAACAGCTATCTGCTATCGTCTGGCTTAAGGTTACTGGCAAACCGTACCTAACCTGCGCAATAGGAGTTGCTACAGCATGCTGCTCATATTATAGCGATCGTCTACGACTCTACGTCAACTCGGCGAAGACCGTATTTTTCGTGTTTTCCGGCATTTGATGACGCATTATGGTGCACAGCTTCGTAGTGGTGCCACATTCAGTTGTTCTTAAATTTATTATTTAACGGTTGAAATGAGAAGACAATCTCTAACGTCCTCTTGAATTTAATTTTTATTTTGAATGGTTGAACTATTACAAATAAAATAAAAAACATATTTTTTAAGACTAAGGTTTTTTGTTACTTTAGTTTCTTATAAACTCAAATAAATATGTAAAAGTTTCAGCCTTTCAGCAGATGTTCATGCGGAAAGGTAAAAGCTAGTAAGTCATTTTGACGTCAATATGCTGATTTGTTTATTAATTCACACTGTTTAGGTGTTCCGAGTATAGTGTAGGCGAAGGAGCAACGAACCCAATTTTTTAGGGTTCCGTAATACTTAAGGAACCCTTATAGTTTCGCTCTGTCCGTCTGTCTGTCTGTCTGTCTGTCTGTCTGTCTGTCTGTCTGTCCGCGCCTCTAGCTCCTGTAATTATGAATATAAATTGATGAAATTTGGTGCAGTTATAGATTGTGTATAGATCACGGTTTCGGGATTATAAAAAAATAATAATTTTATATTTTACGGGTGGCTCTTCATACATGTGAAGTGGGGATGAAAAATATTTTTTCACTCTATCCCAACGTGTGGGGTATCGTAGAATAGGTCTTTTAAAATAAAGGCAAGGTTTCATACGTTACTTTTTTATAAAGTTGACCATTTTCGAGTAATCGGCCTCCAAAGTAGTTGGTAAGTTGGTCCCCCCCCTAGCATTTTTAAACTATAAGAGATAGAAACTTGCAAATTTCCATGCTGATAGATCATGCTAAAAACTCTTTAGGAAAACTATTTTGAACCAAATTGTACAGTAACTTTTGGAGTAATTAAAAAAAAAGCATATTACGCGTTTATAGTTACGGAACCCTCCTTAGACATGTCCTGACATGCTCTTGGTTAGGTTAGGTTATTTTTAATTTAGGTACAATCCACTTGTCAGGTGGTTCAGGAATATGATTCTACTCTCGTTTTTTCCGGTTCAACGTGAAATAAGTTGATCCGTAGAACAAAAAATAGGCATAAGAGGTACACCGTACCTACCTCTTATACCTACTAGTAAAAAAATTATAATATAGTAATATTATAGTAATAATATAATTAATGTACTTATAATGATTATGATAAAATTATATTTATTAAAATTTTAAGTAGTTAAGTTTGTAAATTGTAAGGTTAGTTTTTTACGCCTGAGCAGTAGGTACAGTAATACCTAAATAGTAGCCCAAACCAAACAGGATCAATTGACAACAAATATTCGTAAGTCGTAACATAAAACATTAAGTACCGAATAATTAATTTAGATATCTTTCTTTAATTAATTATTTTCTTTCTATTTAGTTACACGCCTGTACACTCTGTTATGATCTGTTATTGGCCATATTAATTGTTAATTAGGTACTTACCTACTAAGTGTTAGGTAATTTTGAATAAAGAAAAAAAAAGAATTGTACCTACCTAATATGAAAATCATGATAGCGCCTATACAATTTCCAATCGATGATGTCGAATAGTTTTATGTTCATTGTTTCTGCTTGGGCAGATTTCTTTTCCATACCTATGTATGTAGTATCTTTGCACTTGTTTATGAGTACAAATTTTTGTGTACTGTGTAATGTGTATGGATATTGGATATTTCTCTTTGGAGTTTCACGACCAAACCGCTAAAAGTTTTCCTGGGACATCATCGTTTACCGAAAGCTAATTTTACAGCCAAAACAAGCACTGAAGTCCTTCCAACGTGTAACAATCGCATGTCCTTTCTGCTAAATGTAAACAGATACGACGAAAATAGCTTCCAGTGCAAGTGGATTATGCAAAGCCCTACCTATGTTGGGCGGGCGAAGGGCGGGCGGCTACAATCGGTTTCATTTACAAAGTGCTTACAAAACAATACGTATTTATTTATTTTTGTTAAATTGTTATTAGTATACTCCGTTCCGATTCAATGTAAATCAATGTTTCAAATTTTTGTCTGTCCGTCTGTCTGTTTGTTCCGGCTAATCTCTGAAACGGCTGGACTGATTTTCACGGGACTTTCACTGGCAGAAAGCTGATGTTATAAGGTCTAGAAAGGCTAATTTTATTTTAGGGTTCCATTTAAAAAAACATAGGGATCCGTTTCCGTCAACTCTATGCAAACGAAGTTGCGGGCATCAGCTAGTTGTATTAGTGAAATAAAGAATTACGTTGCCGATCTCGTAAAATGTAAACCACGTTAAGTTAGTCACTCAGCGAAACATGAGTAACTTGCAAAGCATCGTACAAAACTAAGAAAACTTGGAAATGCATATTGCTATACCTCCACTTAACCGGTTGTTACACTTTACTATGTAGGTATTTACAAGAAATGACTTAACACATTTGCCCACCCGCATACTGTTAATTTAAATGGCACAAATTATGACGTGCTTTTTATTTGCGTAGTCATTAGGCACGCTCATCATCAAACACGCTCTTCTTAGCTTTTAATTTATAAAGTTTACATCCCAAAGTTTTAATGTCTCTAATTTTGTTGTTATAAGCTATTCTCTCTTTGATTTCGCACTGACTGCTTTGTTGAAAGACATCATACAATATGCTGTAGGTCACACGAGCTTTTTAAGAAAGCTTTCTTTATTAGTAGACTACAGAGTTTTTAAAACATGATAGAAAATTTTATTTATGAAGATATTAAGTTTCTAACTTAAATAGACCTAATATCATGAAAATCTAAAAAAATATATTATTAATAATAATTAACTGCAGAGAAGTTTCAAAAGTTTCACTTCCCATCACATCGTTGCACTCGGCACGGTCGTTTTTTTTTTGTTTGTAATTTAACACTAGGGAGAACTTAGGCCTAGAACACACTTCTTTAACATTTTAAGGAAAACTTAAGGCTAGTTCACACGACACCAAGACTTACCAATTTAATATCATTGTCAACAAACACACACACACAGTATTTTTAGCCGAACCGGCGCGGCGGGCGTCCCGCGCGCAGCTCGCACACGTCTGTACACAAGAAATCAGAATTATTGTATGATCGCGCGAAAGTAAATCTGGATTGGGGAAATATCAGTGTTTTAGGGAGGGACAAAATTATCGAATGTCCAGCCGACTCGATGCAGACAGCGCGAGACGTATGAAGAGTCGCGGCAATAAATTTCGCCGAGTGCAAAATTTTTTGTTTGAAAGTTTTATTTCTTCTTTCAGTTTTTCGTGGAGGAGTTTCATCAAGGTCTGAAATTAAATCTGACATGATTTTTTCGAATGGTTTGTTCATGAGTCATGACTTTTGACAGAGCTTTAAGCAAAGATTTCAACTCAAGATAGGCTATCACGTACATTTAGCCGAAAAATTTTTCATACAAGAAAAAGTTACGCCATCTATGTGAAATCAACGGAACTTCGATGTTCCTTTGATTTTACGATTTTACCATTCCGATGGAACAGTCGCTAGTCGTATGATATAACTTTGTAAGGGCGTACAACGCATACATTTTTTTTAAATACATATCTTGACTAAAGAAATGTTAATAAAATTGTCCGGCGTATTTAATATAAGTTTAGCTCGCATTAATACTGGAATTACTAAAATATTAGCAACAATAAATCAATAAGGCTTACAAACAAATATAAATTTTACAGATACGTAATGTAGGTAATTTAAATATTTCATATTTCTTATAACATTACTCTCATTATCATAAAGCATAGACGAGGCGTGTTGAGGCAAAAAGTGTCCACACTTAAACTGCCCCACTTTTGGGTTTTTTTGGGGCAGTCGAGGTTTCATATTTTGTCATCTTGACATTTCGACATTTGCTTTCCGCAGATTTTTCAGTCCACATTTATTTGAATAAATCTTCTGAAATCAAGATGGCATAACTTTTTCTTATACCTACATTATTTGTCAAATGTATGCCAAAGATCAGGAACGCACTTTTAACTCCTCTGGTGATTAGTACCCATAGATGACGATAATTACATACTAGAATATTATACAGATATTATATCGGTGTAATAGATTAGTGCAATGGCTATTATGGTGTATGGATACTAGATATTTGTTAAAATAAAGCAAGATATTTTAAAGGATTTTACAAGAAAACCAATTTTTTTCTTCTATACGGCGTATGGACCTAGACCAGACAACAAATTTGTTTTTACACATGTGCCGTAGCTCTAGCGGCGCCACAGAAGGGGCGGAGCCGTAGGAGCTGTGACGTTTCACAGCCAGCGCTGCAGCAAAAATTACATACAAATCCTAGCGCAACAGCACTTAATATTCCTTTATTACCTAGATAAATAAAACAAGACTCATTAAAAACAAAACTAATTATATTAAGTACCATAAAAAGAATATTGAATTATAATTTATAAAAACTTATACATAATCTAATTCAGTTTGAAAGTAATAATCTACATCTACACTAATATTATAAAGAGGAAAACTTTGTTTGTATGTTTGTTTGTTTGTAATGAATAGGCTCAAAAAGTACTGGACCGATTTCAAAAATTTTTTCACCTTTCGAAAGCTACATTATCCACGAGGAACATAGGCTAAATTTTATTTTGGAAAAAATAGGGTTCCGTAAGATATTTGGGTTTTTCGGACACAAGGTGTAAAAATCAACCAGAAAAGTTACTTATTTTGCGTACGCTGCCTATACTATAAAAGATAGAACCATAAAATGTTCTAATTAATTGTAGATCTTATAAATATCTACAAAAAAGTCCGTGACACACTATACCTATCTATGTCAAGTGAGGCATAACAACCATTTTTTTATTTAGAAATCTTGAATTTTTTTGGACTATATTTAAACGCATTTATTTTACTCATGCTATTAATCCTTATCAAAATAAATTATTTATCACTAAGTACAGTTTATGTAGATAATATTTGGTCTTTGAATTATTCAAATTGGATGTTTGGTTTTGAAGTTATGGCGAAATTAAAATATTACGATTTCTGCTGCACGGCCCGTTGCGAAGTGGGTGTCACCAAGGCGCGAGCGGGAGGGGAGTTTAGATCTATGAGTAACTTTTTTGTTAGGCTCATTTCGTTGTTCTCGAATAAGGCGAGTCCAAATCTCTTTCCGCTCTGGATTCTTGGGAAATCTGTAATTTAAATACTATAAATTTCTGCGATGTTTACAACAAATGTTCACTAAATTAGACAAAAGAAAAAAATAATAAACTAAGTATGCCAAAGTACTCTATTCTGTGTAACTATTATACACTGTTTCTCTTGAAACGGATTAAAAAATCACTCGGTATAAAGGTGCTTCCAGTAACATAGTAATATTTCAGAAATATTACTTTTTTTTCTCCAAAAGTGCATAATGTTAAATCGGCTGGCCCCTGAACATTGTAGGTGGTTGTTTAGGAGTAGAATAGACAGTAGGTGCAGGTTATAGGTGATCTACATCTAGTAGATGTAGCTTGTAGGTTTTTAGTGGGGTAACTACTGTTTACCTACCAACCTATCACCTACCAACTATAGGTATGTAGTAGGTCTAGATGTAGGTTGTAGGTGTAGGGTATGACTTATGGGTGTAGCAACCTACGCTTACAACCTTCAAGTGTAGTTCTCCCGTAGAAAGAAAATTCTCCCGAGCATTTTTTATTCAATTTCATAATTCACAGAACAACGTCTGTCAGGCCAGATAGTAAATAATATTTTTAAATATAATATGTAAAAATCAAATAAATAGTAAGCCTTAGTTTCATTTTATTTAAATTAATCAAAAATGTGAATACTGACGGGTAAGGTTAGGTTTGGTTAGGTACTGAAATAAAAAAAAACTGAATCTCTTATTTCTGTAATTTACAATAATAAAAATGACGTCCCTACAAAGTTACCTTTTCACTGTTGCGCATACAATAACCAGTGTTATATTTCATAGTTGGCCGCCATTTTTTGAATATTTATTTAAAATTCCATAAGTATTTTAATTGTAACAAAAAATATTGTGATAATTACCTGTGATAAGAAATTTACACGTTTGTCATAGTTTTTACAGCCTTTAATTACGCAACTACTCGGCATTTTATGAATAATATGCGGACTGGATAAACTGCATATATAGCAAATGTAGAAATGGTAAGATCACAAGTGCCAAACCTCAACTGTCAAAATGGCCCCAAAATTTAAAAATTGGGGCCATTTTTTTGGAGACACTTTTTGCCTCAACATGCCTCGTCTATAATATACGTCTATGGCTTTAAGTTCGACGACGACGCGACGCGACGGCCGACGCTTACCAACTTACAGCAACTAAACCAAGTTGTAAGTACATTACTTTGTATCGCATACCTAAATTAGTAAGTAGTACAACTATTGAAGGTATTGCTTGTGGTACAACTTGATAATTAAGTTATCATATTTTGGGGATCGATCATGTGACATGTCTGAGTTGATGTCAACTTTTTAAGGTATGTAGGTAAGATTTAATGAGACATTGGATGCTGTAAGCCATAAGATTCACATACGAGCAAATAACGTAACCTGCGAAGGACTTTGAAAGTCCTTCATAATCTTCATATTTTATGCATAAAACGGAATCGGAAAACATTTTTCATCGACGCGAACTTTTCCCCTCTCTAGCGGGTATCAACACCTGGGTGTGCGGGGTTTTCTCAGAAGTTTTTGTCTATTTTTATACCCAGTAGTCTCTACATCAGCCCGCGGACTTGTGTACGTTTGTCTTCGGTCGGTAAACTGTTAACTTGAACACAATAAAGCTCACAGTTTACGACAGTAACCGCGAGCTTTAGACAGATCTCTCGTAAGCTCGCGTGTGGCTCACGTATATATCCGTCGAGCTTACATTTGACGGTTCATAAACAAGAGCTTTCGCATTTGAAACCTGTCATAGCTGTATGAGTTTCAACTTTCAGGTACTTACTTACCAATTTCATTTTCCTAGTCATTTTATTTTATATTTGTTTCAGTTTACTGCATACATATTAAAAACCTATAGTTTAGAGATACACAAAAAAGAATAAACCTACATACCTATATCATGAATCATCAATCTTTCAATAGGTACTTACTTAGTTACCTACATCAATAAAAATCGTAATTGGTCGTTATCGGTAATTTCGGTACGGTACCTTCATGGAAGAAAATAGAAAAACTATATAACGCGTTTCAAATGAGAATAGGAACGTCAATGACCTTTTTCTGTCAAATAACTCTTGAAAGTGCGATTTTCAGAAAAACATGTCTTATGTGCATATAAATATTAATAGTCTAGCATTGAATTTAAATAAAAACCTTAAATAGTAATCAATTATCAAAACATAAATTTAATTATCATAACAGCATAAATTCGATACAATATGGCGCCGACTCGATCCTATTCTCATTTGAATCGCACTATACCTAATAAGCAACATAGAAGCCTACGAAAACATAGAACCCAAAACAATGATTATTGATTACCTACTTATCTCGGAAACTAGTCAGTACTTCAGTAGGTTTTGATGAAACTTAGTGACGTGTGGTACCTAGTAGTTTAGGCTCTGGATAAACACATAATTAGGCTACTTTTTATCGATGAAAAATCATCACTTTCAGATGTCCGAGGCATAGTTCAAAGGCTAAAATGATAAATATTATTCAGATTTCAGACTTTAAAACGATGTCAATGGATAGGTCGACGCGAACAGAACCAACTATATTCCACAATAAGAGCTCATTGTCTCCAATCACCAAACCTAAGAAGTAGTACCAATTGATAGGGGCAATCAAAGGAAAACTTAGAATACTCAAACTCAAACTCAAAATTTTTAATTTTCATGTAGTTTATAATATAACGCTTATAGAATTGTCCTACATGATGCCTACCACCGGTTCGGAAACCAGCCCGGCGAGAAGAACCGGCGTAAGAAACTCGCAACTAACTACTTGAATACTTAGTACACACTACACATGATTTTCCATTCTTGGTGCTCGTTACTCGCTATTATTAATTTATTAGTACCTACATGTCCATTCATCACACTGGAACACATATTTTACAGTATGACATGTCACAACTCACACGACAATAAATATTGTCATGTAGTCTACAACGCGACGAGACGTGAGTCGTGACGGAAAAGTGTAAAGTGTTCAGCAATCAGCATTGATAAACGATGAGTCTCGCTGGGTTCTGTATATCCTTCTTCCGTGGGTCCTCGACTGCTTGCGCCAGCGAGATCAACCATGTTCCAACTGACATATTATCTTGACTCTTGAACACTGAAATCCTATATGATGAGAACAAACAGTATAATTTACGACTTGACACACATTTTTACAGAATTTATATCCCGTCACAATTCTGTGACATCAGATAAATATCAGCACATATGCAGTTTGACACACTCCGCTACCACGTGGGAGACAACGTGGCGGTGAAGACTCCTCGAATGATGAACGCGTTTTACATTTGCATACTTACGGGCTTAGGGCCAGGCCACACGGTGCGGTACGGCTGCGGCGCGGCGCCTGAGCGGTATCGCAACGGGTCTTTTACATATAAAAATGTATGGTATGCCACACGACGCGTCCGGCGCCGCTCCGGCGCCGCACCGCAGGCGCACCGGACAGCGGCGCGAGGCGGGGCGAGACAGATGAGGCGGGGAGGGGTGCACACAGGGCGACGCCGCATTGATCGTGTGGCCGCCAGTGCGGTGCGGAGTATTGCGGTGCGGTGCGGCGCCGCGCCGTGTGGCCCGGCCCTAAACGGGCTATGGCAGTCATGAGTCAATGCAAGATTGCGAGAACAACACAATTAATTACGTCCGCAGAGTCCCTCTCCCTTTACGTTGCAATTGGTAAAGTGCAGCCGTATATCCATTGTCTTGTGGTACGATCATATAGCTAGAACAGAGTGTACGATTCAGACACAATAATGCATTAATAATGTATGTGGGTTATAATAATAATTAGTGAATCAAATAAAGATATAAATAATTTAGGAACTTTCTTAGGTACTATGGGTACGCCTCGACAGTAACGACCAACGACACAACGTTTTCATGCCGTAAGGGTTGCCAAACGTCCTATTTTCCCGGGACATGTCCTAGTTTTTGCAGTGTATGATGGATAGTTTAAAAGCAGCATCCTAGGTTTTTAAAACGCCCTGATAGGGTTTTTCTTTCTAATTTACTTAATTCGAATACTTATATGAAAAAACATGATTATTATCATTACATGTAACCTATTTTCACTACATATTAATACAACATTTGCAACTCTATTACTGTGTCTTTTTTCAACAGAATTATTTTGGTTTGTCCTACTTCAAATACTTTTTTTTTTATTAGGGCTTGGCAAGTGGCAACCCTACCGTAATGCCTTCTACCGACTTCAATCATGCTTAACATCTCCCAGGCATTCCTAATTTCCTATGCGCTACGTACCTTCAATTGATTTAGGCGTAGTGATTATATTCTCTTTGGATTTAGGTGACGTTGATCTCCTGGCCACTCAACCTGATAATCCGGCTAATGTGGATTGTAAGCAAAAAGTATGAATACAAAACAGAATGACGTATCGCAAGACCTTGGAGCCGCGCTCGAGTGTCCATACTCCATATTATACGTCTAGTCCGTATCTATTATCACTTATGTTTTATCGCCTTCCGATAAGGTACATTTTGTCCGCGCTACACAAGTCACAAACCACAAAACGCGAGTGGCCGAGTGCTACTTCATGTTCATTAGAATTTCCTTGTAAACAACTCGTGGTAAGTGAATATAATAATATTATAAAATATTATATAATAAAAAATAGTATATAATAAAAAAGTTTAATATCTAATAATAAATTGTAATAAATAAATAATACTTGCACGTTTATTTCAAAAATCTCTAATTCTCTAGCGCTTATAATAAATAAATTTATTAAAAGTAAAGTTTGAGTGAAGTAGACGTACAATTATATAATAATATTTATCTACTGAGTAAAATAAACCGGTTGCCATTCATAACACTCGAAGCGGTGTATTTTAAAACATAAAACAACATCAAGAACTTGTTCCTATGTCGTATTAGCATTTATAGGTGTACCAGAATCTCATGGCAAATAGGGAAAAAAAAAATTGTAGTGTGCAATACTGGGGAAATTGGATTAAACGATCTTGATACTGGTTAATATTTAATTATGTCTAGTATTATTGAACATGAATTATAATAAGACTGTATGAAGAATGTTCGGTGTATAATATAGAAAACTAGCTTTTGCCCGCGGCTTCGCCCGTGTGGAATAGTGTTCTTGGAGAAAAAACTACTTCGGCGAATAATTCTCTACCTACTTACAGCAATATACTACTGATACAATATTGAACATGTTTTTAGGTTTGCCCAATGCAAATTGTTAAAAATGGGACCCTATCACCTCGATACGACATGCGCGACCACTTGATAATATACTTACATAATAAGTACTTGAATATAAATTTTACCATAATCTTATAATATCTTAAAGACTATTAAATACATAAAGACTATTATTTTAAAAACTCGCATCAAAATCCGTTGCGTAGTTTTAAAGATTTAAGCATATTATAGAGGACAGACAAAAAAGGGACTTTGTTTTATACTATGTAATATAATGATATTTCATGAAAAATAAATCAATCGTGAATTACTTTATATACTTATTTGTTACGAATAACATACAATTAAATTGGCAACAGTTTATTTAATGTTGGAATTTCCTTCCGAACTGTATAGAACTCGTTTACTTTATTCCTAATCAACTATAAATCGAAACTGTCTTATGTTGATTTTCTTTTTTCCTCCTCTCCTCCTTTTACCAGTCATGGAAAACAAACCATCATTCGATGTGCCATCAGCTACGATTCACCTTATAGTAGTACTGGAAACACATTTAAAGAAGTCACAATAATTACCTAAGAAAATATAAAAAAACTAAAAGTATCAAAACAACTCACTCTAACTTACCGGTCAACTCTACCACGAACTTTAAATTATAAGATTGAGTTCGATTTACACCTTCTTCTTTCTGTATTTTACTATAGACATAGAAAACAATATTTCTCGCTTGAGATCGAATTGCCTTTTTGGATATTTTCACAAAAACAACAAATTCCAAGAACCTAATCACAAAATTTTAGCAGCGGTTGACAGATCACGTACTTTGATTTGACGGGTCATACTTGACATTGCCATATGAAAATCACATTTTTTATTTTTTTTAAAATGCCATCAGATTCTGGTAGAGCTATAGCTTCATTGTAATTTGTATTGTGATTTGTTTTTAAAACAAGCGGCAACCATAGGGTTGGTGGCATTATAATTTCTAGGTATTAAATTATTTATTTACCTACTGTAATTACGTTTCAGTGTAATCCACTTTCCTGTTACACTTTACACTACACTGTGTTTACCCAGTGTAATAGAATTTCTGGAGTAAGTGTCCCTAATAAGGGCGATCGGACAGTCCCGGCAAGCCTTGCTTCCGAATCGCCTGTAAGATCGATTAATGTAATAACACTGAAAAGAAAAGAAAGAGGACCGGTGTTCAGTGCAGTAATAATCAACGTCCTCGAAAGGGACCACGCCCTCCCTGACTACCGGGCCCTTACTATCGTGTAGTGTAATAGGCCTATTACTTCCAAGAGTGCTAAAGTCAGTTCGGCGTTCGGTCACAGTCCACATGGTTCGGTGTAATTTAAGCCTGACAGGATCGGTATGCCCACAACTTGGATCTCCGAGGTAAAATAATCATGAACGAACTGTGAAAAGGCCCAATATTTTTTTGCTGTGCAGTTACTGAAAGTTTACAGATGAGGGTAGAAATGTTTTTTGTTTGACGTGTGGCGGCCATGAGTCAATGCCGCGTTCCTTTTGCGCTCGGTTGCTGTACGAGCCGGCCGCACCCCGACAAAAAGCAAGAAAATGTCTAGCCTCCGTTATGTTCATTTGCTTATTCGGTAATTTTCATTAATTTATACACATTTGTTTCATAATATATTTATTTACTGTGATATAACGTAAAATAAGTTCAGCTACTTTGTCTAACCTAGCATCTTTAGGATTTGATTTTACAACATTTTCTGTTGAAGTGTTGACAGTGAGAATTTTTGGTGAAAGTGCCTAAGTGCAAGTTAATTAAATCTAATAAGTGAAAATTCTCGTGTCTGTGTTCGGGGACACACTCCTCCCAAACGGCTTGACCGATTCTTATGAATTTTTTTTGCATATTCGGCGGGTCTGAGGTTTGAGAATCTGTCGTAATCTATTTTTTCAATCCCTAACTGATAAGGGTGATCCACCCCTAAATATATGTTTTTTTTTATGATTTGGCATTAAAAATTCAATTTAATACAATGGCCAAACCGTGTTTGCCGGGTCAGCTAGTACCTATGTGTTTTAATAAAGGTTCATGAATCATGTGACGCGTTTTTCCAGGTGGAGTAATGTGGAAGAGACCAGAGAGTGTGCCTCTCGGCCGCGTGTGGATGAGGTTTAAAGGCAGAGAGAAACCCGGGGAACCTGCTAGACAGTGAGTAAACAGTCGTATTTTTGTGAAACGAAAAAAAAATGTTATGAGATAGTGTTGTGGCAAGTTTCATACAGATTAGTTAGGCCGGCAAACAAAATATCTACGAATAGACGGATTACCTAAGGCCGGGACTATACGGCATCGGAATCCGGAAGGCCGTGAAAAATTTAAATAGATCTCTGCACTAATACAATAGAGTTGAAAATCGAACACACGAATGTCGAGTCCAATGTCAAACTGTCATATATGACAGTTTGACACTCGACACTTCCATTTTCACCTCTATTGTTCACAGATTCCTCTATTGTGCACAGAGTTCTATTTTCAGCGCTCTGAATTTTCGTCGGCGTTCCGGTTTCCGGGACATATAGTCCCAGCCGCAGCCTTAGCTACCATGGAAACCCGCAACAACGGAGGAGTTATAAGTGCGTTGCCCGCTTGCTACTGATTTGTAATGTTTTTATTGAATTTAAACAGCCCAGTGAACACAGCAGCTTAAGCTAACTTTAGCTAACAGCTTCTAGAATGTACATGTCAGTCATATTTATGTATTTAAGGTACCAAATACGGGACCTAGAGGAACCTTATAAGAAGGCTTGTCTGGACATGATGCAACAGACTTTCATCAGCGACGAGCCGACCTCACAGGTGCTCGGTATGTGTTTGTTACAGACTACCCTTTACTAATGTATTTCCCCGTAACTACCTATTGCAGATGTCTTTCAATTCCATTCAATAGAATGATGAGCTGATGAGCTAAGAACAAGAAGTATAAATTCTCGTAGCTTTTGATAATTAGTTTGCGTCAGTTCATACTAAGACGCGACGCGGCGCGCCAATTTTAAGACAGCTATTAAAAAATGAGCCCTATTCACTGCACACACACACACACACACACACACACAAAACATACAAGTTTTATTGTAAGAGTTTGAATTTCGAGCTGCGCCGCGCTGCTCAACGTGTATCTAGGTGTGAGCTGTCCCTTAGGCCACGTTCCCACGAGCATTTTTAGTGGTCGCGACAGAAAAAAAAGCACTGTAAATCTGGGGGCACGGCAGTGCCCCCGCCAAGTCCAGCGCCAAGCAAACACTGCCGTACCATCCTTTACTGGAACCAGTTCGCCGCATTTTCAGGCCCCTATTTGAGAACCTCTAGATAAGACCAGAACGCAGAAATTTTCGTCATTCAGTAAGCTATAATCACATACTTAAAATCCAAAATTTTAAGTCTGTAGGTCATTTAGTTCCGAGGTTAAGCGAAAGGAAAGTTTCGCATTTATGACACTCACTCACTTACTCATGATCATCAGAATAGAACTAGTACTTCCCATAAATTTAGAGAGCTGTAATTTGGTACAGAGTTAGGATTTAATGGCCACATAAAGGGAAAACTATAAAAACTAGGGTAATGCCCCCTTCTACTATTGGTACATAAAAAAATCGACTGTCATTGCAAAAGTCTAGCGTAGTGGAACACATCTTCTAATTTAATCTAGATTATAGTGTCCCACTGCTGGGCGAATGCCTCCCCTTCTGCTTTTAATACGCATATAAATAAAATTAAAGGAAAACTCTGGATAAGACTAGACTGACAAGTGACTTTTATACTTATAAGTTTACAAGAAGAAATAGTCTAACAATTAACTTTATTCTACTCGAACATTACACAAATTAAATAAACAAATTAAACTAAAATTTAATAAAATAAATCAATATGCCCACGTTTCTATAAAAAGAAGTGAAATCCCACCAAAAACATTCTGTAAAAAACTAGCCAAGTCTCGATGTTGCTGCTTGTTTATCTCTAAAAAGTAATGAAATCTAGACAAAGTCGTGCCAAGTCTAAGGTTCCTTACTGCGATTTCTTTATTATTATAGTTAATGTTGTATGACTTGGCCGTTGAAGGGTACACAACAGTGGCGAAGAGTTCCTATAACTCCATTCCTATCGGCTTCCCTTGTCACTTACCTTTTGCAAACCTTCATAGAAATCCCTACCTATTATACAGGCTCCGGCTTCCCTATGAAGGAGAAGCAGCCTTCGCCACTGGTACACAAGAGTACAAAACCAGGTGCTCCATGACACCATTGCACCAATCTGTCGCCAGAACCGCTACCCATTGACGATGGAAAATTGACACTTGAAAAACAAAATTGACTTGTACCCACTAACGTATAAAGAATGTTCAACGGCCAAGTCATATAACATTAACTATAATAATAAAGAAATCGCAGTAAGGAACCTTAGACTTGGCACGACTTTGTCTAGATTTCATTACTTTTTAGAGATAAACAAGCAGCTACATCGAGACTTGGCTAGTTTTTTACAGAATGTTTTTGGTGGGATAGAACTGTGCGCTAATACAATAGAGGTGCGGATGAAATTGCGGCTGTGTTTCAAGTGCAGTATATTCTGTCGCTAAAGTTTTAGTTGGGTATGAGAATTTAAATACATATATAATATCCCCTGATCAAACTTAGATATTCAACAGAGCTTTCGTTTTTTAGCCAAGTAAATAAAAATGTATGGGTGTTGTGAATCTAATGTGGCTATTACTTAATTCTTTATTAACACTAAAAGACTCACGGTGGTTAGAACCATTTATTTTAATTATTTTAACTATTTTTACATTCGTATGGATAGAATATTCATACTAAAGCATTACTAAAGTCTATGTGACAAGTATGTCACATAGAAAAATAATACATTTTTTAAACTTAACGAAAACTTTTTATAAAACGTGTGGACAAATCCACCACATCCTCCCCGCCTTGCGACGTGCCTTAAGTTGCAAAAGGAACACAAAACAAATTTAAATACATTACACATAGAAAATACAACAAGGCATACAAAAAATTCAAAAATTTCAAGGCAGAGTAAAAACAAGAAACAACGCAGCAGAAAAAAAATCAAAAGTATTGTCTGCTGTGCATGTCAGAAGTATAATAGGAGGTAAAACATTTTCTTGACAGCCAACAATTCCCGAAATCCTCCCCACCATGGCGCTGATGGGACTATAAAGCGCCATAAAATCCTTTGTTTTAAGCTGCTTTTCTCTAGTTCAAATAGGCTAACGAGTCGTGAAATCGAACTCTTCGATGTCACCAATTTATTCAACTCTGGCACCCATTTAGTTACTCTGGCGCAAAACTCCTTCTGAATTGATAGGCCATAGTTTTTATTTAAAATCCAAATCATGTCATAACTGTTCCCTATAAACATAAAGTATATCTCAACCTCCACCTCCTCCTTTCCACTCATTGTATTGAGGTCCTTACAGCCTTTGATGCTCCATCGCACCTTGCTTGATAAGTTCACCGCAGAGCTATTTTGATTAATATCTGCAGTCATGAAGCGTGAAACCGAGGGTGCAGCAGTTGGATCAGCAGAAAACGTTTTTGCTATACATCCTTGGTTACTGGCCAATACTTCACGATCATTCTCTTTGCTCAGCTCATCTTTTGCTAAAGGTTTGAATTTCTCTACTCTTTCCTCATAATTGCTACCATACGGCGGAAAAGTATCTACTAGTTCTTTGACTTGTAACTCTATCATGTAGAACTTTACACTATATTCTATATCCGCCTCCAACTCTAAGTCTTCCATACCTTCGTCGTCGTCGTCGGTAAATATTTTATTATTAACCGCCCACAGATTTGAAACATTTTCTTGTGCGACACATAACTCTTCGTAATATTCACGTAGCAGGTTAAGGTCTTCTTTTATAGCAAGCACATTAATTATGGGATCTTTTGATTGTTCAAAAATCCTGTTGACTACCAAAGTGAATTTGTGGCGGCAATGTCTTCTTTCGGACTTCGCTATATCCATTTTAACTATCACGGCCGCTTGGTTGTGAATATAATGTGGCTATTACTTAATATTATATTTTCCACAAAATTCGACAATAGCTTGAAACGTGTAGTTTTAATATTATTATTTATCACGGTCGCCAGATGTTGTGAATCTAATGTGGCTATTACTTAATTCTTTATTAACACTAAAAGACTCACGGTGGTTAGAACCATTTATTTTAATTATTTTAACTATTTTTACATTCGTATGGATAGAATATTCATACTAAAGTCTATGTGACAAGTATGTCACATAGAAAAATAATACATTTTTTAAACTTAACGAAAACTTTTTATAAAACGTGTGGACAAATCCACCACAATGGGATTTGAAATTAGTTTAGGTACTTACATAGCGTTGTTTTTGTCACACAGTCAAATTCTGGACACTTTATTTTTAGAACTTCATGGTCGTAATTAACGCTGGCAACTTATCTAAAGGCTTTGAAAACTAATAATTCGACGAAGTCTCTTGATAAAGTCAGCTAAATATTGATTTGTGTAATGTGTATGCAGTATTAACCATATACCTAGGTTACTTACCTATTTTAAATATACCGGATGCGATAAGCAACTGTCTATCATTTATCGCCGTATTTTATTTTGATAATATCTATCGTTGCTTCAAAGTTCGACCGATATAGCCTAAAGCTGCGCGTCCACTGCATCGGAATCGGAGCGTCCGCAGCAGACGGAGCGTCGTCATTTACAAAATGCCGATGGGGTGCGTCCACTGCATTCGGATTCAGCATCGGCAATTTAGTTATTCTTAGTCCGTCAGCCTGAACGTGCATTTGCATTATGGAGGATAGTGACGAGGATATTGTTGTAATTAGCTGTATTTTATCAGAAGAGGAATAGAGAAACAAGAGGAAACGAAAGATATGGGTTCATAATCATAATATAAATTCAAAAAAAATAATTTTTGGAGAATTTCATACATTATATTCTGATTTATTAGAAGATGAAAATAGATTTTTTGGGTACATTCATTATGACTCGAAAAAAGTTTTTTGAACTTCACTATATTATTCTACAATTTTTATTTATTATTTGCCCAATTTCATCCCAAATATCGTCTCTCCTCAGTTGGTTATGATAATGTTGATGTTCTAGATTGTAAAGTTCATCATATTTTTCCACTAAAGTAATTAAAATATCGTCATTCATCGTGAATAAGCATTTATGTATAGCCGTCGCGTCGTTGCAAACACGTCAGAACTTGAAACGTTCGGAATCCAAATGACGGGTTCACTGCCGATGACGTCATCGGCATAAATACCGGTCGCAGGCGCAGAAATGCCGATCCAGTGGACGCAGTACCATAGAAATCCATACAAAGCAACAAATCCGTACGCTCCGTACGCTACGATTCCGATGCAGTGGACGCGCAGCTTAAACCGTAAACGATGATTATTATCAGGCATCAGCATGTTAATTGTAATTTTTGTTTAACTCTACCTACCTACCAAAGTTGCCATATTATTGTAATTGACTACCTCTTGAGTCTTGACTCTTGACTACTTAGATGGAATTTGCAATAGGCATGTTGCCGAAAAAATTTTTTTTCGTCTATTCGATGTTAGTCAACATGTTAATAAACAATCCAGAACCCATTTTTGTATATCTGAAAAAATAACGTAGATACAAACCATTGAAATTTACAATATGAAAGAGAGCGATATATCGGCCTGTGACGTCACAACCTGCTACCGCCATACATTTGTCATCACAAAATGTATGGCGGTAGCAGGCTGTGACGTCACGAATCGTTTTGCGAGAAAGGGATGGACAATATTTTTATTTGCTTATATTTTTTAATCGCGTCACTCTAAATACCTATTTCTTTCAGATTTATGTATCTTTAATCAACAATTATAAAATTTAATTTGTAAAACCGTGATATTCTACAGAAGGCAACATCCCTTACCGTTTCCGTTCTCCCGTCATCTAGTACTTGAAGCACCTAGGGCCTCCGGCCTAGGCATTCCTATGACATAATAATATATTCAACAGCGGCATAAGTTTTTTTATGGGATAAGATCGACAAAAGAGCAGACGTAAGCCTGATGATAAGCGATTAGGGGTCGTCCATTAATCACGTGATGCCTAAAGGGGGAGGGGGGTCCGACAAAAAATCACCAAGTATCACCAAGGGGGGGAAGGGGTATAAGGAGACATCACGTGTATTAATTTTAGAATCTAGTCTATGCATACCGAAATTATTATTGGTTGTAGATTCGTAGTGTTGTTTAAATACCTACTTACAAGACAAATGACTCGTATAGTTTTTAATTGCTTAAATTATTCGATTAAATTGTTTTTTAAGTTAAAGTTTTTCTTCAAACATGACCTGCTTACTATGTAAAAAAAATACACGTGATCTTAGGTGGGGGAGGGGGGTAGTATAAAACCTCACCACGTATCACCAGGGGGAGGGGAGGGGAGGGGTCTAAAAAGTTGTTAAAAACATCACGTGATTAATGGACGGTCCCTTACCGCCGGTTATGGACGCCCGCAATACTAGAGTTCTTACAGTGTGTTGTCGCTTGTCAGTCCTTCAAATTTAAATACTCAAGAGAGAAGATGCATTTGTTTAAAATCAGCAAAATTCTTATATTTTCCGAAACGCAACATAAATGTGGACCGAAAAATGAAAAAAAGTACAGTAGGTAATTAGTGCCAAATTAAAAAGTTAGGTACAGTACGACAAATTTCTTTTTATCGCAAAACAAAAATTACTGTTATCCATATTAAGTTATTTGTGACATTTTTTGTTATGACAATGATACGCAGTTAGTAATCAATTTTGTATTTATCTTCATAGATTTTCAACATCATCATCATCATACATCATCATTTTTTTGTACCTATAGAGCGTTTTTAATGCACTCCAACAATTTCACTTTTGTGATGACTGTATTTCGTCAACGATTGATCGTAGATATATGCAATTGCAATGACAATATTTCCTGGATTATTATCTAGGCACTTCTCGAAAACGGAAAAGCGAATAAAAACAATTACCTAATGATTCATGTTGGAAGTTGAAATATTTTAACTTAATGCAGTCAAACTTACAGGTGTAAAGGATGACCCAGTATCCATGGCTGAGATCCGCGCCAACTGGGAGAACATACTCAAGCAGAATGTCAGCCTAGCCGTGTTCGAGGAGCGGGATGGGAAGCCGGATGAGCTGGTGGCCTTCAACATGGTCATGGTCAAGTCAAAGCAGGACCCAGAGGAACAAATGAACGTGAGTTAATTTTTACCCTCTCTCTACTTAAACAATAAAAACTTAGGCCATATGATTTATACAGTATTCTCTGAGCGAAGTAACCACTCTTGAAATACTGTAGTGCCTGGGACAGTTTGTGTATGGTTGCCCAAGCACATACGGCATTCTCACAACATAGTCAGCCTAGTCCAGAGGAATTACTGGTCAATACGTCTGGGGCCAACCATGTGGTTTCCTCACGATGTTTTCCTTCACCGCTAGAGCGTCCGTATAATGTACAAAGAGATCTGAAAAAGTCTCATTGGTACACGCTATGGCGGACCAATCAGCGCACAGTCCTGAATCGCGCTATCGAAGTTTCTGAGCTCGGAAGTATATATATACGACAGCTGAAGTGATTACAAGTGGGCTTCGGCCTGACCGAGCATACCACCTCGCTCGGTCGGAGATCTCCCTTGGGGGCCTTCCACGTTTCCCACATTGGTGACCCTCGACAGAACACGCCTCCTTCTGGACATCATCATCATCACTCCCCACCTCTCCGCACCACGCCAGCCAGCTTCAGCCTCTTCGGGTACCTCGACCACCAGTCGCATCACAGCGCGGCCTGGTCGAACCCTCATCGGCTTCAACGGGCACTCTCACTACAACGACCGGTCAGCAAGCAGAGCACATCTCTCCTGGTCAGCACGTGCCACGTAGCATCGGCCCCGCACGGCAGCACTCCGACTCACTGGAGCTCGTGCAGCAGCATCACAGTTCCGACTCACTGGGACTCTCTCCACTGGCACTGGCGGCGACTCAAGCACAAGACTCATCAAAAATGGTTCGACCTCCAATCTTCAGGGGGGAGTGATGTGGCGGACCAATCAGCGCACAGTCCTGAATCGCGCTATCGAAGTTTCTGAGCTCGGAAGTATATAATACGACAGCTGAAATAATTACGAGTGGGCTTCGACCTGACCAAGCATACCACCTCGCTCGGTCGGAGATCCCCCTGTGGGGCCTACCACCACACATTCCCACAACGCCACAACCTGGGATTCGAACCTGCACTCTCTCGAGTGCGAACCAAACGGTCTACCCACTAGGCCACGGAGCTCACATAAACAATAAATCTCATTTATACCATTAAAAAATACGGTATGAGTAGAATCTAGTTTCACGACATTTAGTGTTCATTTAGAACGAATCTTAATAGGTACCTACCTACTACTTCAATTGGGTCGCACTCGCACTGACAATAACTCTGAACAGTGAACACAGCTAGTCCTCTTTCAAATTAACCAAAAAAATGTAAATGATGTAAATATGTTAAAATTAAAGCTTGCGTGATTACCACCTAAGTATTTGCTTAAAACAAAGTAATCTACAAGTCTGTTTTTTCAGTTTAAGGGTGAGGCGTGGCTGAAACTGCTCACGATGTTTTCGGTGGTGGAGCAGACGGTGGACGTGTTCGCGCACTACGGCGTGGACTGCTACATCACGTCGAGCGGCATGACCGTGCTGCCCAACCACCGCGGCCAGAACATCGGCGCGCGGCTCATAGAGGCCAGGTAATGACGTCGCTGGTGTTTCTTGTTGATTATACCTATACGTACTTGACGACCTCTGCGGTTCAGCAATTGAGTGGGTCAGTGCTCAATCACGACCTCTAGATTGAATCGTGGGGACGATTGGAGGTAACGGTCAATGTATAGGTCAAAGGTCAATGTGATGGGGATGGCTGGGGTCAAAGTCAATACGAACTAAAATAGTTTCATGCTCTCCACCAATACAGCAAACAATTGCAAGCGAATCTTACACATTTTCGACCAGGACACGTGACCTGTCGCGAGTTTAACAGTTTTTACCCATCCCAAGAAAAGTGGTCAGCGCCGCTAAAGAGTATTTACTTCAATAATAATAATAATTTAACTTCAGGTATGAGCTGTGCAAGGCGTTCAACATTCGAGCAGCGGCGACGATATTCACCGCCACCACGTCGCAGGCTCTGGCGCGGAAGGTCAACTACGAGGTATTGGCGACCGTGCACTACGCCGACCTGAAGCCTCACGGCGTCGACCTCACCGGCTGCAACACACCCTGCGCGCTGTACATGGGCATCAAATACGACATCGACAGTACGTTATAACAAAAACAATACTTTGCGACCAATAGAAAACTTATACCAGCCAAAGTTCAGGTAATTCCTAGTTAATTCTATATTTTAAATTATATCTATGGCATGTCAATTTTACTCTACGGTAATTCTGTGGCATTTCAGCTATATTTGGCCTCGTATTTTCGGTGAGTCAAAGTAGTAAGTATTATTCGGGCACAAACGCTTACTAGTTTGGCTTATCGGAATATTTAGCGTGTAGCCTTTGTCATAGTATGTCTTGTACATACTCCGATATAAGATTATTACGTCTAAAATCATATAGGTAAATAAGATCTTAAACTGTATAGAGAACAGTATACTGAAATGTAATAGAGTAATCGATGATACACATAAATTAACGCAAACCAATTGTTTTTACAACAAAAATGTTTTTATTTTTATTACTGGTAGAACTTCTCTATTTAAAGGATATCTTACGTACTTTTAACGTAGGTACGTGTTTTTAAAGGATAATACATACGCTACCAATAATAACAATAAATAAGCATTTTGTGCTACATAATTATTCAAGTCGAAAAGTCCCTTTATTTTGTCTGGTTTTTTATTTAGATAATATGTAAAAAGTTAGGTTAGTGAGCTTCTAATTTGATAAGTAACAACGCCATCGAACAATAAAAACAACTACTTATAGTATTATAAATAAAGTAATAATTTGTATCTAATAAATCAGTATAATTATGTAATTATTAATAGATTAAGTATAGTCATAGGTTAGTCTTAGAATATTGTAGAATACTTAAGTAATAACTGTGAGTTATGAAGTCTGCAAAACTGTACAAATATTCACCTTTATTTCAATTGTGTCTACATTTAGGATGTAACTGATGTAATTTTGATATTGTACTGCTGACATATTAATTATTAAGTGACTAATGGTTAACAACTAGCCATGAGACCTGTTATTTGCGACTTACATCAGTAATCGGTTACTTCAGATATTAATTTATTTATGTATTGTTTTATATCTATGTTGTATGTTGGTTTGTGTGCTGTATTTCATGCATAAAGTACAGTAATATAGATATTTATAAAGAATATCTAATATTAAAAAAAGCTTAGAATAAAATTACAATTTTTTACAAATATAAACAGTCTGTTTTTAAATCTGTTAAAAATTTATATTTATTTTAAATTGTTATATAAATAGGTATTAGGTACTATTGCATGAATATTAGAAACAGCAAAGGGCTTAAAATATTAATTTTATCGTCACTATTGATTTAGTTTCAGTTGGTCGATCAATTATATTGGTTGATATTGTTTCATACAGTCTATGTGGTAATTGTACATCGGACAGTTCGGGCACTATCCTTAGTTTTTGTTGAATTATATAAATTTAATATAAATTTTTGCAATTATATTTAATGTATTATTGAGACTAGTCTTTTCACATAACATTTAATAAGATGACTTAGTTATGACTTCAGATGTGTTACTCTGTCGCCACTAACGCACAACACAGAAACGTCGCGCGTCATGTACAAATATATTGTTAAAGTATATTTATATTTAAGATAAGAACGAATAAATAATGATGTTGTTATTTGGTATTTTTATAAAGTTCTCTACACACCCCTCTTCAATAATAATCACAAAATTTAAAGATACGGGTAGTTTATTAAATACTTTACAATCACATAATTTATAAAATGTACAAATATTATTAAAATATATTATAAATGCTTATTAAAAATAATATCGAATACTATTCGTCTCTGCAATAAATTTAGCAATTCTGTTATTCTCCGCATACACTCGCCTGTATTAAAAAAAGTACATAATTATGATTAAAATTACAGCAGCTATAAAATATGTTCAAAAATACAAGATCTTAATTAAATATAGCAATATGAAAGAATCACACACATGGTAAAGTAGAAAGTAAACCTTTCTTACAAGAAGTAAATTAAATAATAATAATTAGTTTTCTCAGTGGTGCAGAGTTCACTTGTAGAATGGCACCCCAAATATAATACTTTTTTTAATAAATACAATAATCATAATGTTTAAAATCAAAAGCACATGTTTGTCGTACAGAACGTTACCAAACGCTATTTCAACCGTCACAGTGACTTCAATGCAATTACAAATATTTCAAAACTTGCTGAATGTCATGCAATTGTTTGAGTAACTTTGTATAAAACCAAACAGCGCGAATTAATTTTATAAACTAGTCACTAGTGTCTCGACCCTACTTTTAACTAACAATCACTAACATTCAAAATGCATTGTAGAGATCTATTCGATATTTAACGAGTCCTGTCTTCTATGTAAGTAATAAATACATAAGCATCTTATTAGTGGTAAGAGAACCAATCACAATACTCTTTGGAATAGTGTTGCCTAATCTCTTGTAGTAAGTGCCTTTACACACGCGCCGCAACTTGTATGGGATTAGCCGCCCCTCCAGCTGCGGCGAATTACCGTCGCGTCGGCCGTAAGTTCATACACAATAAAAATTATCAAAATATTACGAAACGTTTACCTATGGAATGATAACCTATACAAATAAATAAAATTAAAGTGTCGGTTAGTTATTTCAAATTAACAGCTTTCCACTTAATTCAAATGAAAGTATTTACGGTAGGTACTATAATTAACAATAAAATAAAAAAAACATTAAAAAAATTTGCCTATTTGTCTTTCTGTTTGTTCCAGCTAATCTCTGGAACGGTTGGACCGATTTCCACGGGACACGGGATAGCTGATGTTATAAGGCGTAACTCAGCATACTTTTTACTCTCATCATCATCATTAAAAAATGTATTAAACGGCCAACGAAGTGGACACAGGTCAGCTAGTATATATAAGAATTGCAATTACAATAAATATTGCAATTTGTAAAAGGATGAACTATATAATATCTTATACGAACAATTTTTGTATATAAGTATTTATTCAGAATTTCAGAAACGGCTTTATGTAATTTCCATAAAATTTACTATGCAGGAAGTTTTGGAGATGAAAAAATCGATCTAGGTCTTATCTTAAACAAACCGCAAATGTTTTGAATTTTAAATATTTTTTATTTCAAATTCAATATTTGTTATTAACCTTTTACGCATAACATAATATGCACATGAGTTTTTTCGCTTATTAAATGTCAAAATCGTGTCTCAACTACATATGGGTTTGCGTTGTTGGCAAAGTGATCTCTTGGGTTTGAGTCAGACTAATATTTTTGTGATAATATTTAAATCTCCATGGGCCACTTTTCGCCTCCGCGAGAAACGAGACGTGATGGGTGGCGAACCACATCGCCGCCATTTTGGATAATTAAATTATTCCTATGATTATCCATTGCGTTTCCACGGATTGGCGGAGAGGGTAGGAATAGGGAAGGGGAAGGATAGGTGGTGTGGAAAGGAAGATTGGTAAGTTAGAGTGGGAAATAGGAAATGTAGGATATTACCGCCCAGGAGGGCACGGGATAGGACAGTAATAGCTAGGGAAGCCGGGGTCGCGTACCCGTATACTATACCACAACTACCGGACAGGTAAGTTGGGATGAGTATCCCATGACATGGAGAGCCGCTTCACTACGTTGAATGTAAGAGGAGGAATGGATGGTGAGAATGCAAGTGGAAGAAGCGAAACAAGTATGTAAGGATCGTAGCAAGTGGAAAGAAGTGGGCTCTGCCTACCCCTACGGGGAAGAGGCGGTATCTGCCTACCCCTATGGGAAAGAGGCGTGATTATATGTATGTATGTATGTATATTTAAATTGCACCATAAGTTGCGTTAAATATATTGATAAAAAATATGTTTAAATATATTGGCAAAGCAATTTTGTTACTTATTAAGTGCAAAGCTAATAATATAAAATGGACCATTAAAACCATCTGATTAAGGATTAAAAAATTAAAACATCTCAAAAGTTGTAAGTGTATGGACATTGGACATAACTTGTACATAATTTATACAAAACTTGTACAATTTTGCCTCAAAAAGCTCAATGCTGCTACAATTTTACAGTACACGCAAGACTCAAGAGATTAACTTTTTAAAACTCCACAAAAAACAAGGCCAAAACATTACTAACGTATGTCACATACACACTTTCTCCTAATCACATTGATACAAGTCTTTATCCGCCATGAAATAATACATTTACAGTTACATTACTTCTGTAGTTTTTCATTTAACCAGTCCGCTGTTAGCTCGTCAATTTCCCGGACTTCCAGCAGTCGTGGAGCACCAACAGTTGCGGCCAGAGCTCGTTGAGTGCCCGCATACATGACCTGCAGCTCCATGTGGGCGTCCCTCGGTGTGTAGAATATGAAGCACATAGGGAACGATATTCTACCATCACTGTGCTCCATTTTGTAACTGAAAGTAAGAATTATTAAATTTAAAAAAGTTATACTCAGAATGAGTCAAGAAGATTATATATTACACTAAGCAGCTCACTCTTGTTTAAGTCCTCTACAAGATGTATGTAAAAGTGTTTAGGGAAAATTAATTTTTAGCAGTTTAATAGTCCTCGTAACTCCCAAATTGTCAAGCAATAAGCGAGCTGATGATGATGAATTACACCTCAGAACACACCCGATTATGTCAACTTTCAAACAAAAAACAAACTAGATCAAATGGATGGAGTCCAATGACTGACACACAGATAGGCACATGAAACTATAATATCACCTCTCTGTTTTCATCAGGAGTTATAATAATGACAATGTTTATGTCACATACAGTAGGGAAAATGAGAAGTATTTCAATCTGCCACTTACACAACTGTACATACTACATCATCATAATATAGAAACTACAATCAACTAGAGTATGTAGTAGTAGTACTGTACCTGTAAACAATGAATCTGGGCTGGTGTGAGGGTAGTATGTCCTGCAGCTCCTCCAGTTCAATATTGTCCAGCTCCTCATCCACTTCCAGAGCTTGTTTTTCTCTGTTCACCTGGTGAAGAACAATATGGAGTTACTAAACAAAAGTGTAATCTGAACATACACAATATCAAATGTTTGTCAACATGTTAGTGATCATCAGATTGTGGAAAAAGGTGTGATAATATAGATGATTTCGTGTATATGTCACCGTAAAATTGTTAAAACCGACATATACATATTGTAACAAGAATTATCTAAACTATTGCATGTTATTGGAATATACCTAATACCTATATAGGAAAACAGTCACAATTATTCACTGATTACAAAATACATCCGGAACGGACGCAAATTGTGATTACGGGTGTTAGACATACACTTGCTACAGTTAATTAAAATAGGTATATAACATTAAATTACAAATAGTTGATTCAAACCAATGGTAAATTGATGTTACCTTCAATATTAAGGCTGAATTCGATGTATGTTTTTGGAAGCGAAACTTTTTGAGTACTTCTTTCACATCATCACCGATGTCGCAAACATTTACATTTTGGCCAGCCATTTTCCAATTTCAAGAGTATATTAGTAAGGTAATATTTAAAGTATTTAACACTAGTTTACTGTATAAAGATCAGTAATATCACGATAAAATAAAAAAATCAAAATCTTGTGAAGAGTATACTCAGTAAGAGCAACACGCGGGCAGCGTTACAGAAACTATGACAAGTGACAACAGACAATGACATTGACATTTGACACTTGACAGTAAGCTGAGCTGTCAGCAGTATTTTTTTATTGATGGCGTTACGACTTAAAACTATTTGCCACTGTCAAGTTAAAGCAGGTAAAGGTCTACCAGAACATGAAGCATAGATACCAGGAGTCCGAACGGTATAGGCTTTTTAATAATAATTATGTACACAATAATAGGACCAGATCTTAGTTCTCTTTTCTGCCGCTAGGCGTGCGAGACCGACGAGTAGGTACTTTATCTTAGCCGACGAGTACCGAGTGTTGCCAATACTATTATACCGAGTGTTGCCAATACTATTATTTATTACAATTATTTTTAAATTACCGTTAGGCAATTACCGTGTTCTACGGTATCTATTTTTCGAGAACAGTTTCTAAGAATTTCCTAAAACTTTTATATAATAAGATTTTAATCTTTCCAGAGCTGTCAATAGCAACTTTAAACTTCCCGCGTAATTTCAAACGAGTGCATGTCGGACCGTCGCGCGCTCTACCGGCAAAAATCTGTCCTCGTAATTGAGACCATTATTTTAACATTACGTTCGGACTCCTTGTTATCTATACTTCGTGTACCAGAATCTGATGGCATTTAAAAAAAATAAAAAATGTGATTTTCATATGGCAATGTCAAGTATGACCCGTCAAATCAAAGTACGTGATCTGTCAACCGCTGTTAAAATTTTGTGATTATGTTCTTGGAATTTGTTGTTTTTGTGAAAATATCCAAAAAGGCAATTCGATCTCAAGCGAGAAATATTGTTTTCTATGTCTATAGTAAAATACAGAAAGAAGAAGGTGTAAATCGAACTCAATCTTAAAAAAAGCTTGTGGTAGAGTTGACCGGTAAGTTGGAGTGAGTTGTTTTGATACTTTTAGTTTTTTATATTTTCTTAGGTAATAGGGAATATGCATGAAAATTTAATTTGCCTGAAATATTTTTTTCTCTGTTCTTTATTGTCGTCACATTATAACTAAAAGGATTTTTTTTTAATTTAGTTCTTATTTAAACCGAAAAAATATATATAAAAAATGCAAAATCAGCCCGGGATATTTAAAATTGCGAAACGCGTCACCATTGGTCGCGAGTCGCGGCCAATGGTGACGCGCGTGTGTGACGTCACACTACACGACGCTGTCTTTCATGACAATGACATGACTGACGTTCTATTGAATTTTATGCTCTGACCTAAGATAAAGTACCTATAGATCCGCAGCTCTTGTAACCACTAGAGTGCATCTCGCTCACCCACTATGTGTTGCCATGTACAAACATAGCCTTCAATTGTAGTATTTTTGTCTTGATCTTAGGATGTACACGTAAGTTTTCTCGTCGTAGTCAGTAATAAATAAGAATCGTAGAGCGAGTTTTTCCCTGCACCACTCATTATTAAAATAAGTAAATTTTAATATTTTCATACTGGCGATTAAATTGTTCTAGTTATTTTTTATGAGTCAGAGGTTATAAGAAAACATGCGATTAGTGGATTCTCTGTCTAGATCGAGACCTATTTAATAAGTTAACTCTAGGCCAAGACCGAGAGCAATAGTTAAATTAACAAAATATTATGAACGTGGTAAAAATATTTATAACTCAAGAACGGCTGAACCGATTTGGCTGAAAATTGGTGGGCTATCTTGAAACCAGGAGAAGGACATAGGATACTTTTTATTCCGTTCACGAGGGACTCAAAACTCGAGAACGGCTGGATCGATTTGGCTCATTTTGATTTATATTGAAAATAATTGTGGAAGTTCAGGGAAGGCTTACGCACTGAGAAATAATGAAAAAGGTGTAGGTTGTAGGTGTAGGACTAGGACGTAGGATGCATTATAGGTAAAGTCATTTATTCATTCCAGTTCATGTTTATGACAGAACAACGTGTGTCGAGACAGCTAGCTATATTATATACTAGCGACCCGCCCCGGCTTCGCACGGGTACAATACTGATACTAATACTACAGAATGTCTTTAAACCTCTAATAAAACGGGCGAAATTTAGTCAAAACAAACAGAAACAAATTAATATATATAGGTACCTACTAAAACTCAATGAAATAAGTAGGTGGGTATACTTTTGTGACGCCCACTTCGCAACGGGCCGTGCAGCAAAAATCGTAATAAGTATTTTAATTTCGCCATAACTTCAAAACCAAACGTCCAATTTTAATCATTCAAAGACCAAATATTATCTTCATAAACTGTACTTAGTGATGAAATAATTTATTTTGATAAGGATTAATAGCATAAGTAAAATAAACGCGTTTAAATGTAGTCAAAAAAATTCTAGATTTCTATATAAAAAAAATGGTTGTTGTGCCTCACTCGACATAGATATGTATAGTGTGTCGCGGACTTTTTTGTAGATATTTATAAGATCTACAATTAATTAGAACATTGTATGGTTCTATCTTTTATAGTTTAGGCAGCGTACGTAAAATAAGTAACTTTTCTGGTTGATTTTTTACACCTTGTGTCCGAAAATCCCAAATATCTTACGGAACCCTATTTTTTTCCAAAATAAAATTTAGCCTATGTTACTCGTCGATAATGTAGCTTTCGAGTGGTAAAAGAATTTTTGAAATCGGTCCAGTACTTTTTGAGCCTATTCATTACAAACAAACAAACAAACATACAAAGTTTTCCTCTTTATAATATTAGTGTAGATTACTAGCTGACCCCGACAGACGTTGTTCTGTCTTAAATATGAACTGGAATGAATAAATGACTACACCTGCTCCTACACCTACACCTGTTCCTACTCCTACTCGTACATTAACTCATACACCTACTCCTACCCATACTCCTACACCCACTCAGACACCTACGCCTACACCTGCTCCTACACATACTCCTACAACATACACCTTTTCCAATATTTAAAAAAAAAGGTCCAGCCCGCGCCCATTACGCCCGCGTAAGTACAGTAATCCACGGGTATATATCCCATGATATAAAGTAGCCTAGTCCTTCCCCATGGTCTACTCCAACTCCACTCTGTGCCAAATTTCATCATGATCGGTTTAGTAATATTTACGTGAAAGCGTAAATAAAGTATCGTACAGGAACCGTACATTTTTTCGCGATAAAAAGTAGCCTACGTCCTTTCCCGTGGTCTAATTTATATCTGGGCAAAATTTCATGATAATCAGTTCAGTAGTTTTAACGTGAAAACGTTCAGGTTTACTCTTTCATTTTTATGTAAAGGGTATAATCCCAAGTTGGTCCTGTTTTCATTCAAAAAAGTAGTGACCTGATGATGAGATCTATGAGGAATTGAGGCAATTTCTATGGACACATATGGTGATTTTGACTTTTTCTGAAGTAGACCAAGCATAAGCTAACAAAAAGCCTTACTATTAATACTGTTAGGTAGGGTAGGTATTTCTCTTAATATAAAAATTAAACAATGTCAAAAAAGTCAATAGTTTTTTTATTTAAGTAGATGTTTCAAACATTCTTCATTCACTTCAACACACTTAAAAAGTTAAACAGTTAAAATACATATATTAATAAGAAACTGGCCCGTCGAGAAGAACCGGCGTAAGAAACTCGCAAAGGGCCACTTTTTAGCAAAAAGATGGAAAATTTGTTCTTTGACCTATGTATCCAAAATTTAAGTTTAGTGAGGTTTCTGGTTAGGGTTAGCTGTCACCCTATTACTCAACTATGTTAACCACTCCAAATTACAACTAAACTAGTCGTTTAGTTTATAACCCCAAAACTTAAACCACTAATATCTCAGTAACTGTGGGTTTCCTGATGAGGGGAGTGGGGGTTCAACCCTCCCCCTCCCCTTCCCTCTTAACTCCCTCCTCCCCAAATCGTGGAATCGTGGGATATTATACTAAATTTTTACCGAAAGAACTTTAGTCAGTATATTCTGGTACTAAATTAAATGGCAACACTAAGACAAATATATTTTTAGAATATGTTTCGAATTATGTAAAAAATACTGATTTCATCTCACTTTCTATGGGAAATATGACTGTATTTACATCCATATATCATCATTCTTATGTTATATGCAATCACAAACTAAAAAAACACGAGCTATAGCTAATTACGAGTGAAAAGTTACGGCAGCACATTTTCGTTCGTTGCGACTTTTGCACCTCAAAATACTGCATCCACACATTGTTAAAATACTTAAAACTACACAGAGTCTCTATCTCAAAAGAGTATATAACATAAAACACTCCAAAAAACACAAAAGAGTTCAATTAAAACGAAACCTCAATCTTCACAGTCATTTGTTTGGCACAAGAATGTCAAATTTGACAGCTTTGTGCCAAAAACCCGGTTACAGCGAAAGGGACAAAACATAACATTTTTGTCTCGTTTCTTCACAAGTATTGACCAATTTACGTTCTCTCTCTAACAAGCTGTGACGTCAGGAGCTATCCTGCCCTGGCTCTGACTCATCTATGATTTTAACTGTCAACTGTCTTTTTCGTGTACGATGCAGTGTTGCCAACTTAGCTATTTTATGGCTAGATCTAGCAATTTTTCAGTATTCGGCAGCCACAATTTGTGAAAACATGTAGCTAAACTTTTTAGCTACTTTTTCTAGCCACTTTTCAGTGACAACATTATTACATTTCTTCCTTTAAACTGAGCCTGTATAATTCTTTTTCTTAAAATTCCATCCCGTTTATGGTATTTAAAATATCAAAAGTTTGGACTTTTGAACAAAAGAAGGATAAAAAATCGTGCTTTGCAGCCGTTTTTTTGAACAGGACTCTAGATTATGTAGTTATGTATGTATGCAGGTATGTAGTTAATACCATATATTACTAAAAAGTTACTAGTTAGTTATTTAATAATCTTGTATAAAATTTAATATTGTTAATATTAAAAATTAGTAACGCCGAATTTTTAAATTATCATAAGCTTTTTTCATATGAATTACGCAAATGTGATAATTATATTATGGCTTCATAGCTGCCTGCCAACTTTTAAGTAGCAATTAGCGTTTAGCTACTTCTAGCACCTTTTTTGAGGAAAAAAAATTGGAAATCTAGCAACTTTTGCCACATGTCTAGCAATTTTCTAGTGGTAGCAGTTGGCAACACTGGTACGATGTCGTCACAACCCAAGCCCGCGAAAATGGCGTGTTTAAACCGCGCAAAACTTAAAGTGATTTTTAAACATTTTTTCTAGCTTTATAGATAATATTTTGGATGTGTTATATATATATTTTTGGTAATGTTATAACGAGTAGAAACGTTTAAAAAAATAAAAAAAAATACATGCATATTCCCTATTATTGTGACTTCTTTAAATGTGTTTCCAGTACTACTCAAGGAATTTGTAAGTATTATATACAACAGGAAAGAGTACTTCAAACTTTTTTTTCTTTTAATTCAATCAAAAATGATCTTTACTACTCAGACTTAAAGCTTATCGTGCGCAATAAAAAAACCGGTCCCGGTGAGATAGCTATAAGTTATCCCTGTGTCTCGTTCTAACAAGTAACCTAGTGTAGCCAGTTTATATCTTTCCTTAAATTTTAGGTTTGGTAGATTTTATGTGCGATATAGTGTATAAGAAAGAAATACTAATAAACTCGGTTAAATATTATGTTATTCATAATCTGAGAGAGAAATGTAAAATAAAAATCACTAGTTGTTTAGAACCTACCTACTAACCGATAATTAGAAATTTGTTATTTATTTTTTGATTATTTGCATTTTGGTAGAGTAAAATGGAAGAAATGAAAATAGAATAGTTGCAACACAAAACGCCGTGTATTTCCCTTGGAACATTCTAAATGTTCGGGTGACAATATGATTTAATAGGTAATGTAGGACATTCATATTATTTTACCTACCTTCATGATATTGTGAAGATGAAACCATTGTATGTTATTGATAATTTCTGAAACCTAACAGATTTGAAAAATTCTTTCACTGGTAGAAAAAAATCTTAATCCCTGAGTGCTTATTAAGTGCGCATAGTTACGTGAGAACCTCGCGGGCGGGCGGGCGACATCAGACAGACAGAGTTATAATATTGGTAGGTTTATCTGTATAGGATGACTTATAATATAATAATAACATTTATGGACACTTCGCACCACATCAATCTTGTCCCGTGTTCTCGAAGAACTTGTGTTTAATTTTATAAGCTTTTATTTAGTTTCACCTGTCCCGTTGTCGGTCTGCAATGGATTCTTGCAAGTTAAATTTGATCCACTTTCCGGTTTCCGATTGAGTTGAAATTTTGCACGAATATGTAAACCGCATGACAATGCAATATTATGATGACGTGGAGCTGATCTGATGATGGAGCTGGAAGGTGGCCACAGGAATTCCAAAATAAAACCACATAATCCCATCGAATTTGGGCTCGTTTAGTTCGTCTGACAAGTACTTTGATACTATATGGTAACCAGGATCTGATGATGAAGCTGGAAGCTGGCCGTAGGAACTCCGTAATTAAACCCCATCAAGTTTTGTCTCGTTTAATTCGTCTTGACGAGTACTTTGATACTATATGGTAACCAGGGAGCTAGAATATGGCCATAGGAACTCTGTAATTAAACGACGATGGGGTTCCATCGAGTTTGGGCTCGTATGATTCGTCTTGACGAGTATCTTGGTTGGCGTGAATATGCAATCAAATGAAAGGGCTTGCTGTGAATAACTCGAAAATCCAACATGGCGGAACATCCAAGATAGCCGCCAAGTCATTTTTAATGCACTCCTACAATATGGGTATCAAATGAAAGGGCTTGCTGAGAATAACATGATAATCTAACATGATGGAACATCCAAGATGGCCGGCAAGTTATTTTTAATGCACTCCTACAATATGGGTATCAAATGAAAGGGATTGCTGAAAAAAACTCGAAAATCCACATGACGGAACGTCCAAGATGGCCGACAGTAAATTTTAATGTAATTCTACGATATGGGTATCAAATGAACGGGCTTGCTGAGAATAACATGAAAATCCAACATGATGGAACATCCAAGATGGCCGGCAAGTTATTTTAATGCACTCCTACAATATGGGTGTCAAATGAAAGGGATTGCTGAGAAAAACTCGAAAATCCAACATGACGGAACGTCCAAGATGGCCGACAGTCAATTTTAATGTAATCCTACAATATGGGTATCAAATGAAAGGGATTGCTGAGAAAAACCCAAAAATCCAACATGATGGAACATCCAAGATGGCCGACAATCAATTTGAATGCAATCCTACAATATGGGTATCAAATGAAAGGGCTTGCTGAGAATAACTCGAAAATCCAACATGGTGGAACACCCAATATGGCCGACACGTTATTTTTAATGCACTCGTACAATATGGGTATCAAATGAAAGTATGGTGTGTTGGGGTTTTTTGAGGTCCTTACTGAGTAGAGTAAAATCTCTAGGAGGTCTCCTGAAGAGCTTGACTGTACTAAATTAACCGGCAAACGACCTTGCAATAATGATGCGTTAAATGAGATCAACAGACTGAGAAACCTATCTAGCGATAACTTAAAAGTAAAAAATAAATTAAAAGTAAAAAAAAAAAAACTTTTTTAAAAAACAATATTTTATTTGAATGCGCTAAAAAGAATAAAATATTTTTTCCTTTAAAACTTTTACTATCAACTTACAACGTAATAACACAATTTATATGATATAAAAGCTTGTCGAGAATCAAACAAATCAAAGAAGTAAATCAAGTAACTTGATCTGATAGATTTATGAGACAATTTATTTGATTCTCGACAAGCTTTTATAACATATAAATTGTGTAATTACGTTATAAGTTGATAGTAAAAGTTTTAAAAGAAAAAATAGCGGAATTCGAACCAGCGACCGGCTTGATTATCAACATGCTCAACCACTAAGCCAATGAGGTCGTCAAACTTTTAATTAGTGCAAAATATACTTTACCACGTGGTAGTGCTCATGATTACAAACTTTCCCAAAGGAACTTTTTTATTTAATCCACCTCAACTTAACATTGGGTAGCGAATTAAATAATAATAAAAAACAACGGGTTGCACTTCGGGAGTGCCGGTAGAAGTGAAAAATTTCAAAAGTGGGGCCATTTAACTAGACACTTTTCTCCTTAGTGTTTTCACTATACGTCAAATTTCAAAATGGCCCCAAAATTTTCAAAAGTGGGGCCATTTAACTGGAGACACTTTTTTCTTCATAGTGTTTTCACCATACGTCAAATTTCAAAATGGCCCCAAAAATCTCAAAAGTGGGGCCATTTAACTGGAGACACTTCTGCTCTCCATGGTGTTTTCACCATACGTCAAATTTCAAAATGGCCCCAAAAATCTCAAAAGTGGGGCCATTTAACTGTAGACACTTCTTTTCTCTTAGATACTGATTCCACCGTGCGTCAACTTTCAAAATGGCCCCAAAAATCTCAAAAGTCGAGCCATTTAACTGGAGACAATTTTCGTGGGGGGACAATTGGAGGTAAAGGCCAATGTAAGGGTAAATGTGATGGGGATGATTGGCGGTCAAGGTCAAGGCCAAAGGTCAATAGTCACAAGTAAATACGAACTAAAATAGTTTCATGCTCGCGTAAACCAAGACAGCAAACAATTGCAAGTTGCATTTTATGACTTTTCAATCAGATTCACGTGTCCTGCTCGAGTTTAACAGTTTTTACCCATTCCAAGAAAAATGCACAGTGCCGCTAAAGGAATTTTCACTTATAATAAATGCTCTAAAAAGTTTATTTGGGTAAGATGTTTGTTATCATGAGCATTATCACGTGGTAAAGTGTTTTACACTAGTTAAAAGTCACTCTATAATATACGTTTCAGCAACTTGTATTATCATTTATGACGTATTATTATTTTTAAACAAAAGATTAAACCGACTTCCAAAGTAAAAATACACAAAAAAGTATGAAATAAAACTTATTTTCTAAATAATTCCCCTTTTGAAGTCGATACCAGCCCAAACGATATTCGACAATATTTTATAGAACTCACGTTCATATTTGCCGGTACCGTGGTGGTGGCTTAAAGTTCATATTAAGAAGATTAGGTAGAGAAATACCCAAATTTAAAAGGGAAATTATTTAGAAAATAAGTTTTATTTCATACTTTTTTGTGTATTTTTACTTTGGAAGTCGGTTTAATTTTTTGTTTAAAAATAATAATTTCACCCGTTTTAGTTATATATTTTGTTAAGTTGTTATTAATACGTCTTAAGAACGTCTAAAATAAACGATCGAATGTATAATTGAATACGCGCCAAGCTTCCGTTAGGTATTGTTGTTAAGGTGATGATGATGATTACTGTAAGTTACAAAGTGGCATATGCTTGCAGTTCTTTAAACAATGCTGAAATTTCCAAACGCGTATCTTTAAAGACTGAGGAGTTCTGTTCAGTGCTTTTGGATCTAGGGTATACCCAAGATGTTGAAACCAACCGAGGCATAATTATGCTTGCAGTTCTTTAAACAATGCCGAAATTTCCAAATGGATATCTTTAAAGACTGAGGAGTTCTGTTCAGTGCTATTGGATCCAGGGTATACCTTGGTACAATATCTTATTTTTTTGTAGCATATGCTTGTGTTACTTCAGTAAAAGTCAAAATCACTATATGTGACGATATAAATTTCGAGGAGTTCCCTCGATTCCTCATGGATCGCATTATCCGGTTTCCACCTTAGTGACTAAATGACGAATTTCGAATTAAACCCTTTACAACAACAAATGAATTTTTCAAATAGGTCCATAAACAGCAGAGTAATGTTCAAAGATCTCCGTGTTAGTGTAAAATACTATGAGAAGTACCTTTTATATCATCATAATGTGATGATGTATGGTGTGATAGTGGTGGTGATGATGATGTTTACTCTAATTGACAGGGTGGCATATGCTTGCAGCTTGCAGTTCTTTAAACAACGCCGAAATCCTCAAACATGTATCTATAATGAGTCAGGAGTTCTGTTCTATACTTCTGGATCCAGGGTATACCTTGGAGCAAAATATTACTTTTTGATAGCATGTGCTTGGACTTCTTTAGAAAAAGTTGAAATCACCATATATTTCCAAACTTCAACTAATTTGTCCCCAAATTAAAAATATTGTTGTCACCCTTGTTAAAAAGAGACGGAGCGGTTTGTATTGTATCTCCCTCTCGGCACAGATTTGATGCCGAGAGCTCTTTCCAGTTGTATATAATACTTACAAATTCCTTGGTACTACTATAAGGTGAATCGTAGCTGATGGCACATCGAATGATGGTTTGTTTTCCATGCCTGGTAAAAGGAGGAGGAGGAAAAAAGAAAATCAACTTAAGACAGTTTCGATTTATAGTTGATTAGGAATAACCTGTCAAGCGCCTTGACACTCTTTGACAGATTATGCAGACAAGCGTCGGGCCTTTTTGCCACCAAAAATTAATTTTCCTTACATTCTCCCGCAATTTTTTTCGCGATTTTTTTTCGCAATTTTAATGTTAATAAGTAAATAAAACCTATGGATGATGTATATATTTAAAAATATAATTAATTTCCTAAGTGATTACGTAATATAGAAACAGATTTATAAATTACAGTTATTAGATTCAGTATAATTAAGTACCTATCCACTTGAAAGTAAACATTTCAAATAACGTAAACACTTGCACTGATTGTTTACTTTTGACTTCGTTATTGACACTCAAGTGGGAACATGCCAAATGATACCTCATCACACACATTACGGAGAGGAAGGAGGAGGACGACCTCATTCCCTCATGACAGATGCACGGAGTACCGACCTCTATAAATCATATGACGTTTCCCGTCGTGTTTTTCTTCAAGATTATAATGTTTTAATGTGAATAAAACATATGCATGTTATATATATTTAGAAAGGTGATTAAATTTCCTAATTGATAATATAATTGGAATTAAGAAAAATACTAGTTTAATAAAAGAAATCTTGATCCAAACACAACACACGACTTTTTCTTATATTTTTATTGCAAATCTAAACTAAGGCCAAATTTATGTTTCTATATAGTAAAATTTGCTTAATTTACGTAGGTGCACACATTATATATAAAATTTTAATTCAAAAACCGATATAAAATAAGTTACAGTTACCTACTATAAAATTGTCAGTCTAATTTCGATTCCCGCGATTTTTATTTCTCCAAATTATATTGTTATAATTTATGTACTACCTATGCATGTGATATATATTTAAAAAGTAGAATAAATTTCCTAAGTGATGACGTAAATGGAATTTAGAAAAATACTCATTTAATAAATGGAATCTTGATACAAACACATAAACTTCGTCTTTTTTAATATTTTGTTTTAAAACTCAAATAAATATAAAATGTATGTTTCTATACAGTGATTGTTGCTTTATTTACGTAATTGGATATATTATACATAAAAATTTAATACAAAAACAGTTGTACTAACAAGGATTGGAGCAAAACTAATTACAATTACTATGAAAAATATCTGACATAGTACATATTTTGATTGCTCAATAAACTGTAACTGGGACATAATTAAATACATATTTTTATATTTTTATACATTTCAGGATGTTAAATATTACAGTAACTCATTATTTTTTTACAATGTACAATAAGGGAACTCCCTCATTGAACCCTCCGAAACTAGGCCTATTTTGACGGTAATGTCTTACAAAAACAATCATAGTAATAAATTTACTTATTCTTATCCATATATTCTATTCGTAGACTCTAGAATAAATACCGTTCTAATAAAATTTCTACTAAAATGTTCAATTCAAAATGCATTTCACAAGAAAATCATAAACTCACTATGAAATAAAATAGCAATAAAAACGTATATTTTTCATTCGATTTTCTGAAGTAATTTGTAGTAGATTTATGGAAAATACTTCGTATATGCATAAAAAACTTAATATTAATTACATAAATGTATAAATTATGTGGTACAAACAAACCACTTATAAATTAGAAATTTATTCTATGGGCGTGCCCACCTTGCCACCAGGCAGGAAGCGACGCGTGAGAGTCATGCTGTCACTTGCTGCAAGGCAGCAAGTGACGCTTGACAGGATAAAGTAAACGAGTTCTATTTCTACGAGTTCGGAAGGACTGTAAATAAACTGTTGCCAATTTATTTGTATGTTATTCGTAATAAATAAGTATATAAAATAATTCACGACTGATTTATTTTTCATGAAATATCATTATCATTACATAGTATAAAACAAAGTCCCCTTTTTGTCTGTCCCCTATGTATGCTTAAATCTTTAAAACTACGCAACGGATTTTGATGCCGTTTTTTTAACAGATAGAGTGATTTAACGGGAAGGTTTTTAGGTAAATAACATGCATAACATAGTAGAGGTACACAAATAATTTTAGAGGTTTCTAAAGTCCTAAAAAATCACATATTTTGCGCTTACATTGAAAATGCTGGCTGAACACTAAGAGATATATCAAAATTATGTATTACAGTTGTATTCATCTTTAAAAAGCCTACAAAAAAGTCCGCGATGGCATATGTCTATCTCTTAGGGTTAACCCACAATAACCATTTTTTTATCCTTTACTTTGATTTTAATTAAATAGCTTATTTACAAAGCGATTTTAAGCAATACAGTATTAATCCTTATCCAATTAATTACCTTAAATACATTGTGCATTTAAGATAGATCAATACTGCCCTTTACGGCATGTAATTTAAATGAATATTTTCGAAGATATTACAGATTTAAAATGCAGGGATATAGTGTTGCTGCGAACACCTAAAAATATTTAAATTAAATTGTCAAGTCTAAAGTCCAATCAAATTCCAAGTAAATCAAGTCAGTCGATTCAGCATCATATTTGAAATTGTACCACTTGCCCACACTTGAGCAATTTAATGACTTTTAAAAGAACCGAAATAACATAAATTATTGGAAGGAATACAAAACAACAGCGTCACATTGGATTATTCTTTTTATGGTGGAAGTTTTTAAAGAAGTAGCACAGGCTTAGTTTCTAGTCCTTAAATCGTGAAGCATAGATACCAGGAGTCCGAACATAATGTTAAAATAATGGTCTCAATTACGGGGACAGATTTTTGCCGGTAGAGCGCGCGACAGTCCGACAAGCACTCGTTCGAAATTACGCGGGAAGTTTAAATGTAGCTATTGACAGTTCTGGAAGAAAATATTAAGAGAAACGTGGATTTAAATCTAATTATATAAACGTTTTAGGAAATTCTTAAAAACTGTTCTCGAAAAATAGATACCGTAGAACACGGTAATTGCCTAACGGTAATTTAAAAACAATTGTAACAAATAATAGTATTGGCAACACTCGGTATAATAGTATTGGCAACACTCGGTACTCGTCGGTCTCGCACATCTAGCGGCAGAAAAGAGAACTAAGATCTGGTCCTATTATTGTGTACATAATTACTATAGCTCTACCAGAATCTGATGGCATTTTAAAAAAAATAAAAAATGTGATTTTCATATGGCAATGTCAAGTATGACCCGTCAAATCAAAGTACGTGATCTGTCAACCGCTGTTAAAATTTTGTGATTATGTTCTTGGAATTTGTTGTTTTTGTGAAAATATCCAAAAAGGCAATTCGATCTCAAGCGAGAAATATTGTTTTCTATGTCTATAGTAAAATACAGAAATAAGAAGGTGTAAATCGAACTCAATCTTATAATTTAAAGCTTGTGGTAGAGTTGACCAGTAAGTTAGAGTGAGTTGTTTTGATACTTTTAGTTTTTTTATATTTTCTTAGGTAATTATTGTGACTTCTTTAAATGTGTTTCCAGTACTACTATAAGGTGAATCGTAGCTGATGGCACATCGAATGATGGTTTGTATTCCATGCCTGGTAAAAGGAGGAGAGGAGGAAAAAAGAAAATCAACATAAGACAGTTTCGATTTATAGTTGATTAGGAATAAAGTAAACAAGTTCTATACTAGACGGGTCTGGATAAGTTTTGAGGGTGCAAAAATTCTAAAGTCTTTTATTTTTTGCATATAGTTTCCGGACCTTCTTCTTAGTCTAAAATTTGATTTTGTGCCATTTTGGATGGCTGCGTTTGTAGCAATTTAGGTTTTTGTGTCTTTCATGGATATTGGCCCAAAAGTAAATTATAGCTAAAAATTTTACTTTCACGATATTAAGGAAAGAGTAACCGATGCACATATGCAGTTTGAGTCGTATCCAACCAGGGGTTTCCTGGTATTCGGCTACTATATAAAACATGGTCCCACCAGACTCACAACTATTCTAATGTCTGACAAATCTTAAAAAACTGTTCAGAGTGTTAATATCTGAGTCTGTAAGAAAGATGTGCCGCATTCGGCAATTTCGTATAAAGATATTCCATTTTTTTTCCTCAAACTTGCTATAAAAACTACTAATGAAACTTTTAGTTAGTAGAGTTCATATCTATATGATGATTATGGTGTTACAAAACACCTTCTATAAGTTTAACCATGTTTATCCGCGGGATTTTTTATTAGAATGTAAAAAACGAACTTTTATCATGTATCAATGGCGAATACGGGGTGCGGGCCTCTCGCCACGCGGGGAGGGGCCCAAGTTTCATATTAATACGACAAAATGAAATGACAATTTATGTGACAACTTGACAAGTAATAATGTTCTAAATGCGAAATTTATAATTTAAATTTTAAATTTATTTCATGTTTAACGATGCCAAGACGAGACCATAATATTATGACTCGCCAATAAAAAATGTCTTCAGATCTCGTCTAGAACCTTCTGACTCCACTCTACGTTCTCTAACTCTATAAAGCTTGAATTTACTACACTACTCGTAAAGTAGAAAATAGGCTTAAGATAAAAAATATTTTAGTCACTGTTCATAGCTTTTCTGTTAGAGAACACAATGTTCTGGCACAACGACGACGCTCGAATATTGCTAGTGTGGGGTGTACCTTATACAAAAGCTCATGAAGTAATGAAACGCTCAAGCTATGCATTTTGACTCATTAGACGGATCGCGCTAGCTGTTTTTTAGTGGGAAGTGGAAAAATTCTAATGTTGCTGAATTTTTTCTGTACCTATATGTAGTTGATAGAGTAGTCCCTAGGAAGTTAATAATTAAGTTTTGTGCCATGTCTGCCTATTGCCTTTTCAGCAATTCGATTATTTGTGGTTAATTTTTCCGTGGCTGCGTAACGTGAGACTTTAAAAAAATAAAAAGTCAAGGAGTGTTCCCAAAAAGGCAAGCAAAGTTTAAAATTGATATAATTGAAAGGTCAGTTATACAAAAAACAAAATAACTTAAAGATAAAAAAAATCATAGCCTCTAATACTACTTACTGTACCTACGCGGGCGGAAATGCGGGCATCAGCTAGTTTTAACATAAAACTAACAAGCAATAATAAATAAATAAAAATTCAAAAATAAAAAACCTTTTATTTCCAGTTTAACAAATTAATGCTTTTTATAATACCTACTAATTAAAAAATATAATAAAATTACAAATTAAATTAACACTAACGTTAGGTATTATAAATCAATTATTTTATAAGACTAACATTATTATAAATTAATGCTAAACATAGTAAACATATGTCGAAAAGCAGTACAAGGATCGGTCCACATTCGTACGTAGTGCTCTGATGTTTCACTAGGCTTGACTTGGCGGGGCTCTGCCGTGCCCCTAGATATAAAATTGTCAACGGGATGAATAACAATATATACAAAAATTATTTTGTTGGTTTGTAAAATGTATTTAATTATATAAATTATTACAATCAATTAATAACCTAATAAATAAGTCCTTAACCACGAGTATTAGAAACATGTATTCAGCAACCTACGTATAAAATTCAAGCGTTGAAATAATTTATTTATTTTTTATTAAATAATACTATATATACAATAAGTATGATGTAGCTGAAGAGACTATTCGGTTAAACGACTAATTTCAAGAACTAAAATTAGGTATTTGTAATTGTAATTTTTTTGGTGTTAGATAACCGAAGTTTCATGTGGAAGCCTATTGGATAACAAATTTTATTGTGCATTTATGTATTGTATAAAATCAGGCGACAATTACATTCAGCTTCATCATTCGTGCTACGCAAACAAAGTTGCGGGCAAAAGCAAGTTTAAATTTTGTAATCGCTGTAAAATGCGAAATATAAAAATTTTGAAATGTAGTCGAATGAATGACATTTTATCACACACATTTACGTATATGTGTAATGTGTATGTTGTAGTGCGAATATTCCACAATACTTCGACCGCATATTATAATAATATTATTTTTGCATTTAATTATTTAAACCCTCCATGAAAAAGGCACAAACTTGGAATATAGATTCTTTATGACTTAATAATATTGAATACGTGAACTTTATTTAACGATTATGTGTTTTTGGAGCGCTTTTAGCTTAGGGAATCTAAAAAACTTAATTTCTCGAATCGCAGTCGCTTAATATGGCACAAAATTTGGAATTAGGCCTATTTTAGTGGTCTTAAACAGAAAATAGTCGTTTATCACACTTTAGAATTTTTGCCGGTACTGTTTTCAAAAAATGACCCTAAGTCATTTTTTACTGGACGAAAACGACGCAAATTAAGTCTCCATACTCTGGAAGCTGTCCCAGTTAAGATACCATTAATATTTTAAACTTTAAATCAATATTGCCACTTTTATAGCCATATAAAAAAATCAACCACAAATAATGGAATTGCTGAAAACGCAGTGGGCAGAAATGGCACAAAACTTAATGATAAGCTCCCCAGGGACTACTTTATCAACACACAAAAATTCAGCGACTTTAGAATTTTTTCCACTTACCACCTCGAATACGCCTAGCGCGACCCGTCTATACAGTTCGGAAGGAAATTCCAACATTAAATAAACTATTGCCAATTTAATTGTCTGTTATTCGTAATAAATAAGTTTATAAAGTAATTCACGATTGATTTATTTTTCATGAAATATCATTATCATTACATAGTATAAAACAAAGTCCCTTTTTTGTCTGTCCCCTATGTATGCTTAAATCTTTAAAACTACGCAACGGATTTTGATGCCGTTTTTTTAACAGATAGAGAAGGTTTTTAGGTATATAACATGCATAACATAGTAGAGGTACACAAATAATTTTAGAGGTTTCTAAAGACCTAAAAAATCACATATTTTGCGCTTACATCGAAAATGCTGGCTGAACACTACGAGATAGATCAAAATTATGTACTACAGTTGTATTCATCTTTAAAAAGCCTACAAAAAAGTCCGCGATGGCATATATCTATCTCTTAGGGATAACCCACAATAACCATTTTTTTTATCCTTTACTTTGATTTGAATTAAATAGCTTATTTACAAAGCGATTTTAAGCAATACAGTATTAATCCTTATCCAATTAAGTACCTTAAATATATTGTGCATTTAAGATAGATCAATACTGCCCTTTACGGCATGTAATTTAAATGAATATTTTCGAAGATATTACAGATTTAAAATGCAGGGATATAGTGTTGCTGCGCGGCGCGGGCTCTCGCGTTTCTACATCGCGCTATCGAAAACGCGGGACGTATACAGTATAAATAGGTTCACGAATATTTTGAACTGCAGCACAGAATACATAATAGTAACTGCAGTTCTTAATTCTTATGGAATATCCAGAGGTGGTTTGTCAGTTTTGTTGGAATGTCAAATAACTTTACTTACTACATAAGTACATAGTACATAGTATAAAACAAGTCGCTTTATCTGTCTGTCCCTATGTAGGTATAGTATATTGTATGCTTAAATCTTTAAATCTACGCAACGGATTTTGATGCGAGTTTTTAAAATAATAGTCTTTAAGTTAAAAGATTATGGTAAAACTTATATTCAAGTGCGATAAATATAATATTATGTAAGTATATTATCAAGTGGTCGCGCATGTCGTGTCGAGGTGATAGGGTCCCATTTTTAACAATTTGCATTGGGCAAACCTAAAAACATTTTCAATATTGTATCAGAAGTATATTGCTGTAAGAAGGTAGAGAGTTATTCGCCGAAGTAGTATTTTCTCCAAGAACACTATTCCACGCGGGCGAAGCCGAAGCAAAAGCTAGTTTTCTATATTATACACCGAACATTCTTCACACAGTCTTATCATAATTCATGTTCAATAATACTAAAGACATAATTAAAAATTAACCAGTATCAAGATCGTTTAATCCAATTTCCCCAGTATTGCACACTACAAAATTTTATTTCCCTATTTGCCATGAGATTCTGGTACACCTATATGGAAAAGCCTGATACCGTTCGGACTCCTGGTATCTATGCTTCGTGCCTTAAATAATGATCAGTAACATAAAAAAAAACAATTGTCAGATTTAACGTCAAACCGACGTCAAACAGCTCGCGAGTCGCGACAGTCATTCAAAAATCTAATGTCATTTTGTAAATACAAAAACCATACAAAAACCTTTGGGCTGAAAAGTTAATCAAGACTAATTTCTCGTTAAAACATTAATTTCAACATTTCATAAGTTTAATTTATAGTAAAGAAAACGACAACCACAATATTGTTTTTAGAATTGAATTTGATATTCGTCAATTAAACGAACATTCTAAACTTGTGTCTTCTATTTATGTTTATCGACTATTCAGCGTTAAATGGGTGTTGAAGGTGTACAAGTGGCCTAAATATCGGTCAACAACGTCTTTTGGTGTTGTAAGTACTGTATTATTACATATATAAACGTTAGTATAACGACAGATCTAATCTGCAACATAGCAACTATCTACAAACTTTCACTAAAACATTGTATAAATTTATCAACAGGTTTTGGCTAGACCTATATTCATTTGTTTATCATACACCAGTAAAAGTTAGCTATATGATCTAAAAATAATTCTCTTAGATTTTGGTGTAGATATAATTATTATCTTTCTGATCTAACAAAGAAGTTTATTATTATGTACATAGATACATTCAGTGGTGTGCGTTGAGTCAACATACTGTATAATATTATATTATCGAATTCTGTGCTTACTGTATAATATTATATTATCAAATTCTATGCTTCCTCTATGTGGGTCAGTTTATATCATAACAAATGTGAACTTATATCAACTACTATAACAGCAATATGTATTGGTTTGTCCGGTTGTGTTGATTAAATATATATTTTATACCACTAGCTGTATCCTCACAAAGTGTGTTAGGTAATAAATCACAAGAGGATCAGACTACGAGTGTAACATAAAGTAGATCAAGTGTTACTAAGTGGTAATTTTATTATCTATTGATAAACATAATCTAAAATGTTAATCCGGATTACAGATTTCTTCAAATACCATGTGTAAGCTGTTTTAGTTATCATGGTGCAGTAGCTTAAAGGGCCTAAAAACTAAAGTCCTGTTATCACCCAACTGCCAAGAAGGGTTTTTTATTAATAATTACAAAGACAAAATCTCTTGGAGCAAAGCTGTATAAGCAAATGAAGTATACCTGTAACAAAAATATACAATTATCATTTTTTTCTTCATGTGAAGACTTAATTTGATACAAAATTTATAGGAAGGGTTTTAGTTACATTTTAGATCTAGGAATAAAATACTTGTAGCATGTGCTTGTAATCTTTACAACTTGCAGTAGCTACCTATACTTTTATGCAGAAAATAGGCAAAGGAATGTGCAGAATAAAAATATTTCTTTTCTATATTTCATTATAATAATACTTTAATTTTCTTTTACAGATGTGTTTTTTTATTTTGGAGCATTAAGAAGAAAATGGCCAGGTGAGGCATTTTTTTAACTACATCTACACTTTTATTATTATATATTTAATTAAGAAGTAAAATCAGCTGTTCATATCACACACTAAGCCCTCGCTTTCTCTAATTCCGAGACCTTGAAAACTATTTGCGTGTTTGTTTATTACGCCTTTGAGCGTGTAATGAGCATTGCCATTATTTTTCTTAAGGCACTTATATACATATAATATAATGACGAAAAAACGATCAAATGTGAAATAAGTTAATAAATCGATTATTATGTTAACATCAAGTTATTAATGTATGACAAGTCACAAGTATAGAGCTATTTGGTGTTATAACGGCCATATCATTACTTCAGTGGCGGATATACGATTTTTCGAACCGGGGCCAAAACTTGATATGCCGTCCCCCCACGCACGCCTTCAAAAAGAAATTTACTTGATTGTTATGATGCGTTTATTAGTTTGTGTTAAAAAACTTACTGGGCGTATGGAAATAGAAAAGTTTGTTTTTCAAACTTATTATTATGATTCGATTACTTGATAAAACCTATAAGATTTTAAGAGAAGAGGCTTCATATTTGATATTTGTTCGATATTTCGTATTCTTGTCTCAAGGATTTGGCCGATTTGGCGCCCCCACGAAACTGTCGCCTGGGCAAGTGCCTCAGTTGCCGCCCATAGATCCGCCCCGGATACAGCCCCTGTATTACTTAACAATCAATGTATTATAATTTATATTGTATAGACTCGACCGTCGCGTCGCCAGTTAGCCATAGAGCACGTCGCCTGGCTGGGTTCTACGCTAAATTAAGTTATAAAGTTGGCAGATAATAAATTACTTACATAATTACTAGTGGCCTGTAGGTAGTTATAACTTTAATGTAATAATACCAAAATATAAACGGTACGGTAAAGTATAAAATACAGTTGTATAAGAGTATTAAACTGTTGAGGTTGGACAGTGGAGTGGACCACTAATTGTATTGCCAATTTGGGCCAACAGTCAACACCAACGGAATGTCATTGCTCAGATTAATAGAAATCGTTTTAACTCAATGTAATGATACTACAAGGTGAACGTAGAAAATGAATCCTATAATGAGTAGCTTTAGGTCTGTAATGTCTTGAGGTATATGTCGACGCAACATACTACGTGCGGTAAATGGCCTTATAGACGTGAAGTGATGTGCATTGTACGTCGATATTTTAAAAGGATATAAATTATAATAGATTTATAATAGAAATATATTTTGGTTATATGCTACTTCTGCTGTTCTGCTGCAAGTTATTATAATATAATGACTACGAAATAAAATCTCTACAGTTATCGACGCGGACGCTTAACGTAACTTTCTAATAATGCCTGCTTTACACCACAACGATAAAACTGCACAGTTCGGTCACAGCTGACGTAGGTATTACTTTGTACTACATCTTCACACTAGACCGCCCGAATCGATAAACGCTATGTGCGCGTTCATCAGTGGCGTGGGGTTCCTATAATTCCATTCCTATCGAGCCTATCGGCTTCACATACCACTTAACTTTTGAAGACCCTTATCAAAATCTCTACCTATAATACAGGCTAGGGCATCCCTATAAAGGAGAACCAGCCGTGGGCCACTAATAAACATGTCTACTGTGACCGAACTGTGCAGTCTTATCGTTGTGGTCTGTAGCAGGCACATTTCGTCATAGCCTGTGTAAATTGTCTGTCGACCAACATAATCATAATACATTTTCATTTTACATAGTACACACATTTAAATGTGCCTGTCACATACATACATGCATATAATCACGCTTCTTTCCCGTAGGGGTAGGCAGAGACCACTTCTTTCCACTTGCTACGATCCTTACATACTTGTTTCGCTTCGTCCACTTTCATTCTTACCATGCATTCCTCCTCTTACATTCAACGTAGCGAAGCCGCTCTCCATGGGCCATTTTTCGCCTTTTTAGACTATGCCCATGCTCCATTGTCCAGAAAGCGCGTATTTTCCGCGAAATCCTACGCAAGCCACATAAGGCTGACGCGCGAGTCGAGGTACTAGGCCCCCGTCCCCGACTTTAATTGCTGCGTCATCCTTATCTTTATCATCGTTACTAGTAACACTTGTTTACAACGCCAAGATAAATCGAAAGCGTTGTTATCAATTAATCTATCGATATACGATAGTGGCACAACACTCGAGCCGGGATTGCCGGTGAAGGTGGGATTTGCAGCAGCAGTCAGCGCGGTATGTTGAACGAAGTCGGCCGCGAGCGAATCTTGCACTTTCACTTGAAAGTGTATTGTGAATTGTGATACGAACGAGTTTTAGCATTTCTAGTGTGTTAGCAACGAGTTGGTGTTTTTTTTTCTTTTTATGCAAATAGAATTAAATGGTTGTATCCTCAAAGGTGACTGGGATTTATATTATTGTTTTTTGTGCAATTGAATAGTTGCGCCGTGTCGTAAGATGTGTTTGCTTCGAGAATTCAAGATAGGTTTTGTGAAAAAAATAATCAAAATATTATACTTAGTTGCCAAGAGTTGAGTGCTATCAAATTATAAACATCCGGCTTGTTTAAGGAAAATTAAAAGAAACATTGTTTCTATTGTTAGGTCACTAATGTTGTTTCTTGTATGTACTAGGCAATTAGGCATACATACAGCAACGTGAAAGAGTTTAGCAGGGGTCATGGGCGTAGCCAGGGGGGGGGTTTAGGGGGTTCAAACCCCCCCCGAAATGGGCCGGCTAGCATATAAAATAGAGATCTGACCTATATGTAACAGAAACGTATTTAGAAATTTTGCGCCCCAGACCAATTAACATATTTTGCCGCTCCATTAACCCTATCTGAAAGATGATTTTTGGAAGTTATTTTAGAAAAAAAATCAACAGCGTAAATCAGAACTTTGATACTAATTTGTACTATATGTATGTGTGTATGTTACATGCGTTCAAACCGAGAAAGCGAGCAAATGATTTTCACTCCTTTGCCTGTTAAAATCTTTTTAAACCCTAAAAGACTGTCATGCGATAAAATACGAATATCAATAACCCCCCCCCCCCCCCCCCGCCGTCGTTTAATTTTTTTTTGAACCCGCCCCGAAACTAAAACCTGGCTACGCCCATGGCAGGGGTAGATATTATCCCTTGGTCATTTTCGATACTGCTGTCCCATCCCTATTATCGTATAAAAAGGATCCACATACTTTTCTTATAACTGAGCTGGCTTGAAATATTTTAGACGTCTTAATATTTGCCGTTTCTCATTTCGTTTATTGGACTTCTCTACGTCTCTACATTTATATGAGAGTGATCACAGAAACTCTCGAGGTAAAATCGGTCGTCGGCCAAGGTAAAGGTCCTGTTACAGGTTAAATAACTGAACGGACTGTACAATGAACATACATCCGAATCTAGGCTAGGCTAGTCAGTGCCTCAAATAGTTTCGGTTGATTACTTAACCCTACAGCGGTCTAGCTAGTCGTGAAGCAATAAGGAAGTTGCAAGTCCACTAGCCAGCCTACTTGTGGCAAAAGTGTTTCTAAGGAATTGCAGTCGTCGAAATGGAAAGGATTACAATTTACACGCCACACTGTCGCTTACAAATTTCCGGATTTTCATCAAGTTATTAAAGGTCTAAAGATAAGACGTGATCGTGGGAAGTCCAAAGACGCGGATATTAAAAGGGAATTTCCTATTCTTGAATTGTTCTATATTATTTAACTAGATATTATAAATACTTTGAACTTACTCATCCTGTAAGGCTGTCGTTATCCTGTAACCTACACGACATGTGGAATTCAATGTAGCAGACTTTCCGTACACGAGTTCGCCATTGGGCATTATTTAAACTTTGTGTCGTGTTTTTATTTTATTGTACGGTAGACAGTGGCGAATTTATTAGGTTAGCAACTAGCGGTAGGAAAATCTGCAGAAACTTTCATGATGCAGGGCCTCCTGAAAAGACTTGTGTCCTCCTTAAGGCGCTGTGAGTAGTCAACTATGAAGTATTCGAGGGGGTGAAGGAGATGAGTGGGGGACGTGCCGCCCCCGTTACTGCGGGGGACTTCATGCGAAATACGTCATAGTGATGTGTCTATAATGTACAAAAGCGTAATTTCGATAAAATCGTAATGTGCTTCATAGCCTAGTGGTATTTTGCCCGCCTAAAGCAAAGCGTAGCGTCTAGGTTCAAATCTCATTACAAATTATTATATTTCAAAATGTCTATTTTCTGTCTAGGTCAATTAAAAGAAGTCTATTTCCTAATTTTGTGCCAAATTTAGCCATTGCGATTTGAGAAAGTTAAGTTTTTTAGTAAGTAGTTGAAGGGTAAAAAAAATCTAAAAAAAAAGCTCAATTAAGTCACTGAACTCCTAAACGGCTGTACCGATATTAAGTAATGAAAAATTTTGTGTGTCTTCAGGTTGATTCGAGAATGGCTTAGATTTGCAATCGGACCTGGTAGGTGGCGCTGCTGTCAGTAGTCAGTACGTCAACAAATTTAATTCTAAGGCGGTACGAAGTTTGCCGGGATAGCTAGTATTATTATAATATGCGGTCGAAGTACTGCGGAATACGCACACTACAACATGTAACACATTACACAATACACATTATGACATCACACACATTGACGTTTCTTCCTAGGACGACATTTCAAAATTTTATATATTTCGCATTTTTCAGCGGTTACAAAATCTAAACTTGCTTTTGCCTGCAACTTCGTTCGTTCGTTTGTGCTACGACAAAGCTAAATTTTATCGACTGATTTTATACAATACATAAATACACAATAAAATTCAATATCAAATATTCCCATTCTAGATACATGAAACTTCGGCTATCTGACAGCAAAAAAAAATACAATTTCAAATACCTAGTTTCTGACATTTGTGGTTTAACCAAATAGTCTCTTCGGCTACATCATATTAATTGTAAATATTGTTTTATTTAATCTATTACTAATATAATACAGAGAGAAGGTTTATTTGTTTGTATGTTTGTTTGTTTGCATTGAATAGGCTCCGAAACTACTGGAATGATTTTGATGAAATTTAGGACAGATATAGAATAGACAACGGGGAAGCACATAGGCATACTTTTTATTGCCGAAAAATGTACGATTCCATCGAGATTTCTTTTTGCGCGCATGAAGTCGCGGGCAACACCTAGTCTAAATATATAAAAGGCAAACCTGACTGACTCATCTATCAAAGCACAACCGAAACTACTGAACAGATGTTGCTAAAATTTGGCACAGATAGTTGTAATGACGTAGGCATCCGCTAAGAAAGGATTTTTGAAAATTCGCCCCCTACAGGTGTAACAAAGGGGTTAAAATTTTGTATGGAAACCGAACTTTACGCGGACAAAGTCGCGGGCAAAAGCTAGTAAAAAATAAACGTAGATTACTAAATAAGTACATGTTCCTAATATCTGTTCATGGTGATTAGCATTAGAATTTATTATAATAATATGTATAAACTTTACAAACCAACAGAATAATATTTAGGTATATATATGTATATATTTACTTATTCTTTTGTTAATCAATGTTGTCAATTTTGAATCAAATATGTTTTTTCTTTCGTCGTGTAATAAATTATATCAATAATTTCGGTTACTTTACGTCAGTCTGACTGGCAGCTCGGTTTGCGTACCGACGTTTGATTTTTGGTGGTGAGTTCAAATCCCGGTAAGATAAATATTATTTTTGTAATTCTTATAATGTCTTTGTTTTTCTTTACTTAATAGTTTTTATTTATTTTTTATTAATTTTTATCGTTGTACTAAAACTACGACCAAAGCTCGGTCTCCCTAGTACCTACTTATAAAGAGTTTTTGTACCTCCATCTTAAAACTTTGGACTAAAAATTTGGACATTCATCGAATACAATCTTTTCATACTTTATATAATATAATCTACACTAATATTAACAGCAACTTAAAGTAACTAATAATAAAATAAGTACATAATTAACCATATACTTTTATTACTGGGAAAACAAGCATCGCTCGGAGTTTTATAGTGCGACAAAAAAAAAAATCGTCTGACCGGGATTCGAACCCGAGACCAATTGGTCGCAACAACGCAAAAAGCCAAAGGGCTACCAAGCGTCTTACATCAGATTGCGAAATTACGCATATGTTATAAGTATTACACGACGAAAGAAAAACTAATATTGACTTAACCTTTATGCAGACGACATAAAGGTCCATTCGGGGGTAAAATAAATTTGAACGGACTTTCAACAATAAATTCGAATAATTTTTGAGCAGAAAAGAGGGGAAAAATTTGACATACGTCTCATTAGCAAGAGGCCTAAGCCGGTACTGTCTTATTCAATAGATATGAAAGAGAAGGAATGACAGGTCGCCATTTCGCGATGTTTCATTCGACTCGTACGAATTATTTATCATTGAAATAAATTAATACTAACAAATATCACATTCTATACGAAAAATCAAAACAACAATTCCCTTCCTTTTATTATGTTTTACGAAACTTCAAATAATTTTCTCATTTCTGTTCACAAATAATACAGTTACAACTCCAAGAATTTCTATTTTAATGGTTACTTTATGATTTTTTTTTTATCGAGAAAATGTTCAGATAACGTGTTTTGAAAACGAAGGTCCCTTAGCAAATATGATCAAAATTAACATATACTTTTTTGCTGCACTAAAATGTATCCATTCGTCTCAAAAAATTTTTGAAAGAAGCGTATTTCTAGGGTAAGAGCGCCTTAAGACTAATATTAATAACTAGATATTGCCCGCGACTTCGTGCACGCTAAAAGAAATTTCGCGGGAACCGTACATTTTACCACAGTAAAAAGGGGTATATGTCCTTTCCCGTGGTCTGATCTACATCTGTGCCGAATTTCATCAAAATTCGTCCAGTAGTTTCGGAGCCTATTCGATGCAAATAAACAAACAAACTTTTCCTCTTTATTATATTAGTATAGATATATTCGGTAATCCATGATCTAAAAATGGATCGATAACCAACTTCAAAGCGTAAAGTTTTAGTATTAGCGCCCGCGCCCGCGCCGGGGTGTTACAATTACGTACTAGCAGTGAAAGTTACGTCGGCTACGTATAACGTGAACGTACGTAACTCGCCTCGTGATTTCCATTTTAATTGCGATGTAAACAAAGGAAGAGGCTTATTTATAGTAAATAATTCGACCACACCTGCAGGCTGACCTTTGACCGCGATATGGACGCCTCACACCACGTCATCTGGTCCCGTGCTAAGTATCCGAAGAACTTGTGAATTGTGATACAGGTACTAGAAAACGGGAAATATACTTAATAATTTTATACTATACATATATTTAAGATTTTTGTTATATTATACTTATATATTATTATTAATACACATCCATGATCCATGACCCAGGAACACAGAAAAACTTTTTGTTCCTTCGGCGGGATTCAAACCCTCGACCCCCGGCTTGAGTACCAACGCGCTGAACCACTGAGCCACAGAGATCGTTAAATAATATAATAGAGTTACAAATCGAAACCACAAGATTCGAGCAAATGTCAATTTAATATATTATGATAGCTCGACACTTGGATTTTTAACTCTATTGTTTTATCGCTGAGTTCTATTTCCAGTGCTCTAAATTTTCCCCGATCAGCCGGATTTCGGACAATCTAGTCCCGACTCCCGACCTTAAACGCGTAAAGTGTGTTTTGCGTATACTTAACGTTTTCATTTTTGATTCGATCGATTCAACTTCATTTGTGAAATAAGCCCTTAGAATATACTTGCAGTCTGCAGAGCAGGAGCACAACAGTTGGTTGTTACGAGATTCAGAAATTATTTTATCTCCCCAGCACGATGATGGAGGCCAATTCTGCCATAACAAGGACACGGGGCCGTACTCCGGGTGCACTTACCTTGTGTCACGAGTTACGACATGAATTACAAAGTTACGGCAATCCTACAAATTAGATATCACAATTACCAGAGATTACTTAGGTGTAAACAGCGATAACCTATATTTGGCTAGATATCAGAGGGGAAATTCTGCTAAATAAAACCTCCATTAATACAATATTACTACAAGCAAGTTCCGATACGCTAAAACTGTCAAATGGTGTTTTGATAAACGTTAAACCAATACGAAATGCGCTCTGATTGGTCGAAACGTCATAAAATCCGTTCATGGTAACATGTCGCTTCACGTTCAATCCAATCAAAGTAAAATGAAAGTCTACTTTAAATACGAGGATTGAGGAGCGTGATGTGCGTAAAAACTCCATTGGGGTCAATACACACCGAGACGAGACGAGACGTGCCTAGTAGCTTTAAATTTGCAATGTGGCCCCTCTATGGCTCCTCCATTCTTTTCCACCTTTTTTTGGATGATTAGCTGATGCAAGAGTAAATTAAAATTTTGTACAATTTCAGTATTAAAAAGTACATTTTGCGACGAAACACGATAGAGTCGAGAACGTGCCAAAGAGCGACAAACCCCAGAACTTTGTCGCGGCTTGCAAATACTTAGCTGGATTAAACTATGATACGCTGTATTCTTTGAACATGTTGATTTATTTAAAATATTATGTAATTTCTTTGTACAAAGAAATCTCAGAACGATTAAAAAGTCTTACTGCCCTAAAGCAGATGTCCTATTTATTCTTCGAATGGGGATTTAACTCGCTCTACAGTTCACAGTCGGTTAGAAGATAAGAGAGCACTCTTTACTTAACAACTGATAACTGTCGATAACGATCAAATATTGGCTGTACCCCATAGATAGTGTTAGTTGGTGTTTTACTTCCGAGCTGGTTAGACGGTGAATTTCCAAAAAGTTTACTTCCGTTGAGGTTATCTTCAACTTTTTTGCAGGTTTTTAGAGCACTATGCGAAATTTTATCGTCTGGCCGCCAATTTTTAATAAGGCACAAATTAATAATAGTATTAATAATAAATAGTTTGAAAAGTGCAATAAAAGAAAAGAAAAATGGTTGCCAGCCGATAAAATTCCGTGTAGAGCCGGCCGTCATTATCCTCAACGGAAATCAAGTTTTTTGGAGATTTCCCCTCGAATTAACTCTCGGCTTTAGTTGTCTTATAGAGTCGTAGAGTCGCCAACATTTTGAACGTTTGTACTATGTTTATGAACTTCTTTATTGTCGTTTCGGTTTTCCCAGTTTCGTGCTGTAAATAAAACTTGAGAGACGAGTTTCTTACAATAAATTACTAAAAGTTATCTAACTATAGGTTCGTTCTAAGACTTACTAAAAGTTATCCAGCTATAGGTTCGTTAATATTTTTATTCTGTTTTGCTCTTTTATTCATCTCTCGTTTAGCGATTTCGTCTACAAAGTGTGCTTTCATCTCATACCTTAATTAATTAACATTGTTATTTTAGTTTTCCACTCGAATGGCCTGCTAAATATTTTACACCGATAAAATAATAGTTGCATAAAACTCTCCATTGTTGAGTAACTGAAAGTGTCCGGAAGTGAAATAATCGTTTGTGAAGTGCATAATGTACTGATCGAAGTGTAGAAGTGAAGTGAAAAGTTGTGAAGATGCTGTCACGTGGCTTCAAGTACAGCCGCCTGGGCGAAGAGGAGGATGTTAGGTAAGGACTAAAGATAAGTCACGTGATAAAAACTTTTGTAAAGCGACTTAGGTATTTATTGCGAAAGTCCTTTTCGCTGATGAGAAACTAGGAAAGTAGTACTTACGTAGGTACCACTCTAATGCCACGCTAGCCATACTGCATACACGTTATGGTGTACCTGATATCGGTTTGCCTGCGCGGTTCCACCTATCAGGTAAGCTTGTGATGAGTGGTGTGAAAATGTGCACAGATAAACGTGTCAGGTATACCGCTACGTGTACGGCGAGCATTATGCGTGTTTTGAAATGCCACAAAAAAGCTTCTATCATGCGCCATGAATTATCCAATTTAATGTTATACAACAGGGATGTTATGGAGCTCCGTAAGCGTAACCGAAACTATCAAAAGTCCGAAATAAATAACTATCCTTAACCGAATCCTTTATAAAAGCTTTGGATAATTTCGGATATAGGCGGAGAATATAAGAACCGACTTACCAGCTTTTTAGGCCAAATTATTACATTGAAAATTGCATTTCACTTACATTCGTCATAAACCTAATACATACCCGTAACAGATATAATTTTATCTCTATATCTGTATCCACATCCAGATCTCTCTTATGCAAAATTGATAACAATGTGGCTACCTACTGGTTCCGGAGTGATTTCGATTGCTGATTTGATTCACATTGATTACTTTCGGTTAGACACTTCACACAATAGATACGAAATGATACGATCAGCTTATAATTGCTTGTAGGCGTAATATCTGGCACAAGATCTAAAGCTAGAAATTACCCTGGGACTTTAACTTGGCGATCCAGTCTCAGAACAATATACTAAGGACTGGGACTTCATTATCCGGATATCCGGCCGGAAAATTTCCGGATAATGTGGTCCGAGAGAAAGGGAGAAAATGAAAAAGCCTTCACTATTTAAACTTGATGACTATGATGATGGTCTTGGCTCAACCTCAATGTAATTTTCAGCACGACTCTGCAAGAGCTCTAATAAAAGTTAAAATGCTAATCAGCCAAGGTGTAGCAAGGTGGAGCATAACTCTTCACAAACACAAAACTTGTTCCAAGAAATGTTTGGCAGGGCTCCTAGCATTCTTGAAAAAGATGTCACAAAAACCATACCAATAATTGACTTGACTGGTGACAATACTGTGCCCTCCCATATATTTCAAAGTAAAAATAAGTTTAAAAAATACATTAAAGTCAATAAACACATTAAGAAAACAAGTAAATTGTTAATAAAAAACAAAAAAAATATTTTTAAAATATCTAAGCTGACAAAACAAAAAAATCTTATTGAGAATAAATACTAAGCCAGTATTAAAGAGTTAGAAAATACCACTTATGTCTATGAGGCAGAAGTGTGTAGTCTCCAAACTGAAATTACTGATCTACATGACACTTTAAGATCCATAACAAAAAAATATGAACTAGCCCAATTAGAAATATCCAGTCATATATCAGCGTTGAATATTTTACTGGACGACTACCGTTACAATGAAGATAGAGTTAAGTCTTTATTGAGACACAACTCATCATGTCAGTGTCTGGTAAATGATTCAACAAATATTATTAATTGTAATTTAAGCGTGGAGGCTCATGCTAACTCCTCTCATGAAAACTTGATTGTGCCATCGGCCTCGGGTCCGGGCATGGTCACTATATATTATAGTGATGAGCTTGGTCGGGGAGTCTGGGTGCAATTGAGTAAGTTGTATGGGGAACAGTCAGTGTACAACAACTGTATGCCAGGTGCAACATTTACACAAATAATAAAAAAGACTTTAGGTACAACTCACTGTCCCAATACAACACTAATCATTTTAGTGGGGAGACTGGGAAATGCGAATAGTAACCAATTAGAATTTTATTTAGAGTCACTAAACAAATTACAAAATATTAATAAGGTTATATTTTTCACATTTCCTTACATAAAACGGTTGCCACAGGAAAACAAAATTAGATATAAGCTTAACAGCCAATTGTATACATCTGTTAATAATAATTGTATATTATTAAATAAATTTGACAACAAAATAAATATAATTGACATTAATAATATTTTAAATTATAAATGTAAGTTGACATTAGATAGATATTATCTATCCTTTTATTATACAAGACTTATAGCAAGATCGCTATTAACTTTTTTATATTTTAACTCAGCCAAGTACTTGGCTAGTAAGACAACAACTGTTTCTATTGAGCAGTTTAGTCATAATAATATGACTGATTATAACAGCTTGGAAAATGTTCCAAATAATAATAATTTAAATTAGCCTGTAAGACAACAGAGAAAGTCTCTAGCATTGTAGGTATAAGTAATCACAAAAATAAAGTTTCAATAAATCATAATAAATTATGTACACTTACGCTGGTGCATCAAAACATACACAGTCTTATTAATAAAATTATTTACACCACAGATTAGTAATCCAACATGGCTGTCTCTGTCAGATACTTTGGAACAGTCACTTGATAGACAAAGAGAGCGATTTGGATTTGCTTATCCATGGTGTAAATATTTTTATTAATAAGGGTGTATAGGTATGTCTAGTAAAGAATTAGAAATTGAGTTGTTTTTAAACAATAATATAGACATTTTATGTATAACTGAACATTGGTTTAAGAAAAATGAAATAATGTTAAATCTTGGTATGCACCAGCTGGCTAGTTCTTTCTGCAGAGAAAAAGCCATGAGAGGTGGCTCACTTATACTAATTAAGAAGAGTTTAGTTTAGAGTTTAGAATTAGTACCAACGTAGATCCATTAAATAAAGAAATAATTAAGAAACTAAGCTCTGATCACTGTGGACAGCAAGCTATTTTCCCTATAGATAATAATAATTGCAAACAGTTACACAGGGACAGAAACACATGTATACCAATAAATGTTAAACGTATTGAGAAATTTAGAGGTGAAATTATAGCTAATATTTTACATTTAGAGTATCATAATAGCCCGGATATGTCATTTGGTAAACTGTTTAAATTAATTAAACATAATTTTGATACCATTTTCACCTCTAAAACAGTGAGAACAAACAACAAAAGTAAATTCAGTGAATGGGCAACAGCAGGTATTTTGAAAAGTAGATTTAAATTGTATGAACTCTATAATGAAAGAACAATGAATCAAAGTGAAGATTTTAAAAGTTATGTAAGGTTATATTCAAAAATATTTAAGCTAGTTTGCTCAGCAGCAAAATCTCTTCACATTAGAAATAAAATTAAGAATTCTAAAAACAAGGTTAAGACAACATGGTAAATAATTGCAAATGAAACTGGAAGAGTCACCAGACGCAACTCATCTTTTAAATTAAATATAGATGGTAAAATAATCAAATCCGACATTGAAGTTGCAACTGCTTTTGAGAAATTCTTTGCTGACATTCCAGTTTCAACCACAAAAAATTTAAACGCCTCCTGCTGCTGCTGAATTGCTACTTAAAGAAAACGTAAAAGAGTGTGAAATCGAATTTAGATTTAAAGAAATAGGACCTCAAGACATTATTAAACATTTTAATTTGTTAAATATCAAGAATACTTCAGATTTATGGGGCCTATCTATGAAAGTTATTAAATCTATAATCGATATTATTGCACCTTACTTAGCAACTATCTTTAATGATTACATAAAACGTGGCGTCTTTCCTGATCTAATGAAACACAGTAAAGTTTTACCTCTGTTTAAGTCTGGTAGTAAGTCGGATCCATCTAACTTCCGACCTATATCTATTTTACCAACACTAAGTAAAATTTATGAAAAAATAATACTTAATCAGTTGCTAGCACACTTCAATATAAATAATATTTTACATAACAAACAATTTGGATTTACAAAGGGACGCTCTACAACAGATGCAGGCGTCGATCTAATTAGTTATATTTTTGATGCTTGGGAGAGATCGCATGATGCTCTGGGAGTCTTTTGCGATCTCTCTAAGGCATTTGATTGTGTGCAACACTCAACATTGATCAGGAAATTGTGCCACTATGGAGTAGTGATGTAACGAATATTCGCATTCGCATTCGCGAATATTCGCACATTTTTGTATATTCGCATTCGCATTCGCAAAATTGTTGCGAATGTTTTGCGAATATGTACTTATATCAGAAAACAAAAGCAAATGTGCGAGTTTCTTACGCCGGTTCTTCTCGCCGGGCTAGTTTCCAAACCGGTGGTAGGCATCATGTAGGACAATTCTATAAGCGTTATATCATAACCTACATGGAAATAAAAATTTTGAGTTTAAGTTTGAGTGAGCGGAGCGGAATGAATGACGCTTTATTTAGATTATAGATGAGTTCGTTTGAACTCGGCAATACTCGGAAGATACGAACGTAACGAACCCATAACGAACCTAGTCCGAACGCGACTGCCGCCAAACCATAGACAAATTGGCGCCAAATATGAACAACAACTGAATATTCGCATTCGCGAATGTCGGTAGCAGATATTCGCATTCGCATTCGCGTTCGCGAATGCTAAAAAATAGACATTCGTTACATCACTACTATGGAGTAAGGGGTCCAGCACTCGTTCTCCTAAAATCTTATTTATCAAATAGGATTCAGAGAGTTGAGATAAATGGAAAAAGATCCACAGGTACTAAAATTGAGATGGGGGTCCCACAAGGGTCAATTTTAGGACCCTTTCTTTTTCTGATTTATATAAATGACCTACCATACCTTATTAATGAAAAAAACGGAATAGTATTATTTGCCGATGATACGTCACTTACTTTTAATATTAATCGCCAAAACTCGTGTTATGACGAAGTAAATAATGCTCTTCTAAAAATAGTACACTGGTTTAGTGTCAATAATCTTTTGTTAAATAGCAAAAAAACTAAATGTATAAAGTTCACGTTGCCGAATGTAAGGCAAACTAAAACCAATGTGCTATTAAATGGGGAAGGTATGGAACTAGTAGATACAACCGTCTTTTTAGGTATTACATTAGACGCGAAACTTCAGTGGGGCCCTCATATTGCTGGATTGGCCGACAGACTTAGTTCAGCAGTATTTGCAGTAAGTAAAATAAGACATTTTGCAGACGAAAACACAGCAAGGCTTGTGTATTTTAGTTACTTCCACAGTATAATGTCCTATGGCATTCTGCTATGGGGCAATGCTGCAGATATAAATACTATCTTTGTGCTGCAGAAGCGAGCTGTTCGGGCAATCTACAAGCTGGCCCCCAACACTTCATTAAGAGATAAGTTTAAGGAAACTGGGATCTTAATTGTAGCTTCTCAGTATATTCTATCAAATGTACTATATGTTAAAAAAAATTTAAGCCTATTCAAAAAAAAAAAAATGACAACCACAATAGAAATACTCGAAATAAGAATAAGCTTGATGTACCAGTGACTAGACTTAGTAAAGTAAAGAATTCGTTTAAAGGCCAATGTATACGCATATACAATAGGATCCCAGAAAACGTTCAACATTTTTCAACCAATAAATTTAAAAAAGTAATCAAAGAACGTTTGTGTAGTAAAGCTTATTATAAACTTAATGATTTCATGAATGATAGCACACCTTGGTAATGAGGTGGCCCCCTGCAAGGCTACTTCCATATACTATTGTATTCTAGTTATATAGTTTTAGTCATAACATTGTTATACATTTTTTTTATTTTAAAAGAACAATTTTCCATCTTTTTGGTAAAAGATGGCCCCGCGCGAGTTTCTTACGCCGGATCTTCTCGCCGGGCTAGTTCCCGAACCGGTGGTAGGCATCATGTATACCGACGTTCAATAAGTGTATAAAAATACCAACATTGAATAAAAAATTTTGACTTTGACTTTGTAGATAGAATTCTAGAAAAAAAAATACATTTCAAGTTTCTAAGGCTATAAACGCAGAGTCATTAGAATCAGTCGCAGTACTTGTGTATTTATCTAGTATTAAATGATATGATAGCGATTATCACGTGGTTCGATTGTAAAGATAATTCGATCAAAGGTGTAGGTAGGTAGTGGATGGGATCGTGCCAACCATAAAACTATAATATTGGTTTCTTCATTGTCGTTTATGGGCATAGAGACTTACCCTCTAGAAGTTAAACAGGAATATTATATTTTTCGTAAAACGTATAAATAAAAATGAATTGCAGATCCCGTGTCTCCTTAAAGCTCGGAAACGGCTGGACCCATTTGACTTTTTTGATCTAAAAATAATTGTGGAAGTTCAGGGAAGTGGTGAGAGAAATTGAAAAAAAATTTAGAGGAAAATACTGAAACGACAATTACGAGTACAGTAAAGCGCAGTGGCGAAGGCTAGTTCTCCTGCATAGGGAAGCCCTAGCCTGTAAAATAGGTAGGGATCTGGAGGAGGGTCTTCAAAAGGTCGGTGGTAAGTGGAGCTGATTGGAATGGAGTTACAGGAACCCCGCACCACTGGTGCAGTCAGTGTTAGTAGTTCTTTCTATTTTCTTTCAGTAAAACTTACTAGTATTCCTTTACTTAAAATAAAAAAGGTTTTAATATTCGTGATCGTTAAGTATCGAAATTCGAAGACACTAGAGTTCACAATGTCCCTACCATCAGAGATTATTGAGTCGGAGTGTCGGTATGTTCTATATTAAATTCCCGAGTCCCGACTCTGTGGGCGTTCTCCTGCCTCCCACGATTATTGAATTTTAATAAATACCTAAGTAATTTACCCTATTCTACGTGAACGTTAAGTAAATGATTGTATTTTCTTAATTTATAATCAAGAAGAGATGTTGTGTTGTAGTTGCGATGTAGATACTAAGGCTATAGATAGCCAAATTGCGTTACACCCGTTATAACGCGTTTCAAATGAGAATAGGAACGTAATGACCTTCTTCTGTCGAATATCACTTGAAAAGTGCGATTTTCCGAATAACTTATGTGCATAAAAATATTAATAGTCTTGCATCGAAATTAAATAAAATCGTTAATTAATAGTAATAAATTATCTAAACATAAATTTAACTATCATTACAGTCTAAATTCGAAACAATATGGCGCCGACTCGATCCTATTCTCATTTGAATCGCACTATACCTACCGAAATATTGAAAGGTGGCACCTGGCCCTAACTTTACAGAGACAATTCGCTCAGTACAAAAATTAGAAAAACGATGTTTTTGAATGCTGCGTCGCTCTTGAAACTTTGGCATTGTGGGGAATTGGGGATCCAAACTCCAAAAGCGTTATTAACTTATTACTCGCTAATCATCTAGCGTCCGTCCGTCTGGCGTCTCTTAAATAATATTAAGTAGGGTACAGTAAGCTTACTATAAAAAGTAAGCTTACGTTAAATTGTGTACTACTTACGTTAAATTGTGTATTGTGAAGTGGGTAGGTACGGTAGACCTTGAGGGTTCATGACGCACCGGCTGGTCGAGTCGCCGAGTGTCATGTCACGATTGCGTTCGACTTTAATAATTGATTGACCAACTTTTTGGAGCCCCTGAAGTGAGTTTTAAGGTAACCACGCACGTGTTGGACCATGGAAGACCAGGGACAGTAGCAACAGCGGCTGTCATAAACCCCCCCCCCCCTTCCGTTTTTCTCAACCATCCTCGTCGCATTTACATTGACCTTTAGCTTCAATCCCCCCCCATCCTCCCCCCCCCCCTCCCCTCCAAGCAAAAATCCCATCGAGCCATAACCACCCAATAACTAAGCCTTCCTGAGTATTGACCCCTAGACCCCCGAGTGAGGTATCATTGGAATCGGGAAAACATTGCACTACCATAAAACTATAATAATGAAATACATTTTTTCTTTTTTGTCTGATTAAATCCTATCTTTTTAATTTATTAATATGACATCGAATTAGTTAACATTCTTTGCCACTAGGGGCGCTGTTTCTAATTGCATCAAAACGGGCCCCTTGTGGCAAATAATGGTACCTAATTCGATGCCATACGAATTGTAGTTAGTTACCTTCTTCACGGCGAGTTTGTGAGTAGTGACTAAAACTCGCACTCAGCTCACTGAGTACCGTGTGCAATCCAAGTCATAAACGACTGATATGGAAGGTATAGACAAGTACAATAGAGCAGAGATTCCTAAACCTCTGCCTCCTTTCAAAATTTTCTGGTTCCGTAGCCCTTCAACAGTTTTGCTATCCAAAATCTCTTTTTTGAATATAACCTAAAAAGGTATTGCCGCCATTTGTAGCCTACCTCTCCGGGCCATGGCCTCCTTGACAAACATCAAATCATGCGAAACAAACTATTTTGGCATACTTTATTTTTTAACATAAAGTATAGAGTCCTACTATAATATAATATTATAAATGGGAAAGTTTGTGAGGATGGATGGATGGATGTTTGTAACTCTTTCACGTAAAAACTACTGAACGAATTTAGATGAATTTTGGTATTGTAGTAGTTTAGGCTCTGGATTTAAACATAATATACTACTTTATATCCCGAAAAAGCGCAGTATTCCCGTGGGATACCCGATACTGTAAAGCCGCGGAAAAAAGCTAGTGCTGTACAATATATACAAAAAAATAACATACAATACTTTATAATAAAGTACGGGTGGCAACTGGCAACCCTACAATGAAGGTGAAGTCTTCAAAGAAGCGGGGGACCACGAAGTTCTAGAAGAAACTTCGTGGTCCACCGCTTACGACTAGTGCACCCCCCCCCCCCCCCATTTTTCGTCACCTCTCCGTGTCCCTCGTCGAGTATTCCGTGCCCCGCAGGACGGCCCACTTTAGGAATCAAATAAATCAATGGTATAGATAGACCAATCAAAATAATATTCTGACACGCTACACAGTCATCTGCACGCAGCACTCACTACGTAGAGTGTAATATTTGCTGTGGCTGTTCAAACACCACTTATTATCAATTGTCATGTCGTTCTACACCGATAATTCTAGTAAAATAAACAAACAGAATAGATTGTGGTTCTATTTGGTACAGCATCTTTGCTTCTGATTCCGTCTTATTCTTTTTAAAAGGGACAGTAATGGAACCAATGTAATAACTAATAAGTAATAACTGAGTCTGTTTTAAGCCGATATACTAGTAAATGAATAATTTTACTTTAGTTACTAGTAAAATAAAAATTCAGAACTACGGTCTGTTAATTGCAGGTAAAGCTCTATATTTTTCCATCGCTGTAGATCTTTCCAAAAGTTTACTACAGTAAAACAAATTTGTTAATTAATGCTTTTGACAGTTACATAGTTAGATTTAGATTTTATTGTATATTATGTGTATTACATGCTTTGATTAATATTATATATCTATGATTACATGTTTATTGTATTGTATATAATATTATGTATGTTGAATAAAGAATTTGAATTTGAAAATTTTATTGCACTACTACAAGTATACGGAGTGTCCGCGATTGTGTGGGAAAATTGTGGGCCGATGAAGCTAGGGTTACCAGGATTTCAGGATTTTTCGACTCTTCTCAGGATTCCGGCCGGATTTAGCAAATCTAGTGATAGCTCAGGATTTTCAATAAAACACAGGTTACATTTTAAAGATCTCTCTTATTAAACTACTAAAAATAATTTTCTTTTAGTAACAATTGCAGTTAAAATCAATACTTATTTATCAAAGTGAAACAAACTAAAAATAATCTTCTTTTGGTAACAATTGCAGTTAAAATCAAAAAAGTCGCGTAAAACGCGTGCGCAAGATAATAATACGTTTTTGAGAGAAAATTCTCAAGCTGTAGAAAATCTCAGGACTTTTCCATGGAAATCAGGCCTTTTTTCCGGACTTTTGATTTTTTCATCTGGTAACCCTAGATGAAGCGGACATCCAAATTTTCAAATTTGGATCGTTTTATCAAACAGTTCCTCTGTACCAACAACCGACCACAGAGATGAAAATATATCTACTTATACTTACGTACATATATGTTTACATACAGACTACACTTTTGCTACTACTTTTTACTTACGTTCACCTCTACAGCTACTTTATGGTAATAAACTAAAACCTTATTACCAGCGGTACATAGTTCGAGTGTGCGGTAGGAAACGCCTTTCTAAAATTATAACCTTCAGTGGAACCATGTGACTCTTGCTACATTTGACCGAACGCCTTCGAATGTCGCGCCTGCTAATTACGCACTTCCGAAAATGGGTTATATGCTTTTAGGTAGGTATACCGGTCGCTATTAACAGAGAGATAATGGTACAGTCTTTAGCCTAGTTGCCAGCTCTAATTACTACGGCGAAGATCTAATACAAAAAATATGTATGGGATTTGACATAAGCATTGCCCACTTGCGCAGATCAGGGTTGCAGTTAACCCTTTATCCATCATCCATCCATTCGTCGAGCTCAGTGGCCTAGTGGGTAGACCGTTTGGTTCGCACTCGAGAGAGTGTAGGTTCGAATCCCAGGTTGTGATGTGTACCAATGAGACTTTTTCTGATCTCAAGTACATTATACGGACGCTCTAACGGTGAAGGAAAACATCGTGAGGAAACCCGCACATGGTTGGCCCCAGACGTATTGACCACTATTCCTCTGGACTAGGCTGACTATGTTGCGAGAATGCCGTAAGTGCTTGGGCAACCATACGACATTTAAAAACCAACTGTCCCAGGCACTACAGTATTTCAAGAGTGGTTACTTTACTCTGAGAATACTGTATAAATCATCCATTAACGGATGAAAAGGCAGTTTTATTCATTCGTCCATCTTCACAAACATTCACATTTATTATCGTAGTAGGATTGTTGTACCTAAGGTTGACATATTGTACACTGTCCTTTATTAACATGCATTATGCGTCTGGCGTGCTGGTGCATAATAATGACACATGCATCTGGCTCAAGGGTGCCTGAACTTTAGTCCAGCTATTGTCGCTGGACGGAGACTTCTTTCACCACTATCTTCATTTCGCCATTCAATGGGTTATGTCGTGAAAATGGCGGCTGGATTTGGAACCTTCTGTTAGCGTTCGCGTGGTGATGTGGCGAAGTAACAGCTTGTTACGTTACAATCTTTCTGAACAAGGTATATCCCATTCTCATAGATAAGATACAAATTACAATGTAATATTATATATCAATATTTTACACCTGCTAGGTATCATAAAGTAAAACTCTACAGACTACATCCATATTGTGACAACTGACATAAGCTTATTTGATATTTCTACGTGTTTACAAATGAGTAATCACATTTTATACCTTTGAATTTATATTGTGATAATATTGTCATAACTCATACCCATGTCGATTCCAATTTTATAGCCTCATTCATAATATTTATGATTTGTCCGCGATTTACTTCGCGTGTCGTAAACTTTATAATCTGATAAAACAGTCCTCTGTGAAATGCCGACGCCCGACACATCACTGGTTTGACCGCAAGTCGCAACCATGGAGGTAAAATAGAGGTCGCATCACTTGTTTGCACTAGTCGTATAAATTAATGCGAAAACCCCTTTTTACGAATATTATTCAAACGGAGGAGTATGAAATTTGACACAGTTAAAGTTTATGTAGAGGAAGGTGTGCAGAAAGCTAATTTTTAAAAATAATTCTTAGAAATACATAAAATTAATAAGTAATTAATATGTAAAAACAAACACTACCTACCTCAGATTATGAACTTACACTACCGCGCGTTAGATAATCATACAATCTTGTTACATTCCTCTCAACTATCAAGGTATCTAATATGCGTACTATAGATTTAGGTACGGTATAGACCATAGATTTAGGATATACCTAAGCTATGGTATAGACCAGTGGTCCCCAACCTTTTTTTTACGCGGGCCACAAACCCGTTGTACTCCTGGTGTCGCGGGCCGCAACCAAAATTTTTTAGGGGCAAAAAAAATGTTGTTTAAAAGAGATGTTTGATTTTGGGCCAGCTCTATGTACACCACATAGGTAAATAGGAGAAATATAAGTTAATTTCATAAAAATACAAAAAAAGTAATTTGAAGAAGGGGTAAGGGTATTATTTGAAGAGTTTTTTAATGCGAGAACCCTATTTTAGGGCGGCATTGACAGTTGTTTTGACTTGACTTTTGACGTAGTTGATAGTTTTAGGAAGAGACATCTTCTTGAGTGTCATACGTCTTTATTTGTGAAAAGTCATGTCATTGTCAAAATGATATTCTTTGGTTAATTCTGATCTAATCCGCCATGTTTTATTTTATGTTGTGTTGCTCTCCTTGGCGAATTTATTTTAAATGTGCATTGAAACGAAGTGAAATAAAATAAAATAAAGGATAGGAAACAGTTACTATATTATGTAGCTATATTTACATATAGTGTACATAGGGCTGGCCCACGCCTCATACATTTCTAGAACATCTCTTTTAACGATTTAATAATAGAATAACACAAGGTAGTTAAAAGAATGAAACTAAACATTTAAGATGAGCTAACGACACAAACTAAAATAAAATAACAAATATGTATTATAATAATTATGTTCACTCAGTGAGATTTTTGGAATTGTGAACGCTTTTCCACAACTTTATCTAACGGTTACAGATTTCACGCGGGCCGCAGATAAAGGCCCGGCGGGCCACACGCGGCCCGCGGGCCGCGGGTTGGGGATAGCGGGTATAGACTAACGGCCCGTTTCAATAACCTATCTATCTATAACTATTTGTTAAAAACGTTGTCATTCAGTCATTTGCTGGTTTTTCGCGATACAAATTTGACGTTTCTATGTCGTTCAAATTTATCTAATATCTATAACAAATAGTTATAGATATTAGATAAATAGGTTATTGAAACGGGCCGTTATAGAGTACCTACACGTACTACGTAAGCCAGGTCAGAGCTTCAAGTCTCTCAACTCGTTCCCAAGGAATCTACTATCACAATGCACAATAGAGATGACGGCTTGCCACATGCGACATATCCACAGTTCACACAGTGAATACGCTCGATTAGCCGTTCGATAACAAATATTCGCCATTGTTCGCGACCACCACAGACTATAGCGGCGTTTGTTTTGTGAAAACATTCCTGGGTGGTAGATATAGCTCCTGGGCCTCTAGTCAAGATGCATTCGATAATTTCGACGGCGAACTTCGAAATCAAAAATATATGGGATTTAACATAAGTCATCTCTAAGTAACATGTCGCTTGCGAGACCTTATGTTAAATCCCATACATTTTTGTTTTCGAACTTCGCCGTCGAAAATATCGAATGCATCTTGACTACTTTGACTAGAGGCCCCGGTGTGCGAGGAGCTCCTCTTCTACATCGTCACGATCATCAACAACTATCATTTCCAATATATTTTTTAACCCCCGACGAAAAAAGAGGGGTTTTATAAGTTTGACATGAATCTACCCGTGGCAACGTAGCTGTCAAAGGGATGGACCGATTTTGATCTAGTCTTTTTTGTTTAAAAGCTGACGTAAGAACGACGAGAGTGTTCTTACTTCTCAGCTATAATTCATCATCATCAGCTCGCTTACTGCTGTCTATGACGGGGTTTACACGTCAATATCATGTTTTATTTTGTTCACTATATACAAAATAAAATTTTATTAAAAAAATATAAATTAAGTAAGTCAAATGAACAAACATATTATATATTATAATCGTTTAAAAAAAAATCTTGAAAAGTTAAATTTATGGATGGGAAAACCTTTCTCGAACTAGCTCTATATGAATTATGAAATATCATCACCATTATTTACAGTAACATCACAAAAATGTTTAACTAATTAGTTATGAATCAGTCTACCGATGACGCGTGTTCCACACGACACTATACTTTCGCGCCAGTGCTGCATCGCTTCATTGCTTTACCCTGGAAAATTCGTTTTACTAGCGAATATTAATATCAAAATCATCGCTTTAGTTTTATCTAGATGTACTAACATATTTACTACAGGTTTTATCTCCTTAACGTACAAAATTAAGATATATATCAGTGGCACGTGCAGCGCTTCAAGCGCTTTATACGCACGCGCCGCTGATTTGCACTCAGCGCAAGCAGCGAAATCTATATAGCTTTATATTATGTTGGTCTCATTTAACTCAGAACTTAGGCCCTCGTAGCCTTATCTGAAAATATAGTTTCTAGATAAAAAAAAAACCTTGAATTCAGAACAAGTGACACAGTGACGAAAGTGGCGTTGTCTGTCGCGTAACACGTTATCAAAATAATTATAAATCGCTACAAGTTATTAATTAGTGTTGCCAGAAACAAGATAAGGTTAGTTCTGCCGGTACATTGTTTTTATCATTGTTTGATTTTGTTGTTTTGCACTATTACAACTGTATTTTATGCTACTATTGTATAACTAAACAACTACATACGAGAATTTCTGATTTAGTCCACTTAAAAAAGCAGGTGTAGAGTGCGTGAGCGGGGACCATCCATTCCTCCTCTTACATTCAACGTAGCGAAGCGGCTCTCCATGGGCCACTTTTCGCCTCCGCGAGAACGAGACGTGATGGGTGGCAAACACATCGCCGCCATTTTGGATAGTTAAATTATTTTTATAATTATCCATTGCATTTCCACGGATTTGCGGAGAGGATAGAAATAGGAAAAGGGAAGGATAGGTGGTGTGGAAAGGAAGTTTGGTAAGTTAGAGTGGGAAATAGGAAATGTAGGATATTACCGCCCAGGAGGGGAAGGGATAGGACAGTAATAGCTAGGGAAGCCGGGGTCGCATACCCTTATACCATAATTACCGGACAGGTAACTTGGGATGAGTATCCCATGACATAAAATGATATAAAATAAAATAGTTAAAAAAAGGAAAAATGTTTCGATAGCTCTATGGCTGAACAGATTTGTATGAAATTTGGTAGGTTGATATAATAGGACCTGGATGTTAATACAGGCTATGTTTCATCCCGAAATAACACGACTGAAGTAGCAGGCAAGAGGTAGTGTTTGATAAGTCGTTTTTTTTTTTTCGAAAATTTCACTTTTCCAGATCGTGTAGTTCAAAAACGGTTAGGAATCCGAAAAGTTGGGTAGGACAAAAGTTGTAGGAAATTTTATTATCTTTCATTACGTAGAAGACACTTTTTCTCTACGACGCACCGTTTTAAAGATATTAGCGAAAAACTCAAAAGTGGGAACTTTAACCCCCTCCCCCCACTCCGGCGCCCCTCCTAGAGGCGGGGATTTTTAGTATGTTTACTCTCTAAGCATCCTGAACAATTTTCTGAAGAAATTGCTTAGGTCCCCGCTCACGCACTCTACACCTGCTTTTGGATTATTCTTTGAGCGGACTAATTAGTGTATGTGTAGTCTGACTACTGGGTAGCCATATTGCCTATGTCCAAATTAAGCCTATGTCCAAATTAATTAATATATTATATTGATATTTTGAGTAACAAAGAAAATGTTACTAAACTTATATTGTTTACCTTTCCTTATATAAAAAAACTGCCACACGAGAGTAACGAAAATTATATTAGATTTAAGTTGAACAGCCTACTGTGTAGTGCTACAAACCAAAATTGTATAGTTTTAAGTAACACTCAACCACATATAGATGTGGTTGACATTAATAATATTATAAGTTTTAGATTTAATAATCTAACACGTGATAAGTATTTCTTATCACAGTTTTTTACTAGATGCATAGCTAGATGGCTATTTCATTTTTTAGTTTTAGGACAAGCCAAAGAATTGGCTAAACCGACCACTGCTTTTATTGAGCAGAGTCATTATTCTGACAACTATATAGTCAGCAGCTTGGAATATGTTCCAAATAATTTAAATTAGTTTCTAAGACAACAGAGGCTCACTCTAGCAATGTGATAATCAATAATATAAATTATTTAAATGTATTACCTATCTTACCTACCAAAAATGTTAACAAAAAATGTGATTTCAATGTAAACCTGGTGCACCAAAATTTGCAAGGAATGGTAGGTAAAGAATTAGAAATTGAGTTGTTTGTTAATGAATATAACATTGATATTATGTGTATATCAGAACATTGGTTTAGAAAACATGAATTAATATTTAACTTTTGTGGTCACCAGGTAGCTAGTTCGTTCAGTCGAGAGAATGCCATTAGAGGTGGTTCTTTAATATTAATTAATAAAAAAATTAAATTTAAAGAACGTAAAGATATTATAAGACTCTCTACTGAACGAATAATTGAGGTAGCCTGTATTGAGTTGAGCCATCTTATTATTGTAAGCGTATACAGGCCTCCATCAGGTTTATACGATTCCTTTGAACAAATCATGGAAGAAATGTTGACAAAAATATGTGCATCTAACAAGAAGATTATTGTATGTGGTGATTTCAACATTAATTTATTAGACTCAAACTCCACCACTGTTAGATTCACATCATTGTTAAAATCGTATAACCTCAGTAATTTATTTTATGAACCGACAAGAATATGTGATACAGCAGCTACTTGTATTGATAATATTTTCACTAATATTACTCCTTATAAAAAAGAAATAATTAATGCGCTTAGCTCTGATCACTGTGGACAATTTGCTTCATTTAATATTAATTGTGAAAATAAACCTCAAGAAAAGCTTGTTTATATTCCTGTGAATACAAAACGTATTGAGAAATTTAGAGGTAAATTAATTTCAAATATTCAACAGTTAGATGGATTTAATAGCTCAGATGAAGCGTTTCATAAACTATTTAAAATAATAAGAACCCAGTATAACTCTGTGTTTACTTCTAAAACGGTCAATTTAAATAATAGAAAAAGTAATTTTAAAACCTGGGCAACTGCAGGAGTTATAATAAGTAAACAGCGATTATATGATTTGTATAACGAAAAGACATTTAATAGGAGTGAATCTTTTAAACTGTATGTCAAGCAATATTCAAAAATTTTTAAAAAAGTATGTCAAGCAGCGAAGGCACTTCACATAAAAGAAAAAATAATGAACGCTAAAAATAAAGTGAAAACCACTTGGAAGATAATTGCAGATGAGACTGGAAGAGGTAAAGGCAGTCGTAACTCTAAATTTGAACTTTGTATTAATAATAAAAAGGTAAATTCTGACCTAGAGGTCGCGACAATCTTCGAAAAATTTTTTGCTGACATTCCGGTCTCAACTACAAAAAATTTAAATTCTTCACCTGCAGTTGCTGAAAAAATACTCAGAGAAAATGTCAAGGAATGTGATGTCAATTTTAATTTTAAAGAAATTGACTCCAGAGATATTATTAACACCTTCAAATTACTCAATATTAAAAATACTACCGATCTCTGGGGTATGTCTATAAAAGTTATAAAATCAATAATTGACATCATTGCCCCCTATCTAGCCTTAGTTTTCAATAATTGTATAAATAATGGTGTGTTCCCTGACCTAATGAAGCATAGCAAGGTGATGCCTCTTTTTAAGGCTGGGAATAAGTCTGACCCAGCAAATTATAGACCAATATCTATACTACCGACTTTCAGTAAAATTTTCGAGAAAATAATCTTAAATCAATTGCTAGCCCACTTTAACATAAATAATTTATTACATAGTAACCAATTCGGGTTTACTAAAGGTCGGTCCACAACAGACGCAGGCATCAGTCTTCTATGCAGCATATTTGGGGCATGGGAGGGATCGCATGATGCACTTGGTGTCTTTTGTGATCTATCCAAGGCTTTCGACTGTGTCGAGCATGCTACGTTGGTCAAAAAATTATACCATTATGGTATAAGGGACACGGCACTTAAACTTTTAGATTCTTATCTTAAAAATAGAATGCAGAGAGTAGAAGTTAATTCTACAAGGTCTACTGGGACCAAAATAGAATTAGGTGTGCCACAAGGGTCAATTTTAGGCCCGTTTCTTTTTCTCATCTATATAAATGACCTTCCTTATCTAGTTAAAGATAAGCATGAGATAGTACTCTTTGCCGATGACACTTCACTAATTTTTAATGTGAAGCGACGACAGTCAAATTATGACGAGGTAAATAGTGCTCTCTCAAAAATGGTACATTGGTTTAATGTTAATAATTTACTTTTAAATTCAAATAAAACGAAATGTTTAAAGTTTAGCCTCCCAAATGTTAGGCAGGCACAAACCAATATACTATTAAATGATGAGAAAATGAACTTAGTGGACACCACTGTATTTCTAGGAATAACACTAGATTGTAAATTACAGTGGGGTCCCCATATTGCAAATCTGGCAGATAAGCTCAGTTCTGCAGCATATGCAGTCAAAAAAATTAGAGAAATTACCGATGAGGATACAGCGCGGCTAGTTTATTTTAGTTATTTTCATAGTATAATGTCATATGGCATTCTTCTTTGGGGAAACGCTGCGGACATTAACACAATATTTGTGCTACAGAAGCGAGCTATACGTTCTATTTATAAGATGTCATGTTTTGAATCTCTGAGAGAAAAATTTAAAGAAATAGGTATTCTGACCGTTGCTTCTCAATACATTTTGGACAATGTGTTGTATGTCAGAAAGAATTTAACGAATTTTAAAAAGAAAAGTGACACACATTGTAGGAATACTAGAAATAGGAACAAGTTAGAAATACCAGTGATCACGACTTAGTAAAGTAAGTAAATCTTTTAAAGGTCAATGTATACGCCTTTACAATAGAATCCCAGAAAACGTTCAAAATCTTTCCATTAATAAATTTAAAAAAGCTGTTAAAGAACGTTTGTGTGCTAAAGCTTATTATAAAGTCAGTGATTTCACTAACGATTGCACACCTTGGGAATAAGATGGCCCCATGCAAGGCTGCTTTTATGTACTTAAGTATGTTCTATGTACTTATGACTAATGTTATATAGATTAAGTTACAACATTGTAAAATATTTTTTGAAAAGAACAATTTTCCCATCTTTTTGCTAAAAGGTGGCCCTGTGCGAGTTTCTTACGCCGGTTCTTCTCGACGGGCTAGTTTCCGAACCGGTGGTAGGCATCATGTAGGACAATTCTATAAGTGTTATATTATAACCTACATGGAAATAAAAATTTTGAGTTTGAGTTTAAGGTAAGACGCTGCAGGCTCGATCCAATCTGCATTTCGTCCCTTTACATCACGGTTATGCCGATTGGACGATAGGACGATGGTGTATAATGGCAGATGGCTACGGTAATATTTAATAAACAACAACAATGACAACAATTCTGCATTAATACAAATCTATATCTTCTAATATATAAAATTTCCATTTCACAATGTTAGTTACCGTACTCCTTTGAAACGGCTTTACCGATTTTTACCAAATTTTATATGCGTATTCAGTAGGTCTGAGAATCGGCTACTATCTATTTTCCATAGCCCTAAGTGATAAGGATTGTTCACCCTTAATTTTTTTTTTTAAATTTTTGGACGAAATTTTTTGTTTTTATTTTTTTATAATGTGGCATTAAAAATACATACAACCCTAAATTTTTACTTAATTATCACAACCCCTATTTTTTATAGCCAATTTAGTAATTTAATCATTTTTCATCCCGGTCGATAACTGATCAATTATAGTGTTTTTAACTTTTTATAAGGCAAAACAACGTTTGCCGGTTCAGCTAGTATATGTATTATATATGTTCACAGTGTACTTATTTTTTTATTATATAAACCCGTTCAGAGACTCTACATCTGTGCTCTACATAATGTAAGCCATTGATATTTTGAAAGGAAAAGAGAGAATATATTCGACCGAGAATGATAAAGGTTCGGTAAAATCAATTACGGATATTTTAGGCATATAATGTACTGCTTATGTAATAGACGTTTAGGCAGAAAAATAATTATTGTACTCTAAAACAAAAATATTCCATTATATGGGCGAGTTTGCGTTGAGCGCAGCTTCACCCATACATGAGATGATGTTTTACTTTAAGTATGACAATATTTTTTTTGCCTTAGTAAATGTCTTTATATGAGCAGTAGATGATATACCCAAAATATCCGTAGTTGATTTTACCAAACCGTATAGATCTACCTTCTATTCGCCTATTGGTCGCAACATTATTTTCCAAAAAAAGAAATGACAAAATACAGCTAAATCTAAAAGTAAAGATACGTCTACGAACCTTTACTTACTAATCCATCCTCGGCTTTTCGGCAACAAATTGCCTGACGATATAGCGAGGTATAACACGATTGTGCGCACACGCCACACCATAGATAATACAGATATATATTAGTATAGATGCGCAACTCTAAAATTGAAACTGAGTCTTGCAAAAGTTTCGGAATGTCGTTTTTAGATGGCGTTGTACCGTTTTAGTTACTATCAAACCCGCTAGATGGAAGTAGTACCGCCTGATAATTTTTATTGAACTGAATTATGGACAGAAATTAAGTTTTATCGGAAGTCGTAGACACAACAACGACCAAGTTCCTCTTTAATAGTGGGATATGATTGCTGCATAGTAAAATGTTCGCGAGCCCTTATAAATACGCCTTGTGTTAGCGATAGCGCGATGTAGAAGTCGCTTAGTGGCATCTGTTGTGACAATCCGAAAACTTTCAAACTGTTAGTACCGGACAGTCATTTTTAGATGTCTCTGTACTCTGTTAATTTGTGCATGTATGAGAGTTTCACCCCCCTGCGCCACACGCCCAAGTGTACTACTCGTACAGCCACGGGCGTAGCCAGGTTTTGGTTTCGGGGGGGGGGGTTCAAGAAAATAAAACGACTACGGGGGGGGGGGGGGGGTAGTATCAAAGTTCTGATTTAGGCTGTTGATTATTTTTCTAAAATAACTTCAATTATTATTTTTAAACAAAAAAATTAAACCGACTTCCAAAGTAAAAATACACAAAAAAGTATGAAATAAAACTGATTTTATAAATAATTCCCCTTTCAAATTTGTCTATTTCTCTACTTAATCTTCTTAATTTTAAAGTCGGTACCAGCTCAAACGATATCCTACAGTATTTTATAGAACTCACGTTCATATTTGCTGGTACCGACTTCAAAATTAAGAATATTAAGTAGAGAAATAGACAAATTTGAAAGGGGAATTATTTATAAAATCAGTTTTATTTCATACTTTTTTGTGTATTTTTACTTTGGAAGTCGGTTTAATTTTTTTGTTTAAAAATAATAATTTCACCCTTTTTAGTGATATATCTTATTAAGTTATTATTAATGTACGTCTTAAAAACGTCTAAAATAAACGATCGAATGTATAACTGAATACGCGCCAAGCTTCCATTAGCTATTGTTATTAAGATGATGATGATGATAACTGTAAGTTACAAATGGGCATATGCTTGCAGTTCTTTAAACAATTCCGAAATTTCCTAACGCATATCTTTAAAAACTGAGGAGTTCTGTTCAGTGCTTTTGGATTCAGGGTATACCTTGGTACAACGTCTTATTCTTTGGTAGCATATGCTTGTGTTACTTCAGTAAAAGTCAAAATCACTATATTATGTGTCGATATAAATTTCGAGGAGTTCCCTCGATTCCTCATGGATCGCATCATCACGTTTCCATTTTAGTGACTAAAGGACCGATTTGGAATTAAACCCTTTACAACAACAAAAGAATTTTGCAAATAGGTCCATAAACGGCAGAGTAATGTTCAAAGATCTCCGTGTTAGTGTAATATAAATACTATGAGAAGTACCTTCTTTATCATCATAACGTGATGATGTATGCTGTGATAGTGGTGGTGATGATGATGATTACTCTAATTAACAAAGTGGCATATGCTTGCAGTTCTTTAAACAACGCCAAAATCCACAAACATGTATCTTTAAGGAGTCAGGAGTTCTGTTCTGTACTTTTGGATCCAGGGTATACCTTGGATCAAAATCTTACTTTTTGGTAGCATATGCTTGGATTACTTCAGAAAAAGTCGAAATCACCATATGTGTCCATATAAATTTTGAGGAGTTCCCTCGTTTCCTTATGGATCCCATCATCATGTCACCAATTTTCTGAAAATGGGACCAACTTCGGATTATACCTTTTTCATCAAAAAAAGAATTTTGAAAATCGGCCAACAGACGGCGGAGTTATCCGCGAACATACAAAAAAAAAAAAAAAAAACATATATACAGCCGAACGTATAACCGCCTCCTTTTTTGGAAGTCGGTTAAAAATCATCTTTCAGATAGGGTTAATGGGGCGGCAAAATATGTTAATTGGCCTCGGGCGCAAAATTTCTAAATACGCCTCTATATATTGGTCAGATCTCTGTATTATATATACCAGCCGGCCCATTTCGGGGGGGGGTTTGAACCCCCTAAACCCCCTGGCTACGCCCATGCGTACAGCAATAATACAGCAATAAAAACCCCAGTGTTAATTGTGCGGAAAACCTGAATGATCACGTATATATTCTTCCAATACTTATTGTATGGAATATGTACGATGACAGAGCAAGTAAAATCGCCTAATGCTAAGGTTGGAACTCTTTGATCATCATATGACATTGACGTTTGACTCGACACTTGTGCTTTTCAGCTTGTATTAGCGCGGAGTTCTATTTTCCGTGGTCTGAATTTTCCCCGGGCCTTACGGGTTCCGGACAATATAGTCCCGGCCTAAGTGATTACCGCTGCCCCCGGACGAGCAAGTCGTAAGTTCTTATCGTTAGCAGTTAGTGCTTGGACATGGCTTGGACAATGTTACAAACCCCCAACTCCAGTACATCACTCGTCAAATAACAACGCGTGCGCTATTTGACGGTATTTTTTTTAATTTTAAGGTACTTATAAATATTTCAAGTTATATAACTTATGTAAATGTTTTTGATTGCATATAATTGAGATCGAATTAAGTAACATTAAAGTACATAAAACATAGGTAAAAATGTAAATCAATGTAATTTTTAAGTAATTTATCTTTTGAGCTTTAAAATACCCCACGTCGCTTTTTTTTTCTAACGCGACCTTAGAAAAAAAAAAGTGACCAACCGAGGGTTAAGATAGGACGAATCGTAGAATCAAATAAGGACCTTTAGTCAAGAATCAAGATGCAGTCGATAATTTCGATTTTAGACAGCGAAGTTCGAAATCAAAAATATATGGGATTTGACATATAAAGGCATCGCAAGCGACATGTCGTTTGTTGTTTTGCATTTTGTTTTCGAACTTCGCCATCCAAATTATCGAATGCATCTTGACTAAAGGCCAAGGTCACGGTCATCCGGTAATCCCCGAATGAGTCAATGTCGCTAGAAAATACTCTACAATACTTCTACATGTTCAACATTGTTATTATTGAAATGTAAGTAGGGCCTCAGATAAAACGTTTAACCTAGATCAAGTTCAACGAGGGTTGTTGACTCAGTGGCCAGTGCACAGACTCGGGCTTTAAAAAATCTATATTTCGAGCAATTGGATTTATATGTAGGTACTTATATATATTATAATATTTATTTCTGAGTTTCATCGATCAAACGGTTGAATTCCTACTTTTTTCTTAGGTACACGTCATAATAATTTTCTATTTTCCCGAATTACAATGAATTTAGTCCTAAATTGGCTTCAGTTTCTTGATTTCCACTAGGGTAGAGGGTAGAGAGTAGAGAAACGAGACTATGTAATGTGCATGTAAAAAAAGCGAAATGCTAGGCGTTAGCGCACTTTACAGGCGCAAATATAAAAGCCGGAATTCTAGGTTCATGCCGGAATTATGCTTATGATGATTTCTTAGAATTTAGAAATATTTATAAAGGCGACTGAAATCGTGTTCTATTTTAGACTCACTGCCCTTGAGTAATATTTAATTTTAAACAATGTCTTTTGATTTGTTTTAGCGGAAATTAATTGTAAAGGGAAAGTCGACTGGAATCGAGTATTTCTTGTGACATTTTTTCACACTCTCTCTCTTTTTGTTTTCAGCGAGCCGGCGCTGGTGTCCGTGCGGGTGCCGATCAACGGCATGACCTGCCAGTCGTGCGTCAACAGCATCGAGGGCGGCGTGCGCGACCTGCCCGGCGTGCAGGACGTCAAGGTGCGTGCGCGTGCGACGTGCGAACTAGATCCAACCTCGTTCTGTGCTTGGATCTGCAAGGCTTCCATGACCTTGACATATTGTCTATATTTAATATTATAAAGAGGGAAAGTTCGTTTGTTTGTTTGCATTGAATAGGCTCCGAAACTACTGGACCGATTTTGATGAAATTTGGCACAGATATAGAGTAGACCACGGGGAAGGATATAGGCTACTTTTTATTGCGGAGATATGTACGGTTCTCGCGGGATTTCCTTTTTGCGCGCTCGAAGTCGCGGGCAACATCTAGTTGTGACAGCTACTATATTCCTTCCAGTGGGGGTCGTGAGGATGGCGAATTGGCGAGGGTCAGCTGACTGCTCACGCCGAAACGCGATGCGACGCGGCGCTGCATTTTTTGCAACGTTTCATTGCAACACTAAATTCGAACTCTATTGCAATAGGCATGATGACTGTTTTTTTTGTTTAAATGAATAGTACTCTTAAATATGAGTAACTTCTCAGCAGAAACAGTATATCAAAAGTTAATATTTTCAAAGGTACAGCAATTTGTATACAAAATTTCGCAAGTCTCGTGAAAACGCTCCATACTAAAGTCGTACCTAGCTGTGACGTCACGCCTAGGTTAAAGTATATGAAATATACGACCGCAGGAACATATTTGAAATTTTTTCCGATATTTGTGCGTTTAAAGTCATACTTACCATAGTGAATGTTTTGTATATTATGATGTAAGTAAACTAATGATGTAGGTTTTGTTTACTAATTTAGCAAAAAAATTTAACTTTTTTGTAGTTTTTGATGTATCTAACTACTAAACTACACATAAAATATTATACATATTTCTTTACATTTATCAAGTTGTAATGCCTCAACATTTCTGAGTATATATTAATGGAACTATTTTAGATGTAGTCATCATCCCTATTAAACGTGTCTTCTCATCCCCATTCCCATCTTCTTGTGCAGGGAATAGAGTTTAATTTTGTATTGCTATCTTAAAAATGTATCGCCTCATCGGGTCGTGTCTCGGTATGAGCCGACACTTAATACATAAATGTCCGACATGGTGTAAGGTGTTCACATAAATACTAACGCTGCTAAAGCTGTAGTTATTACAATAACTGCCGTTTTAAATAATTTCTATTTGTAGCAATTTGTAACGCCACCGTAGCTCATCGAATGCAAACAAAGTGTACAAGCATCTCAAATCGGTTAAACTTTAAAAAATTTTAAAAAAAGTTAGTTAATCAAGTATAGTTTTTTTTTTTTGTTCTGGGGGGAAAATGAAAAGGGCGTAAAGACGCATACCACCCAGGCGCAGGGGGCACCCAAGTGGTGATGTGGGACTTATGGTATACCCACTAAAAACCCCCCATCTTCCTCATCACCGCCCTCTGACGGGGCCACGGGAACGATACACACATCCGCGACCCCGCCGGCGGCAGCCGCCTACAAGCGGCTCCATCTTGAAAGCCCGAAGGCCCTCCACGATGGGCGCACCAGATGGTATTAGGTGCGCTTCCTCCTCAGCCTCCACCAGTACTGTAGCAGACTCCCCCTGAGTCTGCTACTAGGAGGCCATGGGTACCAGATAAACTGGTACCCGGTGGCAGATCAGGTCTGTGGTTCTGCCACCGACCACACCTCGGTCGCAGAGGATAGGGTAAGCGGCGCACCGCAATACCGACATGCCTCTTCCTCTGCGGCCCCACCAATGCCGTTTTGACGGAACGGCCCCGCCAGCTCGCAGGGGGTAGGGAGAGTGGCGTACCGTAATACCATCACGCCTCTCCCCCTGCGATCCCTCCACGGCCGCAGAAGATAGGGAGAACGGCGCACCGTAATACCGGCACTCTTCTTCTGCGGTCCCACCTCCACGCGCGTCCTCTGCGGGCATGTTCAGCCCGCTGGGAGCGCCCTCCTCGGGCCAGCCGGCGGCAAACAGGCCGGCCCCGGTTGCCTCTTAGCTTCACCGTGGGTGACCAGTCCACGGTTACTAAGCCCCACCGCCACGACAAGGCGTGCAACCATCGGGGGGTAATCAAGTATACCTACTTATTTCTAAAACAACTACAGTACCAGGAATCAATTTTCAAACATCATAATATGTCATTTTCATAGAAAACCAATAATAATTGCCAAAAGACTAAGAACCTGTTGTATTGTACGTGCAGTGAAAATGCTTATAAATATTTACTCATAACCGACTACGGCGTATCCAAAAGGAATGATAATTATTATTAAAAAATGAAGAGTTGAAGTTTCATTTGTAATTTGTGCAAAAGGATCAACTCACAGTAACGTACGATATAGTCGTGTTACGTGTAGTGCTAGTGAGTAGTGAGTAGCGAGTGTAGAGTTCCCACAAACCGCAAATTCAACGTGGTCTATCTTATCAAGTTATCACATAATATTATAACAAGTGTGCTGACCTTTTAATGGTTTACTAAAATGTTGAATGTAGGTACCAGTTTCCTAGAAGACCAATTCTCTTAACCATTTTCGCTATAATCTCGGTTCGGTCAACGCACTGACTCATGCTACTTTCTATATCTGTGGGTACTAGGTACTAGGACACCAGACTGCAGCTGGAGAGTGTGTGGTAGACTGGACTGTCTATACTCTATACATCGAACACATAAAACCATATATAGGCTCATATCCCCTTCTCAGATTATAAAACAACGATGATGCTGACGTATGAACTGACGTATACGTATGATTTTTAATAAAAATATTTACATCGCGGATACGCAACTCATGTTGCTTTCTTTGTCTGATACGTTGGACAATCCACTTGACGACAAAGACGGCAACATTGAATTTTTCTATTGTGTAAATATTTTATTGATACCATGTTTATGTGGTGGTGGTGTGCCAAATAAAGAAAATAGAACAAAAATAAAAAGTATAATATGTACAGGTGGAGTTGTCCGAGCACGCGGGCTACTTCAGGTTCGACCCGCGCGTGTGCTCCGTCGAGGCCATCCGCAGCCACATTGACGACATGGGCTTCGAGACGCTGGATCGAGGCGACGACGAGACCAGGTATGCTCTCTGTCTTTCCGCGACTGTAAGAAAGAGATAGATTATATATCACGCCTCCACAAGAGATATCACTACTGCGTAACAGGTTTAGCCCAGCCATCAGATAAACAAAATCGGATTATTGATTCTGATGATCCACATTTTATCAACAATTTATCTTATTATGTATCGTATAGGATTAGTTACTTATCTAACGGCCGAATACTTGAACGATAGTTACATTAAGTGACGCTCAAGTCACATGCTGTCCTTTTCGTTTCGGCTAGCAGAGACAGCGACAGCCTGTGAATAGAGAGTGCACGTAACTTTAATTAGCCTCTCAGTATTCGGCAATGTTTTTTCTAGTTAATAACATCTGAACAATATCTGTTTCAGGAATCTGCTGCCCCGGGAGATCCCCACAGACATGCTCATAGACATGACAGGGTCGGGCCCGCCTAACGAGAGTACGGTCGTGTTAGCGGTCGAGGGCATGACCTGCCAGTCCTGCGTCAATACTATAGAAGGTAGCTGATACTTTTGGAATACGCATAGGAGCATACGATTTCGTATGTGATATGCTTCGCCTGTTCGCTTCGCCTTCGGAGACTGTACACGTTAATTAAAACGGAGCTCGCTCCGTGCGCTTTAGCTTGCGTGCTAATATCTAGTCGATAGTGAATCATGCCATACATCGGTATTAATTCATTCCTTGGTTATATGTTGTCATCAAAAATGGTCAACAATATGCATGTGACACCAAAATGGATAAAATATTTTAAATCTTTATCGCTAAAGAAACATACCCGTATATTTGTTTTTTTATTTATTTATCGTGAATTAATAGTGAAAATTAATCATCAAAAAGTATTGTTTTTGAAAATGCCGCGCAAATTTCAAAAAAGGATATTATTAGCTGAACAAAACGTGACGTCATAGACCGCACGGACGTGTGTCAACTTTCAAACCTTTTTTTTTATTTAAGGGGGAAGGTATTAAACCATTATCAATGTAAAAAATTTCATTGTGTCAAGTGAAACAGAAATTTCATATAAGGCTGGGACTTTAATATGATGCGGAATCCGGAAGGCCGAAGAAAATTCTGAGCATTGAAAATTTCTGTTTTCGATTATAATTTTGTATATTTTTTTTAAATTCATGTTATTTCGGTTTTTAATGTGTAATATTGGTGGAATATTAACCATTAATTATTCGTTGAGGTGCACTAGTGTGGAAAAGTGATACAATTACTAAATGCGTGCTAAATTGGGTTTCCCGCCAAAACTCCCTAGGAAGTTTCAGTAAAGCGTCTATCACTTTACTCGAGTCGACTGACATGACTGATTGACTACCGTGACTATTTATTTGGACTTTGACTAGACTTTGGACTTGACGATTGAGATTTTTAAATACGTTGATGAAATAATACTTGACACTGGCAAATGGTGATAAGCCGACGCCATAAATAATAAAAAAAAAGTCAAACAATGATTTTATCTGTCAACTGTCTATCCAAGTGCGATGACGTTGTGACGTCATAGTCCACAACTCAAGCGCTCGAAAATGGCGTTTTAAAGTCGCCCAAAAATGATTGTGATTTTAAAACATTTTTTCCAGGATAATAAATAATATTTTAGATGTGTTATATATATATATATATATATATATATATATATATTTTTTTTTTTTTTTTTTTTTTGAAATGTTATAACCAGTAGAAACGTTTAAAAGAATAAAAAAAATACATGCATATTCCTTATTGTCGACACAATAGGGTATTTTCCAAGTTTTTGAAAAGTATGTCAAATTGTTCCTAATACCAAAATACATTAGCAGTTTGAACCATTCTTTGTGAATTTCTTTCTTTTCCTTGCAAATTAGCCTAAAAGTTTAAATTAATATTAAAGGCGCGAAAACGCTATTATGAGAGTCATGACGTCACATTCTTGTAACATTGTAACTGTCAAGTGTCAAATTACACTGAAAATGCCAAATCTAGGTATTCTGACCTAGGTACTATTTACGTTTTTAAATATATGTTTTAACCCTATTAAAAATGCCTTATAAAAGGAGCGTAGTGCCAAAATGCACTAATACGTCTATTAAAACACCGGGGTAAATCTTTGTGACCATACCAAAGAACACTGAAATGTGGAAAAAGTGGCTATTACTCACTGACGCATGACGTAAATGATTCGATGCTGGCTATTCTTTATGGAAATCGGGAAGACATTAACAAAAGAAGAAGAAGTACAAGAATATGACGTCACATTCCAATCTCGTGCGTTTTTAGTCACGTGGTCAAACGTGAAAAATTCATAATTTTATTTTTGATATTTTATAAAAATCATACATATTTTTGTGTAAAAAGTTGGGTAAATTGGTTTAAATTAATGTTTAGCGATAAAATATCAACAATCTGATGTATATTGTCATCATAGGATAATACCCTATTGCATGCTTCGTGTATTGTCGATAACAATGAGGATGTTTGACATTTTTTCTGCCGTCAGGGGGTAGACCCAACGCACACAAAGCGTCATCTGGTGGCGTAAGTGGTATCAAAAACGGTCAATAACATTTGTCGATACTTTTTCTGTCACCAGGCGGCGCTCGGTAGCCCGACGGTCCTTGTTGTGTCAAAAAGCTGTCAGATGTCACGAATTTGAAAACCCTCATTATATTTCTCCTTTGTTCATCAGGTAGTCTGCGGGACATGCCCGGTGTGCTGGAGGCGAGCGTCAGTCTGGCGGAGGGACGCGCGCGCGTGCGGTACGCCGGCGCGTCCGTCACGCCGCAGCAGATACGCGACGCCGTGTACGCGCTCGGCTTCGACGTCGAGACGCTGACCGTCGCCGGCGACACCGGTAAACTAGAGTCCATATGGGACAGCCATGCTTCGGCATGAATAGGCCGGCTCGACCGGGTAAATACCACGGCCTCACAGAAAACCGGCGTGAAATAACGCTTGCGTTGTGTTTTGCCGAGTGAGTAAGGTTACCGGAGGTTCTCGGAGTGGGTATTGACAAGCTAGTACTGATTAGCGTGATAATAATCGGAAGGATCATCATAATGTTAACACGTGACCTCTGTGGCTCAGTGGTTCAGCGCTTTGGTGCTCAAGCCGGCGGCCGCAGGTTCGAATCCTGCCGAAGGAACAAAAAGTTTTTCTGTGTTCCTGGGTCATGGATGTGTATTAAATATGTGTAATAATATAATAAAAATCTTATATATATGTATAGTATAAACGTATTAAATATACTTCCCGTTGTCTGGTACCTGTAACACAAGTTCTTCTGATACTTAGCACGGGGCCAGATTGACGTGGTGTGAAGCGTCCATAGATATTATTATTATTGTATATCGGAATCTCAGAAACGGCCGCAAGTATTTTCATGAAATTTTGTATGCAAGGAGTTTTGGGGGAAAATCGATCGATCGATGTAGATCTAAATCGTATCCCTGGGAAACTGCGTATTTTAAGTTATTTATGTTTTTTCTTTCGTTGCGTAATAAGATATGAGTGATTTGGATAAATTCTAAACGTCAAATCCGGTTGGCGACTTGGTTAGCGTTGGACTTTTTGCGTTGTTTGGCAAATTGGTGTCTTGGGTTCGAATCCCGATCAGACGAATATTTTTGTGATTCTTTTTATTCTATAATTTTTTATTTATCTTTTTATTATTTCATCGTTCTACTGAAACTGCAAGCAAAGCTCGGTCTCCCAGGTACTTATATATGTATATTAAAATAATACTTGTGTTATTTCTAGAATCAGTATCAAAAAGTAAAAGCGAGAGCGGAGCAGGCGATCGTGTGAAGTCGAGTGATAAAAAGAGTCAAGCGAATGTAAGTAAACTAATGTAGCTTCTACTCAACAAGATGTCCTATTTACTGTCATTTGTAATAGAACTTGTTACGGATAAACTTTGGTCTTATCCGTTATTGGATTATTTATACACTGTATAATTTTATGTACTTCGCTCGGAGAAAACTACCGAGAGCAACCACTCTTAACTCTAATGGTATATATAACTATAATGGTATAGGTGGTTTTAAATGTCGTATGGTTGCCCAAGCACATACGGCATTCTCCCAACATAGTCAGACTAGTCCAGAGGAATGACTGGTTAATACGTCTGGGGCCAACCATGTGCGCGTTTCTTCACAGTGTTTTCCTTCACCGAAGCGAGCGTATAATGTACTTGAGATATGAAAAAGTCTCATTGGTACACGCCACAACCTAGGAATCGAACCTGCACTCTCTCGAGTCATACGGCATACCCACTAGCTCCTTGTAACGGATAGACGATATCATATTTTCCTGTTAATTTTATACCTTTAGTTTCGGATCATGCACCTGATACATACTACATGTACTGTGCCTATAATATGAGCCTAAACTCTATTTACCTCGGGACCAGATAACATGTCATCGTGTTTGCAGGGCACGGTGGTGGCGAGCGCGTCGGACGCGGGTGAGGTGACGCGCTGCACGCTCGAGGTGCGCGGCATGACGTGCGCGTCCTGCGTCGCCGCCATAGAGAAGCACGTCGCCAAGATGCCCGGTAAATGTTATGACGTAATATACAGGTGTCTTGTGTTGTTGGATGAAAACATAAGTAGATATTTAATGAGCGTAATCAGTATTCGATATATTTGGAACGCCAAATACAATTCTGTCGTGTAATGTAGCCTTATATTGGATTAAATATTTCATTCTGACGAAAATACATCCTGTATAACATAAACAGGCTGTATTTCTAATTACACATGTAAATGTAGAAATTCAAATAATACTTACATGCCAGTGCCTGGCTCATGATAAATGTCGTGTAAAATTATACTGAATATTATTAATATTAACATAACGTAGGTGATTGTTGGAACAGTTTCGCAATATTCAATTCCAAGACAATATTCCATTTACTCTATCTGGAGAGATGAAACTATATGGTGGTATTCCAGGCGTGCAGTCAATAGTCATAGCGCTGCTAGCGGCGAAGGCGGAGGTGCGGTACTGGCCGGCGCGCACGTCGGCGGCCGCCGTGGCCGACGCCATCACCGAGCTGGGCTTCCCCGCCGAGGTCCTCAGCGAGAGCGGCGCGCCCCGCGACCTCACGCTGCAGGTGACGTCACCACAATGACAACAGCTATCTCGCTCTCTCACACCAATAGATTTCTCAAACAAGAGAGCGAGTTAGTGTCGTGTCTACGCTCTATTGTGCTTTGCCAACAAATTTATTGGAGTAAAAGAGGGAAATTGCTATGTTCTTCGACGTGCAATTTTATACCTGCATAGATTTCCTACATCGCATAATATCATTGCGCGTCATTACGCATAACAGATCCACTATACGTCACTAGTAGTTTTAATCAAACTGCGTTAAACGAATAACATGTGTAGATAACTAAAGGGTGTTGTGTTCAGATCAAGGGCATGACGTGCGCGTCGTGCGTGAGCAAGATCGAGAAGGCGGTGCTGAAGCTGAACGGCGTCGTGTCCTGCTCTGTCGCGCTCACCACCGCCAAGTGAGTACATAATATAGGAAAAACTAAAAAGTATTTAATACATAAAAACCAAGCAAAGTTTGCTGTTATTAGACAGTCGTTAGGTATCTAATTTTATTGAGAAATGTATTACTTTGGTGATAATTTAATTAAACCCAACTAACAGCGCAAGGTTTTTTTTATATAACTTATGTGTAATGATATATGTATACTCAGCGCGCTGTTTTCGCATACAGTCACGGCGTGCGTTTGTTGATTGTATCTTATGAAATAACGCGGGTGACGAACGCCTGAAGGAGTGCTGTGTTGTTATATCGTCTATACGCTCAATACACACACATACGTACTGAGAGTCAATTCACACCGAGCGTAATTTTGTAGGTCATTTTAAAGATAGTGATTCGAAATTGAGCATTATTCACTTATATCCAAGATACACGTTTTATTGCGAGAGCGCCGTCGCGCTGCGCAGTACGGTGCAGCTCGAAATTAGAACTCTTGCAATGAAAATTATCTTGTGTAGTGAATAAGGTTCAGTTTTGAACCGCTATCTTTAAAATACCGTGTCGCATCTTGCTGTCGAACTGACGCTAACACTTGGGGCATTATTATGTCACGTGCTATACACGCTCGACGCGTTTAGGGAGCGTTTTTAAATTCGTGACATCTGACAGCTTTTTAACACAAGGACCGTCGGGCTACCGAGCTCCGCCTGGTTACAGAAATAGAATCTAAAATTCTTATTAACAGTTTTTGATACCACTTACGCCACCAGATGACGCTCTGTGTTAGTTGGGTCTGCCCCCTGACGGCAGTAAAAATATCAAAAACCTTCATTGTGTTTACGGAGAATAGAGATAAGGAGTACCATCTCCATACATGAAAAATTGACCGAAAAAACCGTTAATAGGGGGCGCTACAGACGCAGTATAAAGCGGCAAAATTTAAACGGATAATTAAATCTTAGCATCTTCTTCGGTTATATTTATAAAAATATATTCGACTACGCGAGTAAGTAGAATATTCATGATCTACTGAAGTCGTCATAAATGTTTAATAACTAAACTCACTTCACTCCATCTCTTATTCCTAACTTCATATCACACACCTGTCTCACTCTAGCGCCATTATGGCCAGTTTTGGAACTATTATTTAATTACTTTCGTCGGACAAGTAGCTTTTCTGCCTTGAGAGATGTTGCTCCTTTTACTCTATTCTCCATGGTTGTGTAACAGCTTTAATGTGATATGAACGACTAATCAGTGTGTGACGTCACAGGGCGAAGGTGAAGTACGACCCGGAGGTGGTAGGCGCGCGGCGCATCTGCGACACGGTGACGGCGCTCGGCTTCGACGCCACGCTCATCAGCTCCAACACGCGCGGCGCGGCCGACTACCTCGAGCACAAGTACGTGTACCTCACATAACTAAATGACTACTCAATATGTTGTTCTTCTGTGTTCCCTTTATTCTTGTGTCCATTTCTATATCTCTCGAAGTCTGGTATCTCTCGTAGGTCTGCTGGCAGAGTGAAATGATGTAATTTTAGGTAAAGTCTGAAATACATCAACTAAGAAATTTACGCTCCTGGGTGGTCACCCGAGATTGTTAGATGTAAAGTTAATTACATGCTAAATGCTATGAAGGGCTAAAATTCTAAATATTAACACACTTCATGAGAATATCTCTTGTAGAGATAAGCACATCCATGTACCTTTGTCAATGTGTTGTCTTAGTTTAGTTTTAAAATTATGTACATAGAGAATTAATAAATAAAATATATTAACTTCTTGCTTTCGTAAGTATCACAAAATGACTATTAATACATTTCTGTAATAATTAGAAAATTTTAGATTCCGTAAGCAGCAGTAAAATTTAGTACTTATTTAACTTTTAAACGTCAGATTGGCTAAACGAAACAGTCGCTCGTTATCTTCAAAAACGGATTGAACTGTGTCTGGTACTAAGTATGGACGATTCTATACTGTGTTATTTTCATTCAGAGAGGAGATCCGCAAGTGGCGCAACGCGTTTCTAATATCGCTCGTGTTCGGCGCGCCGTGCATGGCCGCCATGGCGTACTTCATGTGGGAGATGCGCGGCGGGCACGACGCGCGCGACATGTGCTGCGTGCTGCCCGGCCTCAGTCTCGAGAACCTGCTCATGTTCCTGCTCGCCACGCCCGTGCAGGTATGTGCACGGTCTCGCTCAAACTCGCCTTCTCGACGGGCAAAATTGTTTTATTTTATAAAACTTATCAAATCATTGTGCATTTTTCTTATTCTTTAACGTGATCAATTGAACGAACAGACGGCCAAATTTGTTTTATTTTTTAAAACTTACCAAATCAGCGTGCATTTTTCTTATTCTTTAACGTGATCAAGGGAAAAATAAGTGAATAAATTTTGAAATACTCATTGAAATAAAATGACCGTCGATTACAGTTCATCGGCGGCTGGCACTTCTACAAGCAGGCGTACAAGGCGCTCAAACACGGCACCTCCAACATGGACGTGCTCATCTCCATGACGACGACTATCAGGTAATAGTAATAAAATAGTGAATTAGATATATTCATTCAGATGTATCCAATATGAAGTAAATAGCAATGTAACATGTAATTACATATAACTTGTTGTAAGTACATAATGTAACGTAATACTTACAGCTATACGTACTCGCTGTGCGTGGTGGCGGCGGCCATGGCGCTGCAGCTGGACACGAGCCCGCTCACATTCTTCGACACGCCGCCCATGCTGCTCGTGTTCGTGTCGCTCGGCCGCTGGCTCGAGCACATCGCCAAGGTACGTGCTGTGTTGTGACGTCACACGCCCGCAGCTACGTGTGCATGCCCGTAAAATATCCACGTATTACTTACGTACATCTATGACGTCATAACGTTTACTATGTTTTAGGGCAAAACGTCAGAAGCTCTCTCCAAGCTGCTCCAACTCAAACCGACCGAGGCGGTGCTGCTGACGTTGGACGAAAACGGACACGAGATCGGCGAGAAGTCCATTCCCGTGGACCTGGTGGAGCGAGATGATGTGCTCAAGGTACGGACGATAGCGCTATGTTTTTGACACACTTAACTTTACCAAGACTATAATCAGTTGTATACTCGATTTCAACTAAACGTAAACAAAAACATTTAATTCATGAAATAAAACTTAAAGGTCAGTTCAGGTCAGCAACGCCACGCGGCGCTGCATTTTTATGATAGCAATTGAAAATGGAATTTATTCACTACATAAAAAGATACACGGTACACGTTTCATTTGACATCATACATTGCACATGCGCTGCAGCGCGGTTCGTTGTGACATTCGAAATCTTGCCATGAAACGTGTATCTTTTTAAAAGTAATAAATAAAGTTAAATTTTGAATGGCTATCTTAAAAATGAGGCGCCACGTCGCGTATCGTGTAGCGTTTCTTCGTTGCACGGTTAATAAATGACTTAAATTGGTAGCATATTTATGTATTCTATTAAACTCTTTATTTTCGTTTGGATAAAATGAGATCCCATTTAATCCAAACACAAACAAAGAGAACGGATTATATTCGCAACCAATCGTTACATTAAGGTTTTATTGAAAGAAATTTGATGAGTAATACATGAATGTTTATGTGTGTCAGGTGGTGCCAGGCGCGAAGATACCGGTGGACGGCAAGGTGGTGTCCGGACAGAGCACGTGTGACGAGTCGCTCATCACCGGCGAGTCCATGCCCGTGCCCAAGACCAAGGGTGAGAGATGTTCATGTCCTGGTACCTGTGACACACGAGACCAGTTTGACGTGGTGTAAAGCGTCCATAGATATGAGGATTACAACATTCACCGTGTATACGTCATAAACAGCTCTTTACCTGTGCTGGACAATGTCGTATTATATGCGTATGTACACAGGTTCAATGGTGATCGGCGGCAGTATAAACCAGCACGGCGCGCTGATCGTGCGCGCGACGCACACGGGCGAGGCCAGCACGCTCGCGCAGATCGTGCGCCTGGTGGAGGACGCGCAGGCCAGCAAGGCGCCCGTGCAGCGGCTCGCCGACACCATCGCCGGGTGAGTACCGAATGAGTACAGTATTGTGAACATAACCGGCAGTGTACAGGCTTAACAACAATCTCATACTATAACTAGCTGACCCAGCAAACGTTGTTCTGCCATCTAAATTATCACTCGTTAGTATTTTATGTATGAAAAAAGTTTACGATCTATTCTCAGGCATAAAAAATTTCATAAAAATTCGGTTGAACCATTTCGGTAGAGTTTGGTCACAAACACTGCGACACGAGAATTTTATATATTAGAGATAAACAAGAGTATATAACGTGTTTATTAATATATTATGTGCAGGTATTTCGTCCCGATCGTGGTGCTACTGTCCGTCCTCACGCTGATCTGCTGGATCATCACCGGCGCCATCGACATACAGATAATAAAAGATATTACGCCGGTTAGTAAACTAAATATCTGTTTAGCTTTTTGTGACAAAAAGTCTTAGATATTATTTCATTAGGCAAAAATCTACTGACGTGTCGTAGCGCCGCACAGTATTCGTTTAATGTAAAGAATAAATAAATAACAATAAATGTATTTTAATTCAGGAGATGTACCGCAACGGCGGCTTCTCGGAGTGGGAGCTGGTGGTGCAGACGGCGTTCCATTTCGCGCTGTCGGTGCTCGCCATCGCGTGCCCGTGCGCGCTCGGCCTGGCCACGCCCACCGCCGTCATGGTCGCCACCGGCCAGGGCGCCAAGCTCGGCCTGCTTATCAAGGGCGCGGAGACGCTCGAGAACGCACACAAGGTAGGAGCCAGCCGATTATTTTTATCACGTTAAATATTCATAAAATCTATAACAATACACTTGTATTATTTTTACATCAATAGTGAACTGACATGTGACATTTTTTCTAAGAATTGCAAACTTAAACGCAAGAAATCTTCAAACCATTTTTTTTTCATTTTTTCTTTCATTATTTCCGATTATACTTTTATAAAGTTGCAAAATAAGACATTCTGTATTATATCCTAGGTGAAAACGGTGATATTTGACAAGACGGGCACAGTGACGCGCGGCAGCACGAGCGTGGCACGCGTGTCGCTGCTGACGGGCGAGCGCGCCGCACTGCCGGACGTGCTGGCGTGCGTGCTCGCCGCCGAGCTCAACTCCGAGCACCCTGTAGCTAGCGGTGAGCGCCTTGTTTACCTAGAGTCCGTTTCACGAACGGGAAAACTGTTGAACCATACCATACACTGTAACATCTTAACTTTTGTACACAGTTTTAAGCGATAAATAGTTATTTGTCTTTGTCTTCAAATATTAGTTTTAATTTTCTCTCTATACAGCAATTGTGCGGTGGTGCGAGGGCGTGTTGGGCGGCGCGCGTGCGCAGTGCAGCGGGTTCACGGCGGCGCCGGGCTGCGGCCTGCGCGCGCGCACCACGCTCCCGCCGCGCAATTACCCGCCCGCGCTCCTCGCGCAGCTCAACCAAGCCAGGTATGCTGGATGTTTCGGGATGATTTCTTAATAATTCATCCTAAAACTGAGATAATAGTGTGGTAAAAAATCTCCTTAAAATATGCATTTAAGGTTATACAGTATACTTTAAGTATTTTTACCGCAAAATATAATTTATTTCGTAAAATTATAAGTAAAGCCTTCCCATTAATGTAAAAAACCTGCGCGTTTAACTTCTTTATTGCAATAACACTACGAAACGCCATGTAAAACTGGGATGTGGATTTTACATATTATGGTAAAGGGTTAATATCCCTGTTCAGGCTATTCGTGCCCTAACTCGATCTCGGTGTGTCGTAGGGACGGCAGCGTGATAACACTGCACGGCGTGCCGGTAGAGATGGTGGCTGCGGGCGACGACGTCGCGCTCAGCTCCGCGCAGGCCGCCGCGCGACTACAGGCCATCATACGTCAGGGGAATAATGATGAGGTACGCTACTGCCTGACAAATGTGCTGCTATTAGGTGTTGAAAGTTATTTAGCAAAACTTCCTACACATCCTTTACTACAGTAACAGAACAGAAACAGGTACCTTGGGCAGCACGAATACTCTGGCACAGAGGAAATTCGCAGCACCAACTCCAGCCAGTCGTTCAGTTTATGAGCAGCATATTGATGGGGACGGTATTATAACGCGAAGGAGTCACAATAGATCCACTTTGGTCGCAGTGACGTCAGGGCTCAGATATGACCTGCCTTCGATTAAAAAATACTACAATAACGTCATGAAATGTTACATCATCCAGATGAAATGACCTGTATTTAAATAATTACTATTTGCGTGCCAGAATCGAGTTAATCTTGGTATACCCATTTATTGATCTTGACTATATTGTTTATATAAGTCGTAACTAATTATATTATATATTGTGTCACAGGAGGTGGAACAAATCGTGTTGATCGGCAACCGCGAGTGGATGACGCGCAACGGCGTGGAGGTGCCGCGCCGCGCGCAGGAGACGCTGCGCCGCGACGAGGAGCTCGGCCGCACCGCCGTGCTCGCCGCCATCAACGGTACGTGCTACACGCCCACACGCGCATGTTGGTACTGTACACGCATGACGCATACGTACACGCACGTATGTACGTACTATGAACTTGTATGCACACATTCATAGTACGTACATACGTGCACATAGTACGTGCAATATTTGTGCTATTTCTATTTATAAGATGTCATGTTTTGAATCTCTGAGAGAAAAATTTAAAGAAATAGGTATTCTGACCGTTGCTTCTCAATACGTTTTGGACAATGTGTTGTATGTCAGAAAGAATTAAACGAATTTTAAAAAGAAAAGTGACACACATTGCAGGAATACTAGAAATAGGAACAAGTTAGAAATACCAGTGATCAGACTTAGTAAAGTAAGTAAATCTTTTAAAAGTCAATGTATACGCCTTTACAATAGAATCCCAGAAAACGTTCAAAATCTTTCCATTAATAAATTTAAAAAAGCTGTTAAATAACGTTTGTGTGCTAAAGCTTATTTTAAAGTCAGTGATTTCATTAACGATTGCACACCTTGGGAATAAGATGGCCCCTGCAAGGCTGCTTTTATGTACTTAAGTATGTCTATGTGCTTATGACTAATGTTATATAGATTAAGTTACAACATTGTAAAAATATTTTTTGAAAAGAACAATTTTCCCATCTTTTTGCTAAAAGGTGGGGCCACCTTTTAGCAAAAAGATGGGTGCGAGTTTCTTACGCCGGTTCTTCTCGCCGGGCTAGTTTCCGAACCGGTGGCAGGCATAATGTAGGACAATTCTATAAGCGTTATATTATAACCTACATGGAAATAAAAATTTTGAGTTTGAAAAATTTTGAATTTGAGTTTGGCGTTATAGTGCACTGTGCTGGAATAGGAGGGAAGAAAAGCTGGAAACGCACATAAAACTCTTCAAATTTGCGCGTTACTATACACTAATTTATTCGTTTCATAATCTCACAGACCAGCTGGTGTGCACGATCGGCATAGCGGACGAGGTGAAGCCCGAAGCCCACCTCGCAGTGTACTGCCTAAAGAAGATGGGCTTAGAGGTGTGCCTTCTTACCGGCGACAACAGGAAGACCGCCGTCGCCATCGCTAGACAAGTGAGTACACCGTATAGTAATTAGCAATTGCGACTAGACTTCCGAGAAAAGTTATGTAGTTAGTAGTACGTTTGCTCAAATAATAAAAAGGAAGTTTATAAGTGGGCTCCTACTTAAAAAAATATGTGTGTTAAATCTGGAATTAAAACAAAACGTGTATTCCGTTTTTAGGTGGGAATATCGAAGGTGTACGCGGAGGTGCTGCCCTCGCACAAGGTGGCCAAGATACAGAAGCTGCAGGAGCAGGGTCAGAAGGTCGCCATGGTGAGTACCTACAATAGCAGTAACCTTTAAATTGCTAAAGCTAGTTAAAAAAATATGTTGTTGAATAGCTGTAATATTTTTTACGTCAGACAAAAAGTACCTTGTTAAATTTCTTATACAAAGAATGGCCTTTTATAATGGTGGTATTGACCGTTGTTACATAATAATAGAAACCGATATATGCGAGAAAAGCCGCACACGACAAATCGCGACCACACGCGAGCTGTGCAGGGCCAACTTTAATTGTGCAGGGCGCTAATAGCCGAATGTCATGCAGGTGGGCGACGGCGTGAACGACTCGCCGGCGCTGGCGCAGGCGGACGTGGGCATCGCCATCGCCAGCGGCACCGACGTCGCCGTCGAGGCCGCGGACCTCGTGCTCATGAGGGTAAACACAGTCACTGTTATCCTACTACTGTTATACATTTGAAAGTTTGTGAGGATGGATGGATAGATGTTTGTTACTCTTTTACGCAAAAACTACTAAACGGATTTTATGAAATTTAGTATGGTAGTAGTTTAGGCTCTGGATTATAAAACATAGGCTACAGTTTATTCCGAAAAAGTACAGTGTTCCCCTGGGCCCTGGGACACTGTATTGTCGGAGCCGCGTGCAAAAGCTAGTTAATAGTTATGCAATAAATTGTCGTGTGTCTTCCCAGAACGACCTAGTGGACGTGGTGGCATGCCTGCGGCTGTCGCGCGCGACCGTGCGCCGCATCCGGCTGAACTTCGTGTTCGCGTCCGTGTACAACCTGCTCGGCATCCCGCTCGCCAGCGGCGCGCTCGCGGCGTACGGCGTCATGCTGCAGGTACGTACAATCAGCAAAGCGCACGACTAATCACCGCTGCCAAGCAATTTTTGCTTTAAACCAGGGCTCCAATTCTCAGTCTGTCCAGCTCGCGCGCGCACCCCTAAACGAATGAGAATGTACGTTAATCGAACCAAGATTCGAGGTACGAGTATTAGGGCCTTGGTCGAGCGGCAACTTATTCGATTGTTCTATCATTAGCAGGTTGATTGTCATAATTTATTCGTTTTATAATAATAAATTATGATATCGATCTGACATGTCATTGACAATTGTATTGTGAACGCATGCCGTCAGTGGCTGTGTTCCGCGGAAAATAGTGGTAACAGAAAAACGTAAGCAAAATGACGACCGCTGGCATTAAATAAGCAAAATGGCATTATGTTAGCAGTTTTGAAGTTAGCAAACATGTCCTGGCCGATAATCTGTTTTTTTTTCTTTAGCGCTAGCAAGCGCTAACAAGCGCTATTTTCCGCGGAACACAGCCATTGTGTGCTATATCCCAAACAAGTGGCATTTCATATTCGTTTCGAATGACACGTATGTTACTTTGAATTGTATAATTTTAGAATTATTTTCACTAGACATCATTTTGACAGATAATCATTGTTTTAATTCTCTCTCTCCTAGTTTTTAGTCTATAGCATCTATGCATAATTGTGTTAGTGTGGCTGATCGGCATACATAAGTTGACTCGTTTGTACTTTACAGCCGTGGATGGCGTCTGCGGCGATGGCCATGAGCTCGGTGTCTGTTGTGTGCTCTAGCTTGTTACTCAAAACGTAAGTTATTCTTTCAATTACATATATTTTATATACTCGTATTAGGTTATTGAAAATCAACTAGGGATATTTTGGACATATTATGATCTACTGCTAATGTCAAGATGCTAAGGGTGAAAAATTATAAAAAAAATCGAAAAAATTATAGTAAATAAAATTACATAAACGCTTTTTACGGCGATGTTACGGTCATCGACCTCACACAGCTGATCCTATTGATGTTGTAAGGCAAGTCTTTGCTTCCACTTTAGCGCCTTGGAGAGCCGCAATGTAATTTCATTTAGTTTAAATATATTTTTCGAAAATTTTAATTATTTTTTTGCATAAATTATTTTTCAGTGTTTTAGTCCGTATAATCACTATCGTTGATAGGGCCATGGGTTGGTGGAGGGACTTGTTCTATATATCACAATTTGTTCTAAATAAAATCAACATAAATCAAACACGAAAATAATAAAGTATATATTTATTTTATTTATCTAGTTTCAAAAAGGACTCAATAGAGAAACTCCGGACGCCGGAGTACCTACAATCGGTGCGTCTAGAGGACCTAGACTCGGTGTCCGTGCACAGAGGGCTGGACGAGAAGATCGAGACGGCCGACAGAAACTCCTCGCCGCTCGCCAAGTATGTACAGACACTTAGCTTACAGTAAATAACTTAATCTCTAGTTTTATGGGTCGTATTTAACAATTAACTGAAATATTTTGTTTTTATGTAGTTGATTTTGACCATAGTGTTAGGGTCAAATCATACGAAACGAAGCGATAGCGATAATACGACGCGGCGCTGCTTTTCTTAAGATAGTTATTCAAAATGGAACTCAATTTATTATATAAGAAGATACACGTTTCGTTGTAAGAGTTCGAATATCAAGTTGCACAGCGCATGTACAGTGTGTGACTGATGTCATATAAAACGTGTGTCTTGTAGTGTAGTGAATAAATGAAATGATGTGATTTTAGGAAGTTAAAGAAAAACGTCTACTTTCTTCCAATCCATATTTAATAATAATAAATCTAAAATATATGAACTAAGAAACTTACGCTACTGGGTGGTCCGCCTTATTTGGGGGACACACGAGATTATTAGATGTAAAGTTAATAGCAGATGTAAAGTTAATAGCATAATAAATGCTTTGATGTGCCAGATGCTATAACTATTCTAATACTATGCTATAATTTATAACTATCTTATTAACATACTTCATAAAGTTCAATTTTGAATCGCTAATATATGCAGAGCGCCGCGTCGTGTATTGTCGCAGTGTGAACTGATCCTTAGTATGTAGATTAGTTAATCCCAACACTTTTTGCTCTCTATAATATTCCTGCACATGCCTTGTAAGGTATTACCGTATAGCACCTAAATTTATTTCTCACCAACTTTAGTAATTTTACATCTAACCCACCACAGTATTTTGGATATATTTGAAAAAACATATAAAATCTGACTGGTGATCCTTTTACAATTTTAACTAAGTATACTGCCTGGTAAATAGCAGATACATTTTATTTGTTACTTACTTTGGTAATTCTAGATTCTAAACTTTATCTAACTTTAGATGGAGATACACAGCATAAGTGTTTTCTTACGAAATTTTTCTATTTGTAACTTACTCGTGTATCTTACCCACTAAATGCTTTAAAACTGTTGCTAACTTCATACTATTCGCACCTCTGTCCCTCTAACTTGTGTCTCTCTCACTTCAGCGGCAAGCGGGACTCGCTGACGTCAGCACTCATAAGGGTGCAATGGTAATGCTTTGTTGACTTTTAGTGCGCGTCTCTCGTGGTCTTGTGGTGGTGGTCTTTGGTTCTTATCTTTTGGTCTCTGGTGACGTGTGGTTTGATTTCTTATGTCCTTGTGGTTTTCATTACTCTGTTTATGGTCGTTATGTTTTCTGTTTTGTATTCTTTTCGAGTATTGAGATGAAAAGTTTCTGCATGGTCTGATATTGTGTCTTGAAATTTTTGAATAAACGACCATGGAAAATAAAATACTAAAGATAGTTTGGTAAACGTTAATGAATCATTCTATTTTTTTTTAATCTTTATTAAATAATAAGGGGTTTTAATCTATAAAGATTATGCCATCCCCATAGTTATGTACAAAAAATTACAAATCATTCTATTTTACCGAAATTTAATAAAGAATATGGCCTGTGCGCTTTGTTTTCTTATTCTAAAATTGACGATTGATTTTTAGCTTTTCTTTAAAAAAAGGCGTTTTCTTTGGGTTTGTACATTTTTGTTGGGGTCCAAAACATCACTTTACGCACCTAACGCCTACGTCTATTTCAGATTGTTCACCCGCGGCAAGTCCCTGGAGGGCCATCTTCTAGAAGACGATGAACTCATGTCGGTGTCGTTCATACCGAAGCGAGCTACAAGGGACAACCCCACTATCAACGGGTGAAGAGACTGGCTTATAAATGGTGTTTCCAATCAACTCAACGACTATACTATAGCAAAGAATAAAAGTAACGTATAGAACTGTCATTCAACTATTTACACGAAGGACAGCTCGCGGCTATGCGTGCGTGCGGGGGCAGCGTGGTGCGCGCGGGACGTGGCCGGGGGCATTCACGAGCTCGTTTCGTGATTTGACATAATTGACAATATAATTTCATAATATTTATGAGATATTTGTCTGACGTGTCGTTTGAAATTATTTCGGTGTCAATCAAAAGTTTCTATATTTTTTTTTTGTGCTGTTTCAAATTTTATTCAGAGGATTTTAAAGTTGAGGAGTTGATTATAAACCACCTTAAACTATACAAATGTAAATAATTAAATTTAAGTTATGTAAAAAGAAATGTGATATATTATGATGCTTAAAATTGTATGTGTGTGTGTGTTGTGAATGTGTTGGTCGGCAACCGAGTGATTTATGTCGTACAAACGATATTATATATTCTTTTCAGATCCAACTTAACCTTTTTGTAAACAAAAACATTAGTTCTATGATCTATCAACTTAATGTGTCGTTATTGTATTCCTTATTGCGCGCTTAATATTTCAATTGGTAGCATTGTAATGTCGTTTGTTTACAAAAATATTAAATTGGATCTAAATCAAATTATACTTTGAACATTATTTAATATTGTATACATTTTGTATATTCTCACAGTGTAAAATATATAATACTTCCTTAAGGCATTAGTATGCGGTATGTCCTATGATAGTAATTAACAAATAAAGGTTATATCCTAAGATCTAACTCGAATCCGCCAGAAATTAAACAACTATCACTTCTTTTGGAACCTATCTTTGGACACGTGCACAAACAAGTATTGTTAAGAAACTACTAATATGAAAATATATTGGCATTAAGTATAGATAAACGATTGGTCGCGGCGCTCGACTAGGTACCGCTGAGGTACTTGAAAAATGCGGCAACAAATGGTACGACGAAGTCGGCGTGTCCGATTACGTCACATTGAAATCTTCGTGTCAAATGTACGTACCGAATTCATCCACACTAGAAATTGTCTTACACACCACGATATTATAAACCCACATTGCAATAATCAGTTGCCACATTCACGGAGCTGTTGTTGTTAGATAGTGCGGTATCTAGTCGAGCTCAGAGACCAATTACTTATCTATTACTTATCTTTGGGATTAAGTATCTAAAATAAAATTATTAAAATTGTTATGTCGCAAATTAAATTGTAGCTGTAAAGAGGCTAATGTCTGTCTGTGCGCCGGACGAAATAAAATGTTTAATGAAGTAACAATACTGACATTAATGACCTGTTTATATTACATAATATTATTTTTTATTGATTAAAAGCCAATCGCCGTAAATGTAACGGGCAAATTGTTTGTAGATAACAGTACCTGAGTTTTGCCATAAATATGTACCATAAGTACACAATAGTTAATTCTTTTTTTGTATCTAATTTTTGGCGCTTACCATGTATCTTTGTCCATCTTTTTAATTAACTGTACGAACAATTTCCCCGGACCAACAGCAAGCTCAGCTGAGCGCTAGAGTGTAGAAAAAGTGTCAAAAACTAGTAACTACAGACGTATGACGTAGAACAACTACAAGGACTGTGTCGGGCTTTGACGAGCAATCTTCTCGAATCTCTCGCGCTTGCCGGAGCTAGAAAGGCTGGCTAAAATAAGAGTACCTAAATGTTAGCTGAAGCTAGTACTAGCAGGGCCTAGCAGGAACATGACAGCGGCCTAAACGTAACGTTAGGGGCCGTCCATTAATCACGTGATGTTTTTAACAACTTTTTAGACCCCTCCCCTCCCCCTGGTGATACGTGGTGAGGTTTTATACTACCCCCCCTCCCCCACCTAAGATCACGTCTATTTTTTTTACATAGTAAGCAGTGTCGATTGAAGAAAAACTAAAACTTAAAAAACTATTAAATCGAATAATTTAAGCAATTACAAACTCTACGAGTAATTTGTCTTGTAAGTATTTAAACAACGCTACGAATCTACAACCGATAATAATTTCGGTATGCATAGACTAAATTCGAAAATTAATACACGTGATGTCTCCTTATACCCCCTCCTCCCCTTGGTGATACTTGGTGATTTTTTTCGGACCCCCTCCCCATTTAGGCATCACGTGATTAATGGACGACACCTTAGTATGAAAATCAGTCGTAATCATGACAGCGCCCATACAAATTGAATTCGATAACTTTAACGTTAACGCCGCTATCAAATGTTCCTGCTAACCCCCCTGGCCCTTCAGCCAAGATGCCATCGCATATTACGATGACGAATTAAGAATTTAGAAATGTATGGTATTGACGTATCGCGCGCTATGTCACTTAGCGAACGTTATATCGTATATTTTCAATTTCGAAGTTCGTCATTGTAATTAACGATGTCAAGTTGGCTAAGCCCTCAGGACTGATAAAAAGTCGCACAACTTATTAAGCGGCGCTCAAGTCGTTTGCTGTCCTCGTCCTGCCGAGCCTGACTGACAGTGAGCGGCCAGTATTCGACCAAAAGACTATTGTTATCCCTGGGATAGTTTTAAATTTTTACTCCTTCTTCAAATAATACATTTTTTGGGAAAAACTATTTTGTTTTGCCGTAGCGCCTTCTTTTGAAAATGTTGTGTTTGTGAGACGAATAAAGTTATTTTTCAATATATTTATTGTAAATTTAAGCGTTTTGAGTATTAGAAAATATATTTTATACTGATTTAATAAAAACTCACCGGAATACTTTGCTTTATTGACATTCCAACCAATATCCCCTTGTGTGCAAAATATAGAAAAAGTAGTTTTGATCTAAAAACCTATTGATCAATATTTATAATGTACTTCGTTGCTTTTATTGGCAAACTGTTATTTAAAATGACTTCTCAAAAATCTAAATTAAGATATTTTTGCCAATCTCCTATTAAATATATTATGAGTTGTGACAAGTTGCGTTCAAATCTTATTCAGTATTTAATATTTTTTATCTAAGAATTCTGATATGGGTACTGGATATTGTAATAGTTTCCTTTAACATCCTCCGTAGTCTAGTGGTTAGAGCATTGGCTCTCGACTCGGAGGTCGTGGGTTCGATTCCCGCATTGGAACAACAAAAAATGTTGTTTCCAAGTTCGGTTAGGACAATGCAGGCTGATCACCCGACTGACAAGAAACTAGAAAGATGATCCATGCGTCGAATGGGCATGTAAAAAGTCGGACCTGCGCCTGATCTCTCGTCAGTCGTGTCGGTTATCCGTCCCACTGGATTACGAGAGTACAGGAAGAGAGAGTGCTCTTGTGTACTACGCACACACTTGGGCACTATAAAATTACCCCTGCGTAACTGGCTTGATTTTAATGAAACCGACCACCGTCACTGAGATCCGTGTGGGAAGTTATTATTAGTTTCCTTTACATAACCTACTATTATAAATGTAGTAAATGTACTATTATAAATGTACTTTACATAACCTACTATTATAAACTCGCTCGGTCTACTCGCTTGCGTTTAACATAGGTAAGTACTAAGTAGGTTATATACTCAAAGGGTAAGTACAAGCTTTTTCTTTTTTGTAAAGTAAACAGTCCTTCATAGAGTTTAAAATGCAAAAGCGGACAGCGATGTTGCAATATAAAACATACACCTATGACCTAGCTGATTCTCGCATTACTGCACGTAATGTTAAAAACGCTCTTATTAGCTGATAGACTGATTTATCCTAATTTATTGTGCCATGAGCATATTAGTCTTTACCTACTTATTGAACTCTGCTTTTGAGCCTGCAGAATACACTCAATTTATGAATTTGGCGGTTAGGTTAGGTAGGTAGGTACTAGGTAGGTAAATAGACTTCTAATGTTTGGAATGTAGTAAAAGACCTATGCCTAATAAGTACAAATTCGTGAAACCATAGTGTGAATAAAGCACCGAGAGATGTTATTGAACACCAAGGAATTTGTAAGTATTAAATAATACTTACAAATTCAAAAACAAAAAAAAATAGGAATTTGTAAGTATTAAATAATACTTACAAATTCCTTGTTGAACACGGACAAAAAAAATTGAAAAAAACGTCAAAAAACTACGAAATACGAGTCTATGGAAATACGTAAAACAGGTTGGTCGTTTGTCAAATTTTAAATTAATTAAAAAAACATTCATGATAACATTTTTATTTTGATTTTTATAACAAAAAACGACACAAAATGGAGGATGCTTTTAACAAACTGAAAAAAGAGGGCAAAAACAACGTGGACGGTCTCATAAAGTTGATGCAGGATAGTGAGTCGCTTGTATATTGTTCCGGCCTTTACAAAAATATGTTATAAGTGCCTACGTACTAGATATAAATTTAGGATACCTAGCATAATTATTTACCCTAGTTTGGCGTTATGGTCATCCAAAACATATGTATCAGGTATTACTAGAAACAAAGGCTAGGTAGCATTCTATTCGTGTGAGAGCACTTTGACGGTCGCTAAAAGAAAAAGCGAATTTAAAACAATATCTTTAAGCACTTCTTAGCTGGCCAACAATTTCATTTACGTAGAACCTACTTAAACGGAACCCTTTAAGAAAAAGTAGCCCAAGATAATATACCTTAAATTTGCTTATATGTAAGTATCTGTAGAAGACTAGCAACTTACCTGCATACCTGCACAAATGAACACTTTAGTAGGGAGTGGGGAGGAAGGTGGTAGCAGGGACCGGAAAACCCGTTTATTTTAAAACCCTTAAAAATGGAAACCCAGGTCATTTGGTAACCATCACCATTTGGGAAACCCTATTGATTGGGTAACCCAAAATAAGGCTTACCCTATGAATTGGGAAACACTAACGAAAACGTAAGCGCTTACCGGGGGTTTGAAAGGGAAAGCGCTTCCTGGTTTGGGTTTCCGCTATTGAAGAGGTTTTATCCCCACACACGTCCGATTTCTTGGTTCTGACTTTTGATTGGTATTTCATATTATTATCCAAGATTTTTTGCAGGAGGGACGGGGCCATCTTTAAATAATTTCGTTTCCTGCAGTAAGCCGTGAAGCGATCATACATATACCTTCTTATGTATCAGGTTATTAGATTTCGCCAATGTAACCATAGATAATAATTCTAATGTACCTACTTAAATAACCTAACCTAATCACATTAGAAAATCTAAATAATTAAGAAAAATATAGGTGTTAAGTAGGCGATTAAGTATATACATATATATGAAGTATAATATTGTATGATTTTTAATAAGTACCTACCCCCTGAATATCAACTTAATTAGTTTGTACTAGATATGAGCGCCGATGGGAGGTAGATCGGCTCGGCGGCGGCACGCCGACTTTTTGAGTCGGCGGCTGCGGCGTCGGCGGCGTGACCTTGAAAAGGTTTTTTTGAAGTTTGTACTTGGTAGTCAAAAAGTGTAGTAAATACATTGGTGTTATGTACCACTGTTAGGAATGTGGTATAATAAAGGGTAGAGCCTAATAGGGAACACAAGTGAAACACCCGAGTGCTAGATGCCAACTGGTTTATTATAATAATTCCTATCTGACTCCTGCCACACACATATCTTACACACACAATTATTTCTCGCACGCGTCAGCATTCACACACTTGTATACAGACCCCACAATATTCCCCCCTTTTTTTTAAAATTGTTACACATTAAAAATTACATAAGAATTCTTAATAAGTTCATAAAATTACAATTTACACTGGTTAGAAACATATTAGATACTGATCTTTGCAACTTTTTTACTCATATTACATTACAATACAAAAGGTTAAGGGACTAACAATTACAATTTAAAATTTTTATTCAACATACATTTCAATAGTTTTCGTACAAAATTATTCTAAGTACATAAAACAGTACATATCGATGGCTTAGAGCACACTTGTTCTAATTACAAAAATTTGATTTTTCAGGAGAGCATTTTAAAGTTGAAGCATGAATTATACAAAAACTGTATATGATATGTAATTCAAATTACGTTTATTCATAAGACTTATTCTTTGGTTCTACAAAAAAGTAAATTTCATAACGAAATTATGTCAAATTGATAACAAAATCAGCTGAATTCCTAGCTAACCCCCCTTACTTAGTACATTTGAACCCTCAAATTTAGTAATTTGAATGCACGAATGTACTAAGTGAGCGGGGTTAGTATTCTAGTAGAGAAACAGGTACCTATATATCAAAATAAAAATATTAGATATATATATTTTATAAAATACCACAGAATACCGACTCAAGATATTTTTTTTGTGCACGTTAGAATATAAAATAATAATAATATTGTTAAATAGCAAATCAATAAAACATTGCATAATAGGAAATCATTTATTAAAGTTTTTCTACTAAAAGTACTCATTAAATCAGTCATTCTTAAACACTTATAAAATTAGAGAAAGTATTTATTCAAGTTTCGTTAAATCCGTATGTAATATAGAATAAATAATGAATTCTTATAGAATAAAATATAGGTTATTTGACCATCAGACTTTAATTTTAGAAACCCTTAGATTTTAAAAACTCCACGTTTAAGCCTATCACATGACTCGTGAGATTAGAAGTTGACGAAAAATTGTGAACCAAAGAAACTATTTACATTTCAAAGCTATATATTTATCAGATTATAAACTAACGAGTAACTAACGTAAACGGTTTGTTAAGTTTCCAAATTTTCGCCAATTTATATTCTTACTAGTTCGATCATAATCTAAAGTTTTTTCAATCTTGGGGTAACTTACTTTCATTACTTATTTGTACCTTTAAGGTAGACATAAATTATAATTTGATAACATTTAAATTTATTCAATATTAATACTCACGAGCTCCTTAAACTATTAGAATCTGTTAACTCGAACAAAAGCGCCGGCCCTGATGACGTTCCACCAATATTTATTCAAAAATATGCCAAAAGCCTTGTCACGCCACTAAGTATACTTTTTAAACGCTCATTGAACGAAGGTTACGTATCAAACACTTGGAAAGCTGCTTTCATAACTCCAATACATAAAAATGGCGATAAAACTAATATTAAGAACTACATGCCTATCTCTAAACTTAGCATTTTTGCTAAAATTTTTGAAAGAATTGTATATGTATAAGCAGGTCTATGCTCCAATACAGTCTTGGTTTATCCCAGAGCAGCATGGTTTCTTGAAGGGACGTTCAACCACTTCGAATCTTCTCCTTGCGTATGACTTTGTTAGTAGCAACCAGGTTGACATTATTTATACTGATTTCTGTGAATCTTTTGATCGTATCGATCATTACATTCTGCTTGAGAAGCTCCAACAAGCAGGAAAGGAAACCTGTTGCGGTTGTTCTCCTCCTATATAAATAACCGATCTCAGACAGTAGCTTTAAGCGGATACGTATCATCCTGGATGTCAGACCCCTCTGGAGTTCCTCAAGGCTCGCTACTCGGGCCTCTTCTATTTGCCATATTTCTTGTTTTCATCATGCTTGTTTCTTATTATATGCCGATGACACTAAAATAATAAAACGTATCACTTCAAGTGATGATAGTAAACTAAGATGACCTTAATAGGTTTAGTGAATATTGCCGTAACAATAAACTGGATCTTAATGTATCAAAATGCTTTGTAGTGAATTTTACGCGTAAACTCCATGTAATTAAGTATAATTACACCCTTAACAATCAGGCCCTACTGCATAAAAATTAAATCAAAGACCTGGGTGTAATTGTTGATCACAAATTATTATTCGATGAGCACCTTGATTATGCAGTAAAAAAGGCCTCTAGGGCCCTGGGGTTTGTAATCAGGCACTGCAAAGACTTTAGAACGCTCAAACCTATAAAAGTGCTTTACTGTTCTTACGTACGTAGTGTACTTGAGTACTGTTCTGAAGTCTGGAACCCTGCCTACGATATTTACAAAAACAGGATTGAATCAATACAGAAAAGGTTTCTTAGATACTTACAATATAAATGTGGTGATAATCTAATTAGTAATAAAACTAGATGTAAAAAATATCATTTCCTTCCCTTAGAGCGCCGTCGTATCATCTCAGATTCGATCTACTTGAATAAAATTATTAAAAATGTCATAGACTCCCCCGACGTACACAATAAAATTAAAATAAATATACCCTCTAGATTCTTTTGCACTTTTGTCCCACTTTACATCCCACCCTATAATACTAATTATCATCGCAATTCGTTTATCTGTAGGTCTACCGCACAATTTAACGATTTCTTACGCGATCACTCTAATGCAGATGCTTTCTTGATTGAATCTTCTTCTTCGGCTTGTAACTACAGAATATTTCTGTTAATTATTATCAATTAGGTATGTGTGATCAGTTCAGTGATCCAAAGGTTTGATTGAATTTTTCTCGATTATATTTGTTTGTTATTATATCATTCCCTTTTCTTTTTCATTTGTATAAAGCTAGCACTCACCTTAATGTTTGTTACATATCTGTAAAAACTTGTCAATGGCTATCTGTTTCAATTATGTTTAGCTGTAAGTTTTTATATAGAAATAAAATAAAAATATAATAAACTACAAATAAACATGCACTAGTAAACTTGATCTGACACTAAGAAAACCTGTCGCTGCCGGCGCGCGGAGCTAGTCCAGTACTTTGAACTTTCTGCTGCCAATGGCAAGAATATCTATCTACCCTCGTACGTAATACGTATCTACCCTCCCCACGCTCGCCAACGGCCGCCAGAAACAACACAATCACCCCACTCACCCACACTCGCCAATTGGCTTCCACAACGGCTCTAACTATTACTCTGGCGCGTACAGAAATAACGCGCCAAAACGATTATTGAAGGCACACTTAACTTAAAATGACGTTAGTATACTTGAGCATTTAAAGAAACAAAACAAAAATGAATTAAGTGTACACGTATTAGATGTAATTTTCGATAATTTTGTAAAAATAGTTCTTTTTTTGTATCATAGCGACTTAGCACATTTGTGCACGCACGAAAAAATAGGAGCATTAGATTCGTTTTTGTATTAACTGCACTTACAACATTTGGATTGTCTGTAATATGTAAGATTACATGTCGTAAAGGTACTTAATATTTTTGTGCGTTAACTAGTACAGCGGGAGGGAATATTAAAATCACTTAAGGACTTTTCGTAGCAAATTAGTAAAAATAAAGGATTTTAATACTTTTGGACATAAACTGAGCTTACTTAATACAACTGTGACACTGGGTTTTTGATAGAAAGAGACGGAATATCGATACGTGGGTAAGTGCAAACGATAGAGCACGTCAAATAATACAGTTTTCAGTCAAAAAGTAAAAATCGCAATTTTTGTAGTTAGAACAAGTGTGCTCTAAGCCATCGATATATTGTACAAATTACATGTAAGTAGTACCTGTGGTAGCTGGCTGGGGTTGCGTATTTCTTACCACCACCTGCGGTGGCTGACTGGCTACAAAACCCATTTCTCTTCGAAGCCAACCTTGTATGTTTTGACGACAATATTTGATAAAAACGTAGGCGACAACTACTGTCAACATCGCCGTAATAACCATTATCATTATTCCAAATTGGTTAAGTTTATGCTCAATGCTTTGCTCTCCGTTCTGGTTAACAATGACTTCTTCTTTACTGAAAGCCTTTCCCATTTTACTAATATCGAATTTACTGGTAAGTACGCAAAGCTTAACTTTTAATTTATATGACGAAATAAATCTAAACATTATTATTTATAGTATGTAAGAGAAATATTTCGAAATCAATGTTCCAAATTAAAATCATTACACTGCATTTACATTGCACATTCACTGTGCCATAGCCTACACAAAATAGTAAATCAAAGTATAAAGTGTAAAAAAATAATGTAAGGTATATATTAATGTAAAATAAATGTTAATAGTAAAATAAGTTTTTTTATTTAATATTCATATTGTTCTTATACGTTTGTGTATAAATATCATCAGTATAAATTGTAGATGTTTAAAATGAACTGACTGTCTTACTGTCTGTCTACTTCCCTTTTCTTATACTGTGGTACAAGGAATCATATTACATTAGCGTTACCATTGTTTCTTGAACTCGAATGAAACTCGCTACTGAACGTTACTTGGCGTTACTACTGAATGCTAAACTCGAATCTTCGAGTAAACTCGCTAATATTTTTACTTAATTATTATTACTGTCACTAATAAAAAGAATACGTACATAATATATTTTCAACATAACAACTGTACCTTTTAAATAATGATTTAATTTATGTGTCTAAAAATCTTACTGGCATTTTGACTGTTCTCCCAGACTTTGTAATCTTCTGATTATTATTTTTTAAAATACTTTTCTGTGCAAAATTATTTTCTACTATATTATTTTTTACAACTTTATTTTCTACAGTATTATTTTGTTCTGTAATATTTTGCTCTAACAAATATGCTGGTTTTAATCTATCTATTGACACTGAAATTACTCTATCCTCTAACTGAATTTTAAAAACCTTTTCTGATCTTTCTATAACCTTATAAGGACCTTCATACGGGCAAACTAATGATGCTTTACTTCTGTCGATTCTTAAAAATACATGTGAACAATGTTTAAGGTCTGGATGTACAAAAAATGATTTGGCACTGTGACATTTTACATTCATTGGCTTGTACTTTCTAATGATATCTCTGATATTTTGTATGACTGAATCAGGATCTTGATTTTCAGGACTTTCTACAAAAAATTCGCCTGGCAATCGTAGTGAGCGTCCGTAAACCATTTGCGCAGCGCTTACTCCTGTTTCACTTTTAATGGCTGCACGAAGTCCTAACATCACGCTAGGTAGTTCGTGACTCCAATTTTTGTTACCATTTAGCCTTGTCATCAAAGATGCCTTTAAACTTCTATGCCACCGCTCCACAGCACCATTGCTTTGTGGATGATACGGAGTTGTCCTTATCTTTTGTATGCCTAAGTGTGCCATTAAACTAGAAAATAATTTACTTTCAAATTGCCTGCCCTGGTCACTTGTAAGTTTAACAGGACAGCCAAATCTACATATCCATTCTTTATATATTACATTCGCTACCGTATCAGCCGAAATATCTTTTAGAGGGTAAGCTTCTGGCCAACCTGTGCCTCGATCCATGATCGTTAAGCAATACCTAAAATCCTCTACTGTAATCGGAAGCGGTCCGACTATGTCAACATGTATGTGGTCGAATCTATCGGCCTGCGGAAAATTACCATAACTGGAATTCGTATGCCTAGTTATTTTTGATTTTTGACAATTCACACAAGTTTTCGCCCATAAACCTATATCTCTATTCATATTTGGCCAAAAATATTTTTCTTTAATCATTCGGCGCGATGTACGCAGTCCTGGGTGACTAAGATTATGTATGTTACTAAATACTGTTTTTCTAAAAGATTCTGTTAAATAAGGCCTTGCATTTTTGCCTGAAATTTCGCAATAAATATATTGATCGGAGTTCGGAATTAAAAATTTTTTAAATTCAAATTTGGGATTATTAATAATATTTTGAAATTCTACATCTTTAATTTGTTCTAAAGCAAATTTTTCATAATCTATTGTACTCGATGTGCACTCGATAGTTTGTATACGAGATAACGCATCCGCTACAATATTATTCTGTCCACTCACATGTCGTATATCCGTAGTAAATTCGCTTATGAAACTTAGTTGCCTAACTCGTCTCGGACTTTCTTTTTTATTATTCTTACACAGTTTTGAAAATGCAAAAGTTAAGGGTTTGTGGTCACTGAAAATTACTAAGTCACGGCCTTCAAATAAATTTCTGAAATGTTCTACACCTAAGAATATAGCAAGTAACTCTCGGTAATAAGTGCTATAATTCTGTTGTGTTTGCGTTAACTTTCTAGAAAAATAACCTAACGGGTTCCATTTGCCATCGACATATTGTTGCAACACTGCTCCTACACAATTATTTGACGCGTCTGCAAAAAGTGCAAGTGGCACGTTGTTCGCAGGAAATGATAACGTGGCTGCATTCATAAGTCCGTTCTTACACTCCGAGAATGCTCTATCAGCATCCGGTGTCCAATTTATCGGCGTTCTATCGCTCTTTTTAGCTTTATGAATATACTTATTTAATATGTCTAAATAATCTATAGCTCTAGGTAAATGACTTCTGTAAAAATTTACCATGCCTAAAAATTTTCTTAACTCACTAACATTTTGCGGTTTAGGGTAGTCGATAATCGCTTGTATTTTAGTTTTCAACGGCCGAACACCTGATGTTGTGACTTCGTACCCCAAAAATTCTACACTCGTTGCTCTAAAAGTACATTTATCTAAATTTATTGTAATACCATATTCGTTTAAGCGATTAAATACTTGCTCTAAGTGTAAATCATGCTCTTCATCACTAGAGGACCCTATTAAAATATCATCACAGTAACAATATAAAAAGTCTAAACCCGTTAATACAATATTAGTCATAAAACGTTGAAACGTTTGTGCCGCATTTTTTAAACCAAATGTCATGCGCTCGAATTCATATAAACCGAAAGGAGTAATTATTGCAGTCTTACAAATATCCTCTGGGTTAATTAAAATATTATGATATGCCTTTTTTATGTCAATTTTTGAAAAAATTGTTTTTCTCGACAACAAATACGTAAAATCTTGTACACGAGGGATGGGATATCTGTCAGGTTTAGTTATTGCATTTAGAGCTCTATAATCACCACAAGGTCGAACTTGACCATCTTTTTTGGGCACTAAATGAAGTGGGCTCGCCCAAGCCGATTTGGACGGCCTACATATACCTGCTTCTAACATGTTGTTAAATTCTTCTTTTGCAATTTTATATCGCTGCGGTGCTAACGGTCTAGGCTTACAAAAGACCGGCGGACCCTGTGTATCAATGTAATGATAAATGGAATGCTTCGGTGCCTCTTTAAATGACATAGGCTTAAGTACATCAGGATATTTTTTTAAAATCTCATAAACTGGATGATCATTTCGTAACGTAGAAATCGTAGTTTCGCAATGGTTTACGATCGTTCCACGTACGGCCAGGTTAGTTATTTTATCCACTAAACAGCGTCCATTAATGTCTACAATGAGTTTAAAATGATTTAAAAAATCTACGCCTAGAATTGGCTGCTTAATATCACACACTATAAATGACCATTTAAAAGATCTCCTTAATTTTAAATCTAAGGTAAGTATTTTAGTGCCATACGTCTTAATTTTTGAACCGTTCGCTGCAAAAAGCGAATAATTAGAATTTACATTTAAATCTAACTTATTTCTTATACAACTTTTAGGTAAAACGGAAATACAAGCTCCTGAGTCTACTAAAAATTTTAAATTAGATATTCTATCACTTACAATTAGGCGGTGATCTGTAACTGCGTCGCTTCCCGCCACCGGCTGCAGTTCTGCTAGTTTTCCGACCTCGGGATGGTGTCTTCATTCCTGTTCTTCCAGCTGCAGGGTGGATCGCACCTGATTGCTCGTCCTCGATATTTCCAGTGGTACGGGCACAGCCAACCTGGACTCTCCGGTACTCTGCGTGGCCTTGACTGGAAACGGTTCCGTGTATAGTTCCTGGACGTTCTGCTCCTGCTTCTGCTCCGGAATCTGCCGAATCTTCGTGCTTCCATCTCATTGATTTTCAGGTTTAGTTTCGCGATCTCTGCTATTATGGTAGCTACTTCGAAGCTGGATGACGACGGCTGCTGGTGACTGCGGGCTACCTCGCTGATCTGGACGGGCTGGTGAGTGTCCATTATTTTATCGGCTATTAAGGCCAATTCCTCAAGATTATTCGAGGATGTTACGGTGAGCACAGCTTGGACTGACGAGGGCAGGTGACCTTGCCACAGGATCTTCAGGGTGTCGTCTTCGATTTTTCCTCTTGCTAAATCCTTCATTCTTCTTAATAGCTGACTCGGTTTTTGATCACCTAGTTCTATTTCCGAAATTAATTTTCTGACTTGCCTTGCCTCTGACTCTTCGTAGATTTGTAGCAGGCGCCGTTTTAGAGTTTCAAATTTGTTTTTCTCCGGAGGGTCTGCCAAAATATCGGCCACTTGTTGTATGGCGTCTTTGCTTAGTTTCGCGACGGCCATAAAATATTTGTTTGCATCCGACGTCTTTTGCGGTGCTAAAATCGCCTCCACTTGGTAGAACCATAGTCGTGGGTTGTCTTGCCAAAAAGCCGGTATTTTATTCGCCAAAGATATAGTAGCCATATCACTTTCTTCATATTTCACGCCCGTCGGGGCGGCTACGGTCGGCCTGGCTGGCGCCGCGGGGGCCGGGAGATGCTGCTGCGGCTCGATCATGACGCGCTGGAGTTGAGTTGGCTGCACTCGAGTCGGGTCGCGTCGCGTGTCGCTTCGGGTCGGGCGCGTTGAGTCGGGTCGGTGCGCGTTGGAGAGAGTCGGGGTCACCACTGTTATGTACCACTGTTAGGAATGTGGTATAATAAAGGGTAGAGCCTAATAGGGAACACAAGTGAAACACCCGAGTGCTAGATGCCAACTGGTTTATTATAATAATTCCTATCTGACTCCTGCCACACACATATCTTACACACACAATTATTTCTCGCACGCGTCAGCATTCACACACTTGTATACAGACCCCACAATTGGTTTAGATACAATTACAATGCAATACAATTTATGGCACTTTTTGTAGTGGTGAAGAAGACAATTATAGAATTCCAAATTAGTTCCAACAATTAACTGTGCGTTGATTCCAGAGAGTATAATCACTGTAATCTTTTTCTATTTTCGTTTTATCAACGCCCTTTTTTTCAGGAACTGACGTTGAAGCCCTTTGTATAACTGACTATCGAGGCTCTCTCTAGTGAACAACCAATAATAGCTAAGATCTCAGCCTGAAACACGGTGCATAACCCAAAACAAGCATATCTGCCTATAGGTGGTTCCTCCCCCATAGTCTAGCGCCCACCCGGTTGTCTTTCCTGGATCTGTCTGTGAACCAAATTATGCTACTAGGATGAAAATTAATTGGGACCTATCCTTCCCCGTCCTCCCCAGAAGTTTTGAAAAGCAGGTATAGCTTTTAAAAGCTATGCTTTTAGGCCTGTTACATTCTACCTGCCATCATGGCCCTGAGAACCACCTTAGCCTCCATATGAACAAGCAGTGGTCAGGTTTATCAGGGCTTCATGTAAAGCGGTGGGTGCCGAAGAGAGCGCACCCGTGATTTGAGACAGGCCAGCCTCTATACACTATTTAATGTTTTGATGCAGTTGACATGTACAACTTTTTTGGCTGCATAGTGTGGCATACCACACTTCGCAATATGTGACAATCGGTCTCACTATAGCTGTGTATAACCATGCATAACATTGCCTTCGACCGAAGGCCTCATTATAGCTGACAAGTCACGGGTAGAACCCCAGAGCACATCTTGCTTTTTTCATAATGTCTTCGATGTACTTATTCCAAGTAATACTTATCAAGATATTTGACCTCGCTCGCAAACGTGGTAGTTCTCCCGAAGAGTGTTGGGAGTTTTAGTCCCTCCAACTTCCTCTTTTTGGTGTAAGGTATCAAGACTGTCTTATTAGCGTTGACTGTTAGTTTGACCCTTTTGCACCAATTTTCGACGATTTTCTGCAGTGCTGATTACATTAACCCAGCGACTACTGATGCGCATTTGCTCACCACTAGTATCGCTAGGTTGTCAGCCTGGACGACGGAGGCTGACAACCTAGTGATATTTAGAGCGTGGCTCTCGACTCGAAGGTCGTGGGATCGATTTCCGCAAATTAACAACGAAAAAAATGTTGTTTTCAAGTTTGGTTAGGACAATGCAGGCTGATCACCTGAATATCTGACAAGAGAGATGATCCATGCGACGGCTGGACATGTGAAAATTCGGCCCTGCATCTGATCTCTCGCCAGTCGTTTAGGTTATCTGTCCCACTAGTTTTCGGGAATAAAGGAACAGAAAGTGCTCTACTGCGTACACACTTGGCCACTATAAAATAACTCCTGCGTAGCTGGTCTGGTTTTAATGGATTTGGCGCCCAAGTTGAAGAGAACGGCTGCGGTTCTCGGGCGCCTCCTGCCCAACTTTGGAAGACCGGAGTCCAGCAGGTCTAAAAAGGCCGTTTTAGCAATTCATTTTCAATTCTTGTTATAAATTACTGTATGAAAGATGACAGCGATCGTAAAATGGCCACTTGAATTGCAATTCATAATATGATTTGGATACAATTCATATGCTGAAATTGGCTGAAATGCTTGCATTTGACAGCTTTACAAGCAGAATTGCTTAAGTGTCAAATAGCAATAATTCATAAAAAGTTACTCGTGAGGACACTCGATGTTTACAATAAATTTAGAACTCTCTGAAAACTTTTGCATTTTAGTTAGTGTGAGCCGTGTTAGTGAAAAATAACCATTTAGTTAGTGAAATTGACCATAAAAGCGATTTGGTTTCGAGGGCCGCATTGTTTATAAACAAACGTGAACGGTGAAACGTCAAACTATCTCCATAGTCCATACGTCAAACGAAACTCGCCGTGACGTCTAACGAGTTGCCAGTCGAAGAATAAGAATGTATCACGAAATTTTTGTACTTCATTGATTACCTTACCTAAATATAAATAATCCTCAATCGCCGAAATCCCCAAATATGTATTTATAACTCCTTAGTCAGGAATTCTGTTCAGTACTTTTGGATCCAGGGTATACCTTGGAGCAAAATATTACTTTTTGGTAGCATATGCTTATGCTTGGACTACTTCAAAAAACGTCGAAATCACTATAATATGTGTATATAAATTTCGAGGAGTTCCCTCGATTTCTTGTGGATCCCATCATCAGGTCACCACTTTGAAATCAAAAGAAAATTATATAAATATATAATTATTTCAATTATACAACAAAAGAAAATTTGAAAATCGGCACACAGACGGCGGAGTAATCGTTGAACATACAAAAAAAAACACACATACTATATACACAGCCGAACGTATAACCGCGTCCTTATTTGTAAGTCGGTTAAAATTACCTCAAATTTCAAAATCTCCCCAAAAAATCCCAAAAGTGGTGAATTAGCAACATTAAGCAGAATTGCAAGGTATTCTGCGAATGAATGAATTTTAGCAATATTGAGATGATATTGCGCAAGTGGCCTGCAGCTGTCGGAGACTCTACACGGGGGTCCTACAGTCAATGGCCCCGTATGGAGCGCCTGTGAGGGCGGATGACCTGAGTGCTGCAAATAGAGTACTTCTGCGGCGACCACAACGAGCCATGGCGCTGAGAATGATAAGCGGGTACCGCACAGTATCAAACGAAGCAGCTCTCGCTCTCGCTGGAACCCCTCCATGGAATCTGGAGGCTCGCGTGCTAGCGGAGATCTACCGCCGCACGTCGGAGTTTAAACAGCGCGGAGAAAGGGTATCTCCCGAATTGACAGCCCGATGGTGTCGTCAAGCGCGCAAGACAGAATGGTGTCTCCAACTGCTGGCCACAGAATAGTGGCCGCAATCAGATCGGTTTTACGGGAGTGGGTAGCGCATAGACAGGGCACCCTCTCATACCGGATGGTGCAGATGCTGTCTGGGCACGGGTGTTTCGGTCATTACCTGCACTACACGGCCCAGAGAGAACCGTTGCCCCAGTGCTACCACTGCCTGGACAGTGACGACACGGCGCAGCATACGCTCGAGTCTTGCCTCGCCTGGGACGAGCAGCGAGCAATGCTATGCGCCGTAATTGGAGCATAGCTAAGTCTCCCGGCCATCCTTGAAGGGATGGTTCGTTCCAGAGAGGCCTTTAAGGCGGTGGCCACCTTTTGCGAAACCGTGATTTCGCAAAAGGAGGCCACAGAACGGGAGAGAGAGGCGGATGTAGTCGCAGACCCTGTTCGTAGGCGGTGAAAAGGGCGCAGGCGCGCTATATATGAGCGCCAGTTACCGGCCTAAAGGACTTGGGTGACGGATTGGGGAATCCGTCGCCCAATGCACGAGTCCTCCCGGTAGCAGAGCGTCCAGTGCCTGGACTGCTCTCCCGAAGTGTTGGCAGAACAAACTGCCATGCGAAGGCTCTGCGATATCATGCAAAAGCCGCTTGGTAAGCCGCTGCTGTTATCGCTTTTGTGGGTCCGGCGGTCTAGCACTACAGCGGGGAAGAAGGCACCATGGGGTTTTAGTGGCAAATCCGGGTGCGCTCCTCGCCTCGCACCCGGGTGAGACCCACATACCCCGGCTGGCGTCCGCAGTCCGCCGGGGATGCATAAAGCATTTCCCCATGAAAAAAAGGCTAATCACCTGATTGTCTGACAAGAAAGATGATCCATGCGTCGGATGGGCATGAGAGGTCGAGAGATCATTCTCTTCAGTCGTGTCGGTTATTCGTCCCACTGGGTTTTTTTCTGGGGAATCCCACTGGGGAATTTGATGCTCATTTCCCTTTCGATGAACGTGGAAGTTAAACACCTTCTTCTCGTTTAAAGCATGAAAGAAGTAAGGTCTATATGGGTATAATAAATGACTTGGGTAATATGAATGCTCATAGTCACTAACTGAAATCTCTCACTCGGCACGCCGATAGATTTTCGCGACGGCGGCGGCGCGGCAAAATCGTCGGCGCCGCCGGTGCGGCGCTCATATCTAGTTTGTACACGTTGGTGTTTCGTTTGCCAACGTCCCCTTTCTGCCCGCGCATTATTCAGGGCTCGCGCGCTTCTCGTCGCTAGCATGGCTGTCGCTCGCTTCGCTCAGTCGATGCCATGCTCTTTCGGTTAACATGATTAATAATCAAGGCCTAGCTAAACGGCTTGGAAGGTTAAACGTTTAGACGTTTAACCCTTATAGTTGTATTAACGAGTTTTTACGTTTAGACGGAGCGTCGAAATCCCATACAAACGTAGTTTCGTTTGGTTAGAAAATATTAACCAAGAACGAAATAAGACGTGAATAAGCAAGCAAAGTGCAAGTAAAAACAGTTAACAAATTAACGGGGAGAAGAAGGCGTGCGTGAGCGCAATTTCTGTTCTACCATAATATAGCCGTTCGTCCTACATCTTAAGATACATTGTTGCGTGCAAGTAGTGATCGAGTTGAGCCCAGCTCACGCAGTGCGCATGCGCCAGCCGGTAGCGTACGCTAACGCATACAATAATTGACCCTATTCGTAAAGAATTACAATCTAAAGTCGCTCGAAGAGGTTACTTGGTTAGCGCTTATGAAGGGGTAACCCTTTTAGATAAGGTTATTCAATCCATACGGCTTTTTCGTTGTGCTTAACTACTATTCGACTTATTTATTGGGAAACCCTTTGAAAGGGTTTTCCGTTCAACGGATTACCAAATCATAAGTGTAACCCCATCATAAGGGTTTTTAATTAACTTAAAGTAGCCAGCCTTTCGAAATACCCAATCAAAACCCCTTAAAGGGTAAGCACTGGTGGTCCCTGGGTGGTAGGTACAGTCAAAAATGATCATACTATAAATATTAACAACATAATATTATGTATTATTTGAGGTAAAGTGTTGGAAACGACGAAGGCTGCGGAGGAGCGAGCTCGCAAGTTATTCGGAGACGTGCAGAACAACGCCAATGTGGAATACAAGTCCTTTCAAGAGGCAGTCGCCAAACTCGCATCCGAGCAGGCCAAGTCCACCGAGGACCTCGCGCAGAGCTTGTCAGCTGAGGGCTCCAAGTTCCTGCAAGCTTCCACTGCCGCCGCCAAAGCTGCGGCCGAAAAGTTTAAGGATGCCATGAAAAAATAAACTACTCGTATTGTAAATGTTGTTTCTGTACACTCAGATCCGGACTTCGGTTCAAAGCCTTACTAAGGCTGGGATTATATATCCGGAATCCGGAGAGCTGGGAAAAATTCAGAGCACTGAAAAAAGAACTTTGTGCTAATACAATAGAGCTGAAAATCGAACACAAGTGTCGAGTCAAATGTCAATGACAGCTCGCCACTTCGATTTTCAACTTTATTATACTAGTGCAGAGTTCTATTTTCAGTGTTCTGAATTTTACCTGGCCCGCCGGATTCCGGATCAAATAGCTGAATATTTGCGAAAGTTATGTATTTATGTTTGCTACTATTTTACGAAATAACAACTAAATGTATTTTAGTTAAATTTTGCATGGACTACCATCTAAACTACTAAGTTTAGACTTTGGATCAACAGTTTCTCTACTTTTTATCGCAGCAAAATGTAAGTTGCCCGCGGGATTTCTTTTTGCCTGGCCGACTGTATGTCTGTTTGTTCCGGCTAATCTCTGAAATGGCCGGACCAATTTTGATCGGACTTTCACCGGCAGATAGGCGATAGCTGATGTTATAGGGAGTAACTAAGACTTTGGTCTTAGGGTTTATTTCCATAGGTTCGACTACGCAACCAAACTTGCAGGCATCAGCTAGTTATGTACCTATATGTAATAAATTTTTATTCAACGTAAATCTACAAATATATTTAATATTTACGACTACTTACGACCTTATACTTGACGTAGTGTGAAGCGTTTATAGATATTATTATTTTTATTACTTAATGATAGTCAGAAAGCAAAATCCCTTACCACCAACGTCCTATACACCTAAATCCTAATTCCTAATAGGATACAATCCGATTGACTCGTGAAATCAATATACCAAATTCATAAATAAAAATAAATAAACATTTATTCAACCCTCACATTCACATCACACTAAATTATCACAAGGTACCTATCTGATAAACAAAACTATCACTAAGTACTAACATACAGAAAAAGAAAAAAAATAAAAAATAAAACACCTACCCACATAGAAAGAAAACAGATTAACAAACAACAAATAGCTAAATAAACAATAATAATAATAAAATATAAAAGTAATAATAATAATAAAAAAAAGACAGCCAAATTAAAATTTATAATATGTCGTTTCTAATCACTCTTCAAATCAATCTTATGTAGCTTCCGTGTTGGTCTGTGGGCATACGGCGCGGCGCGCGGCGTGTCGTGAACCGAGCTCATGGCGCGGGCGCGGGCGCGCGGCGTGGTGGAGTACCTACCTACCACATCCGCGCCACGTCCGGCAGGTCAGGGGTATGCCCACAGCGACAGCTCACGGCCAAGGCGGTAGACGGTAGACATCGCCAAATTACATGTTACCTCGACCGTGGTGTCGCGTAAAATTAATCGCATGCGTGATGCGAGTATATTTTAGGAGTAGGTAGCTGTTATCATAAAACGACTTTTAAAAATAAAATATCTTTATTGTGTTCAATAAAGATATTTTATTTTTAAAAGTCGTAACACAGCCAAAAGGATAACAAACAACACGGAAATTAAAACACTAACTACAACAGAAGTTCATTTAGGTTTTCAGGATTTTAGCAGAGCTGGTTAAGGCTTTGCGATACCCACATCGTGCGTTTTAGGCGGGGACTATATTGTCCGGAATCCGTAAGATCGGCGAAAATTCAGAGCACTGAAAATAGAACTTTGCGCTAATACAATAGAACTGAAAATCGAATCGATCGAAATCGAGCGGGCTTCGACCGCAGCAGAGCCGTGGCGCCTGATCTTCCGTGGCCCCCGGTACGTAAGTTTGCGATCTCACAACGGCACACAAAACTGCAAAATAAACGCGATATGAAATTGCTTGCAATGAACTTATTAAATTCGCGTTAATTTTGCAATAAGTCATCGGTGCAAATGTCAATGGTGCCCATGAGCATGACACATAATTATGCCATGTTCACATTCTACCAAATGAAGTATTGTAATACATTTTGACATTTGCAATGATGACTCACTGCAAACTATACACGAATGGACTAAACACGATCTGAGGTCCTAGCAGAAACATTTGGCAGCGGCGTAAACGTAACGTCAAATGCTAGGCCCACTGAACGAAAACAAAAATACATATAAAATTCGTCAAAATATTGTGTCATTGTATATGTCACCGTAAAATTGTAAAAACCGTTAGATTATAAAATAACTGACAAGATTGTAAAAATATGTCGAAAGATTAAAAACTATATATTTATAATCTAACGAAAAATAATGTGTTAAATTATAGGCAGCATATTCGCGTCGGAAGTCTATCAATATTTTACAATTTCATTAGTTTTAACTTTTACTTATTACAATTTTACGGTGACATATATAAGGTTCGGTAAAATCAATTACGGATATTTTGGGAATATGATCTACTGCTTATGTATAGACGTTTATGCAGAAAATCAATTGTCATTCTCGAAAAAAAAATCTTCCTATAAATGGGCGGATTGCATTAAGCGGAGAGTCACCCCTACATGAGATGATTTATTAGTAGATCATGTACCCAAAATATCCGTAATTGATTTTGCCAAACGTTAGATATATTTCTTTATTGCACGGAAAATAAAAGATATTAAAGTGTGATTGTAGATCGGTACTATCGCTTTGACACGCGCTATTTTTATGTATGTAGGTAATACGTGTTTAATATTATACAAAAAGAGCATAATAATATTAATAATGTTTAAGAATTATGAATACTACTAAAGTGTTTTTTATATTTCTACGAAAAAATGGCCCGTACTGCTGCTTCCGTACCTCTGCCTACGAACCAATGTATTGTGTACGTGTATACTTTACTAAATGCTAGGTGCGTAATCTACATATACTAATAAAATAAAGTGGAAGGGTTCGTTTGTTGGATTGCATTAAATAAGTCCCGAACCTACTGGACCAATTTTCGAAGGATTCGAGGAAGGAAGGACGAAAGGAAGGAAGGCTACTTTTTAACGCGGCAAAATGTATGGTTCCCACGAGATTTTCTTTAGCGCGCACGAAGTCGATGGCAACATCTAGTATTCACATAATACTACAGGAGAAAACCATAACGCAGTTAGTCTTAGTAAGTTCATTGAGCAGTGGCAAACTTGTTTAAAATTAGAACTCCGAAGGCCAACCGCGTGTCAATTTTTTACCAAACGGAACGACCTAATAAAATAGGAAATGATAATGAAAAAAACATTAGGTAAGTACTTACATTAATTACAAATACGAAAAACTGCCTAACCGGAAGGTAGCAGGACGTTTTTTCATCTCATACATATATTTTGCACGACAATTAAGATTAAAATAAAACTTAACAAAATTGACTTATAACGAATCAGTAGGCGTAAGTCTAGTTAAATTTTAACTCAGTTGGGTGGTATGATCTCAATATCTACAATATGAGCATCTATATTTAAATACTTACAACATATATACAAATAAATAAAATTGAAGTATCTGTTTGTAATTTAAAATTAAGAGCTTTTCACTCAATGGATATAAAAGTATTTTACGGTACTTATTTTGCCGCACGGCAAAAAATCGACCATCTAAAAATCTAAATAGCTATTTGGCTAGATCGCAAGGCTAAAATGTTGAGGCGTTTTGGAAAGCGATTAACCGATTACCGACCCGTGTAAATTTCCCACTATCCTTCTCACAATTAGGAGAGACCCGAGCCGGCGGCTACCCAGCAGTGGGAAGTTGGGAACTGGGAAGTTAACGTTAGGGAACTAACCTAACCTAACTGGGCGGTGATGATGATACTGAACGAATGCATATTTTGAATGTCTTTATCCCCATGGATAATATAAAAATTAATTTTTAAAAATTCAGATTTATTAAAAATGATCTGTATTTTTAGGGTTCCGTAGTAACTACAAGGTACCCTATAGTTTCGCTCTGTCCGTCCGTCCGTCCTCCTTTGATAAATTCTGTTGTGTTATGAATATAAATAGATAAAATGTTGTATAAGTAGTTATAGATTGCATATAGACATCATATAATAATTTTGTATTTTATAGGTAATGTGGGGATGAATTTTTTTTTATTACATCCCATTATATTCATGATTTTATCATTATGTAAACGATTTCGACTAATCGACTCCAAAGCGGTTTAAAGTCGAGTTGGTCATGGACTCATGGTGTTTATTTTTTGAGACTTAGAAACTTGTAATTTTCCAAGCTGATAGATCATGCTAAATGCTCTTTAGGAAAATTATTTTGTTCGAAATCGGACAGTAACTTTATGAAAAAAAAACTATTACACGTTTAGTCATATCCTTAGCTCCTGACATGCTAGGTTATTTTATTTTGAAGACAATGAATAATATGATTATACATTTGTTATATTATAATTATAAATAATGTTTCAAGCAGTTAAACCTAACAAATAATTTAGCGACCGTCGCGCAGTTCCAAGTAGGCGGTGACAGGGAAAATAGTTTCCAAGAATTATATCGACGCAGGCTGCGCTGTATAAACAGGGGTATTACCGAAGCGAATTAGAAAGGCAGGTTTCTTATAAATTCCGTCTAAACTTTATTTTTAGACATATTATACAATTGAATATATAAGACCTTCAAACATTCAAGAAAATTCCTTTTTAAAAGGCCAGCAACGAACTTGCGACTCATCCGGTGTTACGGGCGTCCATGGGCGACAGTAATCGCTTTCCATCAGGTGTACCGCCTGCTCGTATGCCCTCTATTTCATATAAGGGGCCGTGCATTAATCACGTGATGTTTTTTACAACTTTTTAGACCCCTCCCCTCCCCCTGGTGATACGTGGTGAGGTTTTATACTACCCCCCCCCCTCCCCCACCTAAGATCACGTGTATTTTTTTTACATAGTAAGCAGGTCATGTTTAAAGAAAATCTTTAACTTAAAAATCAATTTAATCGAATAATTTAAGCAATTAAAACTATACGAGTCATTTGTCTTGTAAGTATTTAAACAACACTACGAATTTACACCCGATAATAATTTCGGTATGCATAGACTAGATTCGAAAATTAATACACGTGATGTCTCCTTATACCCCCTCCTCCCCTTGGTGATACTTGGTGATTTTTTTTGAGACCCCCCTCCCCTTTTAGGCATCACGTGATTAATGGACGACCCCTAATAATAGTATGCATAAATTAAAAAATAGCAAATATTAATTCCTACAGAAAGTAAAAACCCAAAATTCCTAGAAATACCCGGAGGCGCGACCGACCGGTTTGTCTAGCTCTATTAATGGATGCACGATATTATGTGAATTAGAGCAGGTGCTACGCCGGCGCCGCCCGCGCGCTACGAGCCGCTACGCCCGCAGTTGCCGCCGCCGCCCGCTAGATGGCGTTGTAATTGTCTAATTATTCATTAAATATTTTTTTTATTTGAATAACATATTTTTGTAAATTACATAAACATTTCTATGATTTAAAAGTTATTTCTTTTTCTGCGACTTTATAGTTGACACTTTAAATACAAGCCCTAAATACACATCCCACAAAAACCATTACCTAAATGGAAATGTGCCAAATCTTTTTCACGTAAAAAGTTTTGAGATCGTAGAGACTTGGTTTCAGTCTAATTTAGGTTAGTCCCTAATTATTAGTTATGGATTAAAATTTTGTGACTGAATGTGGATCATTTTATATTTTTAATATTTATTATAGTGACTTGGCAATGAGCACTATAAATTTATCTATAATATGGTTACCAGGGACTACTTACGTGAAAATGTGCTATTAAATATAATGAGCACACATGAGCAACTGAGTCAGTATTATCCACCGATTTTACCTCAATAGAAATCACGAAAATGATTCTACAAAATACCATTTAGCCTTGGGTGCCTGGTACTTGAGGAAGAATGAAACTCAACAAATTATATTCTGTTGTTGCATCGCCACGTCTCCGTCACTATGGCAACAGAAAGGCTCCCATCACCTTTGTTTAATCATCGTTTATGGGAGTCCCCTGCGCGAGCGCATGCAATAAACCAACTTCCGCACGAGCGGGCGGTGCGGGCCTGAGGAAAGCTCGGGGTTTATCTGGTGTGGTCGGTGTGGTCTACCTGTGTCGCGCCGCGCCGAGAGCCACCAGTTCGCCGCGAAACCTCAACCGCAACGCGCGCGTAGTGACCGTAAGGTTAGACGCGAATTTTGATAGGCCTTATATTTTTTTTTCAAAATGAAGGCACAGAGCAAACGGTTTTTGAATCACAAGGGGAAGGCGTACGACGTCGCCCCGAGGAGGAGCGAAAATATCGGATTTTTCGATCTGGTGAGTGCAAAAGAAAGTTTTGCCGGCTTTCTAAAATTTTTATTTTGGGTTTTTTTCGCACGATTAAAATAATGTTTAATATCAAATATGTAAAAATAAATTTATTGACCAATAATAATAATTAATAAGCTACAGTACTAAGCAGTAACTGTAAAAATATTTATAATCCAATTATAGTTGAAATTAATTTCCATCAAGTATCGAAAATTTGTCACCGGTTAAGAATTGCGTGATCTTTAACGTATGTTGTATGTTACTTGTGTACTCGCCTACATTGTTTTAATTTATATACTACTTGTACATCAACTTGATGATAGGTTCCACTTTGTTTTAAATATTTACAAACCTAATAATGAAAGCAAATATTAATAGCTTTATATTTAACCAACATCTATCTGCGACAGATCAACTGAACATGTGGAGAATAATCGTCAATTTCCAGAACTTGTTAAACGTATAAACATAAGATCTAAATATTAAAGACGAGGCATGTCGAGGCAAACAGTGTCTAAACTTATACTTTTGGGGTTGTATATAATATATAATATTAAATTATGGCAGTTGAGGTTTGACTTTTTTGATTTTGTCATCTTGACATTTCGACATTTGCTTTCCGCAACCTACATTTAATTTATAAAATCTTCTGAATTCAAGATAGCGTAACTTTTTCTTGTATGAACTGTAAAGATTTTTTCTCTCAAATGCACGTCATACTTCATAGCCAGTGGCTATGAAGTATGACGTGTATTCGGGCTACTGGCGCTACTGCCCATCCTCAGTTTTGAAGTCATTGATCGTTACCGTCATCATCCTTTCTCGTGAAGTCGTTACAAAACCAGTTACATAAAATTTGGAACTTTAACTCTGACAACAAAACGATATTTTGTAACTCAACACGGTTGTAATATTCCAAAATTGTTCTTAAAACAAAATACATGAAACTAAATAAACATATAATATATATGACACTAAATAAAAATCTTCTTAGGTACTAGTGGACTGTAAATATAAGCTTAGCTTAAAACTAACTTTTGTTTTTGCTTCTTAGATTAAACATAAAGCTTTGCGAGCATGTGAATAAATTGGATGCTCTGCAAAAAATTTGTACAAATCAGCCATCTACGCAAAAACCCAAGTACAAAAAAAGAGAGAATAAAACAAGTTAAACATGAGTTGATAGACAGAAAGGCACACGTAGGCACTAGGAACAGTGCACCTAACAACCTCAGTGTAGCCATAAATCATTAATCGCATCAACACCAAAACTTATTTTCCACTAAAGCTTATATAAGGTTTGGTAAGATCAATTACGAATACTTCGGACATATGGTCTACTGCTTAATGCTTATGTAAAGACGTTTGGGCAGAAAAAAAATTGTCATACTCAAACTAAAAAATCATCTCATCTCTCTCCGCAAAACGCAAACTCGCCCATATAAAGAAAAAAATTTTTTTTCAAATTTGACAATTCTTTTTCTGCTTAAACGTCTTTACATAAGTAATAAATCATATGCCCGAAGTATTCGTAATTGATTTTACCAAACCTTATATACAAATAAATATTGACAAAAACATTACTACATTTTTTATTAAAAAAAAAAACTATAACTCGACTCCGTAAATCATATAGCCTATGTCACCCGGGCTATTATTACGAATCTATTGACACCTCATTTATTAAAATCGGATCAGTAGCTTAGGCGCTACGGGGAATAAGACATCCAAAATCACCATTCCATTGGGCTTCGGCGTAATCGAGTAAAAATAAACTTAGGTGGAGTCTCTCTGGAGTGCTGTCGTTTCAAAGTTTTTCAGAACAGGTGCATTTCAACTTTACCATGGTGTTATGAACTCTACATTACGTTCATGTAGAGATGTTGACATGAACCTATCTCGTGGATGTACCAACTACCGTACTGTCCGTACTCCGTACCCGAGAACCGGTCCGGTATACTCAGGTGTCTGTGTACTTGTAATCATGAAATGATGTGGAACCGTCCACGTATAGCTGCTTCGTATGTGTATATACAATAGGTACACTGTAGGTATAAGTAATATATAGTATGAGTCTCTTAGTTATCGTAGGTATAACGATATTCAATCACACGATTTTTATGTTTGCACAAAAAGATAAAGCGAAACAAAAAATTAATCTTTTTTATATTTGTCACTAATATATTCCGACTCGCCAACGTAGTGTAGCTTCGATGTTCGAGAAGCATCCCATATCCACATCTTATACCTATAATCTATTTGCTTTAAGTTTGCAGTGAATCATCAGTACAAATGTCAAAATTTACCAATGACGCTTAAGCTTTGCTCACAAACTACAAAGTAAGTCAAACGCAAATTTAACACGACTAGACTATTAACAATTACGATAAATTTCTCATTAGTTTATAAACCATTAGTAACAGAAATGGCCTATTTAACCGATGACTGAATTTAACATTGACTGTTAGGTGAATAGTAATACTGGTAGGTGAAACGCGAAATCTTGACAAAATGCGAACGAAGTCGCAGACAATTCGCAGGCAAAGTTTTGTATAGTTAGGGCCGGTTGGTAATCTACTGATAAGTGACAGATTATTCGTATGTTTTGTCTCTATCGTTCCATATAAAGTAAGCAGCGACAAACCTCCGGATAAATTATCCGACACTTACTTTTTATTTTAATTTATTGATAAAAAACAAAATATAATATTATATTTACTTATTAGGTGATCGTGAAAGGCCCTTAAGTAATAAAAAGCTAATAGCTATCCACTAGTTATTATTAAAGTTTACCGCAGTCGTATGCACTCGCGCCACTTATAGATATCTATTTAGAATGAGGAAAACGATACAACATATTACAAACAAATAGTAATAATATCCTCTAATCGCATATCTATCTATCTCGCTTGAATCTCTGTCATTATCACCATTAGCTCTAAAAGAGAAAATTTCCAGAGTATCATTAAAGCTTACTTATAATCGGTTTCTGAATGTTTCACATAAACTCTAGATAAACTAAGTTTATCAGGCGCAGAGTCCCAAAAGATCCATCTAGTGATCACTAGATGAATCTTTTTCATATTCCAGGATAAAGTGTTTTATTTTGCTATAATTCGGCAACGTAATAATTAGTTTTATCGAAAAATATTTGTTACTTTGGGAGTGAAATGGAGCTTTAAACTATTTAAATAATAAAAGTAAAAAAATCTAGCAGTGTCAATTACGAGTTATGGAATCGATAAACGGACCACATATTATATCAGTTAGCGCTACCGTAAGATAAACTACCGACAAATTCACCTCACAAACCGGGCACTAGCAGCGAAAACTGTTGTCCCTTTAAAATGATTCCAACGCGCTAAAGCGCACATAGGTGGTGCCCGGCGAGCTTTATTTTAGTTTATTCGCTTTACTTTATTCCACTTTTATTAGGGTTCCGTAGTACTGAAGGAACCCTTATAGTTTCGTTCTGTCCTTCCGTTTGTATAACTTCTGCAATTAGGTACCTATCGTTATAGATTGTGTATAGATCTCGGTTCGGACATCATAAAATAATACAAATTTTACATTTAAGGGGTAGCTCCCCCCTCCCCTAACATGTGAAGTGGGGATGATTTTTTTTTCAATCCAATCCATCATGTGGAGTATGGTCGAATACGTCTTTTTAAATGAAGGCAAGGTTACATACATGACTTTTTTATAATGTAAACTGGGATAAAAGTAGGCATATCTTCAGATCTGCCACCGGAAATTAAGACACGGGGGCGATCCCCCCACTTTCTGTTTCGCTCGGACTTCACCTTGCCGGGCCGGCATCATCATATTTCAGCCCGATTTTATCTTTGCTATGACCTCGTGAGTCATGACCTGTGATTAAGGGGTTAAAACAAGGATTAAGCCCGCTTTTCCGCTAGTTAACACATTGTGAGGATACGTGGATATGTCATAATCTGCTGATTAAAACTAGTTTAATACACACGTCAGTTTTGAAAAACAAAACAAGAAAAAAGCAGGTCACAGCGATTTTAGAAGCTCTTAACAATAGTCAATCAATCTGCTGAAGTAATTGAACAAAACTAACACATAATATCGACTAATACAGTACAACCCTAATATATAACGTATCTCAATATAACGACCTGGAATTTCGAAAATAACGAATCGAAATCGATTCCTCGATTTAACAAATTCTTCGTAATCCCCTAGAATTGTCCATAAGAGTCAACGGTACACGCAAAACTTTATAGTAGGTATACAATATACATAATATGTAAACTTTATATATTACGAAATGATCAAAATACACACCACGTCAATATAGCCCCATGCTAAGTTAAACTTGTGTAACGAGTACCAAGGTAAAGTTTGTCAGGTTGTAACCTGTTACCTGTAGGGGTAATCTGTGGATCTACCGATTACCGATGAGCCGATTTTAAAAGTTCTTTTACCACTAGAAAAACCACTAGTCACATTTTACACAGTATAAAACTTTTAAATTACTCAACGGATTTTAATACAGCTTTAGATAGAGTGATTCAAGAGGAAGGTTTATAAGTAATGCAGTGCACCCGTGCAGGGCAGGTCGCTAGTAGGAGAAGGTAGTATGTAAGCTATTAATTATATAGATATCGCGTTAACACAATTTACCGCAGGCGAAGCCGCGAGCAAAAATTAATACTCTATAAAAATAAATAGAGTTACTTGTCGTTTTTAACATGGTAATTATTAATGATGGCGGCTGAGCTAACCCCGGCGGATGGTCGTTAATGTTATTTTTCTAATGTATTCACCCACGGCAATGACAATAATATGTAAATAAATTGCTGTTCGGCTTCTATACGTGCATATTATTATATAATTTAGTGCATAAAAACTATTAGGTAGCACTTTATTCTTCCTCAGTCAAATTAGATTTTTTTATTAAGTGCTCGGAAAGCTTCCGTTTCTTTTGCCAAGTTCGATTTATTCAAAGTCCTTCTCAAGGTTGTTGACGCAAGAATTTTAGATACATTAGTATTTGCGCACAAATGACACGACACTCAGGAATTTACTAATAGGACTTCCTCTAGAGCCCGGCAATGACTGATATTCAATTATTCGTAATCAGTTTTTCTACAGGGAAAATACTGCATTATTCAATATCACAGATAGAAGATAGAAAATTATATGCAAAAATGCTATATTATTATAATTGTATACATAAATGATAATACAAGTTATTCAGTCATTCACAATAATCGCTACATAGAGTGTCGTCCGCGAAACAGCCGCAACTCGCAAGCGTCCGCGTCATACAAACCGCGCAATTATATAAGTAATAATTGTTTTCATATCATAATATTATTGTTTATTGACAACATAGCGCATTTTAAAGTGAGGCTTATAAAAATAAAAAACTAGTAAAGTTAACAATATTGATATTGTAGCTACTGTGTCATGAACTCATGAGTCATGTAACATGTCGTTCCTTGTTTATTTACATTTATATATTGTTTCTCGTTAAACTCTATCATGTTATTAAAATTATAAATCCCTTCCTGCAACTATGCGGCAAAATTATAAAATAATATAAAATAGCTTTTACACCTACTTTTAGTAGTGACTAGTGGCAAAACTTGGCCAGGGAAATAAATTAGTGTTGAAGCCAGTGTCTTCTAAATTCGAATGAATTTGTCAAGTAAACAAAGATGGCCGTCGCACGTGGTGGCTGCCCGGTGGGTTTCCCGCGTGCTGCCCGACTTCTTCCGTGACTAACATACATAATTGGTACTGTATGCCACGGAAATATACAGTGTCTTATTATTACATATTAAATCACTCGTATCCTAATCGAAAACGATTTCGATTATGGTACGAGTGATAAGTACGAACTTATTAGTTGCTTTACATCAAATATAACTCTACCTAAAGCCACTTGAGGTGAAGTATAGATATTTAGGTAATATGTTACTTGTTCAATAAACAAGATACCTTCGATGTTTCATATCTACCTGGCACGACGACTCATTCGCCAGGTTAATAGCATTGGTATTTGGTACTTATGAACTCTACAATAATAAAGCGAAATGCTTCGTTTTGGACCTTGTTCTTAAAATATCTCGACCAAAAAATATACATTTACATTTGTAACTTATGTCACTTTTTGTCGAAAATTTAATAAAAATGTGACTTCTGTGTGAAATAAAGTATTTTAAATATATTTTGCGACAGTTGTATTGCAAAATAAATAGATGTGCATATAAATTTATGTAGTAATAGTATGAAATTACCTAAATAATGTCCATTGTTTTTTTGTATGGGAAACGAACCACCTTAACTTTGTAGAGTATCTTAAGGTGCCCTCGGAATATCGGACAGAATTGAGTGCACTCGCACGAACGGGTTCTGCAACGCTGCAGTGGCCTGTGATCCACCGACTACTTACGTCACTCGCGAATTTCTACTGTCACGTGACAAAAGTGTGTCACCAATCACCATCATAAAGATACCTCGACTTGTCCACGTTTATGGTTTTATACACGTCCTCCTCCCGCTTACGATATCAGAGTATGCGCAGTTGTCAAATAACTTTTAATGCGAAGTTATTTTTCTTTACTAATATTTTAAAGAGAAAAAGTTTTTTTGTTTGTTTGCATTGAATAGGCTCCGAAACTACTGGACCGATTTTGCCGAAATTTAGTACATATATAGATTAGACTACGGGAAAGGATATAGGCTACTTTTAATCGCGGAAAAATGTACGGTTCCGGCGAGTTTTCCTTTTGCGCGCACGAAGTCGCGGGCAACCTCTAGTAATAATATAAATATACTCTAAGATAAATATAAACCTCACAAAAATAATAGACGAAGATAGCATAGAGTCCCTATATCTGAGAGAGATCTGAGAGAATTAAGCCTATATATTTTAGGATGTACATCCTAAAATATATAGGTACCTAGACATTTGTAAAAACGCTTAATAACAGGTAAATTTTGTACTTTGAAACATTTTTTGAACGTAAGACGTATACTTACAAAAACATTTTCTTTGACTTGTATATTTTATATACGGAAGTAGATCAAAGGCGCCAAACAAGTTAGCCCGAGAGTCCGCGGCGAGTGGCGAGTTCAAGTTGAATGACTTTTGCGTTACATCAGCCGAGTGCCTTTACCTCTAGCAGCTAGTTACAATCAAGCTCTCATGGTATATAACGACTATACAGCTTCATCGATACTCGTTTTGTAAAGATTAATGTTACTAAGGTAGACGATAACCTCTAAAGTTTTCGATCAAATAATATAACTATTGATCGAAGTCTAAAGTAGATTATGTCTATTGTTTTGTTTTGATTTAGAAACGTCATACGATCTCTAAAATTTATCACCGAATCGTGACTTAGTTGCAAACTTCGCTGAGTTTTCGACCACTCAACAATGCGAAAGTAATTTATTTAACTACTAATACCTAACAACATTTAAAAAATATACAACTAAAACGGACAGATTCTGTCCGTAGTTCCGTACCTACCACCCACGTGGTTCGTTACTGTTTGTCAACTGACCGGTTCCGTGATGTACCCCGGCCGGCCTAGCTAATTAATATTACGTAGGTATATTGGTGCTTTAATCATGCAAAATAATTCGTCTACCGGTATTTCCGTAGAGATTAGGTTTTCCCAACGTCAATAATTCTCCTAAAAACCAACGCGACGTCGTCATATTTTGTCCGTGAAATAAAGGTTAGGTGGCCACTCTATCGTAATTCGCCAGCACAAAAATGTTTATGCGACAAACTTTTTTCTAACAACGAAAAACTTTTCTTTCGAACTGTACCTCCAAAGGGACCTAAAATTTCCTTCTGCGCAGTGGTCATCTTTCGTGAACCGATCTGTTCTAGATAGTTTATTGGCCTAAGAGCGCTTCCCTTCCCATATCGCGCGCGATAATGTGAGAGGCAACTATATGTTTTTTAACTATGTATATGGAAATATGAAATATATGTCTGTTTTCACAGCATAACATAGCGGCGCGCGATATCGGATATCGAAACTAATCAATGCGAAAACGCTCTTATGCCGAGGACATAAGAGCGTTTTCCGGTCCTATATCGGCTATTGAATGTGTAATTTTAAAACTTTAAAAAGCGATAGCGATATCGCTGATTAGATCGGTTTTCCCCTTATCCAATCCGATATTCGATATAGCGCCGATAATAACAAAGACAGGCATATGTTTCATGACCTCCTAGTAGCAGACTCGGGGGGAGCCTGCTACAGTACTGGTGGAGGCCGAGGAGGGAGGCGCACCTTGCCATCTGGTGCGCCCATCGTGGAGGGCCTTCGGGCTTCCGTGATGGAGCCGCTTGTCCGCCAGCCGCGGCTGCCGCCGGCGGAGTCGCGGATGTGTGTATCGTTCCCGTGGCCCCGTCACAGGGCAGCGAGGAGGAAGATGGGGGGGTTTTAGTGGGTATACCGTGGGTCTCATTAGCCTATACGGGAGTCCCACATCACCACTTGGGTGCCCCCTGCGCCTGGGTGGTATGCGTAATGCATTTCCCCCCCCCCCGGAAACAAAAAAAAAGGCATATGTTTCATATTAAAACACATATTTCTCATGTCTTCGGTAATCATCGGCGCGATAAGCGATATTGTATCGCGTAATGTGAAAACGCTCTATCAACTTAACTATATGGGTGTATAAATATATAGGAAGACAAAAAGGAAGGAAGGCTTTTTGATCGACCACGACGGTGTGTTTGTCAAACAGCTGTTATGTCGGTTCCCACGCCGCGCCGGTGACCACCTAGAGTATCCTTGGCAGGTGTTACTCAGTTTTGAGACACGCAGACGATGTGCGTGCGCGATATGTATACGTACTTTACAACTTATAGTTACGTGTATTATATCATGGTCATAGCTTTACGACGTCTGTAATGTTTTAAGGTAGGACAAGCTAAGCAGGTGGGTCACCTGTGACCGCAGTCAAAATATTTTAACTCGCATTACTTTACACTTCACGTTCACACCAACTTCAAATGTATTTCACGTCTTGTGAAATGGGGATTATCAAATGAATAGGATGCGGGTGCCCGAGAGATAAGCTACAGTTGTCAAAAATATTTTAATAAAACACACATCACATCGAAATTTATCGAAGAAAGGAATTAGGTAGGAAGCATTACCTTGGCAATAAAGAGATAACCAATCGTATCCCATGCCCTTTTCGGTGACGGTGGCCGGTTTCATAGAAACCAGACCGTTATTTTATATTGCCCAAGTTTGTGCGCAATACACAGGAGCACATCTTCTTTCTTATCTCTCGTAACCTAGTGGGATGAATGACCAATTGTATTGTCCTAACCAGACTTGAAAACGACATTTTTTGTTGTTCCAAGGCGGGGATCGAATCCACGATCTCCGGAGTTGTGAACCAAGCTCGAAACCACTGGACCACGGAAGCGTACCATATCATAATATTATAAGAAGCATACGACGATAGCCGATAGCGGCATAGGCCATGTCTCGAATAGTAGAGCCGCCCGTGCCCTCTTCATTCTTGTATCACTTTAATTTTTAATTAACTTATCAATCATATCAACTTCAAGTTGAATGTAATCACAAATCGGTAATAACTTATAATGAATAAATACTAAAGTAAAGACTTGCGAGATAGTAGGTACACTTGCGAGATAGTAGGTACACTTGCGAGATAAGCCAACGATCGTAACTGACATCATACGTGCTGTATTCAAACAGGTAATTACGACAAAAAATAGCAAAATATTTAACATATTAGTTTTTGTTGAGAATAATGTCGTGCACGTTTTAGCGCAGTTTATTTTCGATGCTAAAAACATAGACCCTCTTCAATCATATTTTGAAATCTGCTACTCCTTAATCCACCAGTAGATAATATAATAATAATGGACGCTTCATATACCAATTACCACGTCGTCTGGCCCTGTGCGAAGTGTCCGAAGAACTTGTGTTACGACTTACGGGTACCAGAATACTACTAGAAACTATACACATATTTACTACACATCCATGACTCAGGAACACAGAAAAGCTTGTTCACTCGGCGGGATTCGATCCCGCGACTTCCAGCTTGGGCATCAACCCGCTCGACTACTAAGTCACAGAGGTCGTCTAAAGTCTAAACTAGTAGTTTTTCTTTTTGAGCAGACTAATCTAATGTTTAAATTGTTACAATTAGCAATTATTTTAAATCGTATGTGGGGTATTTCCTGTGATCAGTTGATGACAAATACTCAGGAGCATGACACGGCCACTGACACAAAATAAAACCCTACAATTCAACCGCAGGATTTTCTTGTGTACCTACTACATTTTCACATGACTAATTATATTATTTAAAGTAGCTTATGTAGGTACTAATTAATTCATTAATATTTAATGTTATATAATATCTTACTTAATAGATATCCGATTGCTCTACATTAGTTTTATTTTGTATAATTGTATAGAAAGTCTTTGGTATAAACTTTATTTAATTGTTGTTTCACAAATGTTTAGGCTTATGAGTGTGGTCTGACACTTCTTTAGAAATGTTTGGTGCAATAAATCCAGATTCCAGACAGTGGCCAAATTAAATAAACCTTTTGCCCTGCATAAACATGTGAAAATTTTGAGGAGACATTTTATGCTTTTCCAATTTTTATTTTTTTGGATTATTTTTAACCTATTTTAAGGTGATTTAAATATCTTTAGGTCTTTTAAGCAAAGTAAGCTACATAGGAAATGATCAAAAACACTATCTGTGTAAATTTCGGGTGAAGAGGATCTAAATGCTATCTTAGAAATCATATTTTTAACCAATTTTAAGATAAAGAAGTACCTACTTTATTTGTGACAATTGTTAGTTTTGTGGGATTGGTTTCATTTGGGCTCTAAATCGATCGAAAAACAGACAACGAAAAACAAATTTGTAATTTGTAAACGTGCCCTTAAAGGTACTCCTTTAAGGGCACGTTTACAAATTTCAAATTACCTTATTACTATTCCTTCGTGCATCCACGGAAGACGTAGGCCCAGATAACAACAATTACCAGACATCCCTTGAGTAACCCAGGAAGTCAGATCTTCCACAATTACTACAAATGTAAGTTCCTACAAAGCCTACAATACGGCTATTTGCATTAATTTAAATATTGCTACAGAAGCGCACATCATCTCATTACCTGTCCATGAAATTATTGAAATATTTCTTAACATTTTCTTCTGTTGAGGATTGCAACACCAAAACTTTTGAATGTCTAATATCTAATCTAGTAATAAGTAATAAATAACTAATACTAGATACTTAATTGTAATTTAAAAGCTTTAGTGCTAATGCTAAAACATAGGTAACGTAGTCAACTAATACAAAGGTACATAAGTGCGTGGAGATGTTGATGTTTCTAATAATATTTCGGCCCATCAAAGTTGTTGATCATTTTAGGGTATTCCAATTTTGCGCTGTAACAAAATACGAAATCAGTTTAATCCATATTTGGATATTTTTATAAATAGTATATCTATAGAAAAAACTTAACAGAATAATCATTTTTCCTCTTGACGTCTTGCTCCAACAAGATGTAGAGTCACACTTTAAACTCCATCCCCCTTACTAATAAACGCTGTATAAGCCTTGAATAGTTATACAGTGTTTTGTCTCCTTCTATCGAATTAAACATGTCACTCGTGTGATGTGAACAAAACATAGTATAACTATTCAAAGCTTATACAGCGTTAATTAGTAAGGGGGTATAAGGTTGTTTTAAGTTTCGTAAAAACAGTTGTGAAGAAATTATGATCCCCTACTTAATAAAATTTCCAAAGCAACAGTCGCTTCACTTAATGGGGACTCCCCGACGTATAAAATATTAAAAAGCCTTGTATCAGTTGTGCGTATGACCAATATATTACCACAAAATTACCATATTTAATCGCGTCTCAGTATTCATCAGATTATGTAAATCGTAAGTTTGGGAATTATTATACTTAAAAGATTTTCTGACGTCAGAGCGCGTCATCTTGAAACGGTTTACGCGTTGGAATATTTTAGCCAAATTTTTATGTTCATTAATATTAATACGTTTATTGAGAAATGTTTGTTGTGGAATAATTCAGATGACGTTCGTTACATTTAGGTCAGCTCAGACCAACGAACGCGCCATTTACAGAGATACTGATGATGATGAGTTGATGACACATGTTACTACACAATAACAAACGATTATAAAGGAATTAAAAATTAATGAACTGATTGTTTGTTTTGATGTTTCATTTCAAGTAAAGTTTAACAGGAAAACGCTAGTAGCGTGTCGTTGACATGACGTTTTAGTAGGTAACTCGGTAATTGTAGCGGTTCAAAGTATTTTTCCTGCAATTTATAACCTGTGATTCATTTCAATTTAAAATCTTAGCTTGTAACAGTTGTAAAATATTAAAATTAATTATACATTATATGCATAATTCCCTTTTTTTATCTACGCACTTGACAATAACTTAATAGTATAGACTCTACATAGAGTACTTAGGTCTTAGAGGTTGCCTAAATATGCCTAGATAATATTCCAATAACATTGACATAGATAGGGCTTTAAAAAGCAGGTGATACAATGATGAACTGTGTAGGTAATGATTTTTACAACATAACATTTTGGATTTTCCCACAAAGTTAGTTTTATAAATTCCATAGGATGACTTTAATTTGACTGATATTTCTTTTACCTACAATTCTAACCAATAATTATTATACTAATACTATACGTTTAAAGTTCCCTTAAACGTTGTTGGCTGTGGAACTGGAAACCGAGCGATGAACTGGTTAGTGGTGAGTTGGTGACCGACATGCGGGCAATTACCTATATATTTAAACCGCGTCTCGATTAACGGGGAAAATTGATCGCAGCAAAACCATAAGGAAACTCTTGAGTATTCGCGCACCATACTCTCACGTGTAAAAACCTGTTTAAGTTTATCCTTATGAGTTGTAAACGGTATTTATATGATATTTTTAAGCGGTTTAAGTGGTTAAGTTGCAAATTTTACGTTGCGACGCCAGAACGCAGTGTTGTGGCCCCGTCCTTACTCCTTAGAGAGGACAGGAAATGACATCATAATATATGATACTTTTTATCGCGGGAAAAGGTACGGTTCCCGCGAGATTTTCTTTTGCGCGTACGAAATTGCGAGAAACATCTAGTAAGATATGTATAATCGTTTGGGATATGGGTCATGACTCACGGTGATAGTGGTGGTAGAGAACATTGTAAAGTTACGCTGTGTTTTTCATTACGACTTGAACTCACGAAAAAGGGTATGAAAGAGTAAAGACACCCGTAATCGGTGTGTCGTAAGTGTCTGAGCCCCAATTTCACCAACGCGACGTTTAGCTTGTTAAGTTTCATTTAGAAAAAAAAAAAAACATTTTATTTCATACCATTGCATTTGTATGAGAAAGAGAGATCGGGTTTAGCTTTAAGCGCGTTTTATTCATTAATTCGATTATTTTGCCGACGGTATCTTAGTACAGCGTCTTGTGTATTACAGACAGTTTGACACTATTGATAAACCACAACAAATATGCATTTAATATATATAGGTAATACTTTTTATTACGCTTTACAGCTTTTATGTTATCGCACTGCACTCTATTACAGTAAATTATATAATATATTATTAACCTTATATTAAAACGTATTAAAATGCAATAAAATTCAATTAACAATTAATGTTATCTATGCATCGTTGTCCATTGTGAAGATATCTCCGAGGAGATCACAATTGTGTGCTATTTTACTAGCCCGTTATTATTATTATTGACGTTAATAAGATCGTCGGATTACAGAGCTGTGACGTCACAGCGATTAACGGATTAATAAAAATAGTAAAGAACAAGGCTAGCCGCTAGGGCGCTTATGTTAGTCATTGTTTCCTTCGCCTATTGCCGTGAAGAATATTCTCAAACACTCCTTAAATTTAAGAGCTCCCCTATCATTGTCACTACCCCTAACTGCATGAGACTTGAGACCGTCTTAACTTTAACCAGCGATAATTTGGTCGGTTTTCTTAAAGTCTACACAATCTTAACCTACCCTAAAATGAGCATAACATAACAATATTATCATAATATTATAATGTACAAAATTAATTATGCAGGAATGTTTAAGTGTAATAAAGTATGTAACACGTATTAATAAACGCTTTTAATGATTAATTGCTTTGCTATATGGGATTTCGCAACGTTGAGTCAAGACCCAAGTCACCCAAGTGCATCATATTTCTACCCGCATTTCCTCTTCATTGTACCTACAGAGTAAACTTTAGGTAGGTACCTACTGCAGCAGAATGATGCATTTGAAAAGTGAAAACCACAACATTAAATATAAAGTTCCATTCGTTGTTAATTTCGCCCAAAACGCTACGATAACTTATACCACAAATAGTTGTTTCTTTTGCAAAATAACGAAATGTTTCGATAACTACTTTACGCAGTACTAGCAACTAGCAAGTAGAACAGTAGCGGTACAACTGTCAACTTTACAAGTCGGGGGTCTAAAAAGGCCACTTTAGGTGAACATTAGATGAATCATAATTATGTAATTCATATTATGTACGCCATTTTACACATTTCTATTGAAAACTGTCAAAATTGATGTTTTCTATCAAAATAATATATGAAACATAATATGAAAGGTACACGAAAAAAAGGGGCTCATCGACATATTTGTCCAAATCAAACCAACAAAGGTACCTAGTTGATAGATTTTAAACGGGCCTTTAGTATGCCGTGTTCAAAACAAACTAAAAGGGGCTGGTTTCCTTTTATATGGGCATAAGAAAATCATCTACGAAACTCAGGATAATATAGTCTGAAACCTTTAAATAACTTTTTCTTGAAATATCAAAATATGTCAATTAGCCCCTTTCTTTTCCTGCACCTACTGATAGATTTTAAACGGGTCTTTAGTATGCCGTGTTCAAAACAAACTAAAATGGGCTGGTTTCTTATTATACGGGCCTAAGAAAATCATCTATGAAACTCAAGATAATATAGGCTTGAGCCTTTAAATAGCGTTTTCTCGAAATAACATAAATGTTGATGAGCCCCTTTTTTTCGTGTACCTACCCTTATATTATGAAACACCTAAAGTAGCCTTTTTAGACCCCAACTCCGGTCACCGATGCACTAGTAAAGTGCATTACGATACACTTTACTTTTTAGTATAGATATTATTAACTAGCTTTTTTAAAAAATACTCAAGTTTTTTAAATAACTATTATAACTGACTAGTATAGGTACAAATTGATTATACCTACTGTGTGTATATTTTTAACGATAGATACAGATTCTTCTTGCGCCATATTACGAGTAAATGTTCCAACACATGAAGTCGTTGTCTAATAAGTTGTCGTTTTGTTCGTAGCGAGGTGGCGCCATTATTTAATATAAATGATAAAACATGGGAGATTTTAAAAGTAAGATCTGAACAGTTCTAATTACTCTTAACTGCCTCTAATTGGACCTTGTATTCATTTTAAGGCGTTTGTTTAAATTGCTTTAGTTTGTAACGTGCATGGACACGACTTCTTTAATGGACTCTATATTCGCCGCTATCCATTACGTTAAATAATTTTCCAAGTGAGAAATTATATACGCTCTACATTATTTTTTTTACCACATGTAACTATCGAATGGTATCTATATATAAAAAAATTATTGTTGTGTAATATTGTGTAAAGTATTAATTACACTTACAAGTATAGTCTATAGATCACAAGTTCGAATCCCAAGGCGACATGAATTATGAATATCATATCAAGGTTGGTGTGACATGTGTAGTTATATTCAAATTTAATGATTCTGTAAGGCGTTTCTTGAGTATAAACTACAAAGAGCTATAAACATTGCGATCATAATTCTATGTCCTTTCCGTGTGCCGTGTGGTCCATGCGCGACGACCCATTTTAATGATTTTTTAAATGCGGTTTAAACAGGGCATAACAGGTGTAGGTACTATTTAAATATGAATCACAAACTCAAACTCAAAACTCAAGCTGCATCGTAATGTAACTCGTAACCATAGAGCTACATTGAGCTAACCAAGTCTTAATTTCACTGATATATTATAAGGTTTGGTAAAATTAATTACGGAAACTTTGGGTACGTCATATACTGCCTATGTAAAGACGTTTAGGCAAAAGAAATATATTTGAAACTCGTGGATTTTTTTTTATACAAAATTAAATTATGTTGCAGGAAATTATATCTATTGCATTATATCGACCACGCGCGAACAGCTGTTCAGATATGAACTCGAATGACCTTTCCTGGTGTATGCAATATGTATCGCTGTCTCTGTCGTGCTACATCTGCTGTCCTTGTCGCGCGCAGACGCTTTATGCAAAAGATTTAATTTCTTGCAATATTTTAATTTAATAATTTTAGATTGTATTTTTTTACACGGGTTTATTTTTTTTTCTTTTTGCCTAAACGTCTTTACACAAGCAGTATATGACGTACCTTAAGTTTCCGTAATTGATTTTACCAAACCTTATATATTAGCAATGTTTACCCAAGGCTTGCATTGTAGGTACACTTACATCCTTGGCTATGCGAGTCCAGATGATATTATAGTTGCGGCGCTTCAATGTATAGAACATTCTAGTGTTTTACTTTGTAGAATGTTGTAGAACATTACAGTGGAAAGTACGAGAACGTCTCATTCCCAATCCAACTCGAAAGTTCTAGATTGTTCTATGTGGAAAAATCTAGAAAGTTCTACACCACGAATTTTCGAGTACCTCATGTCGTCGGTATAAATAGGGACCGCTGCCGTGCCATTTTAACTACGAGTGTTCTTCGAGTTAATTTCGAGCGATACCTAAAGTGAATAGTATGATTAATATCTACGATTACGATTTGGACATTTCGGCTTGGAAGACCTGTGTTGGTGTGGAAATTCGTAGCGAATAAACTCCCTCAGAGGAAACTGGCGTTTTACTCCGAATATAGGACCATAATCCCGTAACATTATTTTGAATGACTTTCAAACTTCCTAATGTATATGTTAAGTTGTATCAGTATTAGACAAGCTCGCAGGTTTTGACGCACAAACGAACCTCGAATAAAATTATTTATTCGATTATTTATTTTTGTTTGTACTTTATTAAAATATAATTTACATTATGTTAGATTTAGAATGATACCTGTATCAAATTAACAAAAACAACATAAATTCAATCAATTCTCTAGTTATTTAGGTCAATCGTAAATGGCCTAGATTTTGTTATTTAGGAATTTAACTCCTTTTGATTCGTGACGATAAGAAACGTGTACCTACATACTTAAAGTCTAAAACAGTTGTTAAAGATCGCACAACCATAAATCATATTTCGGCCATATATTCACGACTATTGGTAGTCGGTACCAACAGGCTACAGGATGTTTTAGGTAGGTAACTCGTTCGTCGTCACGCTTATCTTCAAATAAACCAGCTTCGTATGTAGGTATTTACCACAGTAAAACGGAAAACCCCATGTTCTTAATAACTTATCTTAGGAAAAAATCAGAATTTATTTATTTATTTATTATCCTTTATGCACACAATATAGCTAAGAGGGCGAGCTTAATGCCTTGTGGCATTTTCTACCAGCCAATTTAATTGTAATCGTACACTTAAATTCTGATTCGGCATGGCAAGCGTAAGAACTTAACGGCCTATGCAAATTATTAATTAATACATATGCAATAAAAATTTATTTATATTTTTTATTAAAATTTATTTAATTTTTATGACATACTTAAGTACCTACTAGCCATTGTTTTCAACTCGTGCGATTATAATATCGCGGTCTACTACTAGCAATATATATCTATGGACATATCTATGGACGCTTCACACCACGTCAATCTGATCCCGTGGTAAGTTCTCGAAGAACTTGTGTTACGGGTACCAGACAACGGAAATATATTTAATACTTTTATACTATACACATATTTAAGATTTTTATTATATTATACACATATTTAATACACATCCATGACCCAGGAACACTGAAAAACTTTTTGTTCCTTCGGCGGGATTTGAACCCGCGACCCCCGGCTTGAGCACCAACACGCTCAACCAACTGAGCCACAGAGGAGCAAGGACTTATTGTAAGCTGTTAGATTATTTTATAACGTTGTTCTTTATTCCAGTGGCGTCACGCGACCTGGTCGGAGGTGTGGTGCACGGGGCTGGGCGCGCTGCTGGGGCTGGTGTGCTCCGGCGGGCTGATCGGCGCCGTGCTGGTGTACGGCGAGCTGTCCGCGCTGTTCATCAACCGCAGCGGAGCCGCCCCGCCGCCTGCTAATGGCCACATACTGCCGCTGTTCGGCGGAGGGAGACCAGTGTAAGTCTCAGTGGTCTGGGGTTCCTACGACTCCATTCCTATCGGCTTCACTTACAACTTACCTTTTGAAGACCCTCAACCAAATCTCTACCTATTATAGCTAGGGCTTCCTTATGAAAGACAACCAGCCTTCGCCACTGGTAAATCTTCCATGCGATTATTGCAGAAGTCTAAAGCCACATGCTATATTACCTAGGCTCCATAAATGAGCACAAGGGAAAAATTCTCAACGGTTAGCTGTTTACCCCCTTGGGTGATTGCAGCTTATATGATCCTATATGTTAATGTTTTTTTTGTCAATTAATCGTAAATTTTGTTACAGAAATAGTAGCAACCACACATCACATATGGACGCGCTGGTGGACGACTCGGTGGCGTTTCTGATGGCCAGTATTGTCATCATGGTACTTCAGATGCTCACGGCAGCTGCGGCTGTTACTTTAACCAACTTTTCGGCTGCGAGAATGGTGAGGAATTTTTTGCTCGAATATCACACAACGATCGTTGTATTAAATAAATATTTCCTTCTGTACCACCAGTAGCTTCTATTGTTTTGTTCCACTGGTAGGTAGGTTTTTAATGTTCTTAGTCTGGAATTGTTTCTTTTCTAGATATCGCGATTAAGATGGCGCTTGCTGAAGTCTGTCCTGGGCCAAGAAACAGCTTTCTTCGACACCAACTCCACTATGAACTTCGCATCCAGTCTCACAGAGTAAGAATATTGTCTCATTTATTAGTTACATTTTAAAGACGCTGCCTTAATCTTCTTATTTTCGGATCAATAAAATTGATTTTGTTTCTTTGCAGAGATACAGAGAAACTGAAAATGGGCGTAGGTGAGCACGTTGCCATGGTCTCATATTTAGGAGGCTCCGTGATTCTCGCGTCTGTCATTTCTCTCATTCACGGCTGGCAGCTGACTTTGTCTGGGCTTGCCGTGATACCCTTAGCTTTATTGACTGCCACTACAGTGGCTAAGGTAAATACTAAATAACTGTCTTTTTGTTTATTTTATTTCCGGTTTAACATCCTTCATCTCTCATTCTTTATATTAAAATTTTTAAAACTAAACCTGAAATTATTATCGACAGTACCAAACAAGATGGTCAGCACAAGAAGTAATTTCATATGGGACGGCCGGGCGGATAGTGGAGCAAGCGCTGGCAGCCATCCGCACTGTTAGAGCATACGCCGGAGAGGAACAGGAGGTTTCCAGGTTAGCATGTTTTCTGGTACCTAGATCCAGGAGGTAGATGGATCACAATCGTAAGCGAGTACTAAAAAATAAAATCTTAATTTGGAGTCAATCACTTTGAAGTTTGAACTGAACAAATTCTTAAGATATAGAGCTTAAACAATACTTTCCTTATTACAGATACACAGAAACATTAGTGGACGCCACCCAGGCAGGTCGTCGCCGCTGTGCCTGGACAGGCGCCGGCGCAGGTCTCGGGTGGTTCTTCACGTACTCTCTCAACGCGGTGGTACTGGCTTATGGCGCAGCTCTATGTGTCAGAGACAAGAGTTTACCGCCAGACCAGATATCCTACCATCCGGGTGTGATGGTAACGGTAAGTTTTTAAGTAAATTTTTTTGTCGTCTAATTAACAAAAACATCGATGGTAACATACCTAGCGCTCGTTATTAAGAGCAATCTACAATTTTAAATTAGGTTTTATAATATTATATTAAAATTCTTTCTCTAGGTGTTGTTCAGCACCTTCACGGCAGCACAAAACATTGCCATGTGCAATCCACATCTGGAGCTGTTCTCCACTGCGAGAGGAGCTGCCAAGTCCCTCTTCAAGTTATTGGAGAGAAAATCTAAGATTAACGCTTTGGAGGACACCGGAATCAAGCCAGAGAAGTTCAAAGGCGACATTTTGTTCGAGAAACTGTACTTCAACTATCCTTCTCGGCCTGATACCAAGGTACATATCCACAAATTCCTTGTATTCCACAAATATTTCTTGTCTCAAATATAAGAATGAACAATTCCATTTAAGTAGATACTATGATCTATCATTGTAAGACAAATCGGATCCTTTTCAATAACGACACATATAGCGGCTTACTGACAACATCCTTACCTCGTAGGTGCTCCGAGGCCTCTCACTCAAAGTGAACGCGGGAGAGACGGTGGCGCTGGTGGGCGGCTCCGGCTGCGGCAAGTCCACGCTCCTGCAGCTGCTGCAGAGAGCTTACGAGCCCGAGAGCGGCTCGGTCACCGTCGATGGACATAGCCTGAATGATCTGCATCTGCACCACTTCAGAACAAGTATTGGTAAGTATCCTTTGCTTTTAATGAAGCTATGTTACGTAGCTGAACTTCTGCAAGGTTTTATCAGTAAGTGAATGAATGAAGCAAATATTTCAATCACTTAATTTCGTTAGAAAATTGGAATCCTAGAGAATAATTCCAAAAACTAAAGAACTATTATATTATAGGTGTGGTAGGACAGGAGCCCGTGCTCTTCAGCGGCACAATCCGGGAGAACATAATGCTGGGCATGGACAGCGCCACTGAGCAGGACATGATCGAAGCCGCGAGGACCGCTCACGCTCATCAGTTCATTATGAAGTTGGCTAACGTAAGTTATTTATGTAAATGAATTGAGTATTTACTTACCTATACGCACAAGACAAAGTTCAGTTATTGGCTTTACATGGGGTAGGAAAATACCTTCAGTCCTAATTTATATTCTATCCTAAATTACGAGTACTTATTTCATCTCATCTACATTCTTGCACGATCGCTGTTTTAGGGTTATCTTGACTTAACCTCCTTAAATTTGTTTTCATTTAGAAGAAAAAAGTTGGGTATAAAATCTTATAGGGTAACTAAAAGTAGGTAACTAATGTTTCAGGGTTATGACACAGCGTTAGGAGAGAAAGGGGCACAACTATCTGGAGGTCAGAAACAAAGAGTGGCTATCGCTCGGGCGCTGTTGAGGAAGCCAGCCATTTTATTGCTAGATGAACCGACCTCAGCACTAGACCCCACAGCGGAGAGACAAGTAAGATCTTCCGTTATATATTGTGATGTTCTAAGATTCATTTTTGAAATATTGAGTCTTCTATAGGACGTTCTGTAATAAATTCCTTTGTTCTTATAGGTGCAAGCAGCGCTCGATGCGGCTAGTAAAGGAAGAACAACCCTAGTTGTGTCTCACAGGTATAGAAAAATTCACAATTGCTCTATAAAATTTGTTTATGGTCTGTCTATTTGTTCTATTTTATATACCTACTAGCGACCCGCCCCGGCTTCGCACGGGTACACTACTGATACTAATACTGATATAATAGTAATATGTATGTTAGTCTATAAGGTATTTATAATATGGGCCTATGCAGCCCGAAATAAATGGTATTTAATTTAATTTATTACTACAGAATGTCGCCCACTTTGCAACGGGCCGTGCAGCAGAAATCGTAATATTTTAATTTCGCCATAACTTCAAAACCAAACGTCCAATTTTAATCATTCAAAGACCAAATATTATCTACATAAACTGTACTTAGTGATGAAATAATTTATTTTGATAAGGATTAATAGCATGAGTAAAATAAACGCGTTTAAATGTAGTCCAAAAAAAATTCAAGATTTCTAAATAAAAAAATGGTTGTTGTGCCTCACTCAACATAGATAGGTATAGTCTGTCGCGGACTTTTTTGTAGATATTTATAAGATCTACAATTATTTAGAACATTATATGGTTCTATCTTTTATAGTTTAGGCAGCGTACGCAAAATAAGTAACTTTTCTGGTTGATTTTTTACACCTTGTGTCCGAAAAACCGAAATATCTTACGGAACCCTATTTTTTTCCAAAATAAAATTTAGCCTATGTTACTCGTGGATAATGTAGCTTTCGAATGGTGAAAGAATTTTTGAAATCGGTCCAGTACTTTTTGAGCCTATTCATTACAAACAAACAAACAAACAAACAAACAAACAAACAAACAAACAAACAAACATACAAACAAAGTTTTCCTCTTTATAATATTAGTGTAGATATATATATATTTTGTTTCTCTAATTTTCTTTTACGATTTTTAAACACCATCTCAATATTTTATTTTTATTTTTAGGCTATCGACAATAGTGAACGCCTCTCGTATAGTGTACATAGAGCAAGGCTCCGTTTTGGAGCAGGGAACTCATCTCCAGCTTCTCGAGAAAAAGGGAGCTTATTGGAAATTGGTTCAAGAGGATCTTACGCACAGGTGATTGCCAGATTAATAAGATTTAGATAATGCGTTTTTAATAATTTCACTTAAAAAGCAATGAGTAATAAATAGACGAGAACGCTGAAACTGATGTTCCCAATTCCCACAGGAGTATAGCAGCCGCAGCCGCGGAAGATGAAGATGACGATGTGGTGATTGAGCCGGAAAGGGAGAGGAAAATTAGCAGAGTGAGAAGAACAAGCAGTAGCTGCTCGTCATACAGCCGTAAATATGCTTTCTATTGTTGCAATTTGATTCTTAAACAATGTTATATTATTTACGCAGTCCATAATAATACCGATCATAATCTAAAGGCATTGTTTTCTTCCAGAATCCATCACACGAGGTAGCCTTATCCGAGGCAGTCGTAGAATGGCTTCAATGTCTCCCAACGTACTTCCAACTATGGCACAACCACTGGAAGAGGTACTATATTTTTAATTGAGAAGTTACAAAGCATAAATCTCTCTATGTTCAACCCAAAAATATTCTCAAGGTTGCAAAACTCTTTTTTTCCCGAAGTGAGCATAATTTTCTTGTTTTTACAGGAACTAGAAGTTGTAACTGAAGAAGAAGCAGACGCTTCCACTTGGCAGCTATTAAAGCTAAACAGCAAGGAATGGCCTCTATTGACTGGCGGAGCCGTAGCCTCCCTAATCATAGGAGCTACTATGCCGGTCTTCGCTTATCTCTTCTCCAAACTATATGGAGTAAGTTAACCTTCAGTAACTGTTATTCTTTCTCTATTCTCCATCTCGCTTGCTCAAGTGTTATGACATAATATTTTCCGTATGCTCTACCTGGTCTCCTTTGCATATTTGACTAATAATAGCTCTTTTCAGATGTTTTCGCTCACGGACTCGAACGAAATCCTCCGTCAATCTCAACTGTACGCGGGTTTGTTCGCATTTTCTGCGGTGATCAGCGGTGTGGTGACCTTCTTGCAGACTTATCTTTTTGGCCTGGCCGGTATTAAACTCACTGACCGGCTCAGGACACGCACTTTTTCGACATACTTGGTACAGGTAAGACACAATTGATAATAAAAACCGTCAATTTTACATATCACCAATATAATATCTGAGCAGTAAATATAAGAAATCAATTAATGGCATTAATAATTTTCTGAAATACGTATATTAAAGAGAATTATATTTATTTCAGGAACAAGGATGGTTTGACCAACCCAGCAATTCTGTGGGAGCTTTATGCGCTCGCCTAGCAAACGACTGCGCTGCTGTTCAAGGAGCCACAGGTATTATTTCTCGACAGACATTTACTGATAACTGATATATTATTCTGAAAAAACAGTGTTTATTCAATAATGTCCAGAATCGCGGAAGTTCTTTGTCAGTTAATTTTACTTATAAATATGGCTGAAATGAAAAACTATACATTTTTATTGCAGGCACTCGTCTGGGTACCATGTTACAAGGTATCAGCACAATGGTTCTAGGCGTGGGACTCGCCATGGCCTTCTCGTGGAAGATGACCCTAGTCAGCTTAATCAGTGTGCCTTGCGTAAGTATTTCTGTCTGTGATAATAATAAACTCTCCACACCGATATCGGTGACGGTGGCCGGTTTCATTGAAACCAGGTCAGTTACGCAAGAATAATTTTATAGTGCCCAAGTGTGTGCGCAGTAAACAAGAGCACTTCCTTTACTCTCATAATCCAGTGGGACGGATAATAACCGACACGGCTGGTGAGAAATCAGGCGCAGGTCCGACATTTTACATGCCCATCCGACGCATGGATCATCTTTCTTGTCAGACAATCAGTGATCAGCCTGCGTTTCCTAACTAAAACTTGGAGACAACATTTTTTGTTGTTGTTCCAATGCGGGAATTGAACCCGCGACCTCCGAGTCGAGAGCCAATGCTCTAACCGTTTGACCATGAGGCCTTGAGCTCTGGTACGATCCATACAATTAGAACCCGCGAGGATAGTCCCATGGTTTGATCACTACTATACTTATCCTTTCCTTGCAGGTAATTGGAGGTATATGCTTGGAAGGGTGGGCGACTAAGAAAACCGAAGCTAAAGAGAGGAAAGACTTGGAGAGCGCATCCCGCCTCGCTACCGAGGCGGTCATTAATGTCCGCACCGTGCACAGCTTGGGTGAGTGTTCAGTAATCTTTTTATTTACGGATATCACTAAGTTATAATACGAGAATATCCCAGGCCCATCAAAGTGCAAATCGTAAGCTCTTTTTTCAATATTGACATCCTTCCTTTACTCCTTTCCTTGATGACGTAAAACAAGTTTCTCTGTCTCAAGTGGACGTCGTAATTTTAAACGGACGTAGTAAAAAGGTCGTAGTAATTTTATTTGCGTTTTCGTAGTAGTCAACAACGATTTAAGAGCATTAACGCATAGCGCGTGAAGTCAACTTTGGTGAAAAATACGCACACAGCTGCAGCCTGCAGCGAGCGTCTTTGTGTGCGTGAATAGCTCGACGACTGTAAGCCAACTAACCCACATTGATACTTGCCTTACTTTAATTACTTTACGATAATAATAATAACGATAATAATTATTATTGAATTTTGATTATGGTATACATAATATCATAATAATAATTATATTCTGTGTCATATTAGTTAATATATAATATTATAACATATTATCTACACAAAACATACAATATCAGTAGGTAATGTAATACTAACATAATATTATGGAAAATAAAAATACCTTGAAATAATACTTTTATACTATTTTAATTAATATAATTTAGTTATACAGCTGAAATGTGTTTATTTAAATCTCTTTGATTTTTACCCGACTGTCAAGACGTTATGTTTTTCGCGCGTATCTTGCATGTATAAATGTATGCATGTATGCAATATGCATACATTACATTACATAGATTCTGGAACACAAAATAAACATTTTATATTTTAAACAAGACAATTTTATATACTTTTTTATATTTGTTATTTTTTATGACTAATAATTGTTCCTCTATAATTTTTAATTATTTTCACTACTAAAATTCCGGACAAAGCTCAGTCTCCCAGGTACTAACATCTTATATCAAGACGTCAAAATATTTGTGTTTTAAAAATTAAAAACGAAATTACCAATTTAGGTGCTATTTTAAAGAAGAAAAGTATTCGTTACTAATACGTATCTAGATGTACTTATCATTTATATATGTCACCGTAAAATTGTAAAAACCGTTAGATTGTAAAAAAAACTAGTGAAATTGTAAAATGTTAATAGACTTCGGACGTGAATATGCTGCCTATAATTTAACACATTATTTATAGTTAGATAATAAATACCTATATAGTTATGAATCTTTCGACATATTTTTACAATCTCGTTAGTTTTTTTACAATTTTACGGTGACATATATAAGTTGTTTCTTTTCGAGGCAAAATGATTTGGAAACAATTTTGTTTCTAAATCATAAGCTCGAAATCCAGACTACCGTTTGCCGCATATATGTACCTAGATAAAACTTGGTAATTAAGTAGTTAGTAGTTTTTACTTTGTACATACATACATAAATATAATCACGCCTTTTTCCCGTAGGGGCAGGCAGGTAACACTATTCTTTCCACTTGCTACGATCCTTACATACTTGTTTCGCTTCGCCCACTTTAATTATTCCCTTCATACATGTTCATCAACATTCATATTAGTTTCCATAGAAGGTGCCGGATGTTGTACCTGCACTTCCTCTCTTTAAAAAAAACTTTCAAAATACTCTTTACATCTCTTTAACACACGTTCTTCTCCTTTTATAATGCTCCCATCTTGGCTCCTGATTGTACGCAGCTCCGAGTTAGAAGTTTAAGAAGTTTACTTTGTACATACAAATTAAGAATCTACTGTTATCTGAGGGGATTATATGGATTATTAAATACGTACCTCTTCATTTCGAAGTTCTACTTCTTCTGTTTTACTTTACTTGAGTGTTTTGCACATTGTCTGAAGTTAAACCACAAAGCCGTAAACACAAGAATTTTGTTATTTGAAAGCAGATGCATATCAACAACAAAATGAACATGCAAAGTAGTATATTGTTATTATGGCTGCGCTAGTCGGTTTTGTCTCCATGCAAACGTTATTGGTGATTTACTTTAAAGTCAAACATTATAGACCCAAAGTTTATGTAATATCGATTTTTATTACACTTATCTTGGTCGGTATGTGCTTATATTTCTAAAACTCAAATAGGGGATCGGACTACATCTGAAATATTTAGTTTCATTAATATATTCAGAAATATTGCGGCATTACTACTTGGTAAATGTAAAAAAATATATTATTTTATGTGTAGTTTACTAATTAAATACATTTAAAAAGTACCAAAAAAAATTTTTTTTTTGCTAAATTGGTAAACACAACCTACATCATTTAGTTTACTCACATCATATACAAAAACATTAATTATGGTAAGTATGAACTTAAACGCACAAATATGGGAGATTTTTACAAATATATTCCGGCGGCCATATACTTCATATTATACTACTTCATACACCTTAACCTACAAGTGACGTCATTTGTAGGTCGACTTTAGGAGGCTCGCGAAAATTTTATACAAATCGCTTTACCTTTGAAAATATTGACTTTTGATATACAGTTTCTTCTGAGAAGTTACTCATATTTAAGAGTACTATTCATTTTTGTAATAAAAAAAAATTAGGCCGATTGCCTATTAGTTAAGAAAATATCCGATGTTTGGAGGCTATCTCCAAACATCGGATGTTTAGCGCAACTTTGACCGTAAATATAAAACAAATCAAGAATGAAAATAAAAAAGCAAGTACATACCGACACAGTTTTATTGTTCAGCAACTGAGATGACTTAAATTCGGACAAAAATATTATATAGATTTTTCATAAAACACGAACAGCCGATTTGGGTAATTTGAGGATACCTTTTCTAAAATACTTTACAAAACAGTATAAATGTGTGCACAATAGTTTCTCATATAAGTATAGATAACTATTTTATGGGTATAAGTATCCTTTTTTCCCAGATATTAACAAGCATTTTCCCCTCGCGCCGCACTGAGTTCCAGCCGTTGACTAGCGCTAGAATAAATAAATGTAGACTAACAACAGCGCCACCTACTGGGTCTAATTATGTTAAAATGTACTAAACTTTTAGCAGCTCTTGCCTTTGCCAAGTTTTCAAAATGTGTATGTTTTCTTTTTCGTGCGAACTTATTTTTATCTCCCATTATATCTATTATATATGTAAAATAATTTGTTATTACAATAAAAAATTATTAACTTAAATAACAATATTTATTATTAAATTAAAAAATATATTTTCCAAATATCAAAATCTTTTTATCGGGGTGGATCTCGTACGCACTACAAAGGTCAACAGAGTTCAGTGCAGAGCGCGGACCGATACGTCCACCTTCTGGAATGGCTCACGGCCGTCTGATTTGTAAACGCTCGTGCGCCTCGTTTTATACACTAGTTTTAAAAATTCATTTAAAATTCGTCAAGCTAATTTACTTAAAAATTTAAATGGCATATTAAAGATAAAACGTTGTTCTTTTAGATTATGTAAGTAAGAAAGAGAAAGAGCAAGTGAAATACATAAATATCATCATTTTAAATAACTATAATTCCTGATAATTTCGCATTCTTTAAATTTTATTTTTATGAGATAGAAACGTATATAAAAATAATCTGACAAAGAGATAATCTACAAGAGGATCCAACAAGTTTGTAAAGATTTTTTGTTTTTAAAAAATGTAAGTGGTTTTAGCTATTATATGTTTTGAAAATGCCCCTGAACCTAAAGTTGTCAAAACGTCTGGTTAGTTTTGTCAGTTTTATTCAAAAGTTTGAAATTATTTTAAAATAAATGATAAGGGAAAAATTAGAATACAATATTTTCTAGTGTTTTTTTACATGTAAAAATCAGAATAACCAGTTTTTGTTAGATATTTTTGCTTTTGAAAAGTAGCGTTTTTGTGAAATCTGAGTCGCGCGCCAATTAACGCTCTTAATAACTTTTTTAAAATCTATTTCCTTTTGACCTAACTATCTATATAGATACTATGAATTATTTTACCACAGGCGTGGAGCGTGAAATCCTGACACGTTACGGCGCGGCGCTAGAATCGGCCGAGCGTCGCGCGCGCAGCTCGCGCTGGGTGCGCGGGCCCGTGTACGGCCTGTGTCTGTGTGCACCGACATTGGGCTACACCGTCTCCATGGCGTACGGTGGATACCTTATCGCCAGAGAAGATATGAAATACGAATACGCTATCCTGTAAGTATCCCTAAATATTAACTATCATTATTTTTTGTACCTACATCTGAATGAAAGTCTCTAATGGCATCAGTCATTTCATAGTTAGTAACAAACTCTTTTAGTAACAAATCATTACTGAGCCGCATTTCACCCACCTGAAAAATCCTACATATATATAGTTTTTAACTCCTCTCGAAACTTCATCTCTTATGACGTGTTTCTATTGGACGTGATTTGTTCGGCTTTGGCTTCAATCTTCTGTATATTTTTTGTTAGTCTTCTTGCATCGAGATCTAAAGAAACCTCCCGTTTCCAGAGTATCAGAGGCGCTAGTGTACGGCGCGTGGATGCTGGCGGAGGCGCTGTCGTTCGCGCCCAACTTCACGGCGGCCCGGCGCTCCGGCGCGCGCATCATACAGGCTCTACGTAGACAGCCCAAGATCGTCACTGAGGGCACCGCAGCGGAAATTCCTAATTGGGTAAGAAATACAATTTACAGACCACATTTGAGCCGTTATATATTAATGTGTGTAAAAAAGAAAGTATTATTTATAATCAGAGGGGGACTCAGTGAAAAAATGGTTGGGAGACCTTGCACTAGAGCAGTGTTTTTCAACCTTTTTCATGATGCGACCCCCCTTGTAAAAAAAAAAATATTTCACGACCCCCCGACCCTTCGCTTTTTTATCATGTAGGTATGTTACAGTGTTACAAATATTCATTCCATACGACGTTTTTATGCGTCTCCTTAATATTATGCGGATATAAGTACATAATATAGTACGTCAAACACATTATTTTACAATTACATACATCGATGATAACAATGATCGATTTATGAGTATATCCTTTTGTTAATTCTCTTACTTAATAAATCAATAAATAATAATAAATAAAAAAATCTTTAATGTTGTTTTACTGAAATTCTCTCGACCTCCGGCGACCCCCCTACAGAAGCTTCGCGACCCCCCTACAGAAGCTTCGCGACCCCCCAGGGGGTCGCGACCCACAGGTTGAAAAACACTGCACTAGAGGATCAAGTAGTAATCCGAAGTCCTAACACTCTAACAGTCATTAAGCTAATCTAAGAAAGGACTTCTCTGTGCCAAATAAACACAACATGTGGACAAACATTTTTGTTCATACTAAATCCATTCCTGACTTAGGTATGTTCCAATCAACTTACTGTGGTTTTTATATACAGGAGGCAACTGGAGCCCTGAAATTCGAGAACATCCACTTCCGCTACCCAACTCGGCCCCAGGTGCCGGTCCTGAAGGGCGTCAACCTGGAGCTGCAGGCCGGCAAGACCCTGGCCCTGGTCGGCCCCTCCGGCTGCGGCAAGTCCACGCTCATGCACCTGATGATGCGCAGCTACGACCCGGAGCAGGGGAATGTGGTGAGTAACCTGTACAACCTGTTTCAACTCAACAACATCACTACAGTTTGGTGATGCTGATCAAAAATGTATCTTTATTCTTTAACAACTACTTATACCTATAGATTTTAATAAATTCCCGATAGGAAACTCATCGATGATACTAATACACGTAATTTTGGAGTTAAAAAATCAACAGCCTCCTAACATATTATGAATTAATAATATTCAAACCAAAACTTCTAAAAATCCTCGGATATCGCCGGTTTCACTTCAGTTCTGTGCAATGTTGAGATACACGACTTCACCGGACTTCCGGGCAACAATCCTCTGCGCGAAAATTGCTCCTTTATCTTTGCTTCAATCTCATCTCTCATCTCTTCTACAGAAACTAGACGGCAAGGACATCAAGCACGACCTGACCCTGGCCCAGCTACGCGGCCAACTCGGGCTGGTGCAGCAGGAGCCGGTGGTATTCGAGCGCTCGGTGCGGGACAACATCGCGTACGGCTCGCCCGCCGCGCCGCTGGACACAGTCATTGCCGCAGCCAAGCAGGCGAACGTGCACAACTTCATCGCTAGTTTGCCGCTGGTAAGTTTGAATATACTCGTAGTTTATTTGATGCTAGAACCTCTAGATAATTAGTTTATTTAAAATCGTGGACGATTAAGTTGTTGGGAGTATAAAATGCAGATTCCGGTAGTTTCCGAACCGGTGGTAGGCATCATGTAGGACAATTCTATAAGCGTTGTTTCATAACCTACATGGAAATAAAAATTTTGAGTTTGAGAATTCCTATAGTAGGTACCTAAGCAATCACAGATACAATATGATTGGAATTAAAGATGAAGATAGAATATGCTATGGGTATATCCAGTTTCCCTAACTGGAACGACTCCCTATCTTTCTTCTGATTAATTTCGTTGCGGGTCCCAAGATAGATTTAGCATGTCCGTCGGGCACCCCTGAGATCATAAAGGGTTTTGTGGTTGGCTACCGCTGTCGATCCTGGTTCCACAGGACTTGCAGTGGTGTGAATATGTGATTGGCCATTTGCCCATTAAAAAATATATGCTATCAAAAGATGAGGATTCAACTTTTTTCGTATTAAAATTTCTACACATTATCAGTTAACTACATATCACGTTTATTCCACGCTCGAAAGACTTTATATTCTATTTATCTACAGGGTTACGACACAGTTCTGGAAGCGGGCAGCGCCGCTCTGTCCGGTGGTCAGAAACAGAGGGTGGCTATAGCCAGAGCTCTACTGCGGAATCCCCGAGTTCTACTCCTCGACGAAGCCACGTCAGCTCTGGACGCCGCTAGTGAAAAGGTTCGTCAAATCTTTCAACAAAATATTCAAACTACTTTAATAAGTAGAGAGTAGAGCGATGGTATACGATACAAGTATACCTATCTCATGGCAATCATCGTTCTTCTATGGAAGTAATAGACGAAGTGACAAAAATGACTACATTCCTGAAAGACATTAGCAATAAGATTTTTACTGTACGTAACTGCGGAGAGTACACAAAAAGTCAATACGATTTGTTATTTACAGGCTGTCCAAGCTGCACTTGAAGTAGCGTCTAAGGACAGGACGACCATCATCATCGCCCATCGATTGGCTACGGTGCGACATGCCGATACTATTTGCGTCGTCGATAAAGGTAAAACCAGCAAACTTATTTTGCCTACGTATGATTCTGCTCTCTGTCCCTTTTGCTCTTTCTACTTTATACAAAACATTGTCTCACACTGTCATTTATTTGTAGGTGTCATAGTGGAAAGCGGCACACATACCGAGCTAGTGCGCAAACGCGGGCAATACTGGGAGCTACTCCAACAGCAGGCGCCCGCCGACGCCACGTGAGCGCCATTTCGCGCAGCCGCCATCTTGTTTACGTCGGCCATTTTGAAATGTGGCGCCGTTTGAGTCTATGTACACTAGCTATTTTATGTTAAATGTTACGTTTGCTTTATATTATGTTACGACAAAATTGGAGATAAGCATGTGAATATTTATGTAGTAATAGAGCAGCAATGACAAGCAGCATTATGACTAAGGCAGTGCCGCCTTACACCATGGACGTAGAAAAAAAGGCGGACGGAAGGTGAGCTAAGCATTGAGTGAAGCACAACAATGGCGGCTACTTACGCTTGTGTGAGATTTACGGATAATTACCATTGGCGTACTGGCAGCCGATCGTTTTACTTTGCTGTGAATTTTGTGCGTGCGGCACGTGTCGCTACGATACGGCCGGCTTAGTTTGATTGCTTCACTATTCATATTACTGAAGCGGTGTCTGCCTTTTTTCTACGTCTATGCCTTACACGTAGAAATATTTGTATGATAATGATAGCACTAAGTACTTTGTAAGTGAAACAAAACGATCATAAAAACTAAGTTTGTAATAAGAAACTTCGAATTCGTTTAAATTATTTATTAGTCACTATTAAGAAGACACTTTTTGTTGGCTTATTAACTAAATAACAAAGTAGTTTTAAAGTGCTTATTTGCACTAGTAGTCGCTAGCGATAGAATGTACCTATACACGCAAAAGTCCATAACATGTAAACAAAATAAGACTTCATTGAAAATTGAAAAATAATTAAAACGCTATGTATTTATTTCACAATCTGCACCAGTCCCATCTTAAAGTATTTAATAATTTAAACTAGATTGAAAATTTTGCAATCTGCGTGTATCTACACATTCCAGCGCCTGTAACGACATATTCTAATTAACAATAAGTATTACTTGAACCAGAATTAACAATAGAATTTAAATTCAAATATAGTAGAACAACTCTCTATATCTCTAAAACTCTTATATCTACTAGCGCCAACAGAATGGACTGAAGTGACCCGGCCTGAGCCAGCCACTCCCGACTACACTACTTGGTCAAATATTTTATTGACAATAAATTATTTATTATTGAGCAGTAAGATCTAGAAATTGTCAATCGAATAATATTTATAAGCTTCGTGAAATAATTTTATACCAAAACGTGTTATTTAATTAGAGTTAAGTTAAAATTATTTTCGAGACTGTGATGTAGATAAAAGTACTCATAACATGTGATTCAATTTTAGATAATAAATTGTTGATTAAGTAAGTATTGTCTTTCAATTTTACACAACCTATTATACCAAAGTAAATTTTTTTAATCGAATCAGACAGAAAAGATGCTCGAAGCATCTATTATTTTAAACATTTCCGACTTATTTTTTAATAAATGAGCTTATTTTAGACTATTTCAATTCTAACAAAAATTTTAATAAGACAGTAACCTTTTTCGTTAATATACTTGTAGGTACTGTATGGCATTTCGTATACCTAATAAGGCGCGGTTTAGACGGAGTACGAGCCTGGTCCTACCTAGACAGGGGTCTGGCCATTTTGTGTCCGGCTAGCCCAGCCAGCCTGGTCGGTCAGTGTGATACGAGGGTACGACCACTTTACTGAGGAACATTGGCAGATCCTATCTAGGTCTCTAGTCTGACCTGGCCGCTCAGTACCTTACAGACTATCAGTATCGGATCCTACCTGGGCAGGAGCCTGGTCCGGTCGGGCTGGTCTGGGCGGTCCGTCTGGCGCGTGTGGTCTGTCGTGAAGACGGCCGCCAACAGAAGAGCCTGTGTTGGCGCCATGAACACCGCCGGCAGCCGCGACATACCCGCGGGGAAGCACACGTCCGACCATCCTGTAAGAAAATAAAATAATGTCGTGAATACGACTTTAAAGTGATTGCTTTCATGTTCTATCACGCACTCGATAGCTAACAGATCAAGGATTTAAATACGCTAATTTAGTACTGGGGAGCATTGCACGCTGAGGAAAGCGCCGCCATTTTGAGGCTATTTTATTGCGTATCGAGGTCTCCGCTGGAACATGTGCTACGGTGATGATGATAATGTGTGTGTGTGTGACGTCACCTATGTGCGTGGCCTTGGGCGTGGCGACGAGGAGCAGCGCGCGCGCCTCGGCGGCGGACAGCAGCCCGCCGCGCGCGTACAGCGCCCCGCTCGCCGCCGTACCCACCACGCACCACACCGCTGGAACATACGATATTATACTTTATCACCGGTACATAGCGCGTATAACCTGACCAGAGGACCTCGCCGTATTACGGAAAATTCACGAAACTAAATGCGCCTGCTAGTCGGGCTCACCGAGCAGCAGGGTGGCGATGACGTCGGCGACGTAGAGACTGCCCTCCGCCTCCCGCAGCAGCGCGCAGCACTCCGCGTACAGCACCAGCAGCCCGCACGCCTTGCTGGACCACGCCTCTGACGAATATTTGAAAACAAAAAAGCACATTAACTGCAGCACATTAAAAATACTTACATAGAAGCGGATCGCAAGTCATGAATTAAGGTGAAAGAGTAAAAGCTTTGTACTACCCAATCTATCTATTGATTTAAGTTCTTCGAGAACTTACAGCTTTTGCATGTGGTAATTAATTACTGGTAAGTCGTAATATGTAGAGAATTCTTCATACCGTTTTCCGGTTTAGACGTGTAATATCCCAGAGCGAACGGCGTTAGCGTCGCCAGAGACGTGAGAACAACGCCACCTAGCGGCGGTATGGGTATCCGACCACACTGAAAACGACACACTTTTGTTCAATTAAATCATTTTACTTCATAAACTGCTGGTGGTCGAGGTACAGGTGAGGCTGAATGCTGGCTGGCGTGGTGCGGAGGGGTGGGTAGTGATGATGATGATGTCCAGGCGTGTTCTGTCGAGGGTCACCAATGTAGGAATAGTGGCAGCCCCAAAGGGAGATCTCCGACCGAGCGAGGTGGTCTGCCCGGTCAGGCCGAAGCCCACTTGTATGCATTTCATATGTCGTATATATAGTGTCGATCATAGAAAACTTCGATAGTGCGATTCAGGATCGTGGCGCTAATTAGTCCGCCACATACCTATATATAATTCAACCCCCTGTAGTGCTCTAGCTTAATCATTTTAATAACAACTTACCAGAAAATAGTGCGTCAATGGTGATAGGAGCAGCGAAACGGCGTAGTTCACGGCCGCTAGTGTGGGCACGGCGTTACAGCTGAGGAGCGAAACGGGCAGCCACGCGCATGGCCGCCCAGTGCTTGCCAGTATTGCTCTAAAGTTACAACATAATATAATAATCAATTATTTTTTTATCTATGGATGCTGCACACCACTACAATCTGGACTCGTGGTAGGTATCTGAAGAACTTGTGTTACAGGGACTAAACAACAGGAATTATATTTAATACTTTTATACAATAAGTATATTTAAGTTTTTAATATACCTACTTTATGATAAAAATATTTAATACACATTCAAGACCCACGAACATTGAAAAACTTTTTGTTCCTCCTGTGGGATTCAAATCCGCAACTTGCATAAGCATGACGCGCTAACCACTGAGCCATAGAAGTCTTCATAATTTTAAACTAAGTATAATAATATATTATGAGGAATAAACAATGTTTACAAGGGCTATATGGACCAAAAAGCCGCGTAAAGGGAAGCATTTTAATGCTTAAGGTAGAATGCATAATTCTTGCCCCTAAGTAAAGTCTAATATGTTTTATGAACTGGAGATTAGTTCCAGTGTTGTATCTTAACGAATAACTGGCTTTCATTTATACACTAATATATAATGCGGAAATTTTTTTTTGTTTGTTTGATTTGTATTGGCTCCAAAAGTACTGAACTGATTTCAATGAAATTTGACACAGATATAGAACACGGGGAAGGACATACTACCTTCTTTTATCGCAGCAAAATGTACAGTTTCCACTTAATTTACTTTTGGATGCACCAAGTTGCTGGCAATATTTAGTAATTGATAATTTTTAGGCAGTTAGATAAAAAACAAGTACATTAAAAGTAAAAAACTCACCCTTCAATTACCCTTCTATCGAGTGTGGTGGACATTGCACTGACAGTGACCACACACACTACTAGGGCCCCAACATTGGCATGTAACACTGTCAGAGTATAAAGCCGCACACGAGACTTGCTTGTATGTGATTTGCCTGCCTTGTAGTATATGTATGAGAGGGGCAAATAAGAGAGATACTCTGCATGAAGGAGACCTGAAATTATTTTTATACCCATCTCACTCCGCTGTATGAGTCACATTTTAATGGAATTCGATGATGAAAACAATAACAGGGTAAGGTGCATATTGTTATTGATTTGCGATCCTTGTTATGAAATTGAATGTTAAAATGCTATTTAAAACAAACTAGTGCCTTATTGCAAATAAGCTCTATAATTTTAAGTTGATATAATATGGAAAAGCCTACACCTACTATCTATTAAGATAAAATAATGCATTAATTACTGAACAAGTAACTTATTTCTAGAAAAAAGTAATATTTTTACCAAAGTCTTGGTGGTTGTATATGTCTCATATTGTAACTTTGGAAAAATGTTGTATTTTATAAAATAAAACGCGTGCAAATTGTAGACTATCCTATGATAAATGATATAAAGCCTTGTATCATTAAATAAACATTAAAGAAATATAAAATTTTCATTACATGATAAAATGGGTGCAATGCTCTCTAGTGAACTAAATTATCATGCATGTAGTTGCCTCCGGGAGCTCCGACTTGCGGAGCAAGCACAGAAAGGGCTACTGTCATCAGAACTCCTAGCACCATCCATCTTCTCTTTAATTCTTCAAAAAAATTTACGTAATATAAACTTCTATTTAAACGCCTCTCGTTATGATCACACTTCATTTTAGAAGTACAAAATGTTGTGTTACACAGACATATTATTACGAATAGTTGTAACTTAATTGTTTTAGTCACAAATTAAAGTAAATATTTATATTTTTAAACGCTGATAAAGATCTGCGTTCAGAATTTCAAATTGGCGCACATCTGCAACATCCGCATTGCAACAATATTTGACATTTGACTAGACGAGCATAGAAAAAAGTATACATATAGAGTCATTGACATATAGAGACGAGAGACCACGAGAGACGTCTTAGTGACGTCCAAGGAATTTGTAAGTATTATATACAACAGGAAAGAGTACTTCAAACTTTATTTTCTTTTAATTCAATCAAAAATGATCTTTACTACTCAGACTTAAAGCTTATTACGTGCGCAATAAAAAAACCGGTCCCGGTGAGATAGCTATAAGTTATCCCTGTGTCTCGTTCTAACAAGTAACCTAGTGTAGCCAGTTTATA